>CM054062.1:244358776-244958776 GCA_028641055.1 Alopecurus myosuroides
TCCTATATAGCTACAAAATAGTTTCTAGACTCAACTGCGACCAGTAAAAGGGATCCTACAGGCAGACAGGCTCTGATACCATTTGTCGCACCCGGACTTCTAGAGGATACTCGCAGTTCCGTTGAACAGTAGTGGATTGGATTACGGGGCTTACCGGCACCCGCATCTCTTACGAGTAGGCCAACACACGTATGTGTGACAACCAACCCCTATCTGTTCAGCGTCTACGTAAACCATCCCATAGAAATCAGGATACTACCATTGACGTACTTCATACCATTCACACATGGTACGTCAACGGCGTTGAACAAAATGATAACACAACAGATCTCTAAGACACAAAAGATGGAAATAAGTTGCAAATAGCTCTCACTAGAGCAGAGATAGCAAATACAATCATCCAGAGGACACATGTCCCAACATAACATCATTACATCTCAGCGGAAGCATTCAAAGGGTCTGAGTACAGACAAATCCAAATAGGCTTAAGAAGCCGGGAATGAAAAGAAGACGGAGCCCATCCACGAAGTCTCGGATCCTGCCCGGGTCCGCTACCTACTCGTCAGCAGCCTCGTCAAACTCCACGTAGTAGCCGTCACGAGGATCCTCGTAAGCATAGTCTGCGGAAACCACAGCCCCAAAGGGGTCAGTACATAAACGTACTGGCAAGCAAGACTCACAGTTCATCAAAATGTAGCCCGTCAACACCAAGCACGGATGCCTTGGGTTCAACGGAAGAAAGGGATGTAAAAGATGCTGCAACTGGCTGCACTAACCAACTACAGAACATACTACAACTTCCGGCTATCAGAAAGGGGATAAGATAGCGTATCGTAACCAACTACAACTAACCACCACACAAACCCATCCTGGATCTCGCCCCT
Source organism: Alopecurus myosuroides (assembly GCA_028641055.1). Taxonomy (NCBI): domain Eukaryota; kingdom Viridiplantae; phylum Streptophyta; class Magnoliopsida; order Poales; family Poaceae; genus Alopecurus; species Alopecurus myosuroides. Next base: position 244,359,661 of record CM054062.1, read on the forward strand.
TATCCAAAGAAGCAATCCGAGGATAACTCACACAGTTGGATTAATGATGGATCAAATTGTTGTGTCAATAAGCCTATTACTAGTCAAGTCATCATTAGTTGGTGTAAGTTGTTCTGAGTACTTGTTAGCCAGTACTTTCACCAAGTCAACCATAACCGCGGAAAACACGGCTTCTCGAGAAGATTTATCCCTGCAGGGGTGCACCAATTTGGCCGTACACGTAAGAATAACCCGCCAGATGGGAAGGCCTTTCCCACCAAGCGGGGCACTCAACACAACTCAACTCTTCTTCGCATCAAGCCCAAAGCACCACGTGATGTGCGTGCGCGGCTAATCGAGCCCCACGAAGAAAAGGGGACCCTCATAGCACTGGAAGACCACGCCGCCCTAAATGCCGACTACAAAAGTTCCACCCTGGCCTCAGGTTCGTACCTGCATATGCGTGCATCAAATGGAAAGCCCGAACTAGGTGTGGTGATTTGGAAGATATGCGAATCGAATCAAATTGAGGGGGGCGCCCATACACGCTTCCCACATGCGGATAGTGCGCTCATCATGGATCAGTAGACAAGACCCTTTTCCTAATTAGGGTCGACACTAGCAGGCCTCAAAACCACGCCGGGCCTCCTGCCGGTGCCTTATCAGCAAATTATTATTACCTCAAATTAACAGGTTGTTGTTTAGCATCGAGCCCCAGAACATAATGAATATATAGTAACAGAAAGTAACAGGTAACAAACTCGAGCAAAAACAACCCTAAGCATACTAGTAAGACACGGGTAACAAGCAACGGGGTTATAGGTGTGGAGGTGAGGCTATATCAGGGTTAAAGGATAACATGAGATAGGTTCGTAACAGAAACAACTATTCATACGGCTAACAGAAATAGACAACGGAATGTATCGGTAACCAAATGTTGAAAGGAACACAGTGGTTCATGTGAGTGATAACTTGCCTGCAAACTCAGTAGCCTGGTACTGGGCTAGATCCTCAGAAGGGGTGTCGTAAGTATCGTCTGTCTCAACATCGTCGTCTATCCGAGAAGAAGCAAACAAACAATGCAGAAAGATAAACAATCAATAACATGGCATAGTGCACAATCATGGGATGATGCATGTCAAGTTAAGGGATGCATCAAAATAAACTAGTTGACATGGTAACACAATTTAAATGGACACATATGCAATTTTGAGTTGCATATGAAAAAGCCCATGAATTTTGGTTGAAACAATTGTTTTCCAATTAACCAACAGGTGAAAGTGGATTAGTATGATGCATGGATGAGGAAAACAACAAAATAACAACAATAGGACCAATTGGAAATAAGGTTTACCAAGTTAGAAATTTATTTATTAAGTTAGGGAATTTTTTGGTTCCTTAAAAGGGATTACACAAATAGTTGTTGTTTTCACCAATTTAAATTGTGCAAAATAAATAACAAAATTCATATTTGAAAAGAATACAAAATTTTAGTTGGATTACATGTTTCAAAAACTGAAAAAGGAATTACAATAATTTAATTATGAATTAAACAAGATTAAACAAGTTTTAAATGAATTTAAAACAAGTTTGAATATTATTTGAATTTTATTTGTTCCAAACATAAATTCAAATTCATATTTGAAAAGTTTATACTTTTCTAGTTTGAAAACATATTTTACATGTTCAAGAATAATTTATTTTGAGCAAGTTATGAATTTTAGCAAATTTAAATGATTTAAACAAGGTTTAAATTATTTAAGCAATTTTAATTATTCAAACCATGAAACAAAATGTATATTCGAATAGGTGGTTTGAAATAGCATGGAAAAAATATTTTATTTGCATTATTTGGATTAAGTATGAATTAGTTATGGAATTATTCAAATTACAAATGAGTTGTTTGAGTTCAAATTTTGATTGCATTTGGAAAAGTCAAAACAGAAAACAAGTGGTTTAATTAGATAGATAATTTAATTTGGATCAACACACATATTTTACTTTTATTATTTGGAGTTATAATTTAAAAGTTATTAGCAATGTAAATTAGAGGACCATTCTGTAATTTAAAAGGACTTAGATTAAAACAGAAAAGGTTGAAAACCTTTTCTACCGCACTGCTAGCTAACCCAGGGCACTGCCACTGGGCCCTGGGCCAGCGTGGCATGCACGCGTGGCAGCTGCGCCACACAGCAGCTGACAGGGGGGCCACCCTGTCAGCGCAACGCGCAAAAGAGTGGGTTTTATTCGCGGATTCCAGGGCTCGAACCCGCGGCCGTGCGCGAGCGAGGGAGGCAGTGCTACCACTGCGGTACTCGTTTCAGTTCTGTCAGTATAGCGCGCGTAGGCAGGTTATCGTTCAGATCCAAGTTTAACTGAACTTTGCGCGCGCGAACCTGAAACTGACAGCAGAACGACGGCGAACAGCGGCGTGCCGTGGTGGTGCTGCTTTGCTGCTGTGCTGGGGTGTGCTGTGGTGTGCGTGATCGATCGTGCGCAACTGCAGAGAGGGAGGAGGTGGTGAGCACGGCGAGCTCACCGGCGATTGTAGTCGAGCAGAGGCCCGAGGAGGTTCCGGTGGCGGCAGGTCGAGGATGGCGGCGACGGTGTGGACTTCCTCAGCGGCTACGGTGGTGTCGAGGGGCTCGAGGGAGAAGCGGCGGGCTCGTTCCCGTGGTTAGCGTGGGCGATGGAGGGCTGCTGCGGCGGCTGCCATCGGAGATTCAGAAGTGGGCTCGCTCCGGTGAGGGGTTGCAGAGAGAGGGGATCCGGCGAGGGAGAGGGAAAGATGGCGGCGGAGCTCGAGGGGATAGGGTAGAGGGTCTAGGGCTACGCCAGGGGCTCGAGGGGGGTAGTTATAGGGCTCCAGGGGCGAGGATGGCCGTCTGCTCGCGGCGGCGGCGACGTGGCACCGCTCTGATCGCTGCCGTACGCAGGTAATAAGGAGGGGAGCGCGGGCGAAACGGTACCAGGCCGTGGTGGGCTGGGCCGTGTGCTTCCCCTACGCGCGCGCGTTTTTTCCTTTTTTCTATTTTTTTTTTGTGTTCTGTTTTTTTTTTTGCAGCAAAAGAAAATTGAAGGATTAGATGGGTTTTAGGGGTAGGAAAAATTTGGAAAAAAATGTGGTTGAGTTAGTTTTCTTACCGGCAACTAATTGTCAACTTTATTTTCCAAAATTTTCAAATTTAATTTGCTGTTTGTATTTAATTCAAATTTGGAAGAAATTGCTTATTAAGTGACTATTAATGAAAACAAACTTTTTAATAGGGTGAACCCTATGGTTTAATTAGAACAATTGATTAAAGTTGTTTTGGTGATTTTCATAATTTGAAATTGGGTGCTGTTGTAACATGTGATTTGAATTTGAATTTTTTTAAATGCAAATTGGAATTAATTGATTAATTAAAAGCCACCATTTAAATAGTTAAACATTATGGAATAAAATGGAAACAAATGGTTGTTTTTATTTGAACTTTTTATTTAAAAGGTTGTAACAGAGCAAGTATGAAATAAATGTTTGAATAAAGTTTGAATTTCAATTGTGAAAACAGAGTAAAACAGAAGCAAACAAATGGAAAACAGAGTAAAACAAATGCAAACAATTCAATGAATATGATGACATGATGCAAAACTTTAATTAAACAAGAATCAAACATGCTAGGGGTGGTTTTTCATACTTGGGATGTTACACCTATGGCCCCCCTCCGGGTCTCTTTGGAATTCCAGGACCCTCCGGGACTTCTAAGACTTCCGACTTTTGAATCGTCCAATTCCAAGAATATTTCTAGAACAACTTTTCTGAAACTAAAAAGAACAGAAAACAGGAAATGGCTCTGTGGCATCTTGTCAATAGGTTAGTCGCGGGAAATCGATAAAAATAACATAAAGTGTAAGGAAAACATGTAGCATAAGGCATGAAAACAACATGGAACATCAGAAATTAAGTATACGTTTACGACGTATCAATGTTCCATTTGCGTTACTCGATCTCGTTTTTCGCGGCGAGAGGATATTGTTGTTTCAAATACTTCGTTAACGAGGGCGCTTGAACATGTCCTAGTCTTTTGCTGCTTGTTCAGTGCATGGTTTATGCTCCGGTAGCTGTCGTACAATGAGATGAAGAAGACAACCAGTGTGAGGTTCATTGTATTTTTTTTATTTTGTGTCGGATGTATTGTGTCGAGTTGTACCTCATGTGCACTAGTTGTTTTCCTTGATAAATATCAGACATAAGATGCCTTCTTGTGTCTTTTCTCCAATGACAAAAGGTCGATAAATGTCAACTAGGGGCTCCCGTACCTCCCAGCCCCAGATAATTGCGTCAACTCGGTACTGTCCCCATATCTTCTATGTTTACTCGGCGTTGGTCATCAAATTAACACACACAATTTAATGATATTTAACTATAAACTTTAAAATGTCACATTTAAATGTAAATTAAAAAATGAACATGGAAATGTCTGAGCCATGTAGCTCCCACAAATGCTCGACGAGATCTTCTCAGACCTGCTTGTCTTTCTTCAATACCCCGATATATCGCTATAATCTTTCGCAACTGTAGTGCATGAGGTCATTGGTAGTCCTCCTCCCTCTGTAGATCTCCATCCTTCTTATCATAGTCCAAGCCCTCATATTGGTTTCACCCACTCCGAGCGATGATGTTGTGCAAGACATCACAAGATCATGTACCTTAGAGTTTGTATTTTCCACCATCTAGTAGTGAAAGAGCATTTCTCGATCCCTAGCATTTTGTGTGTTACTTAACAGTACTAGTGATACTTTTAATCTGGTGTTAAGTGATGCATGTTGTTAAATTTATTCATATGCATCAAACACCAAAAAGTGTGAAGGTAGATCAGCTTTCTCAGTTTCAGAAGCCAACCGGCGAATTCGGTTCTTAAGCGGCTAGCCAAAAAGACTAAGGACTAGAAGGTTTTTGGTTCTGGAACGAGCCGGAAATTTCCAACCGAAATATCCGATTAGTTCCAGGACTCGAAGAAAAATGGCTAAGGACTAATGGATTTCGACACAGAAGTGAGCCAGAAATTTCCAACCGGAATATTCGGTTAGTTCTAGGTCTCGAAGAAAAACAGCTAAGGACTAAAGGATTTCAGAATAGAAGTGAGCCGGAAATTACAAAGGAAGAAAAACGGCTAAGGACTCGAGAAATGGCGAAGTCCCAGAATCATTATGTCCCTAGAGTGGACCCGAAATTTCTAGCCGGATATTTCTGGCAACCGGAATATCCGGTTTGGTCAACACTGCGAAGAATCCAGATATGAAGCATACTAAGAAACTGGAATATCCAGTTCAAGTTTAAACCGGAAATCCCGGTCCATTCCTTCACTCCAACGACCACATTTATTGAGGGGGTATAAATACCCCCTCCTTCTTCCCTAAGAGATCTAGTTCGTCCAAGCATTGAATATCCATTTATTGAGCTCGCCAAAAGCTATATTTCTCCCAATCTCTCCACCCAAACTCGTTGATATTTGGAGGATTAAAGGAGAAGGCCCCGATCTACAACTTCACCAAGCCGTTCTTCATTTCCCCATCATTCACTTGAGGGATTCAAGTCTAGGGTTGCATTGTTTCTCACTTGTTAATTGTAGCAAAATTCTTGGTGTTCTTGGGAGCCCCTAATTCAGTTTTGGATGTGTGCCTCAAGCTCATTGTAAAGGCACTGATTTCCGCCTTGAAGGGAATCAATAGTTGAAAGTGAACTAGACCTTTGTGGCGAAGTTCATCGGAGAATAGGGCGAGGCCTTTGTGGCGTTGAGTAGGCCTTTGTGACGAAACTCACACCCCTCCAACGAGACGTACGATGGCGTGTAAACACACGTTCGTTGGGAGACCCCAAGAGGAAGGTATGATGAGTACAACAGCAAGATTTTTCGATCAGAAAGAAACAAAGGTTTAATCGGACCAGTAGGCGAAAGATATCACTTATGAAGGTTGTTGACATCTGTTGTTGGAAGGGCGCACTACCAGGCTCAGCAGCAGCGTGGAATCTGCACACAACACAATAAAGATACTTTTCCCCAACGAAACAGTGAGGTTGTCAATCTCACCGGTCTTGCTGAAAACAAAGGATTAGACGTATAGTGTTGAAAATGATATTTGTTTGCAGTGAATGAAATGAGAATAATGTTTGTAGTAGGTTGTATTATCAGTGTAAAAGAATGGACTGGGGTCCACAGTTCACTAGTGGTGTCTCTCCATAACAGATAAATAACATGCTCGGTGAACAAATTACAGCTGGGCAATTGACAAAATAGAGATTGCATCGTAATGGAAATATATGACATGATGACTACTACGAGATTCATTTGGGCATTACAACATGATACATAGACCGTTATCCAACTGCATCTATGACTAATAATCCACCCTTAGGACGTCATCCGAGCAAAATTTGGGTATTAAGTTGCAAGCAACAGATTATTGCATTAACTAAAGTGCGTAATGTAAACAATACAATGATCCTTAGACAAAGCATTGTTGTTTTACCCCTAGTGGCAACAACACATCCACAATCTTAGAAGTTATTGTCACTCTCCCTGATTACTGGAGGCATGAACCCACTATCTAGCATAAATACTCCATCTTGGAGTCACACGCATCAACTTGGCCAGAGCATCTACTAGCAACGGAGAGCATGCAAGATCACAAATAAAATATATGATAGATCTATGATCAACTTGACATAGTATTCAATATTCATCGGATCCCAGCAAACACAACATGTAGCATTACAATAAGATGATCTTGATCATGTTAGGCAGCTCACAAGATCTAAACATGATGACACAAAATAGGAGAAGGCAACCATCTAGCTAATGCTATGGACCCATAGTACAAGGATGAACTACTCACGGATAACTCCGGAGGCAAGCATGGTGATGAAGATCCCTCCGGTGATGATTCCCCTCTCCGGCAGGGTCCCGGGAAGAGCTTCAGAACTCTCCCGAACTAGGGTGGGGACACATTTGATCTCTTTATTCGGATTGGTGATGGAGGATTGCAAACTTGTGTTGCTGCTTGGGTTGTGTCCTCAACTGATGTTTGATGTCTACGCACGCTTCTATTCTTGTAGACAGTGTTGGACCTCCAAGTGCAGAGGTTTGTAGAACAACAGCAAGTTCCCCTTAAGTGGATTACCCAGGGTTTATCAAACTCAGAGAGGAAGAGGTCAAAGGTATCCCTCTCAAGCAACCCTGCAATCACGATACAAGAAGTCTCTTGTGTCCCCAACACACATAATACAATTGTCAGTTGTATAGGTGCACTAGTTCGGCGAAGAGAGAGTGAAATACAAGTAATATGGACGGTTATAAGTGATAGTAGCAATCTGAAATAAAAATGGCAGCAAGCAAACATGTAGCAGAATAGAATGTAAACGGTGTTTCAATGCTTAGAAATAAGGCCTAGGGATCATACTTTCACTAGTGGACACTCTCAACAATGATAACATAATTGAATACATAAATATCTCTCTTCACTATGCTACTCTGAACCACTCTCCGGTTGAATAACAAACACCAATTCATTGCGTAGAGCTGCAAAAAGCACTCATCAAAGTCGCATTCCCATGTCTAGTCAACCCCACGCTGTCACTATGAGCGCCCTAGAAGGTACTAGACAAACACCACAATTTCATAGGTTCATCTCCAACACAAGATATAAATATCATGCTAAACCACACGGTGCACACACTGTCACCTTTACACCCGTGATCAAAGTGTTTACGGAGATCTCAATAACAAAACCACTCGAGTAGCATAACAGACGAAGAATAACATCTACTGATTCAACCAGATTACAAAGCTCATGATCACATAAAGATCACACCATGGGAGAGAGATATGAAACACATAGGTAACGGTAGAGCCCTCAGCCCCGGGGGAGAACTACTCCTCCTCATCATAGGAGACAACAACGGTGATGAAGATGGCGGTGGAGTCGATGGAGATGGCTCCGAGGGCACTTCCCCGTCCCGACAGGGTGCCGTAACAGAGTTTCTGTCCCTCGAAACTTGTCAGCGGCGGCGGAGGAGCTACGGAACTTTTCTTGGAAGGGGTCTGATTCCTTTAGGGTTTATGCATCGGGGGTATATATGAGCGAAAGGGCGATGCCGGGGGTGGCCAGGGGGCCCACACCACCTGGTGGCGCAGCCAGGGGGCGCGCCACCCTATGGCCTCCTCCGGGTCTTCTTTGGACTTCCGGGACCCTCCGAGACTTCTAAGACTTCCAGCTTTTGAATCGTCCAATTCCGAGAATATTTCCAGAACAACTTTTCTGAATCTAAAAACAGCAGAAAAGAGGAACTGGCTCTGTGGCATCTTGTAATTAGGTTAGTCCCGGGAAATTGATAAAAATGACATAAAGTGTAAGGAAAACATGTAGCATAAGGCACGAAAACAACATGGAACATCAAAAATTAAGGATACGTTTACGACGTATCAACATCCCAAGCTTAGTATAAACGACAAAACAAATAAGTTCTGAGGTGACATGCTACCAACATTTATCATAGTAATGTAAAGCATGTAAACTAGAATCAAATGAATAAAGGTTGTGGTTTATAGTTGATATCAAAGAGTAATGTATAAACCATTAGAAATAACAAAGTAAAACCTTTCAATGAATCAGTACTAGAAGACAACCCATTGTGCAAAGTATATTAGAGATGTTATAAGCCTCAAGAACAACAATATAATCATCCAAGACATCAAACTCTCACAACAAACCCGGTTAGGATCAAGTCAAGTGACAAAAATATGCACATAGGAAAATCATTTAAATAATTGTGCACTTAAAACAAGCAAGCGTTCTGTATTGGTCCCTAGCACCAGGATGTTATGGCTAAAAGAACATTATGGGGGGTTTGGATTGTCAATGGAAGAAATTCTCACACAACTGAAAGTGATCATTAGACAAGAGGAATTCCTACAATCAAAGTTATGGATGCACATAGAGCTATAAGTGTATGAAAGCTCTCCAATGGAACTAGTGGGGGTGCATCCAACCTGCTTGCTCCCGAAGACCTAGAGATCTTTTGAGGAGGCTCATCATTGGAATATACAAGCCAAGTTCTATAATGTAAGTTCCCCACATAGTTATGTAAGTCATAATATGAAACTCTCTCCAAAATGAAGTAATGATTCCAACCAAGCACAAGTGTGGAATAAATGATAGTAGTGCTACCCCATCTCTCTTTATTATCTTTCTTTTGTTTTTTTTGTTTTTGGCTTCTTTTTTTTTATTATTTATAACCTCACTGGTAGGGGAAACACTCTATTTTACAATGAATCATCACACTTTTAGTAATCATAACTCAAACTGAAATATCTCTGATGTAAATAAAACTAAATGCTCCTGCCAGTGTAGCAATATGCAAAATAAGCATGACAAGTAACATAATGATGATGGATGTTGTATGGCAATATATCTCGGAATAGCTATGGAAATGCCATGGTAGGTAGGTATGGTGGCTGTTTTGAGGAAGATAAATTTTGGCTTATGTGTAGAAGAACAAAGTTCTCCCACGGTGTTTGGATGTACTAGCGAAGTTTGCACCAAATCTCAATGTGAGAATGAGCAATGCACAGTACCAAAGAGGCTAGAAAATATGGATGGTGGAAATGCCAGAAAACCGCAACATAGAACTCACAAGTTAAAAGATTCCAAATAAAATCATGATATCACAAGGCATAATGAAAATCACTCCAAGAGGGTTCGTGACAGTGACAAGTCACTGTTGGCTACCCCGACCGTAGCGCGTAACAAAAGCTATCGCGATCGCTATCAGCAAAGGAAGTCATATACCATTATTCTATCAACTGGTTATTTGAGTGTGGCACAGTTTCAAGCTTCTAGACCAACCATTAATTATTTTTAATCTACTAAACCAGCAAGTTTACCATTAAGCATATTAATATCTCAAAACAACAGCAAATAATCAAGTGAAACAGTTTAGTGATCTACAAGAATATGCAAGCTTTTTCGTTATACCATCTACCACACGTAGAATTTTCTACCAAACACCAAACAACAAAAACTCTCCAAGGGATATAGCAATGAAACAAGAGATTACTAACATAACTCTACTAAAACTAACAGCTCTAAAAAAGAGATGCATGAAAACAAGGGCTAAACGCAGTACTAGCAAAAAGTGAACACTCACAAAATAATAAGAATGAAAACTAGAGTGTTCTAAGCAATGAAAACGGAGCGTGTCTCTCTCCCAAACAAGTATGATAGGATCCAACCGTAAACTACATCAAAGAAAACTAAAGAAAACAAAACAAAAAATAAAAGACGCTCCAAGTAAATTTCATATGGTTTGACCGAATAAAAATATAGTTTCACGAGAAGTGACCTGATAGATAGTTGATGAAGAAGGGGTTGCCTTGGGCATCCCCAAGCTTAGATGCTTGAGTATTCTAAAAATATGCTTGGATGAACCACGGGGGCATCCCCAAGCTTTCACCTTGCACTCTTCTTAATCACATATATCACCTCTTCTCTTCACACTTGAAAACTTCCTTCACACCACACTCAAACAGTAATTCCCATTAGAGGGTTAGTGCAACAATTAAAAATACATTGGTTATATATGGCACAAGTTCTATTGATACTGTTAAACATTAGCTACAGCCGCTGATGTTTCGTGAAGCAAAGAAATCCACTTGACATCGAAAAAGAGCAAATGCAAAAAAAAATGGCAGAATCTGTCAAAACCAGAACAATCTGTAAATACGATTTTTTCGAGGCACTTACGTTGCTCAGATCGAAAAACTTAAAGAATGAAAAAGTTGAGGACTTAGCTGAGGAATAAGAAAAAAATTCAGATCATTCTGATCTTCCAGGATTTTATACGATTGTTTACGGTGGACATCAGAAATCTGTTTTCTGCGCAGAAATCGGAAAACCAACTCCAACTCTCATCATAAAAATTACTTGGAACTACTAAAACTTGAAAAGAAAGATAAAAAGGAGTTGCTACATAAGTATACAACCCCTTGACTCAAAGAAAACAGAGAAAAATATAGCATAATTAAAACCATGGGATATCTCCCAAGAAGTGCTTTTATTTAAAGCCTTTTAGCTAGGCATGATAATTTCAGAAGATGCTCACATGAGAAATATTAATTGAAGCAAAAGAGAGCATCAAAAAGCAAATGTAAAACAAATTTAAGTCTAACCCACTTCCTATGGAAAAGAATCTTGTAGAAAAACAAGTCATGAAAGCACAAAGTGGCTAGCATAGGAAAGCAAAATAAGTGCAACTTGAAAAATTTCAACATAAAGAGGAGAAACTTGATATTGTTGAGATGCATAAGACTATGTTTCCCTCTCTCATAATAACTTTCAGTAGCATCATGAATGAAATTAACAATAGAACTATCATAAGAAACATTCTTATAACGAGCCACATGCATAAAAGAATTAATACTCTCCACATAAGCATAGTCATTCTTATTAATAGCAGTGGGAGCAAATTCAACAAAATAGCTATCATTATAATTCTCAACAATATAATCATCAAATATAGGAGGCATATTGTAATCATAACTAATTTTAGCCTCAATAATAGGTGGACTGAAAATATCATGTTCATCATAGTAATCATCATAAATTGGAGGCAAAGTATCATCAAAGTAAATTTGTTCCTCCGTGCTTGGGGGACTAAAAATATCATATTCATCAAAACCAGCTTCCCCAAGTTTAGAATTTTCCATAGCATTAGCAATAATGGTGTTCAAATAATTAATACTACCAACATTGCTACTAGCAGGCAAATAAAGCTCCATAGGTTTTTTTAATTTTCTCTTCAAACACTTCATGTCCTAACTCAAGATAAAGATTATAAATCTTTCTCATATTTTTGTTGTTTTCCATTAAGACTAGCTAGTAAAAATAAAAACAAGGAACAAGTAAAAATAAGCCTAAATAGTGAAAAAAAAGAAACAAAAAGATATAATTGCAGAATCTAAAGAAAATAATTTCGAGCACTCACACCCAAGGATGTGAGAACCTTTTACTTTACCTCCCAGACAACGGCGCCAGAAAAGAGCTTGATGTCTATGCACGCTTCCATTTTTATAGACAGTGTTGGGCCTCCAAGTGCAGAGGTTTGTAGAACAACACAAAGTTCCCCTTAAGTAGATTACCCAAGGTTTATCGAACTCAGGGAGGAAGAGGTCAAAGGTACCCCTCTCAAGCAACCCTGCAATCACGATACAAGAAGTCTCTTGTGTCCCCAACACACCTAATACAATTGTCTGTTGTATAAGTGCACTAGTTTGGCGAAGAGAGAGTGAAATACAAGTAATATGGATGGTTATAAGTGATAGCAGCAATCTGAAATAAAAATGGCAGCAAGCAAACATGTAGCAGAACAGAATGTAAACGGTGTTTCAATGCTTAGAAACAAGGCGTAGGGATCATACTTTCACTAGTGGACACTCTCAACAATGATAACATAATTGAATACATAAATATCTCTCTTCACTATGCTACTCCGAACCACTCTCCATTTGAATAATAAACACCAATTCATTGCGTAGGGCTGCAAAAAGCACTCCTCAAAGTCGCATTCCCATGTCTAGTCAACCCCATGCTGTAACTATGAGCGCCCTAGAAGGTACTAGACAAACACCACAATTTCATAGGTTCATCTCCAACACAAGATATAAATATCATGCTAAACCACACAGTGCACACACTGTCACCTTTACACCGTGATCAAAGTGTTTACGGAGATCTCAATAACAAAACCACTCGAGTAGCATAACAGATGAAGAATAACATCTACTGATTCAACTAGATTACAAAGCTCATGATCACATAAAGATCACACCATGGGAGAGAGAGATGAAACACATAGCTACCGGTAGAACCCTCAGCCCCGGGGGAGAACTACTCCCTCCTCATTATGGGAGACAGCAACGGTGATAAAGATCGTGGTGGAGTCGATGGAGATGGCTCCGGGGGCACTTCCCCATCCCGACAGGGTGCCGGAACAGAGATTTCTGTCCTCTGAAACTTGTCGGCGGCGGCAGAGGAGCTACGGAACTTTTCGTGGAAGGGGGCCGATTCCTTTAGGGTTTATGCATCGGGGGGTATATGGGCGTGATGACTCCCAAGTGCAAGAGATCAATTGTAGTACCTTTCGATAAGTATTTGAGTGTCGAACCCACGAGGAGCTGAAGGTAAGCTATCTATTCTCTAAAGCCCTATAACCCTCTTATATAGCTATTTATGCAAAGCAATAAGTTTGACTAAAAGGAACTAACTAATTAAAAGCAAGTGACGTGGAGTGTGGTTTGTCTAGTAACTAGTGAAGCAAGTTTAAAATGCAAGTAATCCTAAAGCAAGTTTCTAAAGCAAGTTTCACAAGTAGCAAGCAGCAAATATCTCAAGTATCTCAAGGGAGCAAGTGTTCTAGCAATAGGTGTTTCGTTCGTGTGGTTGTCACAATTAGTGAAGCACATGTTTTAGTCTTAGTTGTTTCTTCTAGGAAGGAGCCATGAATAGGTATAGTCAAGTAAATGATCTACAACCCCTTATGATGGATCATGTGGCCAAGTAAATGACTGCACAAGATTGATTAAGACATAAAGTCCCACCATAGCCTTACGTTCTAAGGTCCCCTATATATATCCCCCAATAACTTAACTTTGTGGCTCGGTCTCAGGTTAATGTCACTCCCAAGTCACCACCACTCCATTATGCTACCGGTGATCACCTTACATGCATTCCCCAATATATGCGTGCACTCATATATTGTACATAAAGACAATCATAGAAGATAGCAAACTTGTATGCAACCAATCAACGAACTATTTCACCATTGCCAAGAACAATTCACTACTCAAACATAGACGGGGAGACACAATACATCAAGGGAATATAGTATTGCATCATACATCGTGTTTGCCAAGAGATTATAGTGGAGGGATGGAGCTGATCTTGCTGTAGATGTTGATGATGAACACGCCGGAGGGGGGTGGAGCCCTCTGGGGGTGATCCCGGCGGCGTTTCCCCCCTCCGATCTTCTCCGGCGGAAGCCTTCTGTCTCTCTGTTTCGTGGTTTCGTCTCTTGGCGCCGCCTCCTTCTCGAAAAGGCCAATGGCCGCGTGTAGGGCCCTCTTTTCCACCTGGTTGGCCTTTTGGCCCTCTACTTTGGCCCATGGTCTTCGTCTCAAAAATTCTGAACCGTGCTCTTTGGCCTTGCCCTTTTTGGAGTCCCAAAGCTCCCGGAAAGTCTGAAACACTAAAAAGTACGTTTTCTGGAAAAACAGGGTTAGAACCAAAAGAAGGGGGATTGTTCAGAAAATCCCCCAAATAATTATAAAACATGAATATAAGTTGCTAATATGTAGGAAAAACAAGTAATAACATGCAAAGTTCATGTATGCATTTTACATGCATCAACATCCCCAAGCTTAACCCATACTCGTCCTCGAGTATGAAGGTGATAAAACTAACATGGACTTTGCATTTTAAAACAATCATGGAATATCAAAGAAGATTATTCATGCTACATATAATCAAATGATTCATAATGTAGATGAGTAGCAACATACAATTCACGTTATAAGAAATATCAAATATGCAAGCAAAGATGCTTCATGAAAGTTCACAAAGTGTATAATGAAATAAAAGCACTATGGACCAAATGCATACACAAAATGAAAAATAAAATCCTATATTGGTCAAAGAATAGCATAATGGAAAATAGAAAACATGGTGGACACTTTGGAGAAAATTGAGTAGAGGTAAAACATGATCAAGTCTTATTTAGCCTCTAAATTATTCAACTAAAATTACTAATTGAAATGTGGCATCCATTGGTCTAAGACTCTCATTGCCCCTTTATCACTAGCATCTTAAATTGTGAATGTTGAAGTAATGTGATTGACAAGGTGTTGGTTGAATGCCTCATGCCCCGTGAGTGTGAAAACCTACTCCATGATTACTCAACTTAAGATTCCTAATAAGCTTTGTACAATCATAATAAGTATTAATGACATCATAGAGAACCGCAAAGAGGTACCTCTTGCCCCATGACATGGAAACCAGCCCATGTCACAATGACAAGATGAACAAAAGGAGTAGACTCATCATCCTTTTTTTATTTCATTCACTATATGCATAGCTTCTTATTTTATTGTAGGATGTGTTTGTAGAGCCCACTCTAGCTGTAAGTAAATTTCCACCATGATCAAGCATGGCTTGGGTTAGCGGCCCAATGCGTTTCTCTAGTCATAAATATACTTACTCATCAAAACTTACTATTCCTCTATTTCATTTCGGCATGGCAGGAGTCCAAAAACAAAAGTACATGATATCAACCAAATGTAATTTTTTGTGCAATGTTGAAAGCTTTCCAGTGATACACGTTTATAGCTAGCTCCCAACCAAACACTTGTCAAACGCAAAACTTTTAGCTCCCGTTATTGGGTCATGTTTATTAAGTGCAATGAAAAGTAAAGGTGTGCATTCAAAAGTTCGTGAGAGTCCTATCCCAAATTCAGCTCATGACAATTAATAAAGTGAATATCTTAATTTAGAACATAAATAACACTATAACATGGTGAACATACTAGGAATAGCTCTGAAGCTAATAGGTAGATATGGTGGACTCACTGGAAATACTTGGCTAAAGGGTGTTGGAAACAAGTTTATACTTGTTGGAATTTTTACTTTTTTGGCTAGCAAGAGGGAGATAGTTGACCAGCTACTATGCATGCATTAGTGTCCATAGAACTACTCATTTCATGACAAACTAAGTAAACTAACAATTAACATCAAAAACATGAATAAGAGATAGCTCATGACAACACTATTGCAAATTTCTACACCTAAAACAACATATAAATCATGCAACTATAAGTAGCTTTTATAATCAACTAAAGCATCCCTTTCCGAATAAATATAACAGCATCCAACTTAATTCAACCCATTATTCTATTAGCTGATTCTCATAAAGATAATTGTGGTGGTGGTCTCACAAATAAACTAAAAAAAAAAACTAGACGCTTCAAGTTTCTGCGATAAATGCTTTGCTTAGAAAAACAGAAAGTAGACGTGTGCTAACCAAAAGAGTGTTGGTCCAGGGGGGTGTTCACCAAATCCCCAAGCTTGTGGTTTTCACCACTCTTGGATCTCTCTTGGCGCAGCTCCTCTATTCCCTGTGAAAAAACTTTACAAAACATGTTTCTCCCATTCTTTTTTCTGTGGGGTGAGATTAGCAAGGACAAACACAACGTATGCATGCTGCACAAAATTCCAAAACAAATGCTCCATAAGATAGACAATAAGGTTCATAATGTTGTATGTTCACTCTCTAGCTCGAAAAGATCAAGGAAATTCAAGTCTCAAACCCAAAGAGTGCATCCAACAAAAGAAGGCAAAATCTGTCCAGAAAAGCAATAGCAGCAAAATGAACGTTTTACCTAAGCTAGACTCATCAAAAAATTAATCCAGTTTTTTTGCTTACAGAGTACGAAAAGTTGCAGAAGATACTAAAAAATTAGCTCAATCCGACTTACAGATAAAAAATGAAAAATCTTACGGTGAGCAGAATCGTGCTGAAACAGAAATTCCAAGCACTAGGATAGCAACTTTTAAATCCAAATGGGTGAAACTTGACACTTTATTGAAAACTCCAGAAACTAAACTAAAGACTAAGTATCTTGTTACAGCAAGAGGACACTAGGAAAAACCAACTAAGAACAACCGGGTTGCCTCCCGTAAAGCGCTTTATTGATAGCCGTATAGCTAGGCTTTTCTTACTTAACATCATGATGGTTGGAGTGAGGTGGCTCGGCATCCCCAAGCTTGTATTCTTGTACTTATTTGATACATGTTGGGTGAGCCCAGGGGTACATCCCAAAGCTTGATTGGTTGTCCCTCTTGATCTTTGTTCATCTCACTCAACTCTTCCTCCTGAAAAATTCTTCTTACACAAATCTCAACATAAAACTTGATTAGAGGGGTTAGTGCCTCCATAAATAAAATCCACATAGGTACAGAAAAGACACATCATGAGTTGATTATAAATATTAACTACTGTTACTACAGGTATGCATTGCTCCTTGATCAAAAGATCCACACAAAACACAAGTAATGAGAGCAATGCAAAATAAAGACATAATCTGCCAAAAACTGAACAGCCCGTAAAGAGTGAATTTTTAGAGGCACTTAAGTTGCTCAAATCAGAAAACTTAAAACTAATGAAATATGTAGTGATAACTAAATATTTCTTTCGTAAATTACCAGGTCAAAATTCCACTTCTGTGATTTTAAACATTTTTCGCAGTGAAGTTCAGGAATCTGTTTTCTGGACAACTAATTACTATTGTTTAATCCTATCTCTCATATAAGATTATTCTTGCCATTTATGATGAGAAATAAGACAGAAATGTGATGTTACAGTAGTGAACTAATATTTTTTATTGTTTTTAGCTTTGGAAAAAGTTTTAATGATAGAGACTTTGCAATGGTTTCATTGGCATGAACAACACATGTTCAAGGTCGACCCCAACTTCTCCATTACTCATCCTTCTCATTTACTTTCCCAAATTTTTTATAAAATGAAAATCTTAAACTAAATGATAGATAACAGTAGGTAAAGTTATTTTACATGTTTAAAAGACATAAATGTGTGCTCAAACCGAATAGGAAATTAAAGCATAAGGAACACACCAAAAAATATTAAACAATTTATTTTTAAGTCTAACCCCTTTCCTATGCATTGGCATTTTGTAATGAAACAAATAAAAGAAGCACATAATAGCAAGCATAGAAAGGTAGATCAAGTGCAACTTCAATACTTTCAGCATAAAGAGGGGAAACTTAATATTGTTGAAGTATGTGTAACCATGTTTCCCTCTCTCATAATAATTTTCAGTAGCATCATGAATAGATTCAACAATATGAATATCACATAAAACATTCTTATCATGAGCCACATGCATAAAAGAATCACTACTCTCCACATAAGTAAAATCCTCATTAGTGATAGTGGGAGTTAAACATTCATAATTTTCATTGCAATCATCATATATAGGAGGCATAGTATCATCAAAGTGAAATTTCTCCTCCAAGCTTGGGGAACTAGAAATATCATGCTCATCAAAACCAACTTCCCCAAGCTTAAAACTTTCCATAGAATCAGTAAGTATATCATTTTTATCCTCAATAGTAGAGGGACTAAAAATATCATATTCATCAAGACAAACTTCCCCAGGATCAATGTTTTCCTTAGCAATAAAGGTGTTCAAAGAATTAGTACTACCACAAATATGATTGTTGTGCAAATAATTTTTCAATTTCTCCTCAAACACTTCATGTCCTAATTCAAAGTAGATATTATACAGTTCTAAAATTGTGTTTTAGGTTTATATGTTAGTATGCAATGCAAACAAGAATAAAAGCTTAGCACAACGCTCCCCGGCAACGGCGCCAGAAAAGTGCTTGATGACTCCCAAGTGCAAGAGATCAATTGTAGTACCTTTCGATAAGTATTTGAGTGTCGAACCCACGAGGAGCTGAAGGTAAGCTATCTATTCTCTAAATCCCTATAACCCTCTTATATAGCTGTTTATGCAAAGCAATAAGTTTGACTAAAAGGAACTAACTAATTAAAAGCAAGTGACGTGGAGTGTGGTTTGTCTAGTAACTAGTGAAGCAAGTTTAAAATGCAAGTAATCCTAAAGCAAGTTTCTAAAGCAAGTTTCACAAGTAGCAAGCAGCAAATATCCCAAGTATCTCAAGGGAGCAAGTGTTCTACCAATAGGTGTTTCGTTCATGTGGTTGTCACAATTAGTGAAGCACATGTTTTAGTCTTAGTTGTTTCTTCTAGGAAGAAGCCATGAATAGGTATAGTCAAGTAAATGATCTACAACCCCTTATGATGGATCATGTGGCCAAGTAAATGACTGCACAAGATAGATTAAGACATAAAGTCCCACCATAGCCTTACGTTCTAAGGTCCCCTATATATATCCCCCAATAACTTAACTTTGTGGCTCGGTCTCAGGTTACTGTCACTCCCAAGTCACCACCACTCCATTATGCTACCGGTGATCACCTTACATGCATTCCCCAACATATGCGTGCACTCATATATTGTACATAAAGACAATCATAGAAGATAACAAAGTTGTATGCAACCAATCAACGAACTATTTCACCATTGCCAAGAACAATTCACTACTCAAACATAGACGGGGAGACACAATACATCAAGGGAATATAGTATTGCATCATACATCGTGTTTTCCAAGAGATTACAGTGGAGAGATGGAGCTGATCTTGCTGTAGATGTTGATGATGAACACACCGGAGGGGGGTGGAGCCCTCCGGGGGTGATCCCGGCGGTGTTTCCCCCCTCCGATCTTCTCCGGCGGCAGCCTTCTATCTCTCTGTTTCGTGGTTTCGTCTCTCGGCGCCGCCTCCTTCTCGAAAAGGCCAGGGGACCCTTTATATAGTCGTTTTTAGGTCACGAGACACTCGGGAGAAGAAAGATCGACGAGATCGGAGCCACGGGGGCAAAAAGGGGGCCCCACACGCGGCCAAGGAATCTGGCCGCGTGGAGGGTCCTCTTTTCCACCTGGTTGTCCTTTTGGCCCTCTACTTTGGCCCATGGCCTTCGTCTCGAAAATTCTGAACCGTGCTCTTTTGCCTTGCCCTTTTTGGAGTCCCGAAGCTCCCGGAAAGTCTGAAACACTAAAAAGTACGTTTTCTGGAAAAACAGGGTTAGAACCAAAAGAAGGGGGATTGTTCAGAAAATCCCCCAAATCATTATAAAACATGAATATAAGTTGCTAATATGTAGGAAAAACAAGTAATAACATGCAAAGTTCATGTATGCATTTTACATGCATCAGGGCGAAAGGGGGATGCCGGGGGTGGCCAGGGGCCCACACCACCTGGTGGCGCGGACAGGGGGACCCGCGCCACCCTATGGTGTGGCCATCCTATGGCCCCCCTCCGGGTCTCTTTGGAATTCCAGGACCCTCCGGGACTTCTAAGACTTCCGACTTTTGAATCGTCCAATTCCAAGAATATTTCTAGAACAACTTTTCTGAAACTAAAAACAACAGAAAACAGGAAGTGGCTCTGTGGCATCTTGTCAATAGGTTAGTCGCGGGAAATCGATAAAAATAACATAAAGTGTAAGGAAAACATGTAGCATAAGGCATGAAAACAACATGGAACATCAGAAATTAAGGATACGTTTACGACGTATCAATGTTCCATCTGCGTTACTCGATCTCGTTTTTCGCGGCCAGTGGATATTGTTGTTTCAAATACTTCGTTAACGAGGGCGCTTGAACATGTCCTAGTCTTTTGCTGCTTGTTCAGTGCATGGTTTAAGCTCCGGTAGCTGTCGTACAATGAGATGAAGAAGACAACCAGTGTGAGGTTCATTGTATTTTTTTTATTTTGTATCGGATGTATTGTGTCGAGTTGTACCTCATGTGCACTAGTTGTTTTCCTTGATAAATATCAGACATAAGATGCCTTCTTGTGTCTTTTCTCCAATGACAAAAGGTCGATAAATGTCAACTAGGGGCTCCCGTACCTCCCAGCCCCAGATAATTGCGTCAACTCGGTACTGTCCCCATATCTTCTATGTTTACTCGGCGTTGGTCATCAAATTAACACACACAATTTAATGATATTTAACTATAAACTTTAAAATGTCACATTTAAATGTAAATTAAAAAATGAACATGGAAATGTCTGAGCCATGTAGCTCCCACAAATGCTCGACGAGATCTTCTCAGACCTGCTTGTCTTTCTTCAATACCTCGATATATCGCTATAATCTTCCGCAACTGTAGTGCATGAGGTCATTGGTAGTCCTCCTCCCTCTGTAGATCTCCATCCTTCTTATCATAGTCCAAGCCCTCATATTGGTTTCACCCACTCCGAGCGATGATGTTGTGCAAGACATCACAAGATCATGTACCTTAGAGTTTGTATTTTCCACCATCTAGTAATGAAAGAGCATTTCTCGATCCCTAGCATTTTGTGTGTTACTTAACAGTACTAGTGATACTTTTAATCTGGTGTTAAGTGATGCATGTTGTTAAATTTATTCATATGCATCAAACACCAAAAAGTGTGAAGGTAGATCAGCTTTCTCAGTTTCAGAAGCCAACCGGCGAATTCGGTTCTTAAGCGGCCAGCCAAAAAGACTAAGGACTAGAAGGTTTTTGGTTCTGGAACGAGCCGGAAATTTCCAACCGAAATATCCGATTAGTTCCAGGACTCGAAGAAAAATGGCTAAGGACTAATGGATTTCGACACAGAAGTGAGCCAGAAATTTCCAACCGGAATATTCGGTTAGTTCTAGGTCTCGAAGAAAAACAGCTAAGGACTAAAGGATTTCAGAATAGAAGTGAGCCGGAAATTACAAAGGAAGAAAAACGGCTAAGGACTCGAGAAATGGCGAAGTCCCAGAATCATTATGTCCCTAGAGTGGACCCGAAATTTCTAGCCGGATATTTCTGGCAACCGGAATATCCGGTTTGGTCAACACTGCGAAGAATCCAGATATGAAGCATACTAAGAAACCGGAATATCCAGTTCAAGTTTAAACCGGAAATCCCGGTCCATTCCTTCACTCCAACGACCACATTTATTGAGGGGGTATAAATACCCCCTCCTTCTTCCCTAAGAGATCTAGTTCGTCCAAGCATTGAATATCCATTTATTGAGCTCGCCAAAAGCTATATTTCTCCCAATCTCTCCACCCAAACTCGTTGATATTTGGAGGATTAAAGGAGAAGGCCCCGATCTACAACTTCACCAAGCCGTTCTTCATTTCCCCATCATTCACTTGAGGGATTCAAGTCTAGGGTTGCATTGTTTCTCACTTGTTAATTGTAGCAAAATTCTTGGTGTTCTTGGGAGCCCCTAATTCAGTTTTGGATGTGTGCCTCAAGCTCATTGTAAAGGCACTGATTTCCGCCTTGAAGGGAATCAATAGTTGAAAGTGAACTAGACCTTTGTGGCGAAGTTCATCGGAGAATAGGGCGAGGCCTTTGTGGCGTTGAGTAGGCCTTTGTGACGAAACTCACACCCCTCCAACGAGACGTACGATGGCGTGTAAACACACGTTCGTTGGGAGACCCCAAGAGGAAGGTATGATGAGTACAACAGCAAGATTTTTCGATCAGAAAGAAACAAAGGTTTAATCGGACCAGTAGGCGAAAGATATCACTTATGAAGGTTGTTGACATCTGTTGTTGGAAGGGCGCACTACCAGGCTCAGCAGCAACGTGGAATCTGCACACAACACAATAAAGATACTT
Organism: Alopecurus myosuroides; assembly: GCA_028641055.1. Classification (NCBI taxonomy): domain Eukaryota; kingdom Viridiplantae; phylum Streptophyta; class Magnoliopsida; order Poales; family Poaceae; genus Alopecurus; species Alopecurus myosuroides. Next base: position 244,381,980 of record CM054062.1, read on the forward strand.
TGCCCCAATGAAACAGTGAGGTTGTCAATCTCACCGGTCTTGCTGAAAACAAAGTATTAGACGTATAGTGTTGAAAATGATATTTGTTTGCAGTGAATGAAATGAGAATAATGTTTGTAGTAGGTTGTATTATCAGTGTAAAAGAATGGACCGGGGTCCACAGTTCACTAGTGGTGTCTCTCCATAACAGATAAATAACATGCTCGGTGAACAAATTACAGCTGGGCAATTGACAAAATAGAGATTGCATCGTAATGGAAATATATGACATGATGACTACTACGAGATTCATTTGGGCATTACAACATGATACATAGACCGTTATCCAACTGCATCTATGACTAATAATCCACCCTCAGGACGTCATCCGAGCAAAATTTGGGTATTAAGTTGCAAGCAACAGATTATTGCATTAACTAAAGTGCGTAATGTAAACAATACAATTATCCTTAGACAAAGCATTGCTGTTTTACCCCTAGTGGCAACAACACATCCACAATCTTAGAAGTTATTGTCACTCTCCCTGATTACTGGAGGCATGAACCCACTATCTAGCATAAATACTCCATCTTGGAGTCACACGCATCAACTTGGCCAGAGCATCTACTAGCAACGGAGAGCATGCAAGATCACAAATAAAATATATGATAGATCTATGATCAACTTGACATAGTATTCAATATTCATCGGATCCCAGCAAACACAACATGTAGCATTACAATAAGATGATCTTGATCATGTTAGGCAGCTCACAAGATCTAAACATGATGACACAAAATAGGAGAAGACAACCATCTAGCTAATGCTATGGACCCATAGTACAAGGATGAACTACTCACGGATAACTCCGGAGGCAAGCATGGTGATGAAGATCCCTCCGGTGATGATTCCCCTCTCCGGCAGGGTCCCGGGAAGAGCTTCAGAACTCTCCCGAACTAGGGTTGACGATGACGGCGGCTACGGAACTTTTCATGGATGGAGGCTTGGGTCCATAGGGTTTTCCCGAAGAAATCAATATATAGACGGAAGGGCGATGTCGGTGGGCCCCCAGGGGGCCCACACCACGTGGTGCCGCAGCCAAGAGGGGCCGTGACGCCCTATGGTGTGGCCACTTCCCTGGTCCCCTTCGAGTCCCCTCCGGACTCCGTGTACGTGACAGAAAAATAGGAACTTCGGCTTTTCTTTCATCCAATTTTGAGAATATTTCCAGAACAACTTTTCTGAAATAAAAAACAGCATAAAACGGGAACTGGCACTGTGGCATCTTGTCAATAGGTTAGTCGCAGAAAATGCATAAAAAATGCTATGAAGTATATAGAAAACATGTAGCAATTGACATAATATTAACATGGAACATCAGAATTTATAAATATGTTGGAGATGTATCAACGTACTTCCCTCAAAAGGAGGAACTCGGGAATACATCCTTGTATCAGCGTGCTTCCGTTATCGGTTCCTTCTATCCTTTACACTTAATTTGTGTTTGTTTCTTGCTTAGTGTTGCTCTTGTCATATAGGTAAATTCACCGTAGTTGCATATCTAGACAATTTATCTTTGTGTCAAGCCTAAATCGAAAAAGAATTAAAATTTGGAATTAGCACCTATTCAACCCCCTCCCCGCCGCCTAGGTTCCCATACTATCCATTCAAGTAGGGGCCCTCGCCATTGAAAATCGAGCTTTAAACTAAAATCTTGAAATCTTGTGAAATGTGTTCTTTTATATTCCCTTGTGGGTTAGAAATGGTATTCATAGAACTTTCTCAAGAAGGGTATATCCCATCAACACGTTGTATTTCTTACTAGTCACTGTGAACTCCACTTCCGGAGTTTTCCATGGAGTTACTATTTGAAACTTATATTTACTCAATGCAACCAAGCATACCCGAGAATCCTCTAGGAGTGCTTATAGACACGACTTGTGCAATGCTCTCGTCATTGAGTGCTCTCAAGTACCTTTCCACAAAAACCTCAAGAACGACTTACACAAAGTGTTGAAAAGCATATATCATGATGCTCTCCTCAATCCTCGCTACTTTGTCGATAGAATCAACTCTCACACCATAGGAAATCATGCAAAAAGATCCGATAACCTTCTGAAGTGCAATGGCACCAACCAACCCTAGTGCATTGGATCTCTAGCAAAAATAGTCATCATACGCCTCCACAACCTGAATTATGCACATGAGGAGATCTCTTGACATATTGCCTCATCCAAAAGTACTTTGGCATGTACACATGAGGATCTACAAAGTCATCGTCGATAAAGGCGCAAATTTCCATTAAACAAGCTCATTCTGACACTCTTCCTTCCTGAAACTAATCCATGATGCTTCTTCCTTGTCATATGATGATCCATCTCTACAAGCATAGCAAGTGCAATGATATATTCATTATCGTTGAGATCTCCTCACATTGCCTGAGAAAATCATTATCATTATTGGAAAATATCACCATCTTTGAATTGCACTACGTTGAAAAAAATTGAAAATCATCATCATCTCATATGTCCATATACTACCATCTAGCCAAAAAAAATATGAAAAAAAACCTTACAGGAACCCGAGAGAGCACGCTCAATGGAGTCCACTAGTGGAGGTTCACGGGAGGTGGAGTTCGACAAGGATGGAGCAAGATGGATAACATCGAGAGCTCGTTGAGTGGGAGGTGTGAAATAGGGAGGGAGGGTGGTCACTAATCAGGATGTCCTTGTGCTGAAAAATAGTCATCTTTAATAAAACACACATGGGAAAATAGTCCTTGGGACACGGTCCAAACTCCAAAATGTCCCAAGCAAGGATGAAATCTTGTCCACCGATGACTTCGAGATTTGCATTGTACTTGTGCATGGATCCACATCGGCCATTGCATTGTGTGTTCATCGTGTAGAGGAAAAGTTGTAATTTCGTATTGATTTGGCCCTGTATTAAGTATGAATTTACGATCACTTATGGAGGGTTGAGATGTCAACCTGGCACTGAATTTTTCCATGTCCGCCGAACCCAGGTGAGACACACATGCCGCCAATCATGTCTTATGATATCTATAGGACTAGGATAGCATAAGGGGGTATCGAGTACTCCATTCTGTGGATACTCTTGTGCACTCAAAATTCTACAACCATTCAACGGAGAAGAGATGGCCATGATCTATATTAGTTGTTATTATACTTGCAAAAGTAACCTTCTATACTTTATTGAAGTCAACACATAGTCCTCCTATTTTTATTAGTAAGTTCATCTAATACGCCTTCCATCAAGTTTTTGATAGTTTCGTCAAGTTCCATATGTGAAACTATTTTTTATGTATTCAATTTGATAAAACTTGACTAAATTTCAACAAGATTCAGATGAAATTTAGACAAGGTGAATTGTGGGATTGATTTTATAAGCTACAGCCCCATTTGGATTGTAGAAATTTCATATACTTTTTTTTTGCAGCATTCCAACTTTTAAGATTTTTTTCGAGTGGATTGTATTTGGATCAAACCAATTGTGCTATCTAGATTCTTATGGATTGAAATCCAAGGTCTCAATTCCATAGTTGTGTTCCATCCAAACGACTATTCCTTCAGATTTTCTGTGTTTTGCAGCTCTCTATTTTTTTGTTGTTGATTTGTTTGGGTTGCTTACCACATATGTCACGTGGTTTGCAACTCTCTATATTATATAGAGCAAATCAAATTCATGTGTTTTTCAATCCTGTAATGCAGACAGGCCCTACAAGTTTCACATCAAGGGAAGCGTTATCCAGATTTCTCTTGGTTCTGCAAGTATGTGCACATTAGATACGGCTAAACATGTTGCAGACTCCCGTTCAAAAAAAAAAAAAACATGTTGCAGACTAGAATAATCAACAGTACCTGATTCCCCTGAATCATATTAATAAAAACACTGACAACAGCAAAGCCTAGAATCTCGCATGCAAAGCATCTCGGTAGTGCTGCTTGACACAGAAGGAGCAAGGACTTGCCCTGTCGATGATGTGGTTGCGGCCACAAACACGTAGTACTCCTTTAGCCCTGCTCTGCATAATAGACACACAGTGCTCATTTTCGCATGTTGTATCAGGCGTACGAATCAGAATAATCGAGAAGCAGATGCCACGCTAACCATATCCTTGATTGATTGAAGGATGATTTGTTCTGTTCGACATGCATGTCCTGCGTATCACCACTACAGCTGCCTCTGAAGTCTGAACTAGGCAAAACCACTGCGAATCCCACATATTCGTGGCTACTAGCCACGCGAATCCTTGGACACTGTCACGCCATCTGTCCCGGTTTGTGTATCTGCTCATGCTTTCCAGATACGTGGAGGACGAAGGATTCTGCTTACCGACGAGTGATGCATCACGCATTCACCTGAGCTTCTCCTAGAATATTTGCTCTTGGATTCAGCTGGCCTTTTTCCCGCCATGCATTTATCCCCAAGACATAAACACTTGCTGAGTGCCGAATCATGTTTTGCAGTAGCTGTACACCCAAGCGCTTTATTCTATTCTGGGAACAATTCGTGTTTATCTTATGAGAACTTAGTTGAGATCCGGTGAAATTAATTGCTCGGTTTTATATGGATGTCTCGTAGAGTGGGGATTTGGTGCTCCCGAGCTCCAATGCTCCCTGTTTTTTTAAAAATAAATCAAAAATCATATTTACAAGTTTAGAAAATGTAAAAAAAAAGTTCTGAATATTTTCAATGATATGTTCTACAAACATGTAAAAATTTAGTTTAAAGAGTATATTAAGCTATATAAAAATGACAAATGTATAGGTCTATAATATAGTGATTCAAATCTCCAAAAAGTTTAAGATTTTGTCATTTTTGTGTAGCCTATAATGCAAGGAATTTCGTGTTGTGATTTTACACGTATGTAGGCCTACATCACGAACTAAATTCAGAATTGTTTTTGACGCTTTTAATTTTCTTTATTTTTTGAATTTTTGAAAATGGAGGGAGCACCGGAACTCGGGAACAAAATATCACTTTCCGTGTGTCTCGTACTGCTACCAAACAATAGAGATGGTTGATATTCTTTCATAGACCTAGCCTAATTTATGGTGCATGCGGAGTAGAGATTTGGTGCACATAGGCACCTGTCAATTTACAAAACTGAAAAAAAAATATGAGTTTCAAAATATTCTGAAAAAAAATCTGTAAGAAGCCAGTGGTATATACTACAAACAGGTAAAAAAATGAACTTTGATTCATTTGTATTCCGAACTACTCCTCCGTTCTAAAATAGTTGACTTCCATTTGTCCAAATATACATGTATGTATAAATATGTCTACATAAATTCATATTTGGACAAATAAAAGTAATGTATTTTTGGAATGGAGGGAGTACAAAAAAATGACAAAAGTGTTGATCTGGATAATGCGTATTTTTCAAATCTATAGATTTTATCATTTTGGTGTAGCCCATAATATTTTGTATTTCCAATTAAAATTTTGCACGTTTGTGGAATATATTATTTACTATAACCAGATTTATTTTCGGAATTTTTTGAAACTCTTAAATATTGTTTTCGATTTTTTTAGATTGGCAAGAGCACTCGTGCTCGGGAGCCAAAATTACTTTCCGGTGCGTGCTTCACTATATTGCTAGTATCCATTTTTCTTTTGACAATATTGCTAGTATCTTTCTTGGACCTTTGGTGTTGCAACTAGTAATAATGCCAACCGCAATAGGATAACTTTTTAAGTTGTTAAACTGGCCATCGCTAACAATGAGCAGTACAGTATTTGGCAGTCCTGTACCTTTCAGACAGGCCAAACTAGCACAACCGGGAAAAATCTGAGGAAAAGTTGAAGTGCTCTCATAACTATAGGAGACCAAGCACCAATTCAACCAGCTATTGACTAAGCAACAGACTATGGTCTCCCAGCACATCCCACAAAGCCATTACTCAAATCAATTGGTTTCACTCTCAGAAAAGGGAGGTTTACGCCTTTCAGAGCTGGCCAAGCAATATGCAGTTAGTGTGGCATATGTCATCACGACAGTAAAACATGAGAGATCTGACTGTTATAAAACGCTAGTGACTTCCCGTTTCTATCGTGCCTAAGCTTTTGCGTCGGTTTAACTATTCAACTTAATTTAGCCAATGTTCAGAACATAGGGATCTCAAATGGAACTTTTTAAGAGTAAATTTCAGAGCTGGCCATGCAATAGGCAGTTAGTGCGGCATATGTCATCACGGCAGTAAAACATGAGAGACCTGACTGTTATGAAATGCGAATGACTTCCCGTCTATCGTGACAAAGTTTTTGCTTCGGTTTGCCAATTCTCAGAACATAGGGACTTCGCATGGAACTTTCTTAGAGTAAGTTTCAGATGAATTTCATGCGAAATACTAATTCATTCCCAGGTCCTGAAAACCCCACATCGCAAAACGGAGCCTCAAGATGCTCGCCTAGCTATATACCCTTGCATTATCGTTTTCTCAACACGAATGGGATTGAGCATAAAGCCTCACGCTGTAGTGCCATGTTGAGACTGAATAACTTATTCCTGAGAATGAGATGTTGACTGCCCAAATCCTGAACGTGCTACAGACCCGTGGCTGCAGCCTGGAGGAGGAGAGCTGAACATGCATGGAAGGTCCCTCCACACACACTCCACCGTATCCAACCCCGGACTTGTGGCTCGAATTAAGGCTCCACCTGCTGACTACGTGAACGCAAGGTGACCCAGTGCGAGTCCAAGTATCAGAATAAGCACCGGCGCCGGCGTGTGGTGGCGGCCTCGTGGATCCTCAAGGGGTACAAGAAGAAGGAACCAAAAAGCACACGGCCGGAGAGCAAGTGTCCCGTCGCATTTGTTCGATGTTTTAACGGCTCCAACTTTGCTACTAGTGGCTGGAATCAAAGATCCCACTAGCTCCTCTCTACGGGTCCACGCTTTGTGGATTCCACCTTCGAGATCAATTACTCCTCCTCTGGGCAAAACGCAAGTGAAAAAGAAGCGTCTTTCGGCGCAATTGCAGCGTGACACGGCTCCTTCTACCGATGAATTCCCTGGATTTTTGGGAGGTGTTCTTGCGGGTGAGAATTGCCCATGCATGAGTTCAGTAAAGTAGCTCCCCTCCTCCTGCTTTGCCTTGGAAGAAATGGATCTAATCTTGAGCGACAGCGAGAGGTGACTTTGAGAATTGAGAGGATATGCATTGATGCGTATCTCAGCGTGCATAAATAGTGTTCTGGTACACTTATGACGGAACAATATATGGAGGTAGCAGCCAGGAATAAACGAACAGTTCTTGCCTGCCTGCCAACACGCATGTTGTCACTGGCTTGTCACTTGTCAGTGGGATCGGCATCAGCGATGGAAGATATGTTCCGAGGGCTGTGGAAGCGATGTCACCTCGGAAGGGAGATTCCCCTGAACATCATCAACCATCCCATTGGCCTGCCTAACTCAGTGTCCGGCGCGGTGCTGGCTGCCTATGCTTCCACTCGAAACCATGGGTGTTTTATTACGAGAATTGTATGATGTGTGCACGCATCTGCTTCCACTTGCCATCGTTCCAGCTTTACATCTGTCAGCTACAGGATCACTGCCGAGATTGTAGTTGTAGACGGCTCTGGAAGCAAATCGGCGAGCTGCATTACAAAACATATTGTGTCGAATCGAAATTCATTGGTACAGTGAATCAAGTACCAAACAGAGCCGTTCTAAATTCTAATGTTGTTGCTTTACAAAAACAGAAGGTATTATGTTAAAAAAAAGAAGAAGTCCATATTAAGTCATGATGACGGGTTAGGTAAGATCACACATTGCAGAATGGTATATCGCCTTTTCCCTTCCCAAACTTTCAAAACAAGCATAAATAACGGGTTCCCACCGTTTTGTATGGCTGTTTTTCCATAAGGACTCTGATGTGGTTTGGAGAAAATTGAAAAAAAAAACACGTTTTGGGCAACTTCATCAAAAACCTACCGGGATTTGTTTTTTTTCGCAAATACCCACAGGGGTACGGTCAGTCCGTTGCAAGAAAAAAATACCAATATGGTCAATTAGGCGTGTTAACACAATTCTTACCGCTCGGCCTGGTGTTAGCGCTGACGTGGCTCAGTTGGATGTTGGATATTAACGACCATTATTTCGGGCTCGTTAGGTTTGAACCAACTCGGTCTGAGCCCGACCATGGCTCACTCTCTCCACTCTCTTTTCTCTCGCATTCGGTCGGCTACTGCACCAGCTCGTCGCCCTGACACCACGTCGACGCCACCGCCACCACCATGTCTTCATGGAACGACGACGAGGCTAACAACGGTAGCAAAAGCCTCTTCTCCTCCTTCGAGAACACATCGGTAAGTTTCCCTCCTCGACCAGGGTTAGGGTTAGATAATGGTATTTTGCCGATTCTATCTAGATTTGTTGGACTGAGCATGTGTTTGTTCGATTCCCTAGTTCTTGTATACTTTATAGGTGACATAGATCATTTACAACCTTGATTGGAATGGAATGGAATGGAGGATGATCAATAAAAAATTAAGGAACTTTTCCACCATTGGAATAAAATTAGGAAATATGTTTGTTTTGAAGGCACTAGCATAGACAGGAGGTTCCCTGCATGTCAAATATGGTATGGATTCAAATTTTCTTATAGTCTGTATTATTTTGCAATGTTGTTAATTATAATTTTATTTAACATGTATATGTTTCCAGTTAGCAATATTAATACTCCCTCTGTTTCTTTTTAGTCTGCGTATTAGGTTTTCCAAAAATCAAACTTGCTAAAGTTTGACCAAGTTTATAGAAAAAATAATCAATATTCATAATATGAAATCAATATCATATGATTCGCCATCTAATATACTTTCATATTATATGAACTTGATATTATAAATTTTGATATTTTTTATATAAAGTTGGTCAAACTTTGCAATGTTTGACTTAAGACAATTCTAATACGCGGACTAAAAAGGAACGGAGGGAGTATTATTTAGTGGAATTATTTATTTATGGTATGTCTATGTTTTTAATGCATTTTTTTGTAGTGCCACTGCCATTATAAATACAATTTTTTGTCTCTATTTATATTTACTTTAGATTTCTATAGTGCCATTAAGATGTCTTTATTTTTATATAATTTATATTGCTCTAGTGCCACTATAAATTTATATAATGTCTCTGCTTTATCTTTAAGAGGGTGGAGTATGTTCAAATCTAGAGTGGATTAATCCAGAGTGGCCTCCTCATCTACAAAAATGTTTGAGAAAGTTGTGAGAGTTGTATGACTCAGAAATAACAAAGAGACTAAGAGGAAATTAAGATGTTGCCAAAAATTATTACAATTTTGCACAAGAGCAGAAGAGGTTGAAAAATTAATCAAAAGGTGCAGACAGAAGCGGAAGATTCAATATCCGAGAGCCAACTTGGAGCAATTTCACAAAACCTGCTTGCTATTCACAATATTTTCAAGGAGAAGGGAGCAAAACAAAGATATTTACTCAAGGAGGAGAAGAGGAAGCTTGGGTTCTACACTTATGAATTGTTGAAGTCTAGGGAGGCGAACAAGAAGAAGTTGAAGGATATTTTAGAGGAATAAAACGATTTTGTAATAATATTACGGTTGCAATACTATTTTGTTGCGGCACTTTGAACTAGACTTGCAGTGTGCTGCCAACTGAGTTTGCATTATATTGTTGCGGTACTTTAAATTAAACTTGGATGTGTTGTCAACTGAATTTATATTAGTGAATTTGGTGTGAGAACTTGAATTTGTATTAATGAATTTGGTGCGAACTTGAATCTATATCAGTATATTAGTATCAATTGATGTGCATTATATTTTCTGAAATTGTTGAATAAATTGCATCACATAGTGCCGACAACAGGTGTGCACTATCTTTAGGTTTTACGACAAGAACCCACCAGATCTGAGGCACACTGTACAAGAAACTACTAGGTGACATGTAAATAAGGAATTGGACATAGCTGTCACACCAGTCATAAATTCATACATAAACACTAAGTTTTCAGGTTCACATCCACATAGTTATATCATTACATCATAGGTACAGAACGAGAACAATTTCAGCACAAAATCAACATAAGTAGTAGCATCACAATAAATTTCGACAATAACAAGTTTAGAAATGAAAAAAAACATCAACATCAATTTTCATCAGTGGTGCAACAATCACATATCTTTTTTGTGAATCCTCAACTAATATAAGATGAGTATTGCTTGAACTAAAATACTCCATCACCTTAGAGGCAGGTTTTTTTTGCTCTACCTAGCCTACTTGAATTTCCCAGGACAGGTTACTGCATTTGATGAGCAAAGAATAAGGCTGGAGAAGTAGTATAGTTTCATTACCTTGTGTCGCACCCTGATTTCTAGGGGATACTCACCGTACGAACTGGATAGCAGATGCTTGGATTATGGGGCATAACTGCTCCCACGTCCCAGCTTCCTGGTAGGCCTGCGCTTATGCGCGACAACACAAGCCCTGCTATTCCATCGTCGATGTAAACTATCCACTAGAGATCAAAGGCACTTCCGTCGACGTACTTCAAACCATACACACATGGTACGTCAACGGCGTTGAACAACTGATATCACAACAGATCTCTACGACACAAAAGATTGAAATAACTTGCAAATGGCTCTCATTAGAGCAGAGATAGCAAATACAATCATTCAGAGGGCACATGCCCCAACAATTCATCATTACATCACAGCGGAAGCACTCGACAAATCTGAGTACAGACAAGAACCAAATAGGCCTAAGAGGCCGGAAACAAACAGACGGAGCCCATCCACGAAGTCTCGGATCCTGCCCGGGTCCGCTATCTACTCGTCAGCAGTCTCGTCATACTCCACGTAGTTGCCACCATGTAGATCCTCAGAAACGTAGGTCTGCGGAAACCACAGCCCCAAAGGGGTCAGTACATAAACGTACTGGCAAGCAAGACTCACACTTCATCAAAGAGTTACCCGTCAACACAAGCATTGATGCTTGGGATCAACAGAAGAGATAGGTGATATAAAAGCTGCAGCGGGCTGCTCTAACCAACTACAGAAGATAACTACTAGTTCCGGCTAACAGAATAAGATAAGATCGAGGAATTGTAACCAACAGAAAGATAACGTCAAGCAAACCCATCCTGGATCTCGCCCCTTATCCAAAGAAGCAATCCGAGGATAACTCACACAGTTGTATTAAAGGTGAATCAAGTTATTGTGTCATCAACCTATTACTAGTCAAGTTATTAATCATTGGGTGTAACATGTTTGATCATTATGTTCAAGTTGTCCTGAGTACTTGTTAGCCAGTACTTTCACCAAGTAATCCATAACCGCGGAAAACACGGCTTCTCGAGAAGATTTACCCTGCAGGGGTGCACCATAGTAACCGTACACGTAAGAATATCCCGCCAGATGGGAGATCACCCCACCAAGCGGGGTACTCAACACAACCAACCCTTCTTCGCATCAAGCCCAAAGCACCGCGTGCTGTGCGTGCGCGGCTAATCCACCCCCCGAAGAAGTGGGGAGCTTCATAGCACTGGAAGACCACGCCGCCCTAAATGCCGACTACAAAAGTTCCACCCTGGCGCCAAGGGTTCGTACCTGCATATGATGCAGCAAATGGAACACCCGAACTAGTACGGCGATTTGGACGAGATGCGAATCGAGTCAGTTGAGGGGGGCGCCCATACTCGCTTCCCACATGCGGGTAGTGCGCTCATCATGGATCAGTAGACAAGACCCTTTTCCTATTAGGGTCGACACTAGCAGGCCTCAAAACCACAAAGGGCCTCCTGCCGGTGCCTTATCATCAAATTATTATTACCATTAGCATTATCAGGATTGATTGATTAACATTCGAGCCCCCGGTTCGGTAAAAATGATAATAGTACGATAGTAAAAGAAGTAACCGACAACAGGCTCGAGCAAAAGCAACCCTAAGCATGCTAGATAAGAACAGGCACAAGCAATGGCTGTAGGTATGGAGGTGAGGCAATATCATGGCTCAAGATATCATGTGATGGGTTCGGAGAACAAGCATCGATTCATAGGGCTAGCAATAGTAGACAAAAGGATAGTATCGACAACAAGTGTGGAAAGGAAACTCGATGATTCATGTGAGTGATAACTTGCCTGCAAACCCAGTAGCCTGGTACTGAGCTGAAAATCCTTAGAAGGGGTACCGTACGTCTCGTCGGTCTCAACGTCGTCGTCTAAAGCGAGAAGAAGCAAACACACAATCGAAAGAGACGAACAATCAATACATGGCATAGGTGCACAAACACGGGATGATGCATGTCAAGTTAATGGTTGCAACAAAATAAACTAGTTGACAAGATAGAAACAGGATTAAATGGACCCATATGCAATTGGATTGCATATGGAAAGCCCATGAATTATGGTTGAATTAATTGTTTTACAACTAATCAAATTGTGTAAGTGAATTAGCATGATGCATGGATGAGGAAAACAGCAAAATAACAACAATAGACCAAATGGAAATAAGGCTTAACAAGTTTGGAATTTCAGTTATTAAGTTAGGAAATTTTGGTTACTTAAAGGTGTCACACAAGCATTTGTTGTTTTCACCAACTTAAATTGTTCAAAATAGATAACAAAGTTCATATTTGAAAAGAGCACCAAATTTTAGGCGGATTACATGTTTCACTTGTTGAAAAAGGATTTCAAATAAATTATTTATGAATCAAACAAGGTCAAACAAGAATTAAATGAATTTAATTCAAACATGAACTTATTTGAATTTTTATTTGTTCAAAGCATTAAACCAAATTCATATTTGAAAAGTTTATACTTTTAGGGTTGGAAAACATATTTTATATGTCCCAAAAGAATTTGTTTTGATCAAGTTATGAAATTACCAATTTTAAATGAATTAAACAAGGTTTAAATTATTTAACCAATTTTAATTATTCAAAACATGAAACAAATTTTATATTTGGAAAGGTGGTTCAATTTTGCATGGAAAACATATTTCATTTGTGGAAATTGGATTTAAAATGAGCAAGTTATTATTTTGGCAATTTTAAATGCAATAATTAAGAAACAGTTGTTTTCAGCAATTTAAAATATTCAAAACAGCAAACAAAATTTATATTTGGAAAGTACATAAAAAGTTGATTGGAAAACATATTTAGTTTGTTGAATTTGGAATTTTTATGAACAAGTTATGAATTTTGCAAGTTTAAGTGAATTTGACAAGTTTTCAAATTTTGCACCAATTTAAAATATTCAAAACAGTAAACAAATTTTATATTTGGATAGATCATTTAATTTGGTATTGAAAACATATTAAAATTGTTGGATTTGGAGTCAAAATGATTTTATTATGCAATTTACAAAATTGAGGTGCAATCTGCCATTTTTACCTTATTAGGGACTTAGGAAAAATTATTTCAGGGCTAGAATTTAATTACCAGGGGCCTAAGTGTGATTCCTGGGGTTTGTGCAGTACCAAAACAAAAGGGAAAAAAGATTTGGTTTTATTGTGGGGAGGGGGATTCGAACCTGGGACCTCCCACTGTGTGGTTGTGGTGCTAACCAGTGGGATGGGTGCGGTTTCTTGGCAGAGGAGGGGCTCGGGGGTGGATATGGTTCAGACCACCAATTCTGAACCAAACGGAAATAACAGCAAAAAGGTGGGGTGAGAGAGGCTCGAACTCTCGACCTCAGGATTGCGCGCGGGGTGCCTCTGCCAGTGCGGTATCTGATCGGTTCTTGACAGATAGGTGGTGGGGGGCTGGATATGCTGCAGTTCCGCGGGGATTTATCTGAACTGATCGCTGTCTCTGTTCGACAGCGAACGGAGGCAGCAGTTTCGCCGCAGTTGATGGCTGCTGCGGCCGTGGGGCGCGAGGGCCGGGTGCGGTGCGGCCCTAGAGAGAAAGGAGGGAGGAGGAGTAGCGACCGGTGGGGGAAAGCCTCACCTTGAGCGCTCGAGGGACTTAGCGTGGCTCACATCGATCTGTTGGTCGAGGAGGCGCTGCAGACGTGCAGCCCCGGCGAGTCCTTGCCGGCGACGGCGCGGCCATCCCGTGCGGTGCTCCGCCTGGCTCCCGGTTGGAGATGAAGCAGCACGAAGCGGCGGTTCCATTCCCGCTATCGGCCGTCCGCGGCGCCCACCCTTTCCCCGCCGCCCTGGTGCTTCATCCTCCGGCCATGGTTTGCTTCGGAGGAAGGAACAGATACAGAGAGGAAAATCGTGGAGGGAAAAAGGAGTATGGCGGCTGGAGGAGGAAGAAGAAAGCTAGGGTTTCGGAGGGGGATAGAAATAGAGGAGGAGAGGGGGAGCAGGTAGGGGGTAACGTGGCGTTTTCCCCTCCACAGGAGCTTACCTGCTCCCTGCTCTCGTCCGTACGAGGAAGACAAAGGACAGGTGGGGGGTACTGGGCCAAAACAGATGGGCTGGGCTGGGATTAGATAGGTTAGCTGCTGCTCACTTTTCCTTTTTATTATTTCTGTTTGTTTTATTATTATTTTTTTGTGGAGAAACCAAATGGAAGGAAAAGATAAGATTTTGAGCTTTAAAATTTTAGGGAAAAATCAGGGGGTTTTGTTAGCTCAACATCTACCCCATGACAACTTGGTTTTTGGAAATTTAAAAACTATTTGCTGTTTTGTCATTTGGTTTGAATTTAAATAACTTGCAAATTAATTGAGTAATAAAGAAAACAACAAAAGTAATAGGGTGAACCCTATTATTAAAGTGATTAAAATTGTTAGAATAGTTTGTTAGTTTTCAGGACTTGGAAGTTTTGGTGATGTTTGGGAAAGTAAACCAAAATGTGAGTGATTTTTGAATATTGAAAGGATTATCAAACCCAACACTTTCATAAGGTGACCCAAATTGCTTTAGTTGGAAAATAACAGGGTAAACAAAATGTTTTGGTTATCCTTTCATACTTTCAATTTGGGTTCTGTTTGAAATGCATTTGGTTTGAATTTGAAAGTGATTTGAATTAATTGTTTGATTAAAACCAACAATTTAATGAGTGATCAACATGGAATAAAATGGAACAAATTGGTTGTTTTCATTTGTTATTTTTATTCCAAAAGTTGTAACAGAACAAGTATGAAAACATTGTTTGAGTGAGGTTTGAATTTGAGTTGTGAAAACAGTGGAAAACAATTGCCACAATTAAGAAACAAATGCAAACAACATGGAAACAATATGATGACATGATGCAATACTTAAATAAACAAGAAATCAATCATTCTAAGGGGAGTTTTCATACTTGGGATGTTACAAAACGCCCCCCCTTGAAGGAATCGCGCCCCGAGATTCCTACTGAGAAAAGAAAAGGTCCGGGAACTTCTTGGGAAGATCCTCTTGAGCTGTGACACGTGAAACACATCGTGCACATTGGATAGACGTCAGGGAATTTGCAAACCACCGGAACATTTTCAAGTAAAGGGGAGAGATTTTGCAACAAGGGTGTATAGCTGAATGGAACTTGATTCATTTGGAGAATAGATTATCTGGCTAGAATGGTGGAACAAAGTTATTGACATCAATGCCACACCAAGAATAACATCAATGTCAGAATGAGCAACATGAGAGAAACGAGGAATATGTGGCCTCCCATTAGAATTGGATTGTTCTTACTTATCTTGGAAGTCAACATTTGAGATCCCGGGGAGTGAACAGAGTTTTGATTGCTTAGCGGAACCAGAATTAGGTAGTTTGTTGTGGCAAAGATTTTTGACACCAAGGAATGTGATGCTCCGGTATCAAACAACAGTTTAGCTGGAATAGAGTTTAGTAGATGAACGGGAAAACTTTGATTAAAACAGAACTTGATCCATATGGAGAATAGACTATTTGGAATGTGGTGCTTGAGGAATGAAAACAACAACAACAAGAACCTCTCTGGACAGATAGATTTGATATTTGGGAAGTTAATTTGACGCCGGTAGAAGAATTGAAGTAGAAAACAACAACAAGATTTCAACGGACGAAAAGGAAATGTTTAGAAGAACATGATACTGAAGCAACACCGGGAAAACGAGACCAAAAACCTGAGGTACTACGGAGAACCCAAAACACGTGAAATCCTAACTTGAAAGTTTAGATGAGAAGGGAAAAATCAACGTTGCACTTCCTTACCAGAAAAGGGAGGGTGGGTGGGGAAAGAAGAAAAAGAACAGAATTCCTACTCTCGCGTTTCATTTTTCCTATATAGCTACAAAATAGTTTCTAGACTCAACTGCGACCAGTAAAAAGGGATCCTACAGGCAGACAGGCTCTGATACCATTTGTCGCACCCTGATTTCTAGGGGATACTCACCGTACGAACTGGATAGCAGATGCTTGGATTATGGGGCATAACTGCTCCCACGTCCCAGCTTCCTGGTAGGCCTGCGCTTATGCGCGACAACACAAGCCCTGCTATTCCATCGTCGATGTAAACTATCCACTAGAGATCAAAGGCACTTCCGTCGACGTACTTCAAACCATACACACATGGTACGTCAACGGCGTTGAACAACTGATATCACAACAGATCTCTACGACACAAAAGATTGAAATAACTTGCAAATGGCTCTCATTAGAGCAGAGATAGCAAATACAATCATTCAGAGGGCACATGCCCCAACAATTCATCATTACATCACAGCGGAAGCACTCGACAAATCTGAGTACAGACAAGAACCAAATAGGCCTAAGAGGCCGGAAACAAACAGACGGAGCCCATCCACGAAGTCTCGGATCCTGCCCGGGTCCGCTATCTACTCGTCAGCAGTCTCGTCATACTCCACGTAGTTGCCACCATGTAGATCCTCGGAAACGTAGGTCTGCGGAAACCACAGCCCCAAAGGGGTCAGTACATAAACGTACTGGCAAGCAAGACTCACACTTCATCAAAGAGTTACCCGTCAACACAAGCATTGATGCTTGGGATCAACAGAAGAGATAGGTGATATAAAAGCTGCAGCGGGCTGCTCTAACCAACTACAGAAGATAACTACTAGTTCCGGCTAACAGAATAAGATAAGATCGAGGAATTGTAACCAACAGAAAGATAACGTCAAGCAAACCCATCCTGGATCTCGCCCCTTATCCAAAGAAGCAATCCGAGGATAACTCACACAGTTGTATTAAAGGTGAATCAAGTTATTGTGTCATCAACCTATTACTAGTCAAGTTATTAATCATTGGGTGTAACATGTTTGATCATTATGTTCAAGTTGTCCTGAGTACTTGTTAGCCAGTACTTTCACCAAGTAATCCATAACCGCGGAAAACACGGCTTCTCGAGAAGATTTACCCTGCAGGGGTGCACCATAGTAACCGTACACGTAAGAATATCCCGCCAGATGGGAGATCACCCCACCAAGCGGGGTACTCAACACAACCAACCCTTCTTCGCATCAAGCCCAAAGCACCGCGTGCTGTGCGTGCGCGGCTAATCCACCCCCCGAAGAAGTGGGGAGCTTCATAGCACTGGAAGACCACGCCGCCCTAAATGCCGACTACAAAAGTTCCACCCTGGCGCCAAGGGTTCGTACCTGCATATGATGCAGCAAATGGAACACCCGAACTAGTACGGCGATTTGGACGAGATGCGAATCGAGTCAGTTGAGGGGGGCGCCCATACTCGCTTCCCACATGCGGGTAGTGCGCTCATCATGGATCAGTAGACAAGACCCTTTTCCTATTAGGGTCGACACTAGCAGGCCTCAAAACCACAAAGGGCCTCCTGCCGGTGCCTTATCATCAAATTATTATTACCATTAGCATTATCAGGATTGATTGATTAACATTCGAGCCCCCGGTTCGGTAACAATGATAATAGTACGATAGTAAAAGAAGTAACCGACAACAGGCTCGAGCAAAAGCAACCCTAAGCATGCTAGATAAGAACAGGCACAAGCAATGGCTGTAGGTATGGAGGTGAGGCAATATCATGGCTCAAGATATCATGTGATGGGTTCGGAGAACAAGCATCGATTCATAGGGCTAGCAATAGTAGACAAAAGGATAGTATCGACAACAAGTGTGGAAAGGAAACTCGATGATTCATGTGAGTGATAACTTGCCTGCAAACCCAGTAGCCTGGTACTGAGCTGAAAATCCTTAGAAGGGGTACCGTACGTCTCGTCGGTCTCAACGTCGTCGTCTAAAGCGAGAAGAAGCAAACACACAATCGAAAGAGACGAACAATCAATACATGGCATAGGTGCACAAACACGGGATGATGCATGTCAAGTTAATGGTTGCAACAAAATAAACTAGTTGACAAGATAGAAACAGGATTAAATGGACCCATATGCAATTGGATTGCATATGGAAAGCCCATGAATTATGGTTGAATTAATTGTTTTACAACTAATCAAATTGTGTAAGTGAATTAGCATGATGCATGGATGAGGAAAACAGCAAAATAACAACAATAGACCAAATGGAAATAAGGCTTAACAAGTTTGGAATTTCAGTTATTAAGTTAGGAAATTTTGGTTACTTAAAGGTGTCACACAAGCATTTGTTGTTTTCACCAACTTAAATTGTTCAAAATAGATAACAAAGTTCATATTTGAAAAGAGCACCAAATTTTAGGCGGATTACATGTTTCACTTGTTGAAAAAGGATTTCAAATAAATTATTTATGAATCAAACAAGGTCAAACAAGAATTAAATGAATTTAATTCAAACATGAACTTATTTGAATTTTTATTTGTTCAAAGCATTAAACCAAATTCATATTTGAAAAGTTTATACTTTTAGGGTTGGAAAACATATTTTATATGTCCCAAAAGAATTTGTTTTGATCAAGTTATGAAATTACCAATTTTAAATGAATTAAACAAGGTTTAAATTATTTAACCAATTTTAATTATTCAAAACATGAAACAAATTTTATATTTGGAAAGGTGGTTCAATTTTGCATGGAAAACATATTTCATTTGTGGAAATTGGATTTAAAATGAGCAAGTTATTATTTTGGCAATTTTAAATGCAATAATTAAGAAACAGTTGTTTTCAGCAATTTAAAATATTCAAAACAGCAAACAAAATTTATATTTGGAAAGTACATAAAAAGTTGATTGGAAAACATATTTAGTTTGTTGAATTTGGAATTTTTATGAACAAGTTATGAATTTTGCAAGTTTAAGTGAATTTGACAAGTTTTCAAATTTTGCACCAATTTAAAATATTCAAAACAGTAAACAAATTTTATATTTGGATAGATCATTTAATTTGGTATTGAAAACATATTAAAATTGTTGGATTTGGAGTCAAAATGATTTTATTATGCAATTTACAAAATTGAGGTGCAATCTGCCATTTTTACCTTATTAGGGACTTAGGAAAAATTATTTCAGGGCTAGAATTTAATTACCAGGGGCCTAAGTGTGATTCCTGGGGTTTGTGCAGTACCAAAACAAAAGGGAAAAAAGATTTGGTTTTATTGTGGGGAGGGGGATTCGAACCTGGGACCTCCCACTGTGTGGTTGTGGTGCTAACCAGTGGGATGGGTGCAGTTTCTTGGCAGAGGAGGGGCTCGGGGGTGGATATGGTTCAGACCACCAATTCTGAACCAAACGGAAATAACAGCAAAAAGGTGGGGTGAGAGAGGCTCGAACTCTCGACCTCAGGATTGCGCGCGGGGTGCCTCTGCCAGTGCGGTATCTGATCGGTTCTTGACAGATAGGTGGTGGGGGGCTGGATATGCTGCAGTTCCGCGGGGATTTATCTGAACTGATCGCTGTCTCTGTTCGACAGCGAACGGAGGCAGCAGTTTCGCCGCAGTTGATGGCTGCTGCGGCCGTGGGGCGCGAGGGCCGGGTGCGGTGCGGCCCTAGAGAGAAAGGAGGGAGGAGGAGTAGCGACCGGTGGGGGAAAGCCTCACCTTGAGCGCTCGAGGGACTTAGCGTGGCTCACATCGATCTGTTGGTCGAGGAGGCACTGCAGACGTGCAGCCCCGGCGAGTCCTTGCCGGCGACGGCGCGGCCATCCCGTGCGGTGCTCCGCCTGGCTCCCGGTTGGAGATGAAGCAGCACGAAGCGGCGGTTCCATTCCCGCTATCGGCCGTCCGCGGCGCCCACCCTTTCCCCGCCGCCCTGGTGCTTCATCCTCCGGCCATGGTTTGCTTCGGAGGAAGGAACAGATACAGAGAGGAAAATCGTGGAGGGAAAAAGGAGTATGGCGGCTGGAGGAGGAAGAAGAAAGCTAGGGTTTCGGAGGGGGATAGAAATAGAGGAGGAGAGGGGGAGCAGGTAGGGGGTAACGTGGCGTTTTCCCCTCCACAGGAGCTTACCTGCTCCCTGCTCTCGTCCGTACGAGGAAGACGAAGGACAGGTGGGGGGTACTGGGCCAAAACAGATGGGCTGGGCTGGGATTAGATAGGTTAGCTGCTGCTCACTTTTCCTTTTTATTATTTCTGTTTGTTTTATTATTATTTTTTTTTGTGGAGAAACCAAATGGAAGGAAAAGATAAGATTTTGAGCTTTAAAATTTTAGGGAAAAATTAGGGGGTTTTGTTAGCTCAACATCTACCCCATGACAACTTGGTTTTTGGAAATTTAAAAACTATTTGCTGTTTTGTCATTTGGTTTGAATTTAAATAACTTGCAAATTAATTGAGTAATAAAGAAAACAACAAAAGTAATAGGGTGAACCCTATTATTAAAGTGATTAAAATTGTTAGAATAGTTTGTTAGTTTTCAGGACTTGGAAGTTTTGGTGATGTTTGGGAAAGTAAACCAAAATGTGAGTGATTTTTGAATATTGAAAGGATTATCAAACCCAACACTTTCATAAGGTGACCCAAATTGCTTTAGTTGGAAAATAACAGGGTAAACAAAATGTTTTGGTTATCCTTTCATACTTTCAATTTGGGTTCTGTTTGAAATGCATTTGGTTTGAATTTGAAAGTGATTTGAATTAATTGTTTGATTAAAACCAACAATTTAATGAGTGATCAACATGGAATAAAATGGAACAAATTGGTTGTTTTCATTTGTTATTTTTATTCCAAAAGTTGTAACAGAACAAGTATGAAAACATTGTTTGAGTGAGGTTTGAATTTGAGTTGTGAAAACAGTGGAAAACAATTGCCACAATTAAGAAACAAATGCAAACAACATGGAAACAATATGATGACATGATGCAATACTTAAATAAACAAGAAATCAATCATTCTAAGGGGAGTTTTCATACTTGGGATGTTACACCTTGTGTGTGTTTTTCATCATTTCCAGGTTTGGCTTTAGTGGCTGAGAACAACTGGAGTACATGTGCCCTTACAATTTCTGGAAGTAATTGTTCCCATTTTAGAAATTTTCTTTGTCTATGGCACTTCAATATGCCTTTTCCTCCTCTTGATGTGCCTCCTGCTCTTTTGAACCATGAAAACTGGAGGATCACTGTCTGGTGTCTCTGTTTCAGTCTAGGAATCCGCACCAAGATCATAATATATGATAAGATTGTAAGATTCCATTCATTTTTTTAAATGATGCACAAATTCTTCACGGTGCTGCTTGGATTTGTAGATTGCTGAAACTGCATGATTACAAATAATTCCACTTAGGGCTCATTTTTCGCACCACGTGATCGTGTTGCCAAGTCAACTGCATATATTTTATCCACACCACTATTGACTTTTAACGAGTTCCCACCTAACTTCTTTATTGTGTAGGTCCAAGAGTATTTCTTGGCATCCTCCAATTTTTCAGAGTAAGTGGGATGATTTCCATCCTCACTTTCATTTGTTGCATAGCAATATAAATTCCATTGTAATATAAGAGTAAATAGTTGTATTCATAATTTTTTAAGTTCTTTGCCTCTGAACCTAGATGTTTGGAAGTTAGTATAAATATTCCTCATGCAAAATCTTTATGAACTGTTTGGGGAAAAGTTGGTAAATGCACTAAGAAGACATTGCTTAATCGAAAAAAATAGTATTAAAAATTGAGGACAATAGCTTTTTAGAACATATACATGAATATCTATATGATAATATTTTTTACAAGATATATACATGATTATATCAATCTTAATATATTTACCAGATTTACACATGATTATCTAGCAACTGATATTTTTTACAACAACTATATATGAATATATATCTCCTAATTTTTTTACAATATTTATACATGAATATCTAGCTCCTAATATTTTTTACAACATTTATACATGATTATTTATCTCCTAATATTTTTCACAGCATTTATACATGAATATCTAGCTCATAATATTTATTATGACATTCATACATGATTATCTAGATCCTATTTTTTTTACAAAATTTATACATAAATAATTAGCTCCTATTGTTTTTACACCATGTATACAAGAATATGTAACTCCTAATATTTTATAAATCTTCATGATTATGTGGCTCCTAGTATTTTTACAATATTTATACGTGATTACTTACAACTATGGATGTGTAGACTACACGTATCTTCTGTATATCTAAAATAAATGTGTACTTTTCAAACTTCCTTCCTCTCCCCAAATTGCATGCATATGTCGTGTTAGGAACCAAATCCACATAGTTATGTTCTCCTTATCAACAAGGTCAAATGTTATTGGGTAAATATTATCGTTGCCATCCCTTCCAGTGTAGTAGCAAGGATTTGCTATCCAATGTCCAACTTATCAAAATAGACATATGGACCTAGCAATACCATACCATTAGTCACATCAAAATACCCATATATTAACTTATGATAGAAAATAATAACATATTTGTGCTTACCAATAAATGATATATAACTATTTTATAAACACTTCTTTCGTTTCATTAAGGCACATAAAAATCCCTGAAAACTTGGGTTTGCACTTGGATGCTCAGGTAACATCTTTGTAGTGATGATGCATCTGCTCCCTGGGTTTTGTATCCAACACTTTGTGAAAATAATCTTTGAGAGCGGTGTACTGCTTCACCTAATCACACAACACATATTTCAAAACTTGCCTCTTTCCCCTATATGCTATCACCTTTAGAACATTAATCCCAAAATTTTCCTCTGAAAACATATGCCATCACATTTAGAATATGAACCCCCAAATTTTCCTCTAAAAATATATACTACCATGCTAAATATCTCCTGAAATGACATGGCAAGTACGTGAGATCGATGATCCCAATGAACAACTAGAAGAGGACTCCCGAGTGCTGAAGCTTATACAAAAGTTGTTCGAGAATGAGCATGGGAAGCGGATGTACATAAATAAGGATGAGCGGGTATCCATTCTAATTAACATGTTTGACAAATGAAACTTTTGACGTTTAAGAAGAAGAGGCTTTGTCGCCATGTTCCTTCGATTAAGCATTTATGATAACTACAACTTCACCCTTTAATGAAAAGACATCCACAACATGTTAATCTATGAGTACAATTTCAGAGTATCCTAGATCTTCATATTGATCTCTTCTTTAGAGTTCAATTAATCTTATTTTATTGTATGGTTTTCTTTGTGTAGAAATGAGTGCATGTTTTATTGTCCATGTTCATGTCTAGCTCTGTTGCAGATGTATGGGGACATTTGTGGCGCATTATATTTGAAATGGAAGTGTGTGTATAGTATTTCGACCATTGGGCACACTCTTTAAATTTTCAAAGTCTTCATAATATCTATATCATCTGAAGTGAAAATATAATTCACATATACAAGTTGCATGATCTCTAAAAGGTGCATCCAACATGAGGGACAAATGCATAGAAGACTTATTTGTCAAACGATAGGCTAGGATAATCTATTAATGATGTCTAAAATATAATTTTTAGAATAATAAATAATAATAAAATACTAACTTGTTCTTGATGATTCAATCTCTATAGAAAATGTTTAGTACTTGGAGTGCGATTTAGAGTTCTCCAAATCTTCTGCTATATCAGATAATAACTGTTAAATCAATGATATGCATGGTAGGTTCTCCAAAAGATCCACAAAAGAATCCTTTTCTCGAGATGACAAGCAATACTAGACCATCTGCGGTTCTCTCATCAATGTCATAGGCTGTCACACTGTCTTTCTCAAGGAAACAACAAAATGATCCACACTGTGACCAAACATTTTGGATATATAGATGGAGGACCATGTGTGCCGTTTAGAAGTATCTCGGCAATCTTAAATAATTCATTCGATGATATTTCAGTATTGGGCAATGGAGGGTCTCCAACAACCTGATAATCTCCTATGTAGTTATCTATATGATTTAAAAATATCCCATTTACAAGGATGATGCACTACATATTACACAAATTTGGATTGTTTCACCTAGGTTTAAAAATATAGAGATTTTGGTTTAAAAAACTGGAGATTCCAATATGATCATAAGTTGATGGCTCAGTTGATCACACTGATTAAGTTTTTAAAAATTCTTCCTCGACAAACTTGGGGAGCACCATAAAATATGCCTCCTTCATTTAGAGCCTTTCGAGAATTAGTTCTTAAAGGAGGAACAAAGCAAAGGATATGACATTATAAAAAATAATGAAAACTAGCATCAAGGTGTAGACAAAAGTACATCAACAAAACAATATTATAAATGTGAAGCACGTTCGGATCATATACCATTGTATCTTCTCACAACTTTCCTACTTAGAAATTATATTTATATGTAAAATTGCACTATAATGTAGAACAATGATCAATGCACTTGTGCTTGAATTGTACATGCTTGCTTTTCCACCGGTGAAATCTTGTGCATCTTGCCATATTGTATGTTTTATTGGTTGAGGATCCATCTATTCAAAGAAATTGGGTGGTCGAGACAACTTCACAAATAAAAATGGAAGGATTTCAATAGAATAATGATTAATATGCAAAGAAATAAATAATGATAAAATTCTCTGAACTACCACTAGATCCAAGATTCATCTCTGTCATGCATCTAGAATTCCCAAACAAGTTTATGCTTTGCATAGTAGCATTTTTTCACCAAATCATGATCATACTGTGACGTGTAGTGCACATAAGATATTTTTTGTTTATTTAAGTACTTACAGAAAGTTCTAATACTATTTACTAAATAATAGAGGAAATTGTGTACCTCCCAATCGCTAATTTTAAGAAATTTGAATTTTTCAGTCGTTCGCCATGTCTGAGAGACCTTGATTTGATATCTATCCTTATGGGATGCGAAGAAATATATTTCCCATAACAGCCTTTTCCATAGTAGACCTCGGCTTTGAAAGAATTAACTCAATAAGATCCAAAAAAAGATGCACTCTTTCTTAATTCTAGACCCGACATGGGCGGTTCAGAAATTATATAGCTATACATGCCCTACAAAAATTATATCTACATTTATAGTACATATTAATAAGATAATATGGATTGGATAATAAATAAACATACCATATAATGAACCAAAATCCTATTTATGATTATTTTTAAAAATTCTTCAAACAATCTAGAAAAATAACACGCACATATACCCTTATTATACCTAGCAACTATGAACAGAACATCTGAATAAATGTGAACAATAATTATTAGCAATTCCATATTCTAGAATAATATTTAAGTTTTGTATGTGTTTGAATTGTCTCAACCAACAGTATCATCCGCTTTGTTTGAACACATGTTTTATTTTTCACGTTCTTTTCTAGCCCTATTGGAGATGTATGGAGACATTTGAAACACATTTTATTTGAAATGGAAGTGTGTGTGTGTATAGTATGATGATTATTTTCCATACATTGGGCGATTTTATTTTTTAAATTTCAAAGTATTCATAATATCTATAGCTTCTTTTGTGAAAATACAATGCATGAAACAAGTTGCATGATCTTTAAAAGGTGAATCCAACATGAAGGACATATGCATGGAAGAGTTCTCTGTCAAACGATAGGCTAGGATAATCCATTGACGATATCTAGTGTCTCGGTTTTAGTAAAATAAAGAATAAAAAAAGTACAAACTTGTTCCCAATGATTCATTCTCTACGAATATTGTTTAATCCTAGGAATCCGAACTAGATTTCTCCGAATCTTATGCTATATCAAATAAGAAATGTGAAATAGTTTATATGCATGTGAGGTTCTCCAAAATACCCGAAAAAGAATTATTTTCTCCATATGGGCCATATGGCATGCAATATTGCACCATCTGCAGTTCTCTCATCAATTTCATCCGAACCTACATCAATGGCGCTAATGTGCTTAAAATTGGATATGATGGTTGTCACGTTGTCTTTTGCAAGCAAAAAACAAAATGATTCGACCTGTGCCATCAAATACTTCTCATCTTCAGATGGAGGACCATGTGTGTTGCTTAGAAGTCTCTAGAAATCTCAAATAGTTCTTTCCATGACATCTCAGTATTGGGAAATGGAGGGTCTCCAAAAAATTGGTGATCTTTTATGTAATTATCTATATGATTTGAACGTCTCCAATGTACATGGATGATCTTGGGCCTCACACTGCCATGTTACAGAAATTTGATCTGTTTTGTTCCTGAGCAATGAAATTTTCTTGGAAATTTGAAGCAGCAACACTTGATAAAGGTCATATTTTAAATGAAAAAACTTGGCAAGATTAATTTAGTGGCATGGAGGGCTGCTAGTCTTGGCACAATTACCTAAATTCATTTCCCAAGTTAAAACTACGGTTGCTTCAGCATTACAGGCTTCAATCCACCATTTCAAAACATAGAAGAAACAACACATGGCGATGCAAGATGTGTGAACTTGTGTGAAGGGCCATCATTTTCATTTGGATTTTAAAATATAGATCTTCTGCCTTAAAAAAAGGTAGATTTCAATATGATAATTGGTAGTTAGCTCAGGTTATATAATATGATCACACTGAATACGTTTCTAAAAATTTCTGCTCAACAAACTTGAGGAGCACCACAAAATATGCCTCCTAAATTTAGAGCTTTTCGACAATTGGTTCCTTAAGGCAGAACAAAGAAAAATATATCACAT
Organism: Alopecurus myosuroides; assembly: GCA_028641055.1. NCBI lineage: Eukaryota > Viridiplantae > Streptophyta > Magnoliopsida > Poales > Poaceae > Alopecurus > Alopecurus myosuroides. Next base: position 244,408,870 of record CM054062.1, read on the forward strand.
TATAAAAAATAAAAAATAAAACTAGCAGCATTGTGGAGACAAAAGTGCAACAACAAAGTAATAATATAAATGTGAAGCACGTTCATACCAAATACCATTGTATCACCTCACAACTTTCCTATTTAGACTATATGTGAAATTTTACTCTAATGTAGATTAATTATCAATGCACTTGATCTTCACTAGTGAAATCTGGTGCAGCATGCCATTATGTTTTCTTGGTTGACGATCCCTCTATTCAACGAATATGCATGGTCTAATCAACATAAACAAAATGGAAATATGTCAATAAAATAATGATTAATAAGTAAAGAAACAAATAATACTAAAATTTCCTGAACTACCACTAGATCTAAGATTCCATCTCAGTGCTCGGCATAAGTTTCTTTAAGCATATGACAATTGAAGCTATATCTTACTCTTAAGACCTGCATGTAGAACTTTCCAAACAAGTTTATGCTTCTCATTGTAGCAGTTTCCCACCAAATCACTATCATAATGTGACGTGTACTACACATAAGCAATTTTTTATTTTATTTAAGCAATACTTACAGAAAACCTCTAATACTAATTACTCAATAACAAGGAAATTTCTTACCTACCAATTGACAATTTTTAGAAAGTTTAAGCTTCCAGGAGTTCACCAGCTATGACAAACATAGATTGATATATTTCTTTATGTGAGGCGAAGAAATAATATTGTCCATAACAGGCTACCCTGTGGTACTCCTCGGCTTTGAAAGAAATGACCGAGTAAGATCGAAAAAGATGCAATCTTTCTTAGTTTTAGATCCGACGGGGGCGGTTCATAAATTATATAGCCATACATGACCTAAAAAATATTATGTCTACACTTAGTGTACATATTTATAAAATAATATGAACGGATAATTAATAAATATATAATGTAATGAAACAAATTCCGATTTATGATTGTTAAGAAAATAAATATTTCTCCAAACAATCTAGAACATTAATGCACACATGTAGCCCTTATTGTACATAACAACCATGAGTAGAACATCTGCAAAAAAGGTGAATCTATGATATTTAGAAATTATTATTCTAAGACTAATATTTAAATTTTGTATGTGTTTCAGTTGTCTCAACCAACAATGATCGGCTCGGGTTGAACACATGTTTTCTTGTTCAAGTCCATGTATAGCTTTGTTCCATATGTGTGGATACATTCGCAACATATAATATATGAAATGAAAGTGTTGTATAGTATTATACTTATTTTCCGTCCATTAACTTGATTCAAATTGAAAAGTCTTTGTAATATTCGTATAATCTTATGTGAAAATTTAATGCAGATAAACAAGTTGCATAATCTGTAAAAGGTTCTTCCAGCATGAGGGACGAATGCATGGAAGATTCCTCTATAAAACGATATGATAGGATAATCTGTTAACAATATATAATATATCATTTTTTAGTAAAATATAGAACAAAAAATACTAACTTATTTCTATTTATTCAGTCTTTATAAAGAATGTTTAGTACTAGTAGTGTGAACTAGGTCTCTCCAAATCTTTGACTATATCAAATAAGAACTATGAAACAAATTATATGCGTGGGAGGCTCTCTAGAAGATTTGCTAAAGAGTCATTTTTCTCGAGATGACAGAAAATACTACACCATCTACAGATCTCTCATCAATGTCATACGAACCTACATCAATGGCACTAATATAATCAGAATTGGCTATGGTGGCTGTCACATTGTCTTTATCAAGCAAACAAAAAAAGAGTCCATCTGTGCCATCAAACATTTATCATCTGCAAGTGAAGGACCATGTGTGTATCTCAGTAATCTCAAATAATTCTATCGATGATATTTAAGTATTGGAAAATAGAGGGTCTCCAACAACCCGATGATCTGCTGTAGAATTATAAATATTATTTTAAAATATCTCCCATGTAGATGGATGTTCTTAGGCCTGACACTGCCATATTACACAAATTTGGTCTCTCTTGTTCCCGAGCAACAACATGTTCTTGGACATTTGAAGAAACGTCACCCGAGAAAATTCATATTGTTAGCGAAAAAATCTTTGCAAGATTAACCAAGTGGCATGGAGGGCTGATAGTCTGGTGATAATTTTACCTAAACCGATTGCCGAGAATAAAATTTTGGTTGTTTCAACATTAGAGCCTTCAGTCCACCATTCCAAACACTGAGGAAACAACACATGGTGATGCAACATGTGTGAAGGGCCGTCACTTTTATTTGGATTTTCAACGTAGAGCTTCTGGTTTCAAAAATACTAGAGTAGTATATGATAATTGGTCGTTGTCTCGGTTGATATACCACTCATTAGACCGAATAATTCTTTACTATTTCCCGCCCAACAAATTTGGGGAGCACCGCAAAATATGCCTCCTACATTTTGACCCTTTCGACAATTAGCTCCTTAAACCCGAACAAAGCAAATGATATCATGTTATAAGAAAAATAACAAAAACTAGCAGAATGGTCCATACAAAGTGCACACACAAAACAAGAATATAAATGTGAAGCACATTCAGACAATATACCATTTTATCATCACACAACTTTACTATTTAAGACTGATATTTATATGTGAAATTGCACCGTGATGTAGAACAATAATCAATGCACTTGCGCTTCACATGTACATGCTTACTTGTTCATCAATGAAATCTGGTGTTGCCTACCATAGTGTATGTTTTATTGGTTTAGAATCTCTCTCTTGAAATAAAATGGGTGGTCGAAACAACTTAATAAACAAAATGGAAGGAATCAATAGAATAATGATTAATATGCAAATAAACAAACAATAACAAAATTCAAAGAACTACCACTAGATCCAAGATTCCATCTCGGTGCTCGGCACAATTTTTCTTCAAAGCAGTAATACGTGAGCATTGAAATTCTATCCTACTCTTAATACCTGCATGCATAACTTCCCAAACAATTTTATGTTTGCATAGTAGAATTTTCCCACCAAATCACCTTAATACTATGAGTGTACTAAGCATAACAATTTTTTATTTAAGAAATACTTATGGAAATCCTCTCAATTGACAATTTTTGTAAAGTTTCCTGAAAATTTTGAAGCTTTCAGTCCTTCACCAGCTGTGATAAGCCTGGATTTGATATTGTTCCTTGTGGAAGATGAAGAAATTATATTGTCTATAATAGGATACCCCATAGTAGACCTAGCTTTGAAAGAACTAACTGAGTAAGATTCAAAAAATATGCATTATTTCTTAATTGTAGACCCGATGGGTGCTATGGGGGCTATTCAGAAGTTATATCATGATTTATGCCCTACAAAATATTATGTCTATACTTAGAGTACGGATTAATAAAATAATATAAAATATCTAATTAATAAACATATCATATAATGAACCAAAATACTATTTATGATTATTTATAAAAAATACGCATTTATTTAAACAATATAGAACAATAATGCATGCATATAACCCATATTGTACCTAGCAACCATGAATACAACATCTACAATAAGGGTAGACCCATTTTTTTTAGAAATTACTTATTTCAAGAGTAATATTTAAGTATCATATGTGTTTCAACAAACAATATGCTCATCTCGAATTGGACACATGTTCTATCGTTCCTGTTCTTGTCTAGCTCCGTTGCAGATGTATGGAGTTGCAACACATTTTATTTAAAATGGAAGTTTGTGTATAGTATTATGATTATTTTTTCTGTCATTTCGGAAAACTTTTTTCAAATGTCAAAGTCTTCATAATATCAATAGAAATTTGTGTGAAAATATAATGCAAATATATATAAGTTGCATGATCCGTAAAAGGTGCATCCAGCATGAGGAAGAATGCATGGAAGACTTCTCTGTCAGATAATAGGCTAGGATAATATGTTAATGATATCTAATGTATCATTTTTTTAGTAAAACAAAGAACTAAAAAGTACTAACTTATTCCCGATGATTAAATATATATAGATAATTTCTAGGCCTAGTAGTGTGAACTTGATTTATCGAAGTCTTCTACTATATCAAATAAGAACTATGAAATATATGTTATGCGTGCAAAATTTTGAGGAAGATCCGCAAAAGAATCATTTTCACGAGATAAAATGAAATACTACACCATTTGCAGTTCTCTTTTCAATGCCATCCGAACCTACATCCATGGTGCCACTTAGATCTGAACTGGATATGGTGGTTTTCACACTATCTTGCTCAAGCAAACAACAACAAAATTCCACATGTGCCGTCAAACATTTCTTATCTTCATATAGAGGACCATGTGTGTCCCTCGGAAGTCTCACGGCAATCTCAAATAATTCTTTTGATGATATCTTAATATTGGCAATGGAGGGTCTCCAAAAATATCATGGTCTAATATTTAACCATCTATATGATTTAAAAATCGTCCATTGATACATCATAAACGTATCCTTAATTTCTGATGTTTCATGTTGTTTTAATGTTGTTTCCTACATGTTTTCTATACACTTTATGTCATTTTTATCGATTTTTCGGACTAACCTATTGAAAAGATGCCACAGAGCGAGTTCCTTGTTTTCTGATGTTTTTAGTTTCACAAAAGTTGTTCTCGAAATATTCTCGGAATTTGAAAATTCGAAGTCCGGAGGTCCTAGAATTCTCGGAGGTTCCATGGAGTTCCAAAGAGGCCCGAAGGGGGGCCACACCATAGGGCGGCGCGCCCCCCTGGCCGCGCCATGGGGTGGTGTGGGGCCTCCACCACCTTTGCCCTTTCGCCTATTTATACCCCCCAGCATATCAACCCTAAAAATATACCACTTCGTCACGAGAAACACTCGAGGCCGCCGTCATCGTCATCGCGAGATCGGGAGGGTTCTGGAGCTCTCCCCAGCACCCTGCCGGGAGGGCAATTCATCACCGGAGGGGTCTACACCACCATGCCCTCCTCCGAAGTGATGCGTGAGTAGTTCATCCCTGGACTACTAGCATTATCTAGATGGTTGTTCTCTCCACTTTGTACCTCATGTTTAGATCTCGTGAGCTGCCACACATGATCGAGATCATATTTATGTAATGCTACATGTTGTGTTTGCTGGGATCTGATGAATTTCGAATGCTATGTCGTCTGATTATCAATCTATGATGTTATCTTCATGCTTATGTTATTTATGATCTTGCATGCTCTCCGTTATTAGTAGATGCTCTCGCCAAGTAGATGCTAGTAACTCCAAGAGGTAGTATTTATGATCGATAGTGGTTTCATGCCTCCTTTGCATCTATGCTCGAGTGACAGAAACGTGACAGATGGAGGATGTGTTGTTGCCATTAGGGACAAAACAACGATGTTTACTTAGTTTACATTGTTTACATTACACACTTTGCTTAATGTGATAATCTGTTGCTTGCAACTTAATACCCAACGTTTGTTCGGATGATATTTTGGAGGGTGGATTATTAGACATAGATGAAGTTGGATGACGGTCTATGTATTTTGTTGTAATGCTCTATTGAAAAATTCGTCTTTACAGACTATTCTGGTTTTGACAGATTCTGCCATTTTTCTTGCAATTGCTCTTTTACGATGTAAAGTGGATTTCTTTGCTTCACGAAACATCAGTGGCTGTAGCTAATGTTTAAAAGTATCAATAGAACTTGTACCCTTACAGAACCCATGGATTTTTTTTTATTGTTTCACTAATCCTCTAATACGAGTTACTCTTTGAGTATGGTGTGAAGGAAGTTTTCAAGGGTCAAGAGAAGAGGGTGATATATGTGATCAAGAAGAGTGCAAGGTCAAAGCTTGGGGATGCCCTCGTGGGTCATACAAGCATATTTTAATAATACTCAAGCATCTAATCTTGGGGATGCCCAAGGCATCCCCGTCTTCATCAACAATCTATCAGGTCACTTCTAGTGAAACTATATTTTTATTCGGTCACATCGTATGAAGTTTACTTGGAGCATCTGTTTGTTTTTATTTTGTTTTCCTTGCCGCAATAATATAGTTGGACCCTAGCATTCCTTGTTTGGGAGAGAGACACGCTGCACTTTTTCGTTTGAACACTTGTTATGCTAGTATTCTTAGTTTTTCTTCTAGCCGCTGCGAAATTCCTATTTAGCTCTTGTTTTCATTGCATCTCTTATTAAGAGTTGTTAGTTTTAGTAGTGTTGTGTGATTACTCTCATTTTTTCTTGATGTAGCATTTAGAGAGTTTTTGTTAAAACATATTTTGTATGGTGCTTGTTGGGAAAAGAAACTGATGCTTGTAGTAGAATTTATAACGGTGCAAGTAGAAGCTTGTATAGACTGTGGCTAGACTTTTTAGATGTTATTTTAATTCTAAATGCTAGTGGTTATTTAGTAGCATGATTAGATTAAAATATCTGAGAGTGTTTAATGTGCCATTGAAATAATCATGAGTTGTTCTTGTCATATTGAAGCATAAATTTGTGGTGTTCTCCTTTGAATGTTTTATTTGGTTGACTTGGCGCATGCTCACACCATGTTTATGACTATGAACCAGTCACTTATAGTCTCTATGATCATTTAGTTTTTGAACTTGTGGTACCACTTATGCTTTGATTAATGATGTTTATGTCGCTATGCATGATTATGGCTCTTATGTTTTTGAACTTGTGGTACCAGTCTATTGCTAGCCTCCACCTATACTGAGTATGAGCTCTACTCGTGCATCCAACTCCCAAAAACCAAATTTTAACCAATGTGTCCACCATACCTACCTACATGTGGTATTTAACCACCACTCCAAAGTAAATTGCTCATCTATTACCTTTAAAATTTTCAAAATTACTCATGTTTTGTGCTCCTGTTTTAGCTCATGAGGACGTAAATAGAGAATCTTTATCTCACTTGTTGATTGGACTTTCACACCCTGGACTAGTGGCTTCATCCGCTTATCCAATTGACAGAAGAGCTGGCAGCGGGGTGCCCAGCCCCAAATTAATAACAACATATTCTCTTCACTATTTTTACCCCTGATTTATCAGTCAAACCATAATTGTGTAAACAAAAGAGAAAGAGTGATGACCTTCTACCCAGATGCGTCCTTCTATGGGAGACTCTCTTGTGAAGTCTAGTTGGCTTGTGATGTACTATATTTTCTGTTTACCATTCGTTGACATAAGCATACACCTCTCTAAAAATATATTTTATACCTCTGTTTAATAAAATAAAAACTCTAGCACATGAGTGATCCATGCTTCCCTCCGCGAAGGGCCTTTCTTTTACTTTTATGTTGAGTCTCCATCTTCTAACTTTATGCACAGTTGAGAGAGCATAGTTGCCATACTGAGTTTTGTGTGCATTTGTCCCAGAAACATTATTAATTGATTCATGATGAGTTATTGCTTGTTCCCTATTTATTTTTTCTAGTCTTCCTCATGAACTTTGAAGGTGTCCTGGCATTTTTGTTTTGCCCCACTCTTAAGGACTAGCGAAATATCACTTTGACATGTTTTCTCTATACTTGAAACAAACGTATATCTTTCGTTGCATTGTTATTCATGATCTTTTATTTGTGTTACTTCTCATGATGCAAGGTAATTGCTATGCTTTATTGTTAAAATTCTATTTATCATGCTTGTTTTGAAGTTATATGATCTTAGCTTACTAATGCTTTTACATTATTGATGATCAAGTTTATGTTGGTAGCATGTCACCTCAGAAATTATGTGTTTTTATCGTTTACCTACTCGAGGACGAGTAGGAACTAAGTTTGGGAATGTTGATACGTCATAAACTTATCCTTAATTTATGATGTTCCATGTTGTTTTTATGTTTTTTCCTACATGTTTGCTATACACTTAATGTCATTTTTATCCATTTTCCGGACTAACCTATTGACAAGATGCCACATAGCCAGTTCCCTGTTTTCTGCTGTTTTTAGTTTCAGAAAAGTTGTTCTAGAAATATTATCGGAATTGTAAAATTCGAAGTCCGAAGGTCCTAGAATTCCCGAAGGTTCCACAGAGTCCCGAAGAGACCCGGAGGGGTCCACAGGGGGGCCACACCATAGGGCGGAAACCCCCGACCGCGCCATGGGGTGGTGTGGCGCCCCCAGGCCTCCACCGCCTTTGCCTTTTCGCCTATTTATACCCCCCCAACATATTAACCCTAAAAATATACCACTTCATCCCGAGAAACACCCGAGGCCGCCGTCATCGTCATCCCGAGATCGGGAGGGTTCTGGAGCTCTCCCCGGCACCCTGCCGGGAGGGGAATTCATCACCGGAGGGGTCTACACCACCATGCCCTCCTCCGAAGTGATGCGTGAGTAATTCATCCCTGGACTACGGGTCCATAGCAGTAGCTAGATGGTTGTTCTCTCCACTTTGTACGTCATGTTTAGATCTCGTGAGCTGCCTCACATGATCGAGATCATCTTTATGTAATGCTACATGTTGTGTTTGTTGGGATCTGATGAATGTTGAATGCTATGTCTTCTGATTATCAATCTATCATGTTATCTTCATGCTTATGTTATTTATGATCGTGCATGCTCTCTGTTATTAGTAGATGCTCGGGCCAAGTAGATGCTAGTAAATCCAAGAGGGAGTATTTATGCTCGATAGTGGGTTCATGCCTCCTTTGCATCTGTGCTCGAGTGACAGAAACGTGACGGATGGAGTATGTGTTGTTGCCATTAGGGAGAAAACAATGGTGTTTACTTGGTTTACATTGTTTACATTACACACTTTTCTTAGTGCGATAATCTGTTGCTTACAACTTAATACCCAATGTTTGTTCGGATTATATTCGGAGGGTGGATTATTAGGCATAGATGCAGTTGGATGACTGTCTATGTATTTTGTTGTAATGCCTGCATGAATCACATAGTAATCTTTACGTTTTGCATATGCACTACGGTGCATCCGTCATCTCTGTCAATTGTCCAGCTGTAATTTGTTCACCACACATGTTATTTATCTTCTAGGGAGAGACACCACTAGTGAACTATGGACCCCGGTCCTTTTTCCTCATACTGATAAAACACCTACTGCTTTCACACTGCTTTCATACTGTTACTACTGCTTTCATATTGTTCTCCTACTGTTTTCCACACCATACGTTTAATCTCTTTATGTTCAGCAAACCGGTGAGATTGACAACCTCACTGCTTCGTTGGGCAAAGTGATTTGATTGTGTTGTGTAGGTTCCACGTTGCTTTTGAACCGGTAGTGCGTCCTGCCATGTCAGTTGCTTCAACCTTCTGAAGTTACTCCTTCCTCCTAATGGTCGATTCAACCATGGTTTCTTTCTGAGGGAAAACTTGTTGCTGCACTCTTCATAACTTCCTCTTGGGGTCTCCCAACGAACGTGTGTTCACACGCATAAGCCATGTACATGGATTATCTTAGGCCTGCACTGCCATATTACACAAATTTGGTCTCTTATGTTTCTGAGAAACAAAATTTTCTTTGACATTTGAAGGAGCAACACCAGAGAAAACTAATATTGTGTGTAAAAAAACTTTGCAAGAGTAAATGGATGGAATGGAGGGCTACTAGCCTCGGGATAATTACCTAAATTCATTTCCCCAAAAAAACACTCTGGTTGCTTCAATGTTATATGTATCACTCCACCATTTACAAACACTAGGGAAACAACACATAGCGATGCAGTATGTGCGAACTTGTGTAATGGTCGTCAGTTTCATTTGTATTTTCAAATATAGAGCTTTTGGTTTAAAAAACCATTGAATCCAGTATAATAATTTGTTGTTGTCTCGGTTGATATAGTCGTCGATCACACTAAATAAGTGTTTCAAATTTCTTCTCGACAAACTTGGGGAGCACCGCAAAATATTCTTCCTATATTTGGAGCCTTTAGACAATTACTTCCTTAGTCTAAAACAAAGCCAATGATATAATATTATAAAAAAAATAAGAAAAACTAGCAGCGAGGTGGAGATAAAAGTGTAGTAACAAAATAATAATATAAATGTCAAGCAACTTCAGATAATATACTATTGTATCGTCTGACTACTTTTCTATTTAAGAATGATATTTATATGTGGAATTGCACAATAATGTAGAATAATAATCAATTTAGTTGTGCTTCATCGGGTGCAGTTTGTCATAGTGTATGTTTTATTGGTAGGATCCCTCTCTTGAAAGAAAATGTGTGGTCGAGACAAGTTCATAAAGAAAATGGAAGTATGTCAATAGAATAATAATTAATATGCACATATAATAATAATAAAATTGCAGAACTACCACTAAATCCAAGATTCCATCTCCGTTATTGGCACATTTTGACTTCAAAGCAGTAATATGTGACTATTCAAGTTTTATCTTACTCTTAAGATCTGCATCCAGAACTTCCCAGATGGGCTTATGATTTACACATTAGAAGTTTTCACCAAATCACCATCATACTACGGAGTTTACTACACATAAGAAAATTTTCTTGTTTATTTGAGCAATGCTGATGTAAAGACTCAAATACTATTTACACAATAATAGTGAACTTGTTTACCTTCCAATTGCAATTTTTAGAAAGTTTTATAGAAAATTTGAATCTTTCAATGAGAGATCTCGATTTCATATCTTTTCTTATGGGATGTGAAAAATGGTATTTTCCATAACAGACTACCCTATGGTAGACCTCGGCTTTGAAAGAAATGACTTAATTATATCTACAAAATATGCACTCTTTCTTGATTGTGGACCTGATGGGGGTGGTTCAGAAATTATATCACCTTACATATTAATAAAGTAATGTGGAATGGCTAGTTAATAGACATATCACAAAATATACCAAATTGCTATTTATGATTATTTAGAAAAAAAATCTTCAAATAATCTAGAACAATAATGCATGCTTAAAGCCCTTATTATATCAAGCAATCATGAATAGAACATCTGTTGAAAAGGTGACTCTTTATTTTTTAGCAGTTTCTTGCTTCGAGACTAATATTTAAGTTTTCTATGTCTTTCGCGTGAGTTTCAACCAACAATATACACAGCTCAGGTGGAACACATAGAACACAATCCTAAACTTTGCCACCAATTTTAAAGGGAACCGACCACGTAAAGTTTCCCATCTATGAGAAAACCTTCTTTTCTTGAGAACTGCCTATATAACTAGAAACACTAGTAATTAACTTCACTAATATACCAAATTATATTTGTCATCCAATATTTTACATAGTTTACAACGTAGAACTGGAACAAAATGAACATATAAAAATACAGCTAGGTAGCCACACATTATATCAACTATTGGCATCTGGAAAAAAACTAAATTAAAGCGTTTAACCTCGTGTCAATTTTTGTTTTTTGTAACGAATTCAATCCAGTGGCCGCAACCATGTAATGCTACAAACAAAAGAGTTGCAAATGTGGCACCAAAGCTAATAAATTTACTCTTTCAACACTGATTCTAAGATTTATTATAATGCTAGCCTCTCAAACCTTTACAACCCTTTTAGAAATCACCTTGAAAGCTTATCATGAAGTGTCACATGTATGATCCACATGCATCTTCCGTAGGCATAATTTTTATCATCTTTTATTTCTAAACCCACCATAAAAAAGGACAACCTTTACCTTTGTTTGTGCAGACTACAATCCTCATTTCCTTGTTAGTTTCTGCGATGTCGGAAGTTTCTATGTTTTGATACGATGTCTGAAGTTTCTATTTTGAGATATGTGCAGAGTTTTCCATGCTCTCCTAAACTGATACACGTTAGTTAAATACATCTTCTAACAAATCTAACTCTTGTGGCTGGAGTCTACTCTCAACATACAACTTCATGGCTTCAACTTATTCGCCTTACACTTTCTTCCTTTTGGCTTCATGAAGAAAATATTTTGAAACAGTTTTCATCCACTGGCGCAAATTTATCATATGGATCATCATCATCTGATGGCACAAGGTCATGGTGTGGTGATTTTCTGACTGCACTATGCTCTTTTTGCTGGCCCATTAAGAAATTGTTTCTTCCTCTTCACAGGATATGTTAGCTCTTGAATTAAAACACTTACATCCTATTACCTATTTCTATAGTCACAAAAATATCCTCCTCTTGTGCACCACATTCACAATAGAGCACCGGATGAGATCACATCCTCTTATTATTCATGCCAGCTATTTTTTTTTGACTCGGTTCTCATTCTTCTTGCTCTTTTTGTTCATGTTTTCGGGCTTGTACTCCCCCGTGATACGTTTTAAGCGTATATATAATTTTTGATGATCCATGTTTGTTTTCTACCCAATACATTTTATTTTCCACATCTTTTCTATTGTTTTCCTTTGTTTTCTGGATGTTTTCATAGTCTAGCCTATTAACAAAATGTCGCAGGCCAGTTGCTATTTTCTGCTGTTTTTCTATTTCCGAAAAGTTCTTAAGGAAATATTCTCGGAAAGGGCTGAAAATCTATGGAGATCAATTTTTTACCCGGAACAAAGACGGAGTCCAAAGGGGAGCTAGAGGGGGGCCAGGGCGCCACTAGGGGCACCAGGCGCGGCCTCCCCCTAGGCTGCGACCAGTGGGCCCTCAGCATCGCCTCTCGTCCCCCCTTCGCCTCAAAATACAGAGAGGCGTCTTCACCTCAAAAGTCTAATCTAGGGATTCTCGAGTCCTGTTGATGACCCACAATTATAGGGTATGTATCATAGTACTTTCAATAAATAAGAGTGTCGAACCCACCGAGGAGCAGAAGGTGTTAACAAGCAGGTTGGATAGTGGATTCACTGTAAACACTAGCAGACAGGTTTTTGGTGGTTTTTGATATAGCAGATAAATAAAGTGCGAGTAAATAAAAGACAGTAATAATAATTGCAGCAAGTAGCCTAGTCCTTCTTAGAGCAAAGGCCAAGCCGGTTGGTTTACTTATGATGACTAAACGTTCTCGAGGACACATGGAAATTTCGACAGGCGCTTTTGCTTCATATAGTTGATTAATATTTATTGTTTTGATAGGTGTTGTGTGGGTGAACCTATGCTAGTGCACTACCCTACTAGGACTAATACAAACTTGTTATTATACCCCTTGCAATCATCCGCAACTATAAGAAAGTAATTAAGATAAATCTAACCACGACCTTAATCTGTGGGATCCTACACTCACTTGTGCATCGGTTTCCTAATGGGGGTTTAGGTTTCTGTCACTCCGGCAACCCCAGAATAAGTAGCCAAATACACAATGCATCCCTCTAGGCCCATAACAATATAGTGTCATGTAGTCGGCGTTCACATGACACCACTAGAAGAATAGCACCACAACTTAAATATCAAACCATTAGATATTACTTCAACAATATTCCACTACTAACATCTTGACTTCTCCCATGTCCACAAGAACTAAACGAACTACTCACAAGACATCATATGGATCATGATGAGAGGTGATATAATGATGAATAACAATCTGGTCATAAAGGGCAAATACTAATAAATATCATAAGCATCAACTACTAACAAGTAATCCACACTAGGAGAGAGATCTAGTGAAGAACAACGATATAGAACCCTAATTGTTACAGCGGGACGGAGGTGGATGGTGAGGATGATGGTGATGGTGGTTATGATGACGACGATGATGATCTTGATGATGTCCGATGCGATGACGGTGACGATGGCGATGATTTCCCCTCTCCGGGGAAGAATTTCCCCAGTAGATTTCTCCCTGGCGGAGAGCTTTTCTCTCTTTGTTGTTTTCCGTCCCGTGGAGGCGGCGGAATGTTTCCTCGATGGTTCTTATGGTCTTAGGGTTCTCTGGGTATGAAGTACATGAAAGGGGGCTGCCAGTGGTGGGCCAGGTTGGCCACACCACATGGCGGCGCGACCAAGGGGGGCGCGCGCCACTAGGTGGTGTGGGCCCCTGGTCCTGGCTAGCTCCATCATCTGGTGATATAAGACTTCTCCTATGTTTCCCTTCTTCTTCTGATATTCAGAAATAGGGTATCTTGATGATGCTTTTCCTAGCAGATTTCTGGTCCCGGTGAATTATTCTCCAATAATTGTAGAACATGCAAAATAGATGAAATAACATAAGTATCATCTCTAAATATGAAAAGTATTGATGAATAATAGTAAATTACGATATAAATAGTGATAAAAAATGGACGTATCAACGCCCCCCAAGCTTAGACCTCGCTTGTCTCCAAGGGAAACTGAACTCAGTAAACTTGACCACAGCTTTATGGAGTGAAGAGTCGATAAATAAAATACGGACAAGAAGCATCAGATATATCAATACACAAATCATTCTAGACAACAACTTCCTCGCATATAAATTAACTTGAAACTAGTAGAGGGAGTCACAATAAAGGTGCAAAAAGGAAATCATAATTGGTGATGGGAAACTTTACTCTTGGTCAGAGAACAATTAACAAATTGTACTTATCTTTCGACCATAGTCTTTATATTAGAGCTTATATTGCAGAGTTTTACATGCTCAATCATAACAGTCTCCTTACAGTCATTGACAACTTTGAAAGTGATATTCATTTAGATAAAAATATTATACTAAACAAGGAAGGATAAAAGACATGATTGAATAAATAAACATATAGATGGCTAGATCACAACAACTCAAATGCTTGCTTAAGACAGAAAGGAATAGGTTTACTGACTCAACATAAAAGTAAAATATAGGCCCTTCGCAGAGGGGATCAGGGATCAACTCATGTGCTAAAGCTTTTTATTTGATAAACCGAGGTAATGAAAAAAAAATTAAGAGAGAGGTCTATGTCTATGTCAACGAATCAGCAAGTAGACAATACATTAAGTCACAAGCTAACTAGACTCTATAAGAGCAGATCCCATTGAAGGACGCTACTGGGGTCAGTAGATCATCCCTCTTCTCTTTTGTTTCCACAAGTATGCTTTAACTGATAAATCAGGGGCAAAAAGAGTGAAGAGAATTTATAGTAACCAAGTTTGGGGTTGGGCACTGATGCAAAAATTGGTAAACCCCAAGTAGAAGGTTGTGAAGAGTGCAACGACAAGTTTTCCCTCAAAAAAGAAACCAAGGTTGAATCGACCAGTAGGAGGACAAGAAATCTCTGAAGGTTGATGCAGCTGGGGTGGCAGGGCGCACTACCGGTTCAGCAGCAACGTGGAACCTACACAACACAATCAAATCACTTTTCCCCAACATAGCAGTGAGGTTGTCAATCTCGACGGTTTTGCTGAACACAAAGAGGTTAAACGTATGGTGTGGAAAACAGTAGGAAAACAGTATGAAACCAGTAGGTGTTTTATCATTATGATGAAAATGGACCGGGGTCCACAGTTCACTAGTGGTGTCTCTCCGTGAAAGATAAATAACATGTGTGGTGAACAAATTACAGCTGGGCAATTGACAAAAATGAAGGTTGCACCGTAGTGCATATGCAAGACATAAAGATTACTATGTGATTCATGCGGGCATTACAACAAAATACATAGACCGTCATCCAACTACACATACGTCTAATAATCCACCCTCCGAATATAATCTGAACAAACGTTGGGTATTAAGTTGCAAGCAACAGATTATCGCAGTAGGCAAAGTGTGTAATGTAAACAATGTAAACTAAGTAAACACCGTTGTTTTCTCCCTAATGGCAACATCACATCCTCCATCCGTCACATTTCTGTCACTCGATCACAGATGCAAAGGAGGCATGAACCCACTATCGAGCATAAATACTCCCTCTTGGAGTTACTAGCATTTACTTGGCCAAAGCATCTACTAGCAATGGAGAGCATGCAAGATCATAAATAACATACACATGAAAAGAACATGATAGATTGATAATCAGAAGACATATCATTCAGCATTTATCAGATCCCAACAAACACAACATGTAGCATTACATAAAGATGATCTCGATCATATGAGGCAGCTCACGAGATCTAAACATGAGGTACAAAATGGAGAGAACAACCATCTAGCTACTTCTATGGACCCGTAGTCCAGGGTCAACTATTGATACGTCCGTTTTGCATCACAATTTTATATCATAATTTGATGTTATTCATCGATATATTTCATGTTATGATGCATCCCTTATGTTATTTTATCTTATTTTGCATGTTTCATAATTTTTGGAGAATAATCACCGGGACCAGAAATCTGATGGAAAAAGCACCGTCGAGATACCACATTTCAGAAGATCATAAGAAGAAGGGGGACACCGGGAGTGTCTTAGAAGTTCAGAGGAGGAGTCCACCCAGAAAGGGAGCTAGAGGGGGCCACCAGGGGCCCACACCATGAGGTGGCGCGCCCCCCTTCCTGGCCGCGCCACTAGGTGGTGTGGCCACCCTGGCCCACCTCTAGTCGAGGTCTTTCGCGTACTTGACCCCCAGGGAAACCAAAGCCCCAGACCATCATCGAAGAATTATTTCGCTGCCGCCTCGGGGCGGAAAACACCCGAGAGAGAAAATCTCTCTGGCAGAGAGAAATCTGCCAGGGAAATTCCTCTCCGGAGAGGGGAAATCATTGCCATCATCACCGTCATCACTCCGGGCATCATCAAGATCGTCATCATCATCATCATCATCATCATCACCACCAGCACCATCACCCTCATCATCCACCATCATCCCGCTGTAACAATTAGGGGCCTCTATCGTTGTTTTACATTAGATCTCTCTCCCGTTGTGGATTACTTTCTGGTAGTTGATGCTTGTGATATTTATCGGTGTTTGCACTTTATGACCAGATCATTATCATCCATTATATCACCTCTCATTATGATCCATATGATGTCTTGTGAGTAGTTCGTGTTGTTCTTGAGGACATGGGAGAAGTCAAGTTGTTAATAGTGAAGTAATGTTGAGTAATATTTAATGGTTTCATATTTAAGTTGTGGTGTTATTCTTCTAGTCGTGTCATGTGAACGTCGAAAACATGATATTTCACCATTTATGGGCCTAGGGGAATGCATCGTGTATTTGGCTACTAATTGTGGGGTTGCCGGAGTGACAGAAACCTAAACCCCCGTTAGGAAACCATTACACGAGGGAGCGTAGGATCCGGAGTTTAAAGTTGTGGTTAGATTTATTTCTTAATTACTTTCTTATAGTTGCGGATGCTTGCAAGGGGTATAATCACAAGTATGTATTAGTCTTGGATGGGACGGTACATTAGCATAGGTTCACCCACACAACACTTATCAAAACACTAAAGATTATTCAGCGACATGAAACAAAAGCACTTGACAGAAACCTCCCGTGTATCCTCGAGAACGTTTGTTAAACATAAGTAAACCCACCGGCTTGTCCTTTGCTGAAGAGAGGATTGGTCCACTTTCTGCAATTATTATTACTCAATTTTATTTACTCGCACTTTATTTATCTGCAATATCAAAACCCCCTACAAATTTATCTTTCAGTATTCACAGTTATTCCTTCATCAAAACTGCTTGTGAACACCTTCTGCTCCTCGTTGGGTTCGACATTCTTATTTATCGAAAGTACTACAATACACCCCCTATACTTGTGGGTCATCAAGACTATTTTTTGGCGCCGTTTCCGGAAAGTGAAGCGCTATTGGGAAGTGGAATTGATAAAGGAAGCTTCTGTTGTAAGTGTTGTTTTTATTACTGTCTACTGCTTTATTACACTATGTTTGGATCTCCTTTTGAGTCCTTATTTGCGTCCACTGCTGCCACTGCTAGGATAGTAAGTGACCCACCGCCTGATGATTTGGATCCTTATAAAATACCTACAAAGATTGTTAAACATGTTATGAATAACTGCCATTCAGGTGATGGAACTGTCCATCCTGGTGATCATTTGCTATTTTTTACATGAATTATGCGAGTTGTTCAAGTGTGCAGGTATTACAATGGGACAAGTGAAGAGGAAATTATTCTCTATATCATTGACAAGCCGAGCCGCTGAATGGTTCAAACTGCTGAAAAATAGCCCGACTATTGGATGGGAGGAAATTGTGCCTTTCTTTTATTCCAAAATCTATCCTCCCAGTGAAATTCATAGAGATCGGAATTATATATGTAATTTTTGGCCTCATGATGGAGAGAGTATTGCCCAAGCATGGGGGAGATTGAAGTTACTAATGCTCAAATGCCCCATTCATGAGCTCCCTAGTAATATTGTTATTAATAATTTCTATGCAAGGCTTTCTCTTCATGATAAGGATTTATTGGATGCTTCTTGTTCGGGATCATTTACACGTATGAAGGATGAAGCTAAATGGGATCTTCTTGACCGTATTCAAGAAAATACTGAAGGATGGGAGAATGACAAAGGTAGAAAGTTAGGTATAAATTATGATTATGAATGCATTAAAACTTTTATGTCATCCGATGATTTTCATGATGTTAGTATTGTTTATGGTCTTGATTCTCAAGTTGCTGCAAACTTATATAAGGCTTTTGCTTCTTATATTGATATTCCCAAAAAGGAATGGGATAAGTACCATGCACCTTATAAAGATACTGTTAATTGTGTTCCTGCTAGAGATATAGAAGTTCATACCGTTGATTCTATTGTGCCTAAACCTTATACCGAGAAAATGCCTTTCTCTGCTAAGGTAAAAGAACATTCTATGTTAGCTAGTGTGGTTAATAAAAGTGCAAGGAAACCTATAGAACCCGAGGAACAAATAACTGTAGAACCTATAGTAGCAATAGTAAAGACCTTGTTTCTGAAAATGTAGAAGAGGGACATATTATATATTGTGAAGATGCTTCTAATATTGTCTCTCATCCTAGTAAATCTAGGAAACCTAGTGTTCCTGTGCTATCTGTTAGGATAGGTGATCATTGCTATTATGGTTTGTGTGATATTGGTGCTAGTTCTAGTGCTATTCCATATGATCTTTATAAAGAAATCATGCATGAAATTGGTTCTTGTGAACTTGAAGACATTGATGTGATTATTCAACTTGCTAATAGGGAAACTATTTCTCTGATTGGTATTGTTAGAGATGTGGAGGTCTTATGTGGTAAAACTAACTATCATGTTGATTTTCTAGTACTAGGCGCTTCTGCTAGTGATACTTGTCCTATTATATTTGGTAGACCTTTCTTAAACACGTGTGGTGCTGTTATAGATTGTAAAAAGGAGAAAATCCGTACAAAGTTTGATGGAGAGTCTTATGAATTTAATTTCTCCAAATTTGCTAAAGCACCTTATGAAGCTGAATTACCTAATGAGAATTATAGAGTTGAACAATTGGCTGCTATTGCTCTTGATCCTAATAATCCTTTGCAGCAATACATGGAAGACCATGAAAGTGATGTCTTTATGGAAGAAAGAAATGAAATTGACGAGATTTTCCTACATCAGTCAGCGATGCTGAAACATAATTTACCGGTGGAACACTTGGGTACCACATTACCACCCGAGGAGGATCATGTTTTTGATTTAAAGCCTTTGCCTGACAATCTTACATATGCTCATATTGATGATAAGAAATTATATCATGTTATTATTAGTTCTAAACTTTCTCGTAAAGAAGAGGAGAGATTATTGGGAATATTGAGGAAACACAGAGGTTCTATTGGTTATACTCTTGATGATTTAAAGGGGATTTCTCCTGCTATATGTCAGCATGCTATTAATATTGAACCTGATGCAAAGCCAGTTGTTGAACATCAATGCCTTTTAAATCCTAAGATGAAGGATGTGGTAAGAAATGAGGTATTAAAACTCCTTGATGCTGGTATTATTTATCCTATTGCTGATAGTAGATGGGTTAGTCCTGTGCATTGTGTCCCTAAGAAAGGAGGGATGACTGTTGTGCCAAATGAAAATAATGAACTTATTCCTCAAAGAGTAGTGGTTGGTTATAGGATGTGTATTGATTTTAGGAAAGATAATAAGGTTAATAAGATAGATCATTATCCTTTGCCTTTTATTGATCAAATGTTAGAAAGGTTGTCTAAGAAAACTCATTTCTGCTTTCTTGATGGTTATTCTGGGTTCTCTCAAATTGCTGTTAGAAAGCCTGATCAAGAGAAAACAACTTTCACTTGTCCTTTTGGAACCTATGCTTATAGACGTATTCCTTTTGGTTTATGTAATGCTCCTGCTACTTTTCAAAGATGCATGTCTGCTATCTTTCATGGTTTGTGTGAAGAAATTGGGGAAGTCTTCATGGACGATTT
Source organism: Alopecurus myosuroides (assembly GCA_028641055.1). Lineage (NCBI taxonomy): Eukaryota > Viridiplantae > Streptophyta > Magnoliopsida > Poales > Poaceae > Alopecurus > Alopecurus myosuroides. Next base: position 244,428,930 of record CM054062.1, read on the forward strand.
CTCCGTCTATGGAACTTCTTTTGATAATTGTTTGCAGAATCTTGATAAAGTTTTGCAGAGATGTGAGGAGACTAATCTTGATCTTAATTGGGACAATTGCCATTTTATGGTTAATGAAGGAATTGTTCTTGGACATAAAAATTCTGAAAGAGGTATTGAAGTTGATAGAGGTATAGTTGAAGTCATTGAGAAAATGCCCTGTCCCAGGGATGTCAAAGGTATTCGTAGTATTCTTGGTCATGCTGGTTTCTATAGAAGGTTTATTAAAGATTTCTCTAAAATATCAAATCCTCTTACGAATATTCTTCAAAAGGATGTACCTTTTGTTTTTTATGAAGATTGTAAAGAAGCTTTTGAAATTTTAAAGAAGGCTTTAATATATGCCCCTATTGTTCAACCACCTGATTGGAATTTACCATTTGAAATTATGTGTGATGCTAATGATTATGATGTAGGTGATGTTCTTGGACAGCGGGTAGATAAGAAGTTAAATGTTATTCATTATGATAGTAAAACTCTTGATGCTGCTCAAAAGAATTATGCTACCACTTAGAAAGAGTTCCTAGCTGTAGTTTTTGCTTGTGATAAATTTAGGCAGTATATTGTTGATTCTAAAGTTACTATTCATACTTATCATGCTGCTATTAAGTACCTTATGGAAAAGAAAGATGCTAAGCCTAGGCTTATTAGATGGGTGCTTCTCCTACAAGAGTTCGATTTACATATTGTGGATAGGAAGGGTGCTGAAAATCCTGTTGCTGATAATTTGTCTAGATTAGAAAATATCTCTGATGATCCTATTCATGTTAATGATATTTTTCCTAATGAATAGTTGGCTGCAATAAAAGTGATCTCTCAAGAGAGTCCATGGTATGTTGATTATGCTAACTCTATTGTTTCCAAGTATTTGCCTCCTACCTTTATAGCTCGGCAAAGAAGAAAATTCTTCTATGATTTGAGGCATTATTTTTGGGATGACCCACACTTATATAAAGAAGGTGTTGATGGTATTATGTGAAGATGTGTTCCTGAAAATGAACAACGAGAGATATTGAGAAAATGTCATAGTAGTGCTTATGGAGGACATCACGCTGGAGATAGAACTGCACATAAGGTTCTACAATCAGGTTTTTATTGGCCTACTCTCTTTAAAGATACTAGAAAGTTTATTTTATCTTGTGATCTATGTCAAAGGGTTGTAAATATTTCTAGACGTAATGAAATTCCTATGAATTATTCTCTTGTTATTGAACCGTTTGATTGTTGGGGTTTTGACTTTATGGGTCCTTTCCCTCCTTCACAAGGCTACACTCATATTCTTGTTGCTGTTGATTATGTTACTAAATGGGTAGAAGCTATACCTACTAAAAGTGTTGATGGTGAAACCTCATTAAAAATGCTTAAAGACATTATTTTCCCTAGGTTTGGTGTGCCTAGATATCTTATGCTGATGGGGGTTCTCATTTTATTCATGGTGGTTTTAGAAAGACTCTTGCTAAATATGATGTTAATCATAGAATTGCCTCACCCTATCATCCTCAAACTAGTGGGGAAATAGAATTATCAAATAGAGAAATCAAATCTATCTTGCAAAAGACTGTTAACAAATCTAGAAAAAATTGGGCTAAGAAATTAAATGATGCTCTCTGGGCTTGTAGAACTGCTTATCAAAATCCTCCTTAGAAAATGGTTTATGGAAAAGCCTGTCACTTGCCCCTAGAATTAGAACACAAAGCTTATTGGGCAGTGAGAGACCTAAATAGAGATTTTAAACTTGCTGGTGAGAAAAGGTTGCTTGACTTAAGTTCTTTAGATTAATGGAGGAGTGAAGAATATGAAAATGCTAAGCTCTTTAAAGAGAAAGTTAAAAGGTTGCACGCTAAGAGAATTATTAAAAGAGAGTTTTATGTTGGTGAGAAAGTGTTATTGTACAGGTCTCGTCTCAGATTTTTTGCAGGAAAATTACTCTCAGATGGGAAGGACCTTTTGTTATCGAAGAGGTATATCGTTTGGGGGCAATTAAAATTGTTTCCCTTGAAGACAACACTTCAAAGTGGTGAATGGCCAAAGACTCAAGCATTATATTTCTGGAGACCCTTATAATGAAAATGTTGATTGTATTCGAGCCATGATCCCGGAGGAATTTATTAAGAAGCATACTTCAGAAACTGCAGAGTCAGTTTTCGAATAGGTATCAGTTTTGTAAGAAAAAGTTCGCGAAACATCTTCCAACTTATATTTTTACTGTTTTTGGAAAATATGAACAATACCAAGCCGAAGAGGAGTTGGAGAAGGTGCCCGGAGGCACCACACCATGAGGTGGCGTGGGCCCACCCTTGGCCGCGCCAGCCTATGGTGTGGGCGCCCCGGAGCCCCTCTCCGACTCGTTTTCGACCTGGACTTTCCATTTGTTACACATATTTTTGCTATATAACCCCCCCCCGGACCCCCCGAGGTCCGTATATCGTTTTCTCGTCGTGTTTCTGTTTCGAGCTGTTTCTGCCAGGTTACATCTTCGGATCTAGAGCCACAATGTCCTCTCCTGGATCTCCCAAAGACAGTTTCTTTGAGAACGTCGTCAACGCATACATGAACGAGTTGAAGATGCATCCAAAGGAATTGCTGCTCAAGGACGGGAAGGTGCAGATTGAAGATGTTTGGGGCCCTAAAGGAGAAGGCAGTCTGGAAGCTAGGATGGAAGAACTGGAGCAAGAAGTCTTTAGGTACAAGAAGATGGTGGAGCGTGAAGTTGAGATCATCCACAGGATAAATACAGAACAGATCGCTGAATACAAGAGGGGGAATTTTAAACTTTGGGAGGAGATTTTCTCACTCACCAAGACCACCAATGATTTGCAAGCACAACTCTATTATGTGCAGAACCAGAACTGTGAGTATGAGAACAGGTTTAAACGTATAAGCTCTGCTTCTAGTTTCAGGATGTTGGAGACCAAGACATCATTTCTGGATGGAGAGCCTTTACCTTGGAAGACCGAGGATGAGAAGGATCCACCACCACCGAAGAAATAATTCATCATTGGTATTGGCATCCCCTTGGCTTGTTCCAAGCTTGGGGGAGTGCCGCGGTATCACACCACTATCTTTCATCTTTTTACCTTTTCAGTAGAGTCATATCATGAGTAGAGAAGTTATCATATAGGATGGTTTGTAGTATGGAAGTATCGCTCCTTAGTTGGTAATATTTGTATTCGTTGGTGTGACTTGCCGGTTTGAAATATTAATGAGAAGTTTCATCATTTACTTTCTGCACACCTTATTTTAGTTTTCAATTTCTGTCATTTGGTTGAGCTTGTTGTTAGTATTTGGTGTCACTCTAGAGATCATTAAGTTAATCTAGTTGGTTTTGGCAAACTTAGCTTGGGTCAGTAGAAATAATATTTCGAGATGCTAGTATAAGAAAGAGGAATTTTCCTATTAGCTCATAAACTTAGTATTCACAAATTAAGATCGCTTGGGTTTTCAATGAAGATTGCAAGATCCGTTTCATCATATGTATATTTGTTTGTTTTCCCTCAACTCTTATGCTTGCTACCCAGCCTTGCTAGCCAAAAACCCTGTACTGAGAGGGAATGCTTCTTGTGCATCGAAACCTTGAGCCCCAAAACCTCCCCATTTGTGTCCACCATACCTTTCTACATGTGGTATTTCACCGCCACTCCAAGTAAATTGCTCATGTGTTACCTTTAAAACCTTCAAAATTATCCCTGTTTTGTGTTCCTGTTTTAGCTCATGAGGACGCAAATAGAGAATCTTTATCTCACTTGTTGATTGGACTCACACACCTGGACTAGTGGCTTCATCCGCTTATCCAAATGCTAGAAGAGTTGGCAGCGCGGTTCCTAGCCCCAAATAATAATACAAATTCTATTCACTCTTTTTGCCCCTGATTTATCAGTCAAAGAATAATTGTGTAAACAAAAGAGAAAGAGGGATGACCTTCTATACCAGTTGCGTCCTTCAATGGGAGCCGCTCTTGTGAAGTCTAGTTGACTTGTGACGTACTGTATTTTCTGTTTGCCATTCGTTGACATAAACATACACCTCTCTCAAAATTTAGATGCTCCTCCATGGTATGTGATTGTTGGCAGGCACCCGAGCATTCGGTTAGCCATGGTTTGTGTAAGAAAGGTTGGGAGGAGTTTCAACCATTTTATACCTCTGTTTTACAAAATAAAAGCTCTAGCACATGAGTGATCCATGCTTCCCTTTGCGAAGGGCCTATCCTTTACTTTTATGTTGAGTCAGTAAACCTACTTCCTTTTGTCTCCAGCAAGCATTTGAGTTGTTGTGATCTCACCATCTATATGTTGATTTATTCAATCATGTTTTCTATCCTTCTTTGTTTAGCACATGCTTTATTATCTGACTGAATATTACTTTGAAAGCTATGAATCATTGTAAAAGGATTGTTATAATTAAACATGTTAAGCTCTACTACCTCTGTTCCATAATGTAAGCCTTTCTAGCAAGCTAAACTAGCTAGCTAAAAAGGCTTACATTGTGGAACAGAGGGAGTACAATATAAGCCTTATTATGAAGACTTCACCTAAGATAAGTATGATATCATTAAATGTTCTCTGACCAAGAACGAAGTTTGCCATCACCAATTTTGATTCTCTCTTTTGTATCTTTGTTTGTGACTCCCATTACTCGTTTCAAGTTAAGTTATATGAGAGGAAGTTGCTGTCTATAATGATTGGTGAATAGATAAATGTGATGCTTCTTGTCCGTATTTTATTTATCGACTCTTCACTCCATAAACTTGTGGTCATCTTTACTGAGTTCAGTTTTTCTTGGGGACAAGCGAGGTCTAAGCTTGGGGGGAGTTGATACGTCCATTTTGCACCACTATTTTATATCATAATTTGCTGTTATTAATCGATATATTTCATGTTATGATGCATCCCTTATGTTATTTTATCTTATTTTGCATGTTTCATAATTTTTGGAGAATAAACACCGAGACCAGAAATCTGATGGAAAAACCACCGTCGAGATACCATATTTCAGAAGATCAGAAGAAGAAGGGGGACACCGGGGGTGTCTTAGAAGTTCAGAGGAGGAGTACAGCCAGAAGGGGAGCCAGAGGGGGGCCACCAGGGGCCCACACCATGAGGTGGCGCGCCACCAGGTGGTGTGGCCACCCTGTCCCACCTCTGGTCGAGGTCTTTCGCGTACTTGATCCCCAGACCATCATTGAAGAATTATTCCGCCGCCGCCTCGGGGCGGAAAACACCCGAGAGAGAAAAGCTCTCCGGTAGGAAGAAATCTGCCGGGGAAATTCCTCTCCGGAGAGGGGAAATCATCGCCATCGTCACCGTCATCACTCCGGGCATCATCAAGATCGTCATCATCATCATCATCACCACCAGCACCATCACCCTCATCATCCACCATCATCCCGATGTAACAATTAGGGGCCTCTAACGTTGTTTTACATTAGATATCTTGCCCGGTGTGGATTACTTGTTAGTAATTGATGCTTGTGAGATTTATTCGTGTTTGCACTTTATGACCAGATTGTTATCATCCATTATATCACCTCTTATTATGATCCATATGATGTCTTGTGAGTAGTTCGTGTTGTTCTTGAGGACATGGGAGAAGTCAAGTTGTTAGTAGTGAAGTAATGTTGAGTAATATTTAATGGTTTCATATTTAAGTTGTGGTGTTATTCTTCTAGTGGTGTCATGTGAACGTCGACTACATGATACTTCACCATTTATGGGCCTAGGATAATGCATCGTGTATTTGGCTACTAATTGTGGGGTTGCCGGAGTGACAGAAACCTAAACCCTCGTTAGGAAACCATTACACGAGGGAGCGTAGGATCCCAGAGTTTAAAGTTGTGGTTAGATTTATTTCTTAATTACTTTCTTGTAGTTGCGGATGCTTGCAAGGGGTATAATCACAAGTATGTATTAGTCTTGGATGGGATGGTACATTAGCAAAGGTTCACCCACACAACATTTATCAAAACACTAAAGATTATCCAGCTGCATGAAACAAAAGCACTTGACAGAAACCTCCCGTGTGTCCTCGAGAACGTTTGTTAATCATAAGTAAACCCACCGGTTGTCCTTTACTGAAGAAAGGATTGGGCCACTTGCTGCAATTATTATCACTACATTTTATTTACTCGCACTTTATTTTTTTGCAATATCAAAAACCCCTACAAATTTATCTTTCAGTATTTACAGTTATTCCTTCATCGAAACGGCTTGTCAACACCTTCTGCTCCTTGTTGGGTTCGACACTCTTATTTATCGAAAGTACTACGATACACCCTCTATACTTGTGGGTCATCAACTACCCACGCATCACTTCGGAGGAGGGCATGGTGGTGTAGACCCCTCCGGTGTTGAATTCCCCTCCCGGCAGGGTGGCGGGGAGAGCTCCAGAACCCTCCCGATCTCGGGATGGCGATGACGGTGGCCTCAGGTGTTTTTTTGGGACGAAGTGGTATATTTTTAGGGTTTACGTCTCGGGGGGTATAAATAGGCGAAAGAGCAAAGGCGGTGGAGGATGGGGGGCCCCACACCACCCCATGGCGCGGCCAGGGGCGTCGCCCTATGATGTGGGCCCCCTGAGGCCCCCCTCCGGGTCTCTTCAGGACTCCGTGGAAGCTTCGGGAATTCTAAGACTACCGGTCTTCGAATTTTCCAATTCCGAGAATATTTCCAGAACAACTTTTCTGAAACTAAAAACTGTAGAAAACAAGGAACTGGCTCTGTGGCATCTTGTCAATATGTTAGTCCGGAAAATCTATAAAAATGACATAAAGTGTATAGCAAACATGTGGGAAACAATAAGAAAACAACATGGAACTTCAGAAATTAAGGATACGTTTATGACGTATCAACATCCCCAAGCTTAGTTCCTACTCGTCCTCGAGTAGGTAAACGATAAAAAGACATAATTTCTGAGGTGACATGCTACCAACGTAAACATGATCATCAATAATGTAAAAGCATAAGTAAGCTGAGATCATAGAACATAAACATAAGCATGATAAATAGAACTTTAATAATAAAACATAGAAATCACCTTGCATCATGAGAAGTAACACAAATAAAAGATCATGAATAACAATGCAACGAAAGATATACGTTTGTTCCAATTATAGAGAAAACATGTCAAATTGATATTTGGCTAGTCCTTAAGAGTGGGGCAAAACACAAATGCCAGGACACCTTCAAAGTTCATGAGGAAGACTAGAACAAATAATTAGAGAACAAGCAATAACACATCATTAATCAATTAATTATATTTCTGGGACAAATGCACATAAAAATCAGAATGGCAACTATGCTCTCTCAACCGTGCATAAAGTTAGAAGATGGAGACTCAACATAAAAGTAAAAGAAAGGCCCTTCACAGAGGGAAGCATGGATCACTCATGTGCTAGAGATTTTATTTTATTAAAAAGAGGTATAAAAAGCTTGACACTCCTCCCAACCATCTTACACAAACCATGGCTAACCGAATCCTTGGACGCCTTTCAACAATCACATACCGTGGAGGAGTATCTATATTTTAAGAGAGGTGTATGCTTATATCAACAAATGGTAAACTGAAAATATAGTACGTCACAAGCCACCTAGACTTCACAAGAGCGTACCCCATAGAAGGACGCATCTGGGTAGAAGGTCATCCCTTTTTCTATTTTGTTTACACAATTATGCTTTGACTGATAAATCAGGGGCAAAAATAGTGAAGAGAATTTAATTTGGGGCTGGGCACCCCTCTGCCAGCTCTTCTATCATTGGATAAGAGAATGAAGACACTAGTCCAATGTGTTAAAGTCCAATCAACAAGTGAGATAAAGATTCTCTATTTATGTCCTCATGAGCTAAAACAGGAGCATAAAACAGGAGTAAATTTGAAAGTTTTAAAGGTAACACATGAGCAATTTACTTTGGACTGGCGGTTAATTACAACACATAGGTAGTTATGGTGGACACAATGGGTTGGTTTTTGGGAGTTGGATGCACGAGTAGAGCTCATACTCAGTACAAGTGGAGGCTAGCAAAAGACTGGGAGCGACAAAATCAAGAGAGCATAAGAGCCATAATCAGGCATAGCGACATAAACATCATTAATCAAAGCATAAGTGGTACCACAAGTTCAAAAACTAAATGATCATGGAGGCTATTAGTGACTAGTTCATAGTCATAAACATGGTGTGAGCATGCGCCAAGTCAAACAAATAAAACATTCAAAGGAGAACACCACAAATTTATGCTTCAGTATGACAAGAACAACTCATGATTCTTTTAGTGGCACATTAAACACTCTTAGCTATTTGAGGATAATCATGCTACTAAATAACCAAAAGGCTTTAGAACTAAAATAACATCTAGCATGGTATGAAAAAGTCTAGCCATAGTCTATTCAATCTTCTACTTGCACCGTTAAAAATTCTACCTCAAGCAGCAGTTTCTTTTTCCAACGAGCAACATATAAAACATGCTTTAACAAAAACTCTCTAAATGTTATATCAAGAAAACATGAGAGTAGTCACATAACACTACTAAAACTAACAGCTCTAAACAAGAGATGTAATGAAAACAAGAGCTAAACAGGAATTTTTGCAGCAACTAGAAGAAAAACTAAGAATATATACTAGCATAGCAAGTATTCAAACGAAAAAGCGAAGCGTGTCTCTCTCCCAAACAAAGAATGATATAGTCCAAATATATTATTGCAGCAAGGAAAACAAAACAAATGAAAACAAAATAAGAACAAACAGACGCTCGAAGTAAACTTCATAAGATGTGACCGAATAAAAATATAGTTTCACGAGAAGTGACCTGATAGATAGTTGATGAAGAAGGGGATGCCTTGGGCATCCCAAATCAGTCTTCTAAAAATATGCTTGGATGAACCACGGGGCAATCCCCAAGCTTTGACCTTCCACTCTTCTTGATCACATATATCACCTCTTCTCTTGACCCTTGAAAACTTCCTTCACACCACACTCAAACAGTAATTTGCATTAGAGGGTTAGTGAAACAATTAAAAATCCATTGGTTCTGTATGGCACAAGTGCTATTGATACTTTTAAACATTAGCTACATCCACTGATGTTTCGTGAAGCAAAGAAATCCACTTGACATCGCAAAAGAACAAATGCAAGAAAAATGGCAGAATCTGTCAAAACCAGAACAGTCTGTAAAAATCGCAGTAAGCAAAGTGTGTAATGTAAACAAAGTAAACATCGTTGTTTTTCCCTAATGGCAACAGCACATCCTCCATCCATCACTTTTGTGTCACTCGAGCATAGATTCAAAGGAGGCATGAACCCACTATCGAGCATAAATACTCCCTCTTGGAATCACTAGCATCTACTTGGCCAGAGCATCTACTAACAACAGAGAGCATGCAAGATCATAAATAACATACACATGAAGACAACATGATAGATTGATAACCAAAAGACATATCATTCAAATAATCATCGGATCCCAGCAAACACAACATGTAGCATTACAATAACATGATCTCGATCACGTGAGGCAGCTCACGAGATCCAAACATGAGGCATAAAGAGGAGAGGAAAACCATCTAGCTGCTGCTATGTACCCGTAGTCCAAGAATGAACTACTTACGCATCAATCCGGAGGCGGGCATGGTGGTGTAGACCCCTCCGGTGATGATTTTACCTCCCGGCAGGGTGCCGGGGAGAAGTCCAGAACCCTCCCGATCTCGGGTTGATGATGACGGTGGCCTCAGCTGTTTTTCATGGAAAACTGGTATATCTTTAGGGTTCACGCATCGAGTGGGAATATATGGGCGAAAGAGCGATGGCGGTGGGTGCCCGAGGGGCCCATACCATCCCCAGGCGCGGCCAGGGGGCGCGCCGCCCTATGGTGTGGCCCCCTCCGGGTCTCTTCGGGACTCCGTGGAACCTTCGGGAATTCTAAGACTTCCGGGCTTCGAATTTTCCAATTCCGAGAATATTTCCAGAACAACTTTTCTGAAACTAAAAATAGGAGCTAGCTCTGTGGCATCTTGTCAATAGGTTAGTCCCGGGAAATCGATAAAAAGGCATAAAGTGTAAGGAAAACATGTAGCATATGTCATGAAAACAACATGGAACATCATAAATTAACGATACGTTTATGAGCTATCAAGCTCATGAATGGGACATTTGAGCATTAGTAACTTCAATCTCCCCCAAGCTTAGGCAATACTCTCTCCATCGTGAGGCCAGAAATTATATATTTGATTCCGATCCTTATGAATCTCACTGGGAGGATAGAATTTAGAATAAAAGAGAGGTACAATTTCCCCCCATCCAATAGATCGGCCATTCTTCTGCATTTTAAACCATTCCGCAGCTCTGGCCTTCAGTGATAAAGAGAATAGCTTCCTCTTAACTCGGTACATTGAAATACCTGCACACCTGAACAACTCGCATAATTCATGTATAAAGAGTAAATGATCACCAGGATGGACAGTTCCATCTCCAAAATAGCAGTTATCCATAACACGTTCAACAATTTTCATAGGTATTTTAAAAGGATCCAATTGAGCAGACAGCGGGTCATCTACTACCCTAGCAGTGACAACAGTACTCCCAAACAGGGAATCAAATGGATATCTCTCCATAATGAAAGAAAGAAGTAGTCAGAAATAAAAAACAACACTCACAATAAAAGTTTCTCTTACCAATTCCACTTACCACTAGCGCTTCACTCCCCGGCAACGGCGCCAGAAAATAGTCTTGATGACCCACAAATATAGGGGGTGTATCTCAGTACTTTCAATAAATAAGAGTGTCGAACCCAACGAGGAGTAGAGGGTGTTGACACGTAGGTTGGATAGAGGATTCAGTGTAAACACTAGCAGACAGGTTTTTGCTGGTTTTTGATATAGAAGATAAATAAAGTGCGAGTAAATAAAATACAGTAACAATAATTGCAGAAAGTGGCCCAATCATTCTTAGATCAAAGTACATTCCGTTTGGTTTACTTATGATGACTATACGTTCTCGAGGACACATCGGAATTTCGTCAAGCGCTTTTGCTTCATACCATTGATTAATATTTATTGTTTTGATAGGTGTTGTGTGGGTGAACCTATACTGATGCACTGCCCTACTAGCACTAATACAAACTTGTGATTATATCCCTTGCAAGCATGCACAACTACAAGAAAGTAATTAAGATAAATCTAACCACAGCCTTAAACTCTGGGATGCTACACTCCCTCGTGCATCGGTTTCCTAACGGGGGTTTAGGTTTATGTCACTCCGACAACCCCACAATAAGTAGCCAATTACATAATCCATCCCTCTAGGACCATAAAGATGAAGTGTCATGTAGTCGACGTTCACATGACACCACTAGAAGAATAGCACTACAACTTAAATATCAAACCATTAGATATTACTTCAACAATATTCGACTACTAACATGTTGACTTCTCCTATGTCCTCAAGAACTAAACGAACTACTCACAAGACATCATATGGATCATGATCAGAGGTGATATAATGATGAATAACAATCTGGTCATAAAGTGCAAACACCGGTAAATCTCGTAAGCATCAACTACTAACAACTAATCCACACTAGGAGAGAGATCTAGTGAAGAACAACGATATAGAACCCTAATTGTTACAGAGGGACGGAGGTGGATGGTGAGGATGATGGTGCTGGTGGTGATGATGATGACGATGATGATCTTGATGATGCCCGGTGCGATGACGGTGACGATGGCATTGATTTCCCCTCTCCGGGGAGGAATTTCCTCGCCAGGTTTTTCCCTATCGGAGAGCTTTTCTCTCTCTGTGTTATTTTCTGGCCCGTGGAGGCGCTGGAATATTTCCTCGATGGTGCTTCAGGTCTTAGGGTTCCCTGGGGATGAAGTACGCGAAAGGGGGCTGCCATTGGTGGGCCAGGCTAGCCACACCACGGGCGGCGCGGCCAAGGGGAGCGCCATCAGGTGGTGTGGGCCCCTAGTGGCCCCCCTATGGCTCTCCTCGTGGCTAGCTCCATCATATGATGATATAAGACTTCTCTGATGTTTCCCTTATTCTTCTGATCTTCAGAAATAGGGTATCTTGACGGTGCTTTTTCCAGCAGATTTTGTCCCGGTGAATTATTCTTCAATAATTGTAAAACATGCAAAATAGATGAAATAACATAAGTATCATCTCTAAATAACAGTAACTTACGATATAAAATAGTGATGCAAAATGGATGTATCATCTGCTCCGACATCCTTCCGGAGAGGGGGGTAGTCACCGGAGCTCTCTACACCGCCATGATCGCCTCCGGACAGATGCATGAGTGGTTCATCTCGAGGCTACGGGTCCATAGTAGTAGCTAGAAGGTCGGTCTCTCCCTTATGCCTCCATGTTTAGAGTCTCATGAGCTGTCTCACATAATCGAGACCACCGTTTTGTAAATGTGCATGTTGTGTTTGCTGGGATCCGATGAACCATGAGATTATGATTATTTTGCTCATGTCAATCTGAGATGTTTCACTTATATTTGTAGAGAGTTTTAATATTGTCTTGCAATGCTCCCCGGTGTTTTTGATTACCTTGGTCACGTAGTTGTTTTCACCTCCAAGAGAGGGTTTATATCTAGATAGTGGGTTCATGTCTCATTGTTGCCTGCGCTCGAGTGACAAAAACTTGCCGGGGGAGGATGGGTTGTTTCCACTAGGGAGAAAACAGCGGTGCTCTTGTCTACGGATGGGAACCACTGCTTGCATTACGTATTGATCTTAATGCATTTGTTTGTTGCACACATAGCAATCACTTCGTTGCTGCAACTTAATACCAAGGGATTTGCTGGATAGATTTCTTGAGGTGGATATTTAGATATGGATGCATGCTGGATAGCGGTCCATATACCTTGACGTAATGCCTACAATGTTAGAACTCGTGAACTTTATCTCGTCATAATAGTATTGTTATATGTTCATGATTTGTCAATTTCCTAGCCGTAATTTGTTCACCCATCATGTTTGTTTTCTTTGGATAGACACCACTAGCGAACGTATGGCCCCCGGTCCTATTTTCCTAATATTACAAACCTTCTTTTAACCACTTTCATAGTTTTTTCCTTGTTGTCCCATTTTTACTTGTATTTTTTTTCAAGACTCTATACGTTTAATTCTCTTGTTGTCAGCAAGACCGGAAGATTGACAACCTTCCGGAAAGTTGGGGAAAGAGAGAGTTTGTGTTTGTGTGCAGGTTCCACGTTTTTTTCAACACCAGTATTTCTAGCGTCGTTGGTAAAGCAACCTTTTTTAAGACTACGAAGTCCTACTAGTTCGATAACTCTAGTTCTTTACTAGGGAAAACTTACTCTAGACTGGATCATACCTTCCGCTTGGGGTCTCCCAACGAGCTTGTGATCATGTCCACATCACCCCGCATCAAATTTTAATTCATCATATGAATCATCCTCTAAATATTCATTTGAATATTTAGCAATCATCTTTCCCTTGTGCAGATTATTAGTTTGCTTAGTCAAAAGATAGTCCCCTTGCCCATCTTCACTAACAACAATGTGCTTATCACCCTGCATATTTGCGCTCTGCTGAGTATACAGATACTACATCTATGAATCATCATCCAGATGTGCACTATAATATATAGGAAAAAGAACACAATTAACATCGACAAAGTAAACAATCAACATTCCTAGTTCATCAATTGGTACTTAATAATTCTTCCACTGCATTTTTTTTGTGTCTGAAGAAAGTGCAATTCTACCCCTCCCAACAGTAACTGAAATACACTTTTCCCCATTTCGCTCCACTAGTTGCTGCACCTTAGCCATCACCATCAACTAATTGAATCTCCGCCAGCCTTGTGCCCTTCTCCTTGATATAATACATAGTATCCATTATGACATAGCCCCTAGTCTTAGTCACAACTACCATATGAAAACATGTGATGTCACAGCTCACTAATGTCATTTCGAAATTGTCACTACCTTCATAATGAAATCTAACATTCCATACTTCATCATTTAAACTACACAAATCAACAACAAAAAATCAATTTTAGATTATGACTCCATTCATGAACCCTAACAAACAAAACTTATATCTAATCAAATTAACAATGTTGGATAAAATACTCAACACCACCGAGAGGAGATGTCTAGAGGTGTCTATGCACCAGATTACGCTTCCAAACTTCAGCCACATCGCGGGATTTCTTCGTCGTCGCCAAGTTGCGGCTATTGTCATTGGACTGGATCCCTTTACACCGCTGGCCGAGCTTGCGAAACCCTCGGTTGCATGTCATTGTTATCTGTGGAGATGCTGCTTGCACCACCGCTATGGTCGCCACCATGGTTGGCCGCCGTGGAGTTAGAGAGAGCAGGGGGAGTGGACTGATATTTTGTCCAAGCAGATCCTAGCGGGCTAGGTTACGACATGTCTTGTGCCCAACCTAATAGTCGTTAAGGGCATTCAACTATGCCACATCAACACTAACACTGTTTCCGAGCGGTCAGAAATAGCGTTGACATGCTAATCTACCATATCAATGTTTTCTGCAACAGATTGGCCATATCCCAGTGGGTATTTGTAAAAAAAAATCTTGGTGGGTTTTTAATAAAGCTGCCTCAAATGTGTTTGATTTTTTTTTTTTTGGCAATTTTCTCTATGGTGTGGCTTAGGCAAGCTAGATAGATTGCCCAAAAGGTAAACCAAAATGTATGTGTACCTTTCTCTCTCCCTTGTCTTTAGTTTCTCCTAGTGCACTCTAGCTTCAAGCATCAGTCCCACAACAATTACATCGCCTTTTCTCTAGGTTTAACAGAGAGCCATATTAGATAATGAGCTAGGAATTGCATTCCCAGTCTAGGATCTCCAAGATCTCTTTGGGTGGTTGTAAACACCACATCACGCATCTTCATATTTTCTTATCTAGCTTAACTAAATCCACCTAGATTATTCACAACCTTATGCATTTATATGTTTTCTTGTGCACTTGCACTGCTTCCATCCCATGCATAACGCTTCTAATTCCCTCGCTCCGTCAAAATCAAAGTGATTGAATTAATAAGCAAGGAGCAATCTCCATGTATGATGGTTGTCATATGCATCCACTATTAAAGAACAAACTTTTCGGGAATGAAAATTTGAGTTGGTTTAGTGCAGCCTGCCTTGAAAATACGCAATCTGCGGAGGTTAGGCTTAAGTCGAGGTTGTAAATCATATCAGGAAAAGCAAGACGTCTCGAAAAATGAACTATCTGAGACCTTCAAAATTTGCCAAGCACCTTCATTACTTGGATCACAGTTGGAAAAGAAATACATGCCTCAAATGCATAGGATTTTTTTAGGATTGACCACTTTGAAAACTTCTCCCTTTATATATACTAAAAAATTATGTCGTTTCACGAAAATACCTAAAGTCCCGTCCCATATATTCTACCCTCTCATTCTCTCAATAGCGCCATACTGACAACCATACCCTATGCATCATCCCTCTTGGCAATACTGAACGTACCCCCCGCATGTCCATCCCCCTTTGAGCTACCTAACGTTTCACATCTATGATGTCATGTAGATATCTTGCTGGACTCTAAACGCAAGGGTTTTAGGACAATAGAACTGTTTTTGTGACCAAATCTATTCATAAGAGAACATGTTTGTATCAATACTTATCAGTGTACACGACGACCTCCGTTTATCAGTGCACGACCTTCGCTATAAGGTCATTATACACGCATGTAATCATATTTTGTCACCACTACCTATTAAAAAATACGCTAATATAAAGTTATTTTCCACAACAACTACAAACATGAATTGTGTGCAAGAGACATGGCCACAGAAAGCCCGATACGTAGTTCGAGCTACAAAAGTGTTGGCTTTACACTAACGAAAAAGGCAAATGTATTTGCTCCATATCCAGCCCCATTCAGGACATAATAGCCTGAGAATAAAGAGAGAAATAAGTTATTCGAAAACCATGGTAGCAAGAGAATAAAGATAGAAATAAATTATCCGCCACATCAGCTCCACATCTAATGTCTTTATAGCAAAATCACCCTAGAAAACTGGAGAGGCCATTTGATCTTTCTTTAAAATGTCAACGTATAAGATGTACCACCGTTTTACAAAGTTATAGTGTATGGTTTTAGTTTGACAATGTAGCATACTTTTTAGGGCCATTGTTTTTTCAAAAAAAATATGCCACTTCAGTGTCTTTTCGCCCCAACAGCAGCAAAAGAGGCTATAAATTCACATTTTATGATGCTTCAAGAGATTAAGACAATCCCATGCAAGAAAAGAGATATTAAGATGATCCTTGGTAATGTGAAGGGTCACAAATTCGAGCTAGTCATTTTATTTCCTTTTAACTTGTAAAGCAACAAACTACTTTCCCTGAAAAGGAGGCAGTAGACATGCTATTAGCGTGATCGAATAAAGAGAGAGTGGACCAATTGGCGCTAGAATTAATTAACTATATTGTCAAGTTATATCGGTTGGTGAGATTTTGAAGGTAAATTCCATGTCAATGCTAGCAAGTTCTTCTTAAAGAAGCGACCGTAGCCACTAGTAATGTTGAGGGAACCGATCAAATGATCACCTCCAATATAGCCTATTGATTGATGATGAGCAAAAGCGCATCATCGTCATCAGCTCATCATCCAACTAGCTAGCTGTGAGTTGCACTTGCGACCTTCCAAACACAGCCTACGTACTCAGCCTGATCTGATAACAAGGAATAATGACTACGCTTCTCATTTTGCTTCCACGTATTAACCCTTTAGAATGACAAGAAAAAAATAGTTGCAGGGTAGTTGTTGAGATTTGAAGAAGATTAGTGTAAACTAATACTGGCATGCCTATCCAATATCTGTCCGCTGACCGTTGGCAATCCGGCAACTTGTATGACCTGCTTATAGGCGAGAGGAAAAATTGGCAAGGCGATGAGGATGGCTAGTTCGAAACACAACTCATGGACATACAATAATAATTATCTGAAATGAACTCCCGCACATGTACATCCCTTCCAGGTTTCGCATACAGGATAAACATGGAACATGCCCTTCCATTCTTTATGTTAGGCAAGGAAGCACACACGTCACACGTGGCTTCATATATATTGTGCACACTGCACGATCCATGGATACAGAGAGATACGGTGTCGGTTCGGGGAATACATGTTGCCCATGATTTTCATGATTTTCTTGTTTGGAACAGTTGTCTGTGACCTGTGTTTGAATAGACGACCTAAACTCGATCATGTTACATATATAGTTTTTTTTTAGATCCAGAAAATGATGGCTTCAATATATTATCAGAAGGAAATGTTTAAAAAATAGCCCTGCGGCCAAGAAAAAGCACGGAAAAAAGAAAAATGTTGTATACATGTAGTCGGGCTTAGTGAAAAAGCTGTAGACACCCGCAACACATAATGAGGGTTATGTGTAACAAACTAAATTGTTGGCCGCGACACAAGAAATGTTATTTTATGGTGATCCAAATTCATATTCGTATATACTGATAAGGCCGAACTTCTGACGAGTGGAGTCGGAGTTGGATTACCTGTTACCGACCTAGTTAGGTCAGGACCGCCTTTATATACCTCTTGTACGCCGCCGCACGGGATAAGCCATACATTGTAAATCCCGGCGCGATTGTAACCTCACCCGAAATAGTGAAGTATTGCTGGCTGGCGCCCGTGGTTTTTTCTCTTCCTCCTTGGAAGGGTTTTCCACGTTAAAATCTCGTGTCCCCGTTGGTTCAATCTTGCTTAATTTCATCGTTGTTTTGCTATTGCGTGTAACAAGTGGTATCAGAGCCCTGTTTCAGATTAGGGATTCGCGATGGCATCGATGAAGTTTGATCTACCGTTGCTGGACTACAAGACGAGGTTTTCTCTGTGGCAAGTAAAGATGCGTGCGGTTCTGTCGCAAGCATCGGATCTTGATGAGGCGCTGGATTCTTTCGGGAATAAGGAAGCCAAGGATTGGACTGCCGATGAGAAACGCAAAGATCGTAAGGCTTTGTCGTTGATTCAACTTCATCTATCCAATGATATATTGCAAGAGGTGCTGTTGGAGAAATCCGCAGCTGCATTGTGGGTCAAGCTGGAGTCGATCTGCATGTCAAAAGATCTCACCAGCAAGATGCATGTTAAGATGAAGTTGTTCTCGCTCAAGATGCAAGATGGTGGTTCTGTATGAGCCACTTGTCGATCTTCAAGGAGATCGTGTCCGACCTAGTGTCGATGGAGGTAAAATATGATGATGATGACTTAGCTCTTCTGCTGTTATGTTCGCTGCCTAGCTCTTTTACAAACCTGCGTGATACCATACTGTTAAGCCGCGATGAACTAACCCTCGCGGAAGTTTGTGAGGCCCTGCAGACCAGGGAAAAGATGAAAGTTATGGTGCAGTCTAACCCATCGTCCTCCAAAGGCGATGCATTGCAGGTTCGAGGCAGACCAGAGCAACGAGATAACAACTACAACGACAACAACAGAGATAAAAGTAGGGGCCGTTCAAAGTCCAAAGGACGAGACAAGTTCTGCAGGTACTGTAAGAAAACCAATCACACCATTGATGATTGCTGGAAGGTGCAGAACAAGGAGAAAAGGAACGGCACATACCAACCGAAAAATAAATCTGACGGTAATGGTAATGGTAATGGTACTGGTAAGGCTGCTGTTGTTGCTGGTGATAATAGTTCGGATGGTGAATGCTTAGCTGTTTTTACTGCATGTGTTACCCGTGATGATGAGTGGATTCTTGATACTGCTTGTTCGTTTCATATTTGCTGTAACAAAGAATGGTTCAGTTCTTATGAAGCTGTGCAGACTGGAGATTTTGTGCGTGTGGGGAATGACAACAAATGTCACATTGTTGGCGTTGGATCTGTTCAGATCAAGACCCATGGAGGGATGACACGTACATTGACGGGAGTGAAACACATACCATCCATGGCGAGAAATTTGATCTCGCTGAGTACCCTTGATTGTGACGGGTACAAATATGCCGGAGGGGATAAACGCCTGAAGGTATCAAAAGGTTCTCTCATTGTTATGATTGGTGATATGAATTCTGCCAAGTTATATATTCTTAGAGGTAGCACTTTGTCTGGTACTGCTGCTGTTATTACTAATGATGATGCAAGTACAACTAACCTCTGGCATAAGCGACTTGGACACATGAGTGAACATGGTATGGCAGAATTGGTGAAGAGAGAACTGCTGAAGAACTGCAATATGAGTAAGTTGCCGTTCTGTGAACACTGCGTGTTTGGTAAGCATAAGAGAGTTAAGTTCAATGCTTCCGTTCATAGCACTAAAGGTACATTGGATTATGTACATGCTGATTTATGGGGGCCTTCACGTAAGCCCTCTTATGGTGGTGCTCGTTATATGCTTACTATCATTGATGATTACTCTAGAAGAGTTTGGCCTTATTTTATGAAAACTAAGGATGATACTTTTGCTGCTTTTAAAGAGTGGAAAGTTATGATTGAAAAGCAAACTGAGAGAAAGGTGAAAGTGCTTCGTACTGACAATGGTGGCGAATTTTGTTCGCATGCTTTTGATGATTATTGTGTGCAGGAAGGCATTGTCAGACACCACACCATCCCATACACACCTCAGCAGAATGGTGTAGCTGAGCGGATGAATAGGACGATCATCTCCAAAGCTCGCTGCATGTTGTCCAACGCCCGCATGAATAGGCGTTTTTGGGCTGAGGCTGCCAACACTGCCTGCTACTTGATCAACAGGTCACCATCCATCCCTCTTGACAAGAAAACTCCTATTGAGGTATGGTCTGGTGAGTCAGCTGATTATTCACAACTGAAAGTTTTTGGTTGCACTGCCTATGCTCATGTTGATAATGGAAAATTAGAGCCTAGAGCTATTAAGTGCTTATTTCTTGGTTATGGTTCTGGAGTAAAAGGATATAAGTTGTGGAACCCGGAAACCAAAAAGACTTTCTTTAGCAGAAGTGTTGTGTTTAATGAATCTGTTATGTATGAGGACAGTTTGTCAACTGATGTTATGCATGATTCTTCTGATGAGGACGAACCACGAGTTCGTTTGCAGGTGGAGCTAGACCACCTGGATGAGGAGGAAACTGAAATTGATGAGGAGGATATTGTGCCGCCCTCACCTCCTATTGTGCAGCAAGAAAATTTGTCTATTGCAGAGCGCAGAGAGAAGAGGAATAAAGGACCTCGTACTCGTTTAATTGAGGAATGTGATGTTGTTTATTTTGCTCTAAGTTGTGCAGAACAGGTGGAGAATGATGCTGAACCTGCTACATATAATGAAGCTATTGCTTCGGTTGATCGTGACAAGTGGATTGGTGCAATGCACGAAGAGATGCAATCACTTGAGAAGAATGGCACATGGGATATTGTGCGCTTGCCTAAACAAAAGAAAGCCGTCCGCTGTAAGTGGATATTCAAAAGAAAGGAGGGCTTATCTCCCAGTGAGCCTCCAAGGTTTAAGGCAAGGTTAGTAGAAAAAGGTTTCAGTCAGATTCCAGGAGTGGATTATAATGATGTGTTCTCACCTGTTTTCAAGCATAGTTCTATTCGTACTTTCTTTAGTATTGTTGCTATGCATGATCTTGAGCTTGAGCAGTTAGATGTGAAGACTGTGTTTTTGCATGGAGAACTTGAGGAGGAAATATACATGGACCAACCTGAAGGGTTCATAGTGCCTGGTAAAGAGGATTTCGTGTGCAAGCTAAAGAAGTCTCTTTACGGTTTGAAACAGTCTCCTCGACAATGGTATAAAAGGTTTGATTCTTTTATGATGTCACATGGTTTTAAGAGGTCTGAATATGATAGCTGTGTGTACATTAAATTTGTTGATGAATCACCTATATACTTGCTGCTATATGTTGATGACATGTTAATTGCTGCCAAGAGCATGAAAGAAATCACTACATTGAAGAAACAATTGAGTAGTGAGTTTGAGATGAAGGATCTTGGTCCTGCTAAGAAAATTCTAGGTATGGAAATTTCAAGAGACAGAAAATCTAGATTGCTGTTTCTTAGTCAGGAGAATTATATTAAGAAAGTCCTTCATCGTTTTAATATGCATGATGCAAAGTCTGTTAGTACTCCAATTGCTTCACACTTCAAGTTGTCAGCTTTGCAATGTCCTACTACTGACAAAGATATTGAGTATATGTCACGAGTTCCTTATGCTAGTGCTGTTGGTTCCTTAATGTATGCCATGGTGTGTTCTCGGCCTGATTTATCATATGCTATGAGTTTGGTCAGTCGATACATGGCTAATCCTGGTAAAGAACATTGGAAAGCTGTTCAGTGGATTTTCAGGTACCTTCGCGGCACATCCAAAGCTTGCTTGAAGTTTGGCAAGACTGGTGAGGGACTCGCAGGCTATGTGGATTCAGATTATGCTGCCGATTTGGATAAGAGGAGATCCCTCACAAGTTATGTGTTTACGATTAGTGGATGTGCCGTTAGCTGGAAGGCTACCTTGCAGGGTGTTGTTGCACAATCTACTACTGAGGCTGAGTATATGGCTATTGCTGAAGCATGCAAAGAGGCAGTTTGGTTGAAAGGTTTGTTTGCTAAGCTTTGTGGAGATGATACTTGTTTTAACCTATTTTGCGACAGTCAGAGTGCAATTTACCTTACTAAGGATCAGATGTTCCATGAGAGAACAAAGCACATTGATGTCAAGTACCATTATGTGCGTGATGTTGTTGCACAAGGTAAGCTGAAGGTATGCAAGATTAGTACTCATGATAATCCTGCTGATATGATGACAAAGCCAGTTCCTATTGCTAAGTTTGAGCTTTGCTCAAGCTTAGTTGGTATCATTGCTTAGCCCAAGAGGCTATGTGGCGCCGAAGGTGTTTCCTTTGTGTGTTTCAGGTGAAGGTTCTCATTTATGCTACAAGAGGAAATTTGTCTCAAGGTGGAGTGTTATTTTATGGTGATCCAAATTCATATTCGTATATACTGATAAGGCCGAACTTCTGACGAGTGGAGCCGGAGGCGGAGTTGTTACCGAGTCGGAGTTGGATTACCTGTTACCGACCTAGTTAGGTCAGGACCGCCTTTATATACCTCTTGTACGCCGCCGCATGGGATAAGCCATACATTGTAAATCCCGGCGCGATTGTAACCTCACCCGAAATAGTGAAGTATTGCTGGCTGGCGCCCGTGGTTTTTTCTCTTCCTCCTTGGAAGGGTTTTCCACGTTAAAATCTCGTGTCCCCGTTGGTTCAATCTTGCTTAATTTCATCGTTGTTTTGCTATTGCGTGTAACAAGAAATATAACACTGCAACCAAATAATTGAAGACTTTGGTGAAACACACTATTGCATTCGGGAACAAAATAAAACGAGGACCGCAAAATATATTGTTGGCTTCAGTGTGAGGCTCACTAGCTTGCACAACAAAAAGGGTTTTTCATTGTATACAGTTGAAATTATATTAATTAGCATTCAGCTACGTGGCTTTGATGCACATTCTCCATGTCTCATCCTTCTTCTTCACGAACAACACATGTGAAACAAAGTGTATCAGTGATTTTTTTTCGGCAATTCCTCAATTCTCAAAGGATAGAGAAATTTATTTTACTAGAGATTCTAGAGAAAGCGAGAATAAGTGCCTAGGGAGAAGGGGGGACAGGTAGCAGCAATAAAGACGCTAGTCCTAAAGTGGAGGGTTGGTCGTGTGACATCTTACGTGTATGTTTTCCATACATAGCATGCCCCATATATCGAAGTGTTGCATTTTGTTTATTTATTTATTTTACTATTACTATCTGGAGTATTTACTTATAACAAAATCACATTTTTCTAAGTTAGTGGGTTGGCGTCATACTATGAAAAAAACATCGTTGGTATTTACAGGCACGTGGTTTCATATCTTTGTTATTTTTCTACAACTGTCTTCAGAAAAATATAAAACTATGTCATGGAAAAACAAATAGTTTAAAGATTTCGAATATTTGTTCGTTTCTCTATTTTGTATAATTGCTATGGTCAGCTCATATATCGCTATCATATACAATTCACCATTATAAATATATCATGATATTGATTGTTAAAAGAGATAAGCAAATATATTTTTTAATTAGACAAGCAATAAGTTAAAGAGTTGATTCCTTGAAATGCCGCATCTGATTTGCGTGCCAAGCCGACGTTATTATTATCTAAAGAAAACCGTCCCAAAACTAACTATAACTTGTACTACAACAGTTAAAAAAACTATAACTTGTACAAGAGCGTATCCCCATCCGCGTGAGTGACAAATTTGTACGACGCTGACCCAGTCACGGAGCAAAGAATTTCCAGCACGTACGTGTCATCGTCATCTAAATTAGTCAGTACTCCATGTGAATTAGCTAGCTCTCATCAGATGGCATCTAAACCCTACGTTTAAATAATTGGATTGATGAGCCCAGGTCAGCGTCAACACATTCAATCCAGTAACACGCTCCTGCCCGCCGCGTCACACTAATCCAGTATAAATACCCACCCCGCTCCCACGTTTCAAGCCATCAACCAAACATTTCTAATCTCTGTCACGCAGCACAAAGTCTGACAAGTTTAGATCAAAAGTCTTACAATTTATTTCATTTTTATTTATGTTTTTGAAATGCGCAAAAGGGTTTGCCTCCGCGGTCACTGAATTGTGATTCTAAGGGGGAGTAGCCGTAATAAAGACGCTAGTCGTAAAGTGGAGGGTGGGCCGTGTGACATCTGACGTGTATGTTTTCCATACATAACATCAGGGGCAGAGCTCCCGTAAGGAAAAGTAGGGCTGCCGTCCTACCTTGATTTTTGGCAAAAAGATTCAAATGCATGTGTTTCTTCAGAATAATTTGAGTGGTCGTCTCTATGAGAAAGGTATGCTTGTTTCAGTGAAAAATGCGCAAAACCGATTCCGAACAAAAAAAATACTAGATCTAATTTAGTTCAAAACCAACTCTTTCTCTTTGCAACATATAATTCCAAATTTAACAAAATCTGACTCTAAACAATGTCCTAGACATGGTATTTAAGAGAGCTTGAGCGTGTTTTGGCAACCTAGAGGTGGCTGAATCCAACTTCCAGATATGTGATAGGGAGAAGGGTTCCTCCTCTATCCCTCTCGCATCGCCCATGCATGGCGACAGGGTGGGAACCCGAATTCACGTCAACATTCCCCTCCCTCCTCGCCTCCGTCAGAGGACAAAGCCAGGCGAAGCCTGTTCGTAGTCGGTGGCAGCGGGGCCTCCTAGTCTGTTAGCGTGTGGGGTCGGCGTGGCTGGCTCCCTCGGGCTAGGGCATGACGTGGCCACTGGGTACTCCGCCTTTAAATAAAAAGATATGTGCTGGATTATATTTTATTGTTCTACTTTGGTTGTTTCATTTTTTCTTTTGGCTAAAATTCTAATTGTATTAGCTCTACGCAGACAATTTAAATATTAGATATTTTCATGATATTTAAAAGGCATATCTTGTTTCTTGGGATTATTGTCCTTGAGCTGGCATTGCTATATTGAGCAAGGGATATTAAAAAATTGATCGAAAAAAATTCAAAAGATTTTCAAAAAAAAAAAGTAGAGCTTTACCATTGATAATTTTTAGGCCTAAGTTATCTTCAAATATGTTACTGCCTCTGTTCACTTTTATAAGACATCCTACTTACCATTTCAATGTTAACCACATACGTAGTACAATAAGTGAACATATATACAAAATGCGTCTAGATTCACTCATTTTAGAATGTATGTGGTCAAAATTGAAATGTCTTATAAAAGTGAACGGAGGGAGTAGTAGTTCTATTGTACTTTATAGTGATAATGTGTGGAACTATTTTATTCTTAAATCAATTGTTAAAGAGTAGTCCTTCCACAATTTATTTTTCTTCCTCCGCTGCATAGCATGCCCCGCATCATGGTGTTACATTTTGTTTATTTATTTTTATATTGTTATCTAGAGCTTTGTTTTAGAAATGGGGTTTAAAACCTACCTTCTGTATCGATTAATGCACACGGCTGTTTTATTAAAACATTCAATGAGTATCAATTCATTACAACCGAGAATCAAAAACCAGCTGAGAAAGTCCTAACAACAGTATCGAACTACGCATCTCGTATCCGACTAGTATGCTGCCACGAAGCTCGGCTGAAAAAATCCTGAGCGGTTATTAGGAGCCATGAACACCCGGTAACCATAAGATCTCGCTGGTCCACCTGGAGAAGTAAAGCCCACTGCTGTATTTAGTGCACCGCCATAGAGATAACCTGCAAAATATGAATATTTGTAGCCCAGTTAAAGGCAATATTATTTCGACAGTTCCAGATTATACCTGGCCAAAGTTCGGGCCGAGCCGGGCCTAAAAAAATTTGGTGTGCAAATCTTAGGCCCGAGCCCGGCCCAGTCCGACTGTTGGGTCATAGAAATCGGGCCTAAGCCTAGCAAAGCCCGACTTGGCCTGACTGCGACCAAAGTTGCATTTTCCTTAAATCCGAGCCCGGCCCGACTGTCGGGCTCAAAATTCATGCCCGAGCCCGGCCCGATGGTGCTGTCAGGCTCAGCCCGTCCTAGGATTTTCGGGTCGGACCGGCCGAGCCGAGCTGCCCATGGCCACGTATATTCCAGATTGACCAACATAATGCTGAAACACCAATCCTGAGCGACACAAATATATAAAATAGAGTCTAAAAGAAATGAAAAAATCTTCAAAATCTTTATAACAATTATATAAAATAGTATGTCAGTGGGTTAGCGTCATATTACAAGAGGACTAGCGTTGATATTTACAATCTGGAGTATTTACTTGTAAAAACAGCATATTTTTGTAAGTTAGTGGGTTAGCGTCGTATTATGAGAAAACAATCGTTGGTATTTACAGGCATGTGGTTTTATATCTTTGTTATTTTTCTACAATTGTTTTCAGAAAAGTAAAAGATTGTGTCTTAAAAAAGAAATAGTTTAAAGATTTCGAAGATTTTTTCATTTCTTTTAGACTCTATTTTGTATAATTGTTATAGGCAGCTCATATATCTCTACCTTATACTATTTGCTATTACAAATATATCATGATATTGATTGTTAAAAAAAGACTCTATTTTGTATAATTGTTATAGGCAGCTCATATATCTCTACCTTATACTATTTGCTATTACAAATATATCATGATATTGATTGTTAAAAAAAGGTAAGCAAATCTGTTTTTTCAATTAGATAAGCAATAAGTTAATTATAAGGGTTGATTCGTTGAAATGCCGCATCTGATTTGCGTGCCGAGCTGACCAAAACTGTCCCGAAACTAACTATAACTTGTACAAGAGCGTATCCCCATCCGCGTCAGTGACAAATTTGTACGACGCCGACCCAGTCACGGAGCAAAGAACTTCGAGCACGTACGTGTCGTCGTCATCTAAATTAGTCAGTACTCCATGTGAATTAGCTAGCTAAGCTCTCAGACGGCTTCTAAGCCCTACGTTTAACTACGATTGGATTGGTGAGAGTCCATGTCAGCGTCAACACATTCAATCCAGTAACGCGCTCCTGCCCGCCGCGTCACACTAATCCAGTATAAATACCCACCCGCTCCCACGTTTCAAGCCATCAGCCAAAGCATTTCTCATCTCTGTCACGCACCACAAAGTCAAGAAAACTCGTGCCCGGCAGGCTTAAGAAAAAAAATGGCATTCCGCAGAACAATCGCACGGAGCTTATGGGCCGGCAAGAACGCGGCCACCTGTGCCGCGGCGGTGCCGAAGCACCCGCCTCCCATCATACCGGCGCGACGGACGCTGCCGGCCGTGGAAGACTGCCCGACGCTCGCATTCCTGCGGCCCCGCCCCGCCACCGTCCGCTACTCCACCGCGTCGGCCGTCCCGCTCCCGCACCACTGCTTCCCCGCCTTCCCCGTCGGCGACCAGCTGCTCAACCGCCTCGTCGGCGGACTCACGCCACCTAACACAGTAACGCGGGCACCTGCGGTGGAGGTGGGCGTGACGCTGCAGGAGGCGCGGAAGGTCGCGAGGGCGGCGGAGATGGAGGTGGCGCGCGCCACGCTGAGGTCCAACGCCCAGAGCGTCGTGTCCGTGTCAGAATACGCCGCGCTCTGCGTCGACATTGCCGGCGGCGCGGAGGGCGGGCGCAGGCTCGCGCAGACGCTCGACGACTCCGGCGTCGTCATCGTCCTCGCCGACGCCGTGTTCCTTCGCCCCGACATGGTTGCCAAGGCGATCGGGAGCATACTGCCGGCGCCGGCACGTGCCGTGGCCGCTGGCGACCAGGAGGCGCGCAGGCGGGAGCTGCGGGCGATGGAGGAGCAGAAGGCGGCCATCGACGCGAAGGCGGCGTCGCAGGTGCGGTCGGAGCTGTGGTGCGGCCTGGGCCTCCTGGCGGCGCAGACGCTGGGCTTCATGCGGCTCACCTTCTGGGAGCTGTCGTGGGACGTCATGGAGCCCATCTGCTTCTACGTCACGTCCATCTACTTCATGTCCGGGTACACCTTTTTCATGCGCACGGCGACGGAGCCGTCGTTCGAGGGGTTCTACCGGAGCCGCTTCGCGTCGAGGCAGCGCCGCCTCATGCGTGACCGCCGGTTCGACGTCGCCCGGTACAACGCTCTCAAGCAAGGTGAACGGTCCGGGTCCGGCGGGTCCGCTTATGCGGATCGCGGCGAGTGTGATGCCGATGTGTGTACCGTTTAGGCGCGTGACGCACGTACATCAGTAGCGTCATCGATCCTTATTCTTGGAGACTATGTCACCAGTGATTTCAAGTAGAGTTTGAGACGTGTAGATTGTAGAGGGAGGTGGTGCTTATCAGGATTCAGGATCCATGGCATGGTTAAATCCACCAATGTTCCGAGTCCAATTTGTAAAGTTTCACCATTTTATCGTGAAAACTAGAACGTTCTGTGTTCAAAAGGTGAACATACACGCTTGAAAAGAAAAGGTGCATGTACCACGCAGCGTTCAACAAGAAAAACGACTTTCCAGCAAAAGGAAGATATACCTCCATTGGGAATTACTCTGTAAGATGTTTTAGCTTTTCGTAAACCGTATGTGTTTAGACGTGTTTTAATGTATTTATTTAGTCATTTCAGTCGTATTTAGTCTAGAATAAAATATCTAAAATATTTTATAATTCAAAACGGAGGGAATAGGAGTTTCTACTGAAACATCTCCATAAAATGTTTTATCTTTTACTAATGATGCCACTAATCACTAATGGCATGTTCTGTTTTTTTTAGAATTGGCTTGTTGTTTTTTTTTTAAATCATCCGAAACTTTTTCGAATTAAAAAAGTATAAATTTGAACATTTGCAATTTTGAACAAAAAATAAAACAAAGAAAAGAATAAACAAAAAAGAAAAAGAAACAAAAAAGAAAAATAGGAAAAATGAAAATATGAAAATAGGGACGATAAAAGTGTTTAAATGATTACACCGGACACAAACGCGTTGTGCCGTAATGGCTTCGCCCACATCGAAACGAAGCCAAGGTCCCAGGTTTGAAACCCATCCTCGCATCTTATTTTCACCTGCTATTTTCCTTAGTGGGTCGGCCCGCCGAGAAAGCTTACGCGGGCGAGTCCTAATCGGACTCGCTATAAGCGTCATATAGGGACCGCGGTTTGTTTGAGCAACAGTTCGTAGGCTTGCGTTTCAAATCTTCTTGGGCCATTGTTTGATTCTTTGGGCCCATGGGCTGTGTGATGCTTTCTGTCAGAACCAAATCCGCGAGAAGATTTTGACAGATCGATGTTGAAGCTTTGCTGTAGAACTGCAAGTTGTAATAAATAGTTGTCTAGAGGTCTAAAATTTGTAGCTATGTGCACATGTTCGTAGGAGAGCTTCCTAGCTGCCGTCATAGGTCGGTTCCTCCTCCTCCGGTCAGCCTCCCCGCCATTGGGAGGGGTGGAGAACTATGAGTGTAGTTCTTATTAAAAGTAATGCTTTTAATAGATTTGGTTATGATTTTGGTAGCTATCTTCTTCATCAATGGAGATGGTATCCTCTATAATTAAGTAATCTTTGGCCATTCGTTCGACAAAGTGATTTTCTTCACGTATGTTAATTGTTGTATTGGATCATTAAAAATTTCTAGGTATGGTCCTTCATACCTTTCTTCGTCAGATCGGTTTTGGATTTATTTTTCTTATGGTTGCTGCAAGTAGCATTGTTCTCGCAATATCTGTCAACTGCATTCTCGAGAATGGTGATTCATACGCTCGACTCACAACGATGTCGACCAGACTGTTCGGTTGCATTTCCCTGATATATCGTTGTTGATAATCATGGCGATGTTGATGGATTACTTTAATGCATGGCTGTGTGCGTGTACATAACTTTGGCATAGCGAATCAAAATTAAATTTATGTGAGCACCTTCATTAACATTTATAGATCCGTGGTTTAATATATTTGTTATTTTTGTATGGCTACCTTGGGAATAGTACAATATAGAAAAAAGAAGTAGTTTAAAGATCTTAGAGATTTTCTCGTTTCTTCTACTTATTTATGGTGAGAATCAAGGCTGAACCTCTTTTCTAGAAATGTCCAACCAACTTACTGATAGAAGTGCAAGCCGAAGTTATATATGTATTGTTTCTGCTTATTTATAGGTCTTTTTTTGCAACGTATTGGCTGTATTTGTTTTAGAAATGTACAATTATCACATCGAGAGAATTCTAGCATGTATCATGTATGTATTTTTCATTTTTGACATGATTATTTATACAAATTGCAGTTGCCGTTACACAATAGTTGCATTTTTTTTATAAACTGCAATCACCTTATTGACAAAAGTGCAATTAAGTTTCTATATGTTGTTGAGGTATTTATAGGTTGCAATTTTCACGACAACATGGCTGAACTTTAGAAAAGTACAATCGGAATCGTAAATGTTATTTTTCAAAAATAATTCTCGGGTTGTTTATATATGATGTAATTTTCTCAAATTATAGTTGTATTTTATTTTTGGAAAAGTGTAACCACCTGACAAAAGTGTAAAAGAGAGCTTATATGTTTTTGTCTATTTTTCTTGATGCATATTTTTGGAAATGTGCAACTACCTCGTCAAGATAAGTGTGACCAAAAATATATATGTATATTTCCCTTTTTACTATAGTTATTTATAAAGCTTGTACTACTTTTTAGCATACACACTTGATTTAGAAATTTGCAACCACCTTATCGACATATCTGTTTTGGGCTGTTACACTCGTGTACGCGTTGTCAGATGAGCTAAGGTGACCCGTCGGGTTCGTTTTGTTCATGGGCCAACTTTGATTTCCCGGAAGACAAAGAAAATGTGTAATGTCAAACCAAAACACCTTTTTGTCCACAGTCTGAAGGAATCAAAAGCATACAAATAGACACGAACGAACTAATTAAACATGCCTAAATAATTCGGATCCATGCCCAGTACAACTCACGGAGACACCGATTAGTACTAACTCAAATCAATGGAGGCTACTTAAAAAGATGTAATGTTCTAATCAAAAGTTTAATGGGAAGATCTAATGACCGGAGAAGCAGGATCGGCGAGGCACCCCCCAGGTGCTACTGCACCGGGCAGAATGTGACGAGGTACTGCGCTCCGGCGCCGCAGGTGAAGGTGCTGGTGGCGTCGTCGTAGGCGTAGCTGTACGCCGCGGGGCACGCCGCCTTGAACAGCTCGGAGTACTTGGTGGGGCCGCAGCTGTCCGGCCCGCCGTGCGCGCCCGTGCAGCAGTACTCGGGCGTCCCGAAGGCCTCGCACGCGCTCCGGCACGCCACCGTCTTCCCTTCCTGATCCCCTTCCTTCCCCTGGACCTGCAGCTCCGCCGGGCACAGCGCGTTCACGTCGCCCACGCACCCGGCGTAGCCGCACGTCGAGGAGTTCACCCTGGCGCCCGTCGCCGCCACGCCGATGCCGACGTTGTACCCGTCCACCAGGCTCACGTCGTAGAAGTCCTTCCCGTCGGCGCCCCCGAGGGTGAACTCGGCGAGCGTGACGGGGGGCGCCCCGCCGAGGGAGCATTTCACGGCGCCGCCGCAGTCTCCCGTGGCGCAGGCGAGCGACGACGCGCCGGAGGCGACGCAGCCCGTGCGCGCCCAGAAGCGGCCGGACCAGCCCGTCGGGCCCGGGAACGAGACGGTGGCGCCGGGGGCGAGCTCGAAGCCGCCGCCCCCGACGGCGACGGCGCTGTTGCCGGACAATGTGGCCGGCCAGATCGTGTAGGTGCAGTTGTTGCGCAGCGTGAAAACCGTGGCGCCAGCTGCCTCGGCACCGAACTGTGCATGCGACCAGACGACTCCTGCTGCACGGGAACAGATAGAACTGACACTGTCACATAGCTGAATCAGCAGCCTGAAATCTGAAGTTTTAACCGGCGAGAAGCAAAACGTACCGACGAGAAGCAGAAAGGCCGGGACTCGTGCAGCTTCCATGGCGGAAGAGATTGTTGGATTGGCAGTGGGTGATCTCCTGGGATACGAGTGGCGTGCTGCAGCTAGAAGAGGGAACGCGCAAGTAGTGTACTGAAGTAATTGGCCAATATTTTTTCTGACTTGTGATTTATATAGGCGTGGAGGACGTGAGAGAGTGATTAGGTGGGAGCTTGATCGGGAGGATAAATCGGAGTTCGTTGAGAAATTGGAGGAAGGCACGACCAACGCCCAATGTCGTGTCCGTCCGGTTCATGCCACTGCGCGGAAACTGAGGTGTAGTGGCTTGGAGTAATCGGTGCGTCGTTATTTCAGGTGTTGTGATGGTAGTGGCGCTAGAAACCCGCAACAGATCACAAACCGTGCTTGTGGAGGCGGTAGTCGAGACCTAACAGGAACAAGAAATTGGAGACTCGCTCGACACTATTACCGTATCTGGTGATGAACCAGCCTTGGTTGACATCCTATATCTTTGAAAAAAAAATATGAAAATAAAGGACATAGTCACATAGACACACCATATATGTACCATGTCGTAACCATTCGAGTCCAATGTTGAAACACACAAGTCGAGAAGCTAATGATAAAATTAGTAACTAATACTCCCTTTATATCAAAATATAAAATGTTTTAGCACTTTCTAGACAAAACGTATCTAGATATGTTTTAGTGTATATATTTGTATGTAACTTACACTAAAACATGTCTAGGTATGTATTGTCTACAGAATGTTAAAACATCTTACATTTCGATATGCAGATTTAGAATAGATTTTTTTTTTCTACAGTATATCCGTATTACGATCAAATTTCACTACTGTTCATCAAGATGTGTCCCAAATTTAAAATTCAAAAATTGTGTATGGTAGATACATGTTATGTTTATGTCCTGATTTTCATAATTAAGAACATTTTCAAAGTTATTAAAAAGTAAAAAAAATTCAACAAAACATACTCCTACTAGTGGACCCCTAGTGCTCTCTATGAGCAGCTGAGTTGTTAATTCAGCCACACCCGAGAAATAATTAACAAAATATATTACTAACAAAATGTGCAAGAAAATAAGCTGCTGACGGGATGATTCTCTTGCGTACTCAACACACCTAATACAATGGTAATTGTATGGATGTACTGGTTCGGCGAAGAGTCAATGAAAGTGGTGTAATATAAAATAAAATAGATGATATGTGTGATCTGGAATAATAATGGCAGCAAGATATGATGTAGGTGTTTGCCCGACCTTTCACCGCAAGAACCACCGATGATAACTATGCTCCCAATCATGTGAGCGATACACGCAACCTGTAGATAAACAACAGCCTCATGTCAAGCTCGATAGCCCTTGATTTCTCAAGGACATTCTCGCAAACACACGATAACTCTTGAATGATTCAAGAACCTTCATGCATTTATTCCAAAGATAATGTGGACGAACGTCCGAGACGCCGTCACGATACGTCACTCCCCTAGGGACGATGATAACTTGAACACACGGTTCTACATAATTTTAACTCTCCGACTAAAACGTTAGGCCTTCACTTCGTTTATATAAGAGGTCAACCTCTAGTTGGTTGGACAGATCCAAACCAGAACTGACTCGAACCTAAACCTAGTTGGACTTGACACGATACAAACTGACTTATTAGAAGGCTCGGCCAACGCATGTGGCTCGCAGACTTTAGACATTATACATAATAATTTATTGTCCTAGCGTGCTAACCAGTAGATGCTCGCATCATCCTCCCCTTCTTAGGAAGGCGTTGTCCTCAACACCGAAAGGTCTTCTCCAGCGTGTGTGGCGTCAAATCTTCACATCGCCACGATTCTTCTCCATCCTCAAGTCTTGCCGGCCTGCCACACCATGTCCTCCCTCTCGGCTAGTTAGACTTGTTCTTGGCGTCCTCCATGCTTGACACCACCAACTTGATTATGACACAAAATCCGACGAACAACAACGTTGGACATATAAAGAATCAATCTCACACACGAATTGTAGACATATCAACAAGATCAGCAGGCAAAACCAGTATAAACTCGCAAACGGCGACCCATCACAGGAGGAGCCTCTCGGTAATTTTACTATCCGATTTCTTGTTTTCCAGTAGAAACTTTATCAGAATCTAAATATTTTTTTCGCCCAAGGAACAGTACACGGCTGTCGAATCTGTGACTCAACAAATCCCTCGGGTGAACCCACAGGGTTTCGAATAGGAGAACCCATGAGCGTTGGTGACAATCGTCGGCTAGACAGGGCGCACGATTTACCCAGGTTCGGGGCCCTCGTAGAGGTAAAACCCTTACTCCTGCCTCTGTCGATCTGTATTATCGAATAGATCGGTTACAATGGTGGTTGCTCAAGTCGAGAGTACGATCTCGAGCTCAAGGCTTTGGTGGTGCGGTATTGCTTGATCCTCTTCCGGTGGTTCTCCTGGCCTTATATAGATGGCCAGGTCTCAAACCCTACCCGGCGAGGACTCGAACTCTAACCCTATGTCGGTTACAAGCTTCCTATCTTAGACCGCAAGGCATTGCAGGCGGGCCTCAAGTGGGCCTTCCAGAACACTCCAAAGGCTTCTCTTGGGCTTCGACCTTGGGCCTGGGACCGGGGTGTCCTTACTCGCAGGGTCCAAGGTCCATCCCTTCGTCAGTAGCCCCCGAGCGTTTGCTCGATTGGGAATTTTCCTGTCGAGTAGACGGTCAGATTTTTTGTCTTGCCTTCCTTCGGTTAACCATTATGGTCGTTTTTCATTCGGAGGGTGTATACCCTGTGCGATGAGTTTTTTTATACCCGAGTATCGAGTGATGAAAATGCCTATGTTTTATGGCTCTTTTCACAGAAGGATGTGGCGCAGTAGCTTGGCTCTCCCGAAAGATCAGGGCCAATTAATTGCAACTAGGGCAAAAATAGTTCTGGCCTACACAGATTCGAGACCTCCGACTCGAACCCGATGAGGTGATAATTGCGACTGGGCCGTGGAGGTCTTACCGAGTCGAACTTAACCTATGGGGGTACCCGGCGCGTCCGCTAGGAGTTTTCTTCGTGTTGTTGACACGGAATTTTACCGGAGGACGCAACTTGAGTGCGATTCCAGGCCCTCAAGAGAGATCTTTTAGGGCTTACCTTCATATTCGAAAGAATATGGCATCCGGATGTACCTAGTTGGCTGAACAATTCAGGTCTGTGATGTGTAGACATCGTGTGATGGAGTGGCAGAACCTGCACACTCGCAAAGTTTTAGGTTTGTGGTTTCTCAAGTAGGAAAACCAAGCTATTTTTGTCCATACGAAAGAGTTTTCGTGTTTGGAGTTTTGTGCCCATACGAAAGAGTTTTTGTGTTTAGGGTCTTGTTTTCTTGTGAAAGAAATTTCACGTCATAATTCGTCCATACAAAGTTATTTTCGTGTTTGGAGCGTTCATTCGAAAGATTCGCCAGCTTGATGATACACGCTATGACGTCATGGCGCACTTTATCCTCCCGATGGGACGTGACGGAGCGAGAACAGAAGTGTTGGCCCACCTTGTCAGCTTTTTGACTGGAAACGAGACGTCGTTCCCGGTTTTTACGCGAACTGCGCGCAGTAAATGCGCACGATCCACTGTTAGGATCGTGGCACGAAACAGCATCCGCCACCCTTTCGTTTTGCCTTCGCACGCGGCAGCCGCGATGGATTCCACGTGGCTCAACAAACGGTCAGGATCGAGCGGCTCTATGTATAAATATGGTCCTTGGGTGAAACGGTGAAAATTTCCCCAGCCTTCGTCTTCCTCTTTCTTCGTATTCCTCGTTCTCTACCCTTTCTCTCTTCGAGCTCACACCAGCGTCAATGGCAGGAGGCAGGAAGCGCGGCACCGTTGTTTCTTCGTCGAGGGCGACAGAGGAAGTTCTCGCGCCACCCGCACCGCGCTCGGGCGACTGGCATTCGCCCAACACCACGAACAAGAGCATCAAGGAGATGCAGAGGGAGGGGTTGCTGCCTCCGGAAGCCGACAAGCGGGTGCGCGTCGGCAAAAAGGAGGAGGTACCCAATCCCCGCGCGAATGAGCGCGTGGTTTTCGCGGACCACATATCGCGCGGGCTCTCCTTTCCTCTCCACCCCTTTCTCGTGGCGTTGTTGTATGTCTATGGCATACAGCTCCACGATCTGCCTCCGAATGCAGTGCAGCACATACCGTGCTTCATTGTGTTCTGCGAGTGCTTTTTGGGATTCGCCCACATTGGGGCCTTTGGAAGGACCTCTTCAAGGTCAGTGTCTTCCGCGAGAAATCGCGGGTAGAATCTGAGCCTGGCGAGCCGCTGCGCACCGGCGGCTTTGGAATCCAGGTGAAATCAGACAGCAGCTACTTCGGGATGCACTTCATCGACTCCGCCCAAGGGTGGAGGAAGAAGTGGTTCTACGTCATCGACAACAGCACGGGTGGAGTTCACGAATTCCACCCATTCGCTGTCCTAAAGAGGCGGAAGTCCTGGGCGCATAAGCTGTCGGCTGAAGAGAACCAGGTTGTCACGCCGCTACTCGCCAAGGTGGCCGCCCTTCGGGACCAAGCCGCTGGAGTTGTGCTGAACGGGCTACACCTGGCGAGCATCTTCCTCAAGCACAGGATTCAGCCCCTGTAGGACAGGCCTTCCACGATGTGGGAGTACCAGGGTGCTGAAGACCCCAGTCGCGTGAGCCGTGAAGAGCTCTCGAATGTCGAATTCGAGAAGAAGATCGCGGCCATCACCAGCTTGAAGGTGGGCGAAGCCTTCCCCGACTGCACTGTCGCAGCTTTCGAGGCGTCAAGGCGTCCACCACCCGAAGTAAGTTTGCGCTTTTCCTTTGACTTCGTTTCTTTCTTGTTTTGAAAATTCTGTCGACTGAAATTTTTTCTTCCTTTTCCTTTTTTTTCTTCTTTGTGTAGAGCTTAGACGTGGCCACCTGCTACCCGCCAATCTCTGGGGAGGAAGCCTCGGACTTGTTGGCGAGTAACCTGGATGGTCCAGCCGACACCAGCGTTGCTAACGCGTCGTCGAGTTCCGAGCATGACTCCTCGGATGGCGCGGAAGAGTCGAGCAGCGATCTCCTCCACCGCAAACGCCGCCGAGTGGAGAACGATGAGGCCACCTCCAAGGATAACTCCTTGGATAAGGAATCGCCTGGGAAGGGGCCTCTCATCGT
Source organism: Alopecurus myosuroides (assembly GCA_028641055.1). Taxonomy (NCBI): domain Eukaryota; kingdom Viridiplantae; phylum Streptophyta; class Magnoliopsida; order Poales; family Poaceae; genus Alopecurus; species Alopecurus myosuroides. The sequence continues at coordinate 244,465,494 of CM054062.1, forward strand.
GACTCCGCTACGCACACGCGCCCCTTCTCCCTCATTTCCAAATATCCAAACCGCCTGTAATGCGGATATGTTGGATGACGAAGATGACGACGAGTAAGTCCCTCTTCTTGTTCTTAGTCAAACATTCTCTTTTTGCGCCTTTTGACGTATTGTCTACATGGTAGTCTGCAAGCTATCAGCCCTGGTCGATTCGTCTCTTCCCTTCCTCTCGGAAAGAGGAAGAGAGCTGCAGCTGCGGGTTGGACCCCTACCGCCGACACCGTCCAGAATTCACCGAGTGCAGCCCCCACTGCGGCGACTACGGAATACAGAATTCCTAGTTTTGTTGCTGGGGCCTCGACTCCGAAGGAAGTGTCGGGTAGCCCAGCGGATCCCCTCTCCTTAGCCCAAGGCCAGGTAAATCTTGCTGCTTTCTTTTTCAAACTGTACTTCGTTAATTTAGATTTTTTTTATCGGGTGCACGGCAGTGCTCCCGATGGGAGTAGCCCCCGAGGCTGTAGTTGATCGTGTGCGATTGGCTACAGGCTCAAAGATGTAGACTTTATCCCTTCTCTTTGCTTTATCAGGTGCACGACAGTGCTCCCGATGGGAGTAGCCCCCGAGGCTATACTCGAATGTTTGCAATCGTGTATAGGATCAATTTTCTCTTCTCTGATTCTTCTATCTTCATGTTTTTGCAGTCACTCCTTGACTCCCTTGTGGTCGTTGACCGCCGCGGTATTCTGGCCGAAATAGAATGCGGGACCCTTCGATTGGATCGCGATCGACTTGCCGCCGAAAATGATCTCCTTCGAAGTAAGTTTATCGCCTTCTTCTATCTTGTCTCTTCAGTTATGCCAATTTCTTCGGTTCTGAAACCCATTGCTGTGCAGCTCAAGTTAAATTTATGAAGGCCGAGAAGACGAATGCCTCCACTTGGGCAAGTGCTCAGGAGGCTCAGTTGGCAGCTGCTCGACAGGAGCTCGAGTCCTCTCGCAAGCTGTCGACTGACCTCGAAGGAAGGCTTGCGGGCGCCCAGGACGCTCTGAAGAAGCTGGAGGAGGCTGGAACCAAGGCGGACTCCGACCTCGTCGACTTCCTTCGCCCTTTGGCCGAACGTTTTGCGGGTAAGTTGCATTTGATTTCTTGTTGTCTCCCGATTGTCTGGTAGGTCCTTGGATTTTAGTATTTCTCTCTGCAGGTCTTCTGGGCGTCCTGTTGGAGCTGCCTGGGGTCCAACGGGTGGATGCTTTGACCGATTCCTGTGCCCAGCTCAAGAAGCATGCTAATGGGGTTTGCACCCTGATCGGCGATGCCATTCGAGTGCTGACGCAGCTTCACGGTCGTTTTCTGGTCGACGCTGTGTCTCCGCCTGCGCTGGGTGATCTTTTGAAGATTTTCTTGGAGGGCAATCTCCTTGACGCCTACGCGGTTGCTCAGTCAGAGTCTGGGGCGAAGACCGCCATCCAGTTTGCGCTGGCGCACGGAGTCACGGGTTTGGAGGAGGCGTACTCGGACCTTCCCGTCGATCCTTCTTCGGGCAAAAAGGTAGCGCTTCGTCGTTTTGGCGATCCAGCTGGAGTCCTCGCCCAGAAGTTACCTGAGTTGATCGCCCGTGCTAGTCGTAGGGGGAGCACTGCCGCGAGTGGCAGCACAACCGCAGCTCCTTAGTATATTTTCTTAGTAGCTCGCTCTTTTGACTGTAATGAACCTTGGGATGTATTCCCGTACTTTCATCGTTTAATCGAAATGTTCTTCTGATATCTGAGATGATTTATGTGATTGATTTGTTTATGTGTTTCCTCCAGATGGGAGTAGCCCCCGAGCACCTGTCGAATAGGTGGTTGTTATATCTCGAATAGGGCATCTTATTCCTTGACTTTCCTTGCATTCTTCCAGGTAGCCGGAGTTGCTGCGGAGTCTTCAGGTGGACTTGCTGCCCAAGCGAATCCTCTTGTTGCCGCTGTTGGTACCTTTGCGGGCCTCCGTGACAGTGTTGCGGATGGCGAGCGCAAGCTAAAAGCTTTGCGTGGGGTAGCGGATGTAGCCAAGTCCAAACAGAAACTTGCGGTTGAACGTGAGCAGTTTGTGATGGACGAATTGGCAGCTGTTGCCAGGGATTATCTCTGTAAGTAATTCAGCTCCTGGCCTTCTGTGTCTTGTATCTTTCTTTTGATCGTATACCTTTGGTTTTAGTTGTTCAGCCGGATGATAGGAGTGAGAAACAGTGGGTGGAGAACCACATTCTTCAGGAAGCTGGCAGTTCAAAACCCCATGCGAATAACTTTTGGTCTGATCGGAGCCGGGGTTTTGTGCTTGCTACCTTGAAGTTTCGAGTCATCCAGGCGAAGATGCTCGTGAGTTCCTTTCACGAGGTTTTGATTGCTATGAATGCTGCTTTCTATCCGCTGGAGAGGGGTCCTGAAGATTGGAGCCATCTTCTCAGGGTTTTCGGGCGAGAAGAAGAAATTCGCGAGTGTGTCCGCAATCAGATGATCTGCGGCTCGGTAGTGGCTCTTTCCTTCGTCCGGTTGTGGCATCCTGAGGTGAATTTCAACTCTGTAGCTAGGCTCCCTGATGGTCCAATCAATATCGCTCCTCATTATAGGGTTGTTCGACCTGTAGCAGAGGAAATCATTCGATTGAACTCGGCAGAGGTGGACCGGGTTTTGGCTCCTGTTGCTTTGTGCAGTTGTGTAAAACTGTTGTAAGGTGTCTACCTTGTATATATAAAATTCTTCCTGTGATGCTAAGTTAGGCGTAGCCCGTGTGTTTGTGGGGTGTATACCTGTTACTTTTTAGCATGTAAGGATGGAGAACTCGAGTAGCTATGGTTGAGAAACCATGTATTTTATTGCAATGACTGAGAAGTCATGTGATTTTCTTTCGAGCTACAAGATGGCTAATATAGCCTTATTAGTATGAGTAAAGTAAATCTAGGGATAAAATTTGCGGAGTTGTGCAACATTCCAAGGGTTGGAATAGATGCCTCCAGTCGTCGGATTCTTCAGTCGATAGGCGCCACCTGGGATAACTTCGTGTATTATGAAGGGTCCTTCCCATGGTGGCTCGAGTTTGTGTCCTTCCTTCTGTTTGAGCCGTAGCACTAGATCTCCTAGTGCGAAGGCTCTGTGGCGTATGCGGCGACTGGGATAGTTTCGCAACGACTGCTGGTATACTGCGGATCTTGCGAGTGCAATATCACGCATTTCGTCGAGTGCGTCCATATCGTCTGCGAGTGCCCTGTTGGAGGTTTCTTCGCTGTAAGCAACGACCCGTGGGGCGCTGAACATGACATCCTCGGGAAGGACTGCTTCAGCCCCGTATACCATGAAAAATGGTGTGTAGTTTGTGGATCGATTTGGAGTTATGCGGAGGCTCCATAGCACGGAGGGTAGCTCTTCTTCCCAATGTCCCGCTGCTGGGTGTAGGCGATCGAGTAGACGTTTTTGATTCTAGCCGAAACTAATCCGTTGGATCGTTCGACTTGGCCATTGGTTTGCGGATGAGCGACTGAAGCGAGTTTAAAGATGATTCCCTTTTCTTCGCAGAACTGATGTGTTTCCTCTGTCGTGAAGTTGCTACCATTGTCAGTGATGATGTCATGTGGTATTCCAAATCTGCATACAGTGGAATCGAGGAATTTGACGGCGCATTGGGTGCTAGCTGAGGTTACTGGCATAGCTTCGATCCACTTTGTAAATTTGTCGACTGCGACCAGCAAGTGTGTGTATCCACCTGGTGTGGACTTGCGTAATGCTCCTACCATGTCCAGCCCCCATTGTGCAAAGGGTCAGGTGATGGGTATCATATGTAATTCCGTAGCGGGTGCGTGTGGTTTTGGTGCAAATCGCTGGCAAGCGTTGCACCTGTCGACCAGTTCCTTTGCGTCTCTGGCTGCTGTAAGCCAGTAGAATCCTGCTCGGAAAGCTTTTCCCATGATTGCTTTCCAGCTAGCATGATGTCCATAATCTCCCTGGTGGATGTCTCGCAGGAATTCCTTGCCATCTTCGGGTGCTATGCATCGTTGCAGTATGCCTGAGATGCTCTGCTTGTACAACTCGCCGTTGAGAATCCGAAAGGATTTGCTGCGTCTGATTATTTGTCGAGCCTCGCGAGGGTCTGCTGGGAGCTGTTTGGCGGACAAGTAGTCGACGTATTTCTGCGTCCAGACTGGCTTGACCAGAAAAACTTGTCGCGAAATATTATGAATGAGCTCGATAATAGCAATCTGCTGGCTGGCCTCTGTTTCCAATCTTGCGGGTGCTCCTGCAGTTTTCTTGACTTTGACTGGTCGTTTAGTCATCCGCTCGAAATATATCCCTGGCGGTATGGGTGTGTTTGTATAACCCATGTTCGCCAGCCTGTCTGCTTCTTCGTTGCTGGATCTCGCAATATGCTTCAGCTCGCATCCTTTGAAACTTCCTTCGAGTAGGTTGTACATGTCACGATAGGCGACCATGTTTTCTGCGATAGTGTCACACTCCTTCATTGTCTGTTGCATGATGAGGTTGGAATCGTCGTAGATCATCAGTCGGGTGGCTCCGCACGCAACTGCCATCTTCATCCCATGCAACAGGGCCTCGTATTCTGCGTCGTTGTTTGATGTTGGATCGTCGGGTGGGAAGTCCAGTCGTAGGACGTACTGCAGCTTGTCTCCTCTGGGTGATAATAGGACGATCCCAGCTCCTGCTCCTTCATTTCTCTTGGATCCATCGAAGTACATGATCCAGTTACTCGTGTATTCTGGCGGCCCGGGTGTTTGTAGTTCTGTCCACTCGCTCAAAAACTCCACGAGTACATGGGATTTCATGGAATTGCACCCTGCATAGATGATGTCCCAAGCGCCCAACTCGATGCTCCATTTTGCTATTCTTCCGGATGCCATTGGGTTATTCATGATTGTACCGAGTGATGCATCATTAACCACTGTTATGGTATGTTCCTGGAAGTAATGTTTGAGCTTTCGAGCCGTAAGAACAACTCCATATGCGAGCTTCTGGTAGTGAGGATATCGTTGTTTGCACGGAGAGAGCACCTCGCTGGTGTAGTATATCGGTCTTTGAACTCCATACGCCTTGCCCTCCTCAGGTCGTTCGACCACGATGGCCGTGCTGATGACCTGGTTAGTTGCGGCTAGGTATAGGTATAGTGGCTCCCTCTCTTGTGGTGTTGCAAGAATGCGCCTGCTCTGTAAGGATTGTTTCAGGTCTGCGAATGCCTGCTTAGCTTCTGGTGTCCATTCGAACTTATCCGTCTTTTTCAACATCTTGTAGAAGGGTAACGCCTGTTCGCCCAATCGTGCGATAAATCTGCTCAAGGCGGCTAGTCGCCCTGCGAGCTGTTGGACTCCGCGTAGATTGGTGGGCTCCTTCATTGTCAAGATTGCTTGTATCTTCTCTGGGTTGGCTTCGATTCCTCTGGCGGATACCAGGTACCCGAGAAGTTGCCCTGCTGGGACGCCGAAGACGCATTTTGTCGGGTTGAGCTTAATCATGTATGCGTTTAGAGCGTCAAATGTTTCTTTGATGTCCTCGAGGAGTGTATCCTCCACTCGAGTCTTGATGACGATGTCGTTAGCGTACACTTGTACGTTCTTGCCAATGACCTTGGCGAGGCATTTTTGCATGCAGCGCTGATATGTTGCGCCTACGTTCTTGAGCCCGAAGGGCATTGTCGTGTAGTAGTGCACACCGTGAGGTGTGATGAATGTTGTCTTCTCCTCGTCTTCCTGCTTCATCCGTATCTGATTGTATCCCGAGTAGGCGTCTAGGAAGGAGAGGCGTTGGCAGCCTGCGGTGGAGTCCACGATCTGGTCGATTCATGGGAGGGGAAAGTTATCCTTGGGGCAGTGCTTATTTAGCGACGTGTAGTCAATGCACACTCGAAGGATGTTGGTGTTCTTCTTTGGGACCAGCACCGGGTTTGCTAACCAAGTGGATATTTTGATCTCTCTGATGAATTTTGCTGTTAGCAGTCTGTTTACTTCTTCTCCAAGCGCTTTCTGCTTGGGTTCTGAGAACCGTCGAGTGGTCTGCTTGATGGGCTTTGCGTCTTTGTAGACTTCAAGTGAGTGCTCGGCGAACTCGCTGGGTATTCCTGGAATATCTGAGGGCTTCCAGGCAAAAATTTCCCAGTACTCACGGAGGAGTTCGACGAGCGCGCTTTCCTATGCTGGTGAGAGGGTAGTTGAGACCATCGTTGTTTTCGCAGAATCTATCCGGTGCACTTGATGTTTTCGAGTGTCGCTGTTGGCGCTGAATTCTAACTCTGGCGCGTTTTCCTTTGTGAAAGGCATCACGGAGTGATCCGTGTTCTTTGCTATCTCCTCTAGCTCTTCTTGCATCCCGAAAGATTTTGCGATCTCGCTGAACTCGATGTTGCACTTGTTGGACTTCTGGAAATCTCCGTCGATGGTGATTACACCATATTCCCCGGATAGCTTGAGCTTCAGGTACGCGTAATGTGGTACTGCCATGAATCTTGCGAACGTTGTTCGACCAAGAATGGCGTGGTACTGTGAGGGCCAGTCGACTACTTCAAAGTCGAGGAATTCTCTTCTGTAATTGCGTCGATTGCCTAACACAACCTCTAGGTTGATTTTTCCGAGTGGACGGATCGACTTTCCTGGAACTATCCCGTGGAAGGATGTTTCTGATTCTGCGAGTCCCTCCAGGTTCCTGTTCATCCGGCGGAGCGTATCCGCGTAGATGATGTTGATGCCTCTGCCTCCGTCCATAAATACACGAGCCAGTTCGTAATTACCAATTTGCGCTTGGATTACTAGGGCGGCGTGTCCTGGTCGATAGACTCTTGGGGGGTGGTCTTCCATGGAGAAGGTGATCGATTGGTCCGCCATCTTCAGGTACTCGGGACTTGTTGGTGGGGTTTGCACAACCATGCATAGCTACCGTGTATTTGTCTTCTGCGCTCTGCGGGATGGGCAGACTTTTTGTATCATCCCTAACTGTCCAGCCGGGTTCGGGTACGCGTTAGCTCCGGCGTTTGGTGCGGGTGGCGCAGGTAGTGCGGCTAGCGCTATGTTCGGATTTCCTGGTGGAGGTAGGGGTTGTGGCGGCTGGAATCATTGGTGTCCTCCTCCTGGAAGGCCTCGTGGATGTCGATGAACTTCCGGCAATCCTTGAGGAGGTGTGTTGCCTTAGTTTTGCCCGTGCGCTTATCTGTAAATAGATGTAGCGAGTAGTATGCGTCAAGGTCCTCCTCGGGAGTTTTGTCTTCAGTCTTTGGTTTCCATTCAAGACTTCCGCGGCGTCCACTATCGCGGTTTCGCGTGAATTCTGCTGCTACCATCTCTTCCCGATCGTCGTGATCATAGTATTTTCTCCTTTTCTTTCGACCATGGCGGTCGTCCTCGGGTGCGGGCGACGATGTCTCGTTGCGCACTGAGTCTTCTCCGTTAGCCCATTGATGGCTAGGTTGAGACTCCAAGTGCAGAGTGTGTAGCTAGTGGCAAGCCTTCTTCCCCACGAGGGTGACTCGAGGGTTTATATCGAACTCTTGGGGAGCTAGTATTTCAGCAGTTGTCTTCCAAGCTTCCTCCAGGATCCTGCAAACAAGTAGAGAATTTTGTGCCCTCAACCTCACCAAGTGGTTGTCAAGCACAAGGTGTGAGACTTCTAAATTGCAATGCAAAACTGAAAGTAAATGTGCAATAATTAAATCTACTACTAAATGCAAATGAGAAAATAAATATGCAATGGATTGTTTTTGTATTTTTGTGATGCAAGTGGTGATGGAGATAATGTAAATTCGAATTGGAGATGCAAGTAAAGTAAAGTGCAAGTAAAGTAAATTGCAGCAAAGTAACTAGAGTGTTTTCTTATATTTAAAATAGGACCGGGGTTCATGGTTTCACACTTGCATTCTCTCAAATAAAGTGGTAGACGGTGGACATAAAGAATTACATGTGAGATTACAATAACATGTTTAACATTGAGTACTTTCATATGGGCATCACGTCCTAGCATAGAGATCTCTACGGTCATATTGATCCCTCTTATACTCCACCAAGATGCGAAATAAATCATAACACCTCGATAATTAAGGAAAAACCAGAGTATAGCTTTAAGCAATGTGACATGAAGTTGAAGTAAGAACTTGCTAGATCTAGTCATGGAGATTGATTATTGTCACTTCAAATCCCCGGTAACAAGGTACTCCTTTTTATCCCTAGTGAGGTAACTAAGAAAGGTTTAACAAAACCTAAGTGGATCGCCGAACTTCTGTCACTTTCACATCACTAGCCACCCCCCGTTACTCCAACTAATGCACCCATCACCCCACACACGCTCTCAAGAACTAGATTGATCAAAGCTAGCAAATAAGAACGGGGTACATAATATACATCTACTTAAATAACTCAAGAGAAACAATTGCAATCTCAGATTCAATAAATCATAGAAAAGATCCACCACATAGGAATTACAACGGTGCCCGTAATCATGTGAGGCAGCTCATACGGATCTAATTAGTGAAGCACATAGAGAGAGAGATACAAGTGCTACTTCCACAAACCCATAGCCCTGGGGTGGACTACTCCCTCTTCATGGAGATGTCGATGGAGATGACGTTGGAGGGGTAGGAGATCACACCGGCGGCGCCCCGCCGGAGTTTTCCCTCTCCAATCTGGAACTTCTGGTCTCTGTTTCGGTGTTTTGGTGTTTCGGCGGCGCTCTCCTCCGTAAGGGTACGGGGGACCCTTTTTATAGTCGGTTTTAGGTCAAGACGTAGTCGGTAAGTCAAAGTTGGAAGGAATTGGGGGCACAGGGGCCAAAAGGGGGCCTCTCACGCGGCCAAGGAATCTGGCCGCGTCGAGGGTCCTCTTTTGGTCCTCCTTGCCCAATTCTCGTGGATCCTTTTCCCGCAAGTCTTCTCCTTCCAAGAAAATGACCCTCGCAGATTTTCAGGTGATTTCGCGGAAGTTTGCCCCCTGAAACGTCAAAAATATAGAAAACGGGGTTTCTGACAGGCAGGGTTAATTCCATAAATGTTGGGGGACTTTGTAATTTAACCCCAAAATACTATAAAACATTTAATTATACCCTTATATGATGCAATATGTAATAGAAAACCATGTGAAAATATGCAAAATTCATCTATGCATTTTACATGCATCAACATCCCCAAGCTTAACCCATGCTCGTCCTCGAGTATGAAGGTGATAAAACTAAGATGGGTTTTGCATATTGAAACAATCATGTGATATCAAGGAGGATTATTCATGCTACATATAATCAAATGATTAATACTAGAAATGAGTAGCAATATACAATTCATGTTGTAAGAAATATCAAATATGCAAGCAAAGATGCTTCATGAAAGTTCAGAAAGTGTATAATGAAATAAAAGCACTATGGACCAAATGCATACACAAAATGAAAAATAAAATTCTATATTGGTCAAAGAATAGCATAATAGAGAATAGAAAATATGGTGGATACTTTGGAGTAAATTGAGTAGAGGTAAAACATGATCAAGTCTTATTTAGCCTCTAAATTATTCAACTAAAATTACTAATTGAAATGTGGTATCCATTGATCTAGGACTCTCATTGCCCCTTTATCACTAGCATCTTAAAATTGTGAGTATTGAAGTAATGAGAATGACAAGGTGGTTGAAAGCCTCATGCCCCGTGAGTGTGAAAACCTACTCCATGATTACTCAACTTAAGATTCCTAATAAGCTTTGTACAATCATAATAAGTATTAATGACATCATAGAGAACCGCAAAGAGGTACCTCTTTCCCCATGACATGGAAACAAGCCCATGTTACAATGATAATATGAACAAACGGAGTAGACTCATCATCCTTTTTATTTTCATTCACTATTATGCATAGCTTATTATTTTATTATAGGATGTGTTATAGAGTCACTCAAGCTGTAAGTAAATTTTCACCATGATAAATCATGGCTTGGGTTAGCGGCCCAATGCGTTTCTCTAGTCATATAGATACTTACTTATCAAAACTTACTATCCCTCTATTTCATTTCGGCATGGCAGGAGTCCAAAAACAAAAGTACATGATATCAACCAAATGTAAATTTTTTGTGCAATGTTGAAAGCTTTCCGGTGATACACGTTTATAGCTAGCTCCCAACCCAACACTTGTCAAACGCAAAACTTGTGGCTCCCATTATTGGGTCATGTTTATTAGATGCATAAAAAGTAAAGTGTGCCTTCAAAAGTTCGTGAGAGTCCTATCCCAAGTTCAACCCATGACAATTAATAAAGTGAATATCTTAATTTAGAACATAAATAACACAATACCATGGTGAACATACTCGGAATAGAAATGAAGCTAATGGGAAGATATGATGGACTCACTGGAAATACTTGGCTAAGGAGTGTTGGAAACAAGTTTTTACTTGTTGGAATTTAAAAAAAAAAAATTGGGCTAGCAAGAGGGAGATAGTTGACCAGCTACTATGCATGCATATGTCCATAGAACTACTCATTTCATGAAAAACTAAATAAACCAGCAATTAACATCAAGGACATGAATAAGAGATAGCTCAAGACAACATTATTGCAAATTTCTACACATAAAAAGACTATAAATCATGCAAACATATGTAGCTCTTCAAATCAACCATGGAATCCCTATTCCAAGTCATAATACTAGCATCCAATACATTCCAACCCCAAACTCCAGTAGCTCAATCTCATCTAAAATGATGGTGGTGGTCTTATCAAAACAAAAATAAAAACAAAAACTAGACGCTTCAAGTATCTACGATAAATGCTTTGCTTAGAAAATCAGAAAGTAGACGTGTGCTAACCAAAAGAGTGTAGCTCCAGTGGGGTGTTCATCACATCGCCAAGCTTATGGCTTTCACCATTCTTGGATGTCTTGAGGCACAGCTCCTCTATTCCCTGTGAAAAAACTTCACAAAACATGTTTCTCCCATTCTTTTTCTGTGGGGTGAGATTAGCAACGACAAACAAATCACATGCTTGCTGTGCAAAATTCCAAATCAAATGCTTCAGTAGATAGACAATAAGGTTCATTATGTTGTATGTTCACTCTCTTGCTTGAAAGAATCATGTAAATTCGATTCCCAAGCCCAAAGAGTGCATAAAACAAAAGAAAGCAGAATCTGTCCAGAAAAGAAACAGAAGAAAAATGAACGTTTTTCCCTAAGCTAGACTCATCAAAAAATTAAGCCAATTTTTGTGCTTACAGAGGACGAAAAGTTGCAGAACATACTAAAAAATTAGCTCAATCCTACATACCAGTAAAAAACGTAAAATCATACGGTGAGCAGACTCGTGCTGAAACAGAAATTTCATGCACTAGGATAGCAACTTATAAGTCCAAATGGGTTTGACTTGACTCTTTATTGAAAACTCCAGAATTAAAACAAAAAAACTAATCTCTTGAGACAGCAAGAGGACACTAGGAAAATCCAAACAAAAACAACCGGGTTGCCTCCCGTAAAGCGCTTACTTTATAGCCATATAGTTAGGCTTTACTTACTTGATAATCAAGAGGGATAAAGCTCATGAGGGAGCTTGTTCTTCAGCGTGCCCCTCTTCCTTGGGAAGTGCTCCATACTTTTCTTGTGAGGGAACTGAAACTTTACATTCCCTTCCTGGGAGTCTATGATTGCACCTGTAGTACGAAGAAAAGGTCTACCCAAAATAATAGGACTAGGGGATTTATCCCCCATATCCATAATAATGAAATCAACGGGTACGAAAGTCATGTGCAATTCTGTAACATCCCAAGTATGAAAACCACCCTAGCATGTTTGATTTCTTGTTTAATTAAAGTTTTGCATCATGTCATCATATTCATTGAATTGTTTGCATTTGTTTTACCTTGTTTTCCATTTGTTTGTTTCTGTTTTACTCTGTTTTCACAATTCAAATTCAAACATTATCCAAACATTTATTTCATACTTGCTCTGTTACAACCTTTTAAATAAAAATTTCAAATAAACACAACCAATTTGTTTTCATAATGCTCAACTATTAAATGGATGATTTTAATCAGTCAATTAATTCCAAATCACATTCAAAAATTCAAATACATTTTACAAAACAGCACCCAAGTTGAAAATATGAAAATTACCAAACAATTATAAGCATTTAATCTAATTAAACATAGGGTTCACCCTATTAAAAGGTTTGGTTTCATTAATAGTCACTTAATAAGCAATTTCTCCCAAATTTGAATTAAATACAAACAGCAAATTAAATTTGAAAATTTTGGAAAATAAAAGTTAGCATTCGGTTGCTATGGTAAAAACCAACCTAACCATAATTTTTTCCAATTTTTTCCTAGCCCTAAAAACTACCTTTTCCTTCCATTTTTATTTCTGCAAAAAAAAAAACAGAAGGAGAAAAAAATTTAGAAAAAAAACGGGCGCAGGGGCAGTGGGCTGCGCCAGCCCACCCCTTTTCTTTTCTCCCCCGCGCGGCCCAGCCCTTTCCTTCCCCGCGCAGGCCCGATACCGCTTCGCTCCTCCTTTTCCCTTCTTCTCGCGGTACGGCCGCCCATCCGTGGTGCCACGGCGGCACAGAAGCGCTCCGACGGCCACCGTTCGCCCCGAGCGTCTATAAAACCCTACCCCGAGCCCTGCTAGCCCAAGACCACCTAGGCCACCCTATCCCCTCGAGCTCCGCCGCCGTTTTCCCCTCTCGCTGCCACCTCCCTTCCCTCTGCAACCTCACCGGAGAAGCTCCTCTGAACCTCCGATGAACGCCGCCGCCTCGACGCGCCACTCACCCACCTAGCTACTGGAACGAGTCCATCTCGACGCCCTCTTCCGTTTGAACACCGCAGCCACCCCGGAGAGCCTCCACCACGACGCCGCCGTCCTCGACCTGCCGCCACCGGGAACCTCCTCGGGCCTCTGCTCGACTACAAACGCCGGTGAGCTCGTCGTGCTTCTCCTCCTCCCTCTCTGCCTTGCGCAACGCACACACACCAGCACGCTAGCACGGCGCACGCATCCGCAGCCCGCAACCACGAGCAGCACCCGGTGATCGCCGCCGTCCACCGCGCGGTTGCTGTCAAGGTTCAGAACATTTGTTCGTCAGTTAAAAGTTCAGAAACATAACTGAACTATTTCCTGCCTGCGTCGCGTTTACTGACAAGAAACGCTCGCTACCGCAGCGGTAGCACTCGGCTCACGCGCTCGCTCGTGGGTTCGAGCCCCCGCGGCGCAAATCTTTTTGGGATTTATTCCCTAAGCCCGTGGCCCACCTGTCTGTGGCCGTGGTGGCCACCTGTGCTGCCACGCAGCGCCACGTTGGCCCTTGGCCCACTGGCAGTGACCTGGGCTGGGTCACTGCACGGTGACAAACGTTTTCTGCCCAAGTTTGTTTAAATCTAAGTCCTTTTTGAATTGCAGATTGGTCCTCCAACTTAAATTGCAAATAACTTTTGTTTTATAAACTCAAATAATAAAAATAAAATATGTGCACTGCTCTAAATTAAATTATCTACCTATTGGTAACATTTGTTTTCTGTTTTGAATTTTCCAAATGCATTTCAAATTTGAATTCAAACAATTCATTTGTAATTTGATAAAATCCATAACTAATTCATACTAAATCCAAATAATGCAAATAAAATATGTTTTCCATGCTATTTCAAACAACCTATTCAAATATAAATTTTGTTTAATGTTTTGAATTATTTAAATTGCCTAAATAATTTAAACCTTGTTTAAATCATTTAAATTTGATAAAATCATGACTTGCTCAAATTAAATTATTTTTGAACATGCAAAATATGTTTTCAAACTAGAAAAGTATAAACTTTTCAAATATGAATTTGAATTTATGCTTGGAACAAATAAAATTCAAATAATATTCAAACTTGTTTTAAATTCATTTAAAACTTGTTAATTTTGTTTAAGTCATAATAAATTCATCCTAATTCCTTTTTCAATATTTGAAACATGTAATCCACCCAAAATTTTATGATCTTTTCAAATATGAATTTTGTTATTTATTTTGCACAATTTAAATTGGTGAAAACAACAACTAATTGTGTAATCCCTTTAAGGAACCAAAAATTCCCTAACTTAATAAATAAAATTCCAAACTTGGTAAACCCTATTTTAAATTGGTTCTATTGTTGTTATTTTGTTGTTTTCCTCATCCATGCATCATACTAATCCACTTTCACCTATTGGTTAATTGGAAAACAATTGTTTCAACCAAAATTCATGGGCTTTTCATATGCAACTCAAAAATGCATATGTGTCCATTTAAATTGTGTTACCATGTCAACTAGTTTATTTTGATGCATCCATTAAATTGTCATGCATCATCCCATGATTGTGCATTATGCCATGTTATTGATTGTTTATCTTCCTGTATTGTTTGTTTGCTTCTTCTCGGATAGACGACGACGTTGAGACAGACGATACTTACGACACCCCTTCTGAGGATCTAGCCCAGTACCAGGCTACTGAGTTTGCAGGCAAGTTATCACTCACATGAACCATTATGTTCCTTTCAACATTGGTTACCGATACTTTCCGTTGTCTATTTCTGCTAGCCATATGAATAGTTGCTTCTGTTACGAACCTATCACATGTTACCCTGAACCCTGAAATTGCCTCACCTCCAGTCCTATAACCCCGTTGCTTGGGCCCGTGTCTTACTAGCATGCTTAGGGTTGTTTTGCTCGAGTCTGTTATCAGTTACTTTCTGTTATCATATTTGATTATATTCTGGGGCTCGATGTTAAACAACAACCTGTTAAATTGAGGTAATAATAATTTGCTGATAAGGCACCGGCAGGAGGCCCTGCGTGGTTTTGAGGCCTGCTAGTGTCGACCCTAATTAGGAAAAGGGTCTTGTCTACTGATCCATGATGAGCGCACTATCCGATTGTGGGAAGCGTGTATGGGCGCCCCCCTCAATTTGATTCGATTCGCATCTCGTCCAAATCACCACACCTAGTTCGGGCTTTCCATTTGATGCACGCGTATGCAGGTACGAACCCGAGGCCAGGGTGGAACTTTTGTAGTTGGCATTTAGGGCGGCATGGTCTTCCAGTGCTATGAGGGTCCCCTTTTCTTCGTGGGGCTCGATTAGCCGCGCACGCACAGCACGTGGTGCTTTGGGCTTGATGCGAAGAAGAGTTGAGTTGTGTTGAGTGCCCCGCTTGGTGGGAAAGGCCTTCCCATCTGGCGGGTTATTCTTACGTGTACGGCCAAATTGGTGCACCCCTGCAGGGATAAATCTTCTCGAGAAGCCGTGTTTTCCGCGGTTATGGTTGACTTGGTGAAAGTACTGGCTAACAAGTACTCAGAACAACTTACACCTAACTAATGATAAACTTGACTAGTAATAGCCTTATTGCCACAATAACTTGATCCATCATTAATCCAACTGTGTGAGTTATCCTCGGATTGCTTCTTTGGATAAGGGGCGAGATCCAGGTTGGGTTTGTGTGGTGGTTGGTTGTATTTGGTTACGATACGCTATCTTATCCCCCTTTCTGGTAGCCGGAAGTTGTAGTATGTTCTGTAGTGGTTAGTGCAGCCAGTTGCAGCATCTTTTATATCCCTTTCTTCCGTTGAACCCAAGGCATCTGTGCTTGGTGTTGACGGGCTACACTTTGGTGAACTGTGAGTCTTGCTTGCCAGTACGTTTATGTACTGACCCCTTTGGGGCTGTGGTTTCCGCAGACTACGCTTACGAGGATCCCCGTGACGGCTACTACGTGGAGTTTGACGAGGCTGCTGACGAGTAGGTAGCGGACCCGGGCAGGATCCGAGACATCGTGGATCGGCTCCGTTTTCTTTTCATTCCCGGCTTCTTAAGCCTATTTGGATTTGTCTGTACTCTGACCCTTTGAATGCTTCCGCTGAGATGTAATGATGTTATGTTGGGACATGTGTCCTCTGGATGATTGTATTTGCTATCTCTGCTCTAGTGAGAGCTATTTGCAACTTATTTCCATCTTTTGTGTCTTAGAGATCTGTTGTGTTATCATTTTGTTCAACGTCGTTGACGTACCATGTGTGTATGGTATGAAGTACGTCAATGGTAGTATCCTGATTTCTATGGGATGGTTTACGTAGACGGTGGACAGATAGGGGTTGGTTGTCACACATACGTGTGTTGGCCTACTCGTAAGAGATGCGGGTGCCGGTAAGCCCCGTAATCCAACCAACTACTGTTCAACGGAACTGCGAGTATCCTCTAGAAGTCCGGGTGCGACAAATTCAATCATAACATCTTTTACTTGTCCTATAGCATGTTTAGTAGAGTTATCACCAAGGACAAATTCACTTGAGCACTTCTCTCAATTTTCTAGTTCTAGCAATTCATATAATTCTTTAGAGAGTACCGATACACTAGAACCTAGATCTAACATAGCATGGTGAATTTCTTTTCCAATTGAAACTAGCACCTTGGGGATCCATGCAACCTCCAAGCTTAGGAGGTATCATGGCCTCATTCTTGTACCTAGCAATTTTTTCTTGCAAGACATGATTAGCAATATAAGATCCAAAGCCAGGTTGATTAACATTTATAGTGGGATGACTAGCAAATTTTTGTAGAGTAGCAATAAGTTCTTGCAAGCTACTTTTTTCTAAATCAAGCAATGGATCCTTAATTTCAGTAAGCATCATAATTTCCTCTACTTTACTCTCTAATTTAGCTAGCATGCTTGATTCATGAGGACTAATTTCATATTTGCTAGCAAGATAAGACATATATGGAAGTAAATATTCAGGGTATTTCACTATTTCATTCAAAGTTTCTTCTAAGATAGTAGGGACATGCTCACTTTTTAAATCATCCCAAGACTTTATACTAGCTGTAGGTAGTGAAAGTAACCATTCTTTAGCCTTTCCTCTAAGTGAAAAAGGAAATAATTTCAGTTTTAAAACACTACTTTCCACATTTTTTAATTTTTGCATATCACATCTTTCCATAAAATCATGAAGATGCATAGAGGCATCCTCCATAGCACTACCACCAAATTGCTCTCTAGTAATTAAATTCAATAAACTAGGACTTACTTCATAGCTTTCCGCTTGTATTTCAGGTGTAGTAATTGGCCTAGCAATGAATTGGTCATTGGGTGTATTTGTGTAGTCACTTAATTTAGTTCTATCACCCATTTTAACAGTTTTTATGTAGTTTTTAATTTTTTATGCAAAACAAAAGTAAAGTAACTAAGCAAATTCGAAATACTAAAATAAACTAGATAACTAAATGCAAAACTAAAATGCAAACTAAAATAAAATATGCAAGACAAAACAAAAACAAGAACAAAAACAAAAAAAAGACAAGAAACAAAACAATCTACTTGAAAGAAGGTGGAGATAGAAAGGACGGTACTCACGTAGGTGCAACCTCCCCAAGCTTAGGTGTTTGCACACCTTGTTGGTGACGAAGACTTCTTGTGAGCTCCCTTGGACAACTCCTTCACCTATGGCTCCCCGGCAACGGCGCCAGAAAAACGCTTGATGGCTAGGTTGAGACTCCAAGTGCAGAGTGTGTAGCTAGTGGCAAGCCTTCTTCCCCGCGAGGGTGACTCGAGGGTTTATATCAAACTCTTGGGGAGCCAGTATTTCAGCAGTTGTCTTCTAAGCTTCCTCCAGGATCCTGCAAACAAGTAGATAATTTTGTGCCCTCAACCTCACCAAGTGGTTGTCAAGCACAAGGTGTGAGACTTCTAAATTGCAATGCAAAACTGAAAGTTAATGTGCAATAATTAAATCTACTACTAAATGCAAATGAGAAAATAAATATGCAATGGATTGTTTTTGTATTTTTGTGATGCAAGTGGTGATGGAGATAATGTAAATTCGAATTGGAGATGCAAGTAAAGTAAAGTGCAAGTAAATTAAATTGCAGCAAAGTAACTAGAGTGTTTTCTTATAATTAAAATAGGACCGGGGTTCATGGTTTCACACTTGCATTCTCTCAAATAAAGTGGTAGACGGTGGACATAAAGAATTACATGTGAGATTACAATAACATGTTTAACATTGAGTACTTTCATATGGGCATCACGTCCTAGCATAGAGATGTCTACGGTCATATTGATCCCTCTTATACTCCACCAAGATGCGAAATAAATCATAACACCTCGATAATTAAGGAAAAACCAGAGTATAGCTTTAAGCAATGTGACATGAAGTTGAAGTAAGAACTTGCTAGATCTAGTCATCGAGATTGATTAGTGTCACTTCAAATCCCCGGTAACAAGGTACTCCTTTTTATCCCTAGTGAGGTAACTAAGAAAGGTTTAACAAAACCTAAGTGGATCGCTGAACTTCTGTCACTTTCACAGCACTAGCCACCCCCCCGTTATTCCAACTAATGCACCATCACCCCACACACGCTCTCAAGAACTAGATTGATCAAAGCTAGCAAATAAGAACGGGGTACATAAGATATATCTGCTCAAATAACTCAAGAGAAACAATTGCAATTTCAGATTCAATAACTCATAGAAAAGATCCACCACATAGGAATTACAACGGTGCCCGTAATCATGTGAGGAAGCTCATACGGATCTAATTAGTGAAGCACATAGAGAGAGAGATACAAGTGCTACTTCCACAAACCCATAGACCTGGGGTGGACTACTCCCTCTTCATGGAGATGTCGATGGAGATGACGTTGGAGGGGTAGGAGATCACACCGGCGGCGCCCCGCCGGAGTTTTCCCCCTCCAATCTAGAACTTCTGGTCTCTGTTTTGGTGTTTCGGTGTTTCGGCGGTGCTCTCCTCCGTAAGGGTACGGGGGACCCTTTTTATAGTCGGTTTTAGGTCAAGACGGAGTCGCTAAGTCGAAGATGGAAGGAATTGGGGCCATAGGGGCCAAAAGGGGGCCTCTCACGCGGCCAAGGAATCTGGCCGCGCGGAGGGTCCTCTTTTGGGACTCCTTGACCAATTCTCATGGATCCTTCGCCCGCAAGTCCTCTCCTTCCAAGAAAATGACCCCCGCATATTTTCAGGTGATTTCGCGGAAGTTTGCCCCCTGAAATGTCAAAAATATAGAAAACGGGGTTTCTGACAGGCAGTGTTAATTCCATAAAAGTTGGGGGACTTTGTAATTTAACCCCAAAATATTATAAAACATTAAATTATACCCTTATATGATGCAATATGTAATAGAAAACCATGTGAAAATATGCAAAATTCATCTATGCATTTTACATGCATCAACATCCCCAAGCTTAACCCATGCTCGTCCTCGAGTATGAAGGTGATAAAACTTAGATGGGTTTTGCATATTGAAACAATCATGGGATATCAAGGAGGATTATTCATGCTACATATAATCAAATGATTAATACTAGAAATGAGTAGCAATATACAATTCATGTTGTAAGAAATATCAAATATGCAAGCAAAGATGCTTCATGAAAGTTCACAAAGTGTATAATGAAATAAAAGCACTATGGACCAAATGCATACACAAAATGAAAAATAAAATTCTATATTGGTCAAAGAATAGCATAATGGAGAATAGAAAATATGGTGAACACTTTGGAGAAAATTGAGTAGAGGTAAAACATGATCAAGTCTTATTTAGCCTCTAGATTATTCAACTAAAATTACTAATTGAAATGTGGTATCCATTGATCTAGGACTCTCATTGCCCCTTTATCACTAGCATCTTAAAATTGTGAGTATTGAAGTAATGAGAATGACAAGGTGGTTGAAAGCCTCATGCCCCGTGAGTGTGAAAACCTACTCCATGATTACTCAACTTAAGATTCCTAATAAGCTTTGTACAATCATAATAAGTATTAATGACATCATAGAGAACCGCAAAGAGGTACCTCTTGTCCCATGACATGGAAACAAGCCCGTGTTACAATGACAAGATGAACAAACGGAGTAGACTCATCATCCTT
This sequence comes from Alopecurus myosuroides, assembly GCA_028641055.1. NCBI lineage: Eukaryota > Viridiplantae > Streptophyta > Magnoliopsida > Poales > Poaceae > Alopecurus > Alopecurus myosuroides. The sequence continues at coordinate 244,485,350 of CM054062.1, forward strand.
TTTATTTTCATTCACTATTATGCATAGCTTCTTATTTTATTATAGGATGTGTTGTAGAGTCACTCAAGCTGTAAGTAAATTTCCACCATGATAAAGCATGTCTTGGGTTAGCGGCCCAATGCGTTTCTCTAGTCATATAGATACTTACTCATCAAAACTTACTATCCCTCTATTTCATTTCGGCATGGCAGGAGTCCAAAAACAAAAGTACATGATATCAACCAAATGTAATTTTTTTGTGCAATGTTGAAAGCTTTCCGGTGATACACGTTTATAGCTAGCTCCCAACCACACACTTGTAAAACGCAAAACTTGTGGCTCCCATTATTGGGTCATGTTTATTAGATGCATAAAAAGTAAAGTGTGCCTTCAAAAGTTCGTGAGAGTCCTATCCCAAGTTCAACCCATGACAATTAATAAAGTGAATATCTTAATTTAGAACATAAATAACACAATACCATGGTGAACATACTCGGAATAGCAATGAAGCTAATGGGAAGATATGGTGGACTCACTGGAAATACTTGGCTAAGGAGTGTTGGAAACAAGTTTTTACTTGTTGGAATTTAAAAAAAAAATTGGGCTAGCAAGAGGGAGATAGTTGACCAGCTACTATGCATGCATATGTCCATAGAACTACTCATTTCATGACAAACTAAATAAACCAGCAATTAACATCAAGGACATGAATAAGAGATAGCTCAAGACAACATTATTGCAAATTTCTACACATAAAAAGCCTATAAATCATGCAAACATATGTAGCTCTTCAAATCAACCATGGCATCCCTTTTCCAAGTCATAATACTAGCATCCAATACATTCCAACCCCAAACTCCATTAGCTCAATCTCATCTAAAATGATGGTGGTGGTCTTATCAAAACAAAAATAAAAATAAAAACTAGACGCTTCAAGTATCTACGATAAATGCTTTGCTTAGAAAAATAGAAAGTAGACGTGTGCTAACCAAAAGAGTGTAGATCCAGTGGGGTGTTCATCACATCCCCAAGCTTATGGCTTTCACCATTCTTGGATGTCTTGAGGCGCAGCTCCTCTATTCCCTGTGAAAAAACTTCACAAAACATGTTTCTCCCATTCTTTTTCTGTGGGGTGAGATTAGCAACGACAAACAAATCACATGCTTGCTGTGCAAAATTCCAAATCAAATGCTTCAGTAGATAGACAATAAGGTTCATTATGTTGTATGTTCACTCTCTTTCTTGAAAGAATCATGGAAATTCGATTCCCAAGCCCAAAGAGTGCATAAAACAAAAGAAAGCAGAATCTGTCCAGAAAAGAAACAGAAGAAAAACGAACGTTTTTCCCTAAGCTAGACTCATCAAAAAATTAAGCCAATTTTTGTGCGTACAGAGGACGAAAAGTTGCAGAACATACTAAAACATTAGCTCAATCTGACATACTAATAAAAAACGTAAAATCATACGGTGATCAGACTCGTGCTGAAACAGAAATTTCATGCACTAGGATAGCAACTTATAAGTCCAAATGGGTTTGACTTGACTCTTTATTGAAAACTCCAGAATTAAAACAAAAAAAATAATCTCTTGAGACAGTAAGAGGACACTAGTAAAATCCAAACAAAAACAACCGGGTTGCCTCCCGTAAAGCGCTTTCTTTATAGCCATATAGCTAGGCTTTACTTACTTGATAATCAAGAGGGATAAAGCTCATGAGGGAGCTTGTTCTTCAGCGTCCCCCTCTTCCTTGGGAAGTGCTCCATGCTTTTCTTGTGAGGGAACTGAAACTTGACATTCCCTTCCTTGGAGTCTATGATTGCACCTGTAGTACGAAGAAAAGGTCTACCCAAAATAATAGGACTAGGGGATTTATCCCCCATATCCATAATAATGAAATCAACGGGTACGAAAGTCATGTGCAATTCAATCATAACATCTTTTACTTGTCCTATAGAATGTTTAGTAGAGTTATCAGCAAGGACAAATTCACTTGAGCACTTTTCTAAATTTTCTAGTTCTAGCAATTCATATAATTCTTTAGAGAGTACCGATACACTAGAACCTAGATCTAACATAGCATGGTGAATTTCTTTTCCAATTGAAACTAGCACCTTGGGGATCCATGCATCCCAAATCTTAGAAGGTATCATGGCCTCATTCTTGTACCTAGCAATTTTTTCTTGCAATACATGATTAGCAATATAAGATCCAAAGCCAGGTTTATTAACATTTATAGTGGGATCACTAGCAATTTTTTTTAGAGTAGCAATAAGTTCTTGCAAGCTACTTTTTTCTAAATCAAGCAATGGATCCTTAATTTAAGTAAGCATCATAATTTCCTCTACTTTACTCTCTAATTTAGCTAGCATGCTTGATTCATGAGGACTAATTTCATCTTTGCTAGCAAGATAAGACATATATGGAAGTAAATATTCAGGGTACTTCACTATTTCATTCGAAGTTTCTTCTAAGCTAGTAGGGACATGCTCACTTGTATTCTCACCAATATGATCAATATTTTCAATAATAGGAGCAGCAATAGTAATAGAATTCATTCCTACACTAGGTTGTGCTTGTGGCTTTCCTGCTGACATGCTTAATAGAGTTGCTTGATTATCAGCTAATTTTGACAGTGCTTTATCTAAATTCGAAGATTGAATTTGCAATCCTTTAATATCACTACTAATGGATGCAATAGAATTATTTAACTCATGTATCATAGCATTGTGACTAGCAACTTGTTCCATAAGCAAATTATTAGATTCAGAAATTTCACTAGAAGGCTTCCACTTATTTTCATTAGCATTAGGATATGGAACAAAAGGTTTATTTGGCACATAAGGAGGTTTACTATATGAATTGTAAGCATTACCAAAACCATTGCTACCATAATTCCTAACAAAATTAACATCCACACTTTCAGAATTACTACCAACTAGCTCCTGCAAAGGCACATTCTCCATATTTTGTTTATTAATAAAAGTAAGAATATTGTCCATTTTAGAAGACAAATCATTGGTTTCTTCAATTGAGTTTATTTTCTTAGTGGGATTGGGTGCTCTTTAAGTATTCCATTGACTATAATTTTGCAATATGATTTCTAATATGCTCTTAGCCTCACCTACAGTTTTACTCATAAAGGCACCTCCGGCAGCAGAATCAAGTATATTTCTAGAGATGTAGTTTAGACATTTATAAAAAGAGTGTCCTATGGTCCATTCATTTACTCCATGTGATGGTCATGTTCTAAGCATTAATTTAATTCTATCCCATGCCATGGCTACATGTTCATTATCATTTTGCCTAAATGAGAGGATATTATTCCTATTTTGCAAAATTTTAACGGGAGGATAATATTTCTTAATGAAAGCTTATTTTAAATCATCCCAAGACTTTATACTAGCTGTAGGTAGTGAAAGTAACCATTCTTTAGCCTTTCCTCTAAGTGAAAAAGGAAATAATTTCAGTTTTAAAACACTACTTTCCACATTTTTAAATTATTGCATATCACATATTTCCATGAAATCATGAAGATGCATAGAGACATCCTCCATAGCACTACCACCAAATTGCTCTCTAGTAATTAAATTCAATAAACTAGGACTTACTTCATAGCTTTCAGCTTGTATTTCAGGTGTAGTAATTGGCCTAGAAATGAATTGGTCATTGGGTGTATTTGTGTAGTCACTTAATTTAGTTCTATCACCCATTTTAACAGTTTTTATGTAGTTTTTAATTTTTTATGCAAAACAAAAGTAAAGTAACTAAGAAAATTCGAAATACTAAAATAAACTAGATAACTAAATGCAAAACTAAAATGCAAACTAAAATAAAATATGCAAGACAAAACAAAAACAAGAACAAAAACAAAAAAAACAAAAAAAAAAGACAAGAAACAAAACAATCTACTTGAAAGAAGGTGGAGATAGAAAGGACGGTACTCACATAGGTGCAACCTCCCCAAGCTTAGGTGTTTGCACACCTTGTTGGTGACGAAGACTTCTTGTGAGCTCCCTTGTACAACTCCTTCACCTATGGCTCCCCGGCAACGGCGCCAGAAAAACGCTTGATGGCTACGTTGAGACTCCAAGTGCAGAGTGTGTAGCTAGTGGCAAGCCTTCTTCCCCACGAGGGTGACTCGAGGGTTTATATCAAACTCTTGGGGAGCCAGTATTTCAGCAGTTGTCTTCTAATCTTCCTCCAGGATGCTGCAAACAAGTAGAGAATTTTGTGCCCTCAACCTCACCAAGTGGTTGTCAAGCACAAGGTGTGAGACTTCTAAATTGCAATGCAAAACTGAAAGTAAATGTGCAATAATTAAATCTACTACTAAATGCAAATGAGAAAATAAATATGCAATGGATTGTTTTTGTATTTTTGTGATGCAAGTGGTGATGGAGATAATGTAAATTCGAAGTGGAGATGCAAGTAAAGTAAAGTGCAAGTAAGTAAATTGCAGCAAAGTAACTAGAGTGTTTTCTTATATTTAAAATAGGACCGGGGTTCATGGTTTCACACTTGCATTCTCTCAAATAAAGTGGTAGACGATGGACATAAAGAATTACATGTGAGATTACAATAACATGTTTAACATTGAGTACTTTCATATGGGCATCACGTCCTAGCATAGAGATATCTACGGTCATATTGATCCCTCTTATACTCCACCAAGATGCGAAATAAATCATAACACCTCGATAATTAAGGAAAAACCAGAGTATAGCTTTAAGCAATGTGACATGAAGTTGAAGTAAGAACTTGCTAGATCTAGTCATGGAGATTGATTAGTGTCACTTCAAATCCCCGGTAACAAGGTACTCCTTTTTATCCCTAGTGAGGTAACTAAGAAAGGTTTAACAAAACCTAAGTGGATCGCTGAACTTCTGTCACTTTCACAGCACTAGCCACCCCCTGTTACTCCAACTAATGCACCATCACCCCACACACGCTCTCAAGAACTAGATTGATCAAAGCTAGCAAATAAGAACGGGGTACATAAGATATATCTACTCAAATAACTCAAGAGAAACAATTGCAATTTCAGATTCAATAACTCATAGAAAAGATCCACCACATAGGAATTACAACGGTGCCCGTAATCATGTGAGGAAGCTCATACGGATCTAATTAGTGAAGCACATAGAGAGAGAGATACAAGTGCTACTTCCACAAACCCATAGACCTGGGGTGGACTACTCCCTCTTCATGGAGATGTCGATGGAGATGACATTGGAGGGGTAGAAGATCACACCGGCGGCGCCCCGCCGGAGTTTTCCCCCCTCCAATCTGGAACTTCTGGTCTCTGTTTCGGTGTTTCGGTGTTTCGGCGGCGCTCTCCTCCGTAAGGGTACGGGGGACCCTTTTTATAGTCGGTTTTAGGTCAAGACGGAGTCGGTAAGTCGAAGATGGAAGGAATTGGGGCCACAGGGGCCAAAAGGGGGCCTCTCACGCGGCCAAGGAATCTGGCCGCGTGGAGGGTCCTCTTTTGGGCCTCCTTGCCCAATTCTCGTGGATCCTTCGCCCGCAAGTCTTCTCCTTCGAAGAAAATGACCCCCGCAGATTTTCAGGTGATTTCGCGGAAGTTTGCCCCCTGAAACGTCAAAAATATAGAAAACGGGGTTTCTGACAGGCAGGGTTAATTCCATAAAAGTTGGGGGACTTTGTAATTTAACCCCAAAATACTATAAAACATTGAATTATACCCTTATATGATGCAATATGTAATAGAAAACCATGTGAAAATATGCAAAATTCATCTATGCATTTTACATGCATCAACATCCCCAAGCTTAACACATGCTCGTCCTCGAGTATGAAGGTGATAAAACTAAGATGGGTTTTGCATATTGAAACAATCAAGGGATATCAAGGAGGATTATTCATGCTACATATAATCAAATGATTAATACTAGAAATGAGTAGCAATATTCAATTCATGTTGTAAGAAATATCAAATATGCAAGCAAAGATGCTTCATGAAAGTTCACAAAGTGTATAATGAAATAAAAGCACTATGGACCAAATGCATACACAAAATGAAAAATAAAATTCTATATTGGTCAAAGAATAGCATAATGGAGAATAGAAAATATGGTGGACACTTTGGAGAAAATTGAGTAGAGGTAAAACATGATCAAGTCTTATTTAGCCTCTAAATTATTCAACTAAAATTACTAATTGAAATGTGGTATCCATTGATCTAGGACTCTCATTGCCCCTTTATCACTAGCATCTTAAAATTGTGAGTATTGAAGTAATGAGAATGACAAGGTGGTTGAAAGCCTCATGCCCCGTGAGTGTGAAAACCTACTCCATGATTACTCAACTTAAGATTCCTAATAAGCTTTGTACAATCATAATAAGTATTAATGACATCATAGAGAACCGCAAAGAGGTACCTCTTGTCCCATGACATGGAAACAAGCCCGTGTTACAATGACAAGATGAACAAACGGAGTAGACTCATCATCCTTTTTATTTTCATTCACTATTATGCACAGCTTCTTATTTTATTATAGGATGTGTTGTAGAGTCACTCAAGCTGTAAGTAAATTTCCACCATGATAAATCATGGCTTGGGTTAGCGGCCCAATGCGTTTCTCTAGTCATATAGATACTTACTCATCAAAACTTACTATCCCTCTATTTCATTTCGGCATGGCAGGAGTCCAAAAACAAAAGTACATGATATCAACCAAATGTAAATTTTTTGTGCAATGTTGAAAGCTTTCCAGTGATACACGTTTATAGCTAGCTCCCAACCACACACTTGTCAAACGCAAAACTTGTGGCTCCCATTATTGGGTCATGTTTATTAGATGCATAAAAAGTAAAGTGTGCCTTCAAAAGTTCGTGAGAGTCCTATCCCAAGTTCAACTCATGACAATTAATAAAGTGAATATCTTAATTTAGAACATAAATAACACAATACCATGGTGAACATACTCGGAATAGCAATGAAGCTAATGGGAAGATATGGTGGACTCACTGGAAATACTTGGCTAAGGAGTGTTGGAAACAAGTTTTTACTTGTTGGAATTTTAAAAAAAAATTGGGCTAGCAAGAGGGAGATAGTTGACCAGCTACTATGCATGCATATGTCCATAGAACTACTCATTTCATGACAAACTAAATAAACCAGCAATTAACATCAAGGACATGAATAAGAGATAGCTCAAGACAACATTATTGCAAATTTCTATACATAAAAAGCCTATAAATCATGCAAACATATGTAGCTCTTCAAATCAACCATGGAATCCCTTTCCAAGTCATAATACTAGAATCCAATACATTCCAACCCCAAACTCCAGTAGCTCAATCTCATCTAAAATGATGGTGGTGGTCTTATCAAAACAAAAATAAAAATAAAAACTAGACGCTTCAAGTATCTACGATAAATGCTTTGCTTAGAAAAACAGAAAGTAGACGTGTGCTAACCAAAAGAATGTAGCTCCAGTGGGGTGTTCATCACATCCCCAAGCTTATGGCTTTCACCATTCTTGGATGTCTTGAGGCGCAGCTCCTCTATTCCCTGTGAAAAAACTTCACAAAACATGTTTCTCCCATTCTTTTTCTGTGGGGTGAGATTAGCAAGGACAAACAAATCACATGCTTGCTGTGCAAAATTCCAAATCAAATGCTTCAGTAGATAGACAATAAGGTTCATTATGTTTTATGTTCACTCTCTTTCTTAAAAGAATCATGGAAATTCGATTCCCAAGCCCAAAGAGTGCATAAAACAAAAGAAAACAGAATCTGTCCAGAAAAGAAACAGAAGAAAAACGAACGTTTTTCCCTAAGCTAGACTCATCAAAAAATTAAGCAAATTTTTGTGCTTACAGAGGACGAAAAGTTGCAGAACATACTAAAAACTTAGCTCAAACCGACATACCAATAAAAAACGTAAAATCATACGGTGAGCAGACTCGTGCTGAAAGAGAAATTTCATGCACTAGGATAGCAACTTATAAGTCCAAATGGGTTTGACTTGACTCTTTATTGAAAACTCAAGAATTAAAACAAAAAAACTAATCTGTTGAGACATCAAGAGGACACTAGGAAAATCCAAACAAAAACAACCGGGTTGCCTCCCGTAAAGCGCTTTCTTTATAGCCATATAGCTAGGCTTTACTTACTTGATAATCAAGAGGGATAAAGCTCATGAGGGAGCTTGTTCTTCAGATTGCCCCTCTTCCTTGGGAATTGCTCCATGCTTTTCTTGTGAGGGAACTGAAACTTGACATTCCCTTCCTTAGAGTCTATGATTGCACATGTAGTACGAAGAAAAGGTCTATCCAAAATAATAGGACTAGGGGATTTATCCCCCATATCCATAATAATGAAATCAACGGGTACGAAAGTCATGTGCAATTCAATCATAACATCTTTTACTTGTCCTATAGCATGTTTAGTAGAGTTATCAGCAAGGAAAAATTCACTTGAGCACTTTTCTAAATTTTCTAGTTCTAGCAATTCATATAATTCTTTAGAGAGTACCGATACACTAGAACCTAGATCTAACATAGCATGGTGAATTTCTTTTCCAATTGAAACTAGCACCTTGGGGATCCATGCATCCCCAAGCTTAGGAGGTATAATGGCCTCATTCTTGTACCTAGCAATTTTTTCTTGCAATACATGATTAGCAATATAAGATCCAAAGCCAGGTTTATTAACATTTATAGTGGGATCACTAGCAAATTTTTGTAGAGTAGCAATAAGTTCTTGCAAGCTACTTTTTTCTAAATCAAGCAATGGATCCTTAATTTCAGTAAGCATCATAATTTCCTCTACTTTACTCTCTAATTTAGCTAGCATGCTTGATTCATGAGGACTAATTTCATCTTTGCTAGCAAGATAAGACATATATGGAAGTAAATATTCAGGGTACTTCACTATTTCATTCAAAGTTTCTTCTAAGCTAGTAGGGACATGCTCACTTGTATTCTCATCAATATGATAAATTTTTCAATAATAGGAGCAGCAATAGTAATAGAATTTATTCCTACACTAGGTTGTGCTTGTGGCTTTCCTGCTGACATGCTTAATAGAGTTGCTTGATTATCAGCTAATTTTGACAATGCTTTATCTAAATTCGAAGATTGAATTTGCAATCCTTTAATATCACTACTAATGGATGCAATAGACTTATTTAACTCATGTATCATAGCATTGTGACTAGCAACTTGTTCCATAAGCAATTTATTAGATTCAGAAATTTCACTAGAAGGCTTCCACTTATTTTCATTAGCATTAGGATATGGAACAAAAGGTTTATTTGGCACATAAGGAGGTTTACTATATGAATTGTAAGCATTACCAAAACCATTGCTACCATAATTCCTAACAAAATTAACATCCACACTTTCAGAATTACTACCAACTAGCTCCGGCAAAGGCACATTCTCCATATTTTGTTTATTAATAAAAGTAAGAATAGTGTCCATTTTAGAAGACAAATCATTGGTTTCTTTAATTGAGTTTATTTTCTTAGTGGGATTGGGTGCTCTTTCAGTATTCCATTGACTATAATTTTGCAATATGCTTTCTAATATGCTCTTAGCCTCACCTACAGTTTTACTCATAAAGGCACCTCCAGCAGCAGAATCAAGTATATTTCTAGAGATGTAGTTTAGACCATTATAAAAAGAGTGTAGTATGGTCCATTCATTTACTCCATGTGATGGGCATGTTCTAAGCATTAATTTAATTCTATCCCATGCCATGGCTACATGTTCATTATCATTTTGCCTAAATGAGAGGATATTATTCCTATTTTGCAAAATTTTAACGGGAGAATAATATTTCTTAATGAAAGCTTATTTTAAATCATCCCAAGACTTTATACTAGATGTAGGTAGTGAAAGTAACCATTCTTTAGCCTTTCCTCTAAGTGAAAAAGGAAATAATTTCAGTTTTAAAACACTACTTTCCACATTTTTAAATTTTTGCATATCACATATTTCCATGAAATCATGAAGATGCATAGAGGCATCCTCCATAGCACTACCACCAAATTGCTCTCTAGTAATTAAATTCAATAAACTAGGACTTACTTCATAGCTTTCAGCTTGTATTTCAGGTGTAGTAATTGGCCTAGCAATGAATTGGTCATTGGGTGTATTTGTGTAGTCACTTAATTTAGTTCTATCACCCATTTTAACAGTTTTTATGTAGTTTTTAATTTTTTATGCAAAACAAAAGTAAAGTAACTAAGAAAATTCTAAATACTAAAATAAACTAGATAACTAAATGCAAAACTAAAATCCAAACTAAAATAAAATATGCAAGACAAAACAAAAACAAGAACAAAAACAAAACAAAAACAAGACAAGAAACAAAACAATCTACTTCAAAGAAGGTGGAGATAGAAAGGATGGTACTCACGTAGGTGCAACCTCCCCGAGCTTAGGTGTTTGCACACCTTGTTGGTGACGAAGACTTCTTGTGAGCTCCCTTGGACAACTCCGTCACCTATGGCTCCCCGGCAACGGCGCCAGGAAAACGCTTGATGGCTAGGTTGAGACTCCAAGTGCAGAGTGTCTAGCTAGTGGCAAGCCTTCTTCCCCACGAGGGTGACTCGAGGGTTTATATCGAACTCTTGGGGAGCCAGTATTTCAGCAGTTATCTTCCAAGCTTCCTCCAGGATCCTGCAAACAAGTAGAGAATTTTGTGCCCTCAACCTCACCAAGTGGTTGTCAAGCACAAGGTGTGAGACTTCTAAATTGCAATGCATAACTGAAAGTAAATGTGCAATAATTAAATCTACTACTAAATGCAAATGAGAAAATAAATATGCAATGGATTGTTTTTGTATTTTTGTGATGCAAGTGGTGATGGAGATAATGTAAATTCGAATTGGAGATGCAAGTAAAGTAAAGTGCAAGTAAAGTAAATTGCAGCAAAGTAACTAGAGTGTTTTCTTATATTTAAAATAGGACCGGGGTTCATGGTTTCACACTTGCATTCTCTCAAATAAAGTGGTAGACGGTGGACATAAAGAATTACATGTGAGATTACAATAACATGTTTAACATTGAGTACTTTCATATGGGCATCACGTCCTAGCATAGAGATCTCTACGGTCATATTGATCCCTCTTATACTCCACCAAGATGCGAAATAAATCATAACACCTCGATAATTAAGGAAAAACCAGAGTATAGCTTTAAGAAATGTTACATAAAGTTGAAGTAAGAACTTGCTAGATCTAGTCATGGAGATTGATTAGTGTCACTTCAAATCCCCGGTAACAAGGTACTCCTTTTTATCCCTAGTGAGGTAACTAAGAAAGGTTTAACAAAACCTAAGTGGATCGCTGAACTTCTGTCACTTTCACAGCACTAGCCACCCCCCGTTACTCCAACTAATGCACCCATCACCCCACACACGCTCTCAAGAACTAGATTGATCAAAGCTAGCAAATAAGAACGGGGTATATAAGATACATCTACTCAAATAAATCAAGAGAAACAATTGCAATCTCAGATTCAATATCTCATAGAAAAGATCCACCACATAGGAATTACAACGGTGCCCGTAATCATGTGAGTCATCTCATATGGATCTAATTAGTGAAGCACATAGAGAGAGAGATACAAGTGCTACTTCCACAAACCCATAGCCATGGGGTGGACTACTCCCTCTTCATGGAGATGTCGATGGAGATGACGTTGGAGGGGTAGGAGATCACACCGGGGGCGCCCCGCCGGAGTTTTCCCCCCTCCAATCTGGAACTTCTGGTCTCTGTTTCGGTGATTGGTGGCGCTCTCCTCCGTAAGGGTACGGGGGACCCTTTTTATAGTCGGTTTTAGGTCGAGACGGAGTCGGTAAGTCGAAGATGGAAGGAATCGGGGCCACAGGGGCCAAGAGGGGGCCTCTCACGCGGCCAAGGAATCTGGCCGCGTGGAGGGTCCTCTTTTGGGCCTCCTTGCCCAATTCTCGTGGATCCTTCGCCCGCAAGTCTTCTCCTTCCAAGAAAATGACCCCCGCATATTTTCAGGTGATTTCGCGGAAGTTTGCCCCCTGAAACGTCAAAAATATAGAAAACGGGGTTTCTGACAGGCAGGGTTAATTCCATAAAAGTTGGGGGACTTTGTAATTTAACCCCAAAATACTATAAAACATTGAATTATACCCTTATATGATGCAATATGTAATAGAAAACCATGTGAAAATATGCAAAATTCATCTATGCATTTTACATGCATCACCCATCTGTCGGCTATGATCATTAGCTCCCCAATAGTCTTGGGTGCGGCTCGTCCCAGCTCTTCTCTGAAAGCATTTCATCGGGCGCCTTTTGCGAAGGCCTCAACCGCTACTTCCTCTGAGATGTTTCCTGCAGTGTTCCTGAGCGTGGTCCATCGCTGGATGTACTCGCGAGTGGACTCGCCGCTCTTCTGTTTGCAGGCTCGCAGTTCTTCGATGGTTGCTGGTCTTTTGTAGGTGTCCTGGAAATTCTTGCAAAAGTCGAAGTGCAGATCGTCCCATGATGCGTAGCAGGATTTCGGTCTTGCTTCCAGCCAGCTACGTGCCGCTCCAACCAAGTGTAGGTTGAGGTACTGCATAGCCGTGTTCTTGTTCCCACGTTGGCATTTTACTGCCGTGAGGTAATCGTTTAGCCATGATGAAGGTTCGAGTGAACCATCGTATTTTGTTACTTCTGTGCTGAGATTGAATCTCCTGGGTATAGGCGCTTCGCGGATGCTGCGGATGAAACACAACGCGCCGCAGGTCTCGTCATCCGAAGAACCAGACGAGGAGCGCGCGCGGTTCCTTGCTTCTCTCGCCTTGTCCACCCTGTTTTGCGGATATCTGACCGCACATTGTATCCTGGTTGATCGCGATCAGTTTCCTTCCTTGGCTCCTTGCTGCGTTTTCGCGAGCGGCTGCTGTGATGTCGCGAGCTTTTATTTCTCGGGCTACCTTCGCTGCTGCTTCGACTATCATCACGTCGCCGGGCTTCTTTTCCTCGACCACAGCGAGGAGATTTGTCTCTTCTAGGCGAAGCGCTCCTGTGCTTGCGTGATGCCTCCTTCTCCTTTTCCTGCTCCTGCTGTTCGGCAGCCTTCCTGCGATCGTAGGAGGCGAGCCTTGCGGCTGCCATGCCTAATCCCTTCCGAACTTGCTTGAATTGCTCTGCTCGAGGGTCGTTTTCCCCTGGCTGATTCATTTGCATGTAGGTTTCTGCGGCTAAGACTGCGGCAGCAGAGGTCTGTGGAATGACGTTTCCTTCCTTGTCGACTCGCATAAGGGAAGGTCCGAGTGACCTGCTGATCCCGCCCAGAGACTCGGCGTCCATGGTCGCAGTTCTTGATGCGTGCCCCTTCTTTGCGGGTCGGGTGCCGACGGAAGGTGTTAGGGACAGCTCGGCTCGGCGCTGGCTTGATTCATCCGCCAATCTTCTCCGTCGGTCTAGATCTATCCGAGCTTCTTTTATCACGGTGGCCGCTGTCACTATGTGATAGTGGTAGGCGACCATGTCTTCGTGTGGGGCGGTGGCCGCAGGTGGCTTGCTCGTTCGGATGGCCTCTTTTGCTCGATCCCAAGCTTCGCGTGAGACTCCTATTGCGGCGCGTTCTTCCGCGCTGTTTTCTCTTTTTGGGGGTTGTTCCGATCCTGCCATGCATACCTGAGCTAGTCGTGGCTCGTGGGTCCTAGGCGTAGCTCGGAAAGCTTTCTGGACTTGAGAGGGTTCCTCTGTCGAGAGGGTATGGTAGTTGCTGGTGTTGAAGCGGATGGACTCGCCACTTTTCTCCAGGTAAGATCGCGAGTCGACGGCTCCTGACTCAGATCCCGATTCTTCAGGGAAGTGGAGGATTCCGTCCTTGTTGGTGTAGAACTTCAAGCTCCCGGACGTCAAGGTGACGCTCTTTTCCAGATTGCTGAATACCGGGCGTGATTCCGGCGAGTGAGGGGTGACCACGACAGATCCGATCCGAATAGGGTTGGTCGGAGTCGAAGTCGAAGGTTTCCAACGCGAGTTGGATGATGAAGCCGAAGATGCTGGAGATCCAGCGCCCGCCGTTCCCACAGACTGCGCCAATTGTCGAATCTGTGACTCAACAAATCCCTCGGGTGAACCCATAGGGTTTCGAATAGGAGAACCCATGAGCGCTGGTGACAATCCTCGGCTAGACAGGGGGCACGATTTACCAAGGTTCGGGGCCCTCGTAGAGGTAAAACCCTTACTCTTGCCTCTGTCGATCTGTATTATCGAATAGATCGGTTACAATGGTGGTTTCTCAAGTCGAGAGTATGATCTCGAGCTCAAGGCTTTGGTGGTGCGGTATTCCTTGGTCCTCTTCCGGTGGTTCTCCTGGCCTTATATAAATGGCCAGGTCTCAAACCCTACCCGGGGAGGACTCGAACTCTAACCCTATGTCGGTTACAAGCTTCCTATCTTAGACCGCAAGGCATTGCGGGCGGGCCTCAAGTGGGCCTTCCAGATTACTCCAAAGGCTTCTCTTGGGCTTCGACCTTGGGCCTGGGACCGGGGTGTCCTTACTCGCAGGGTCCAAGGTCCATCCATTCGTCAACGGCCTATTAGAAGACTCGGCCAACACATGCGGCTCGCAGACCATGGACCCGGTCCATTTTCTCATACTGATAATACACGCTGCTTCCATTGTTTTCACACTACTTCCACTATTTTCACATTTTTACTACTGTTTTCATATTGTTTTCCACACCATACAACCAACCTCTTTGTTATCAGCAAAACCGGTGATATTGACAACCTCACTGCTTCATTGGGCCAAAGTGAATTGTTTGTGTTGTGTAGGTTCCACGTTGATGCTGAACCGGTAGTGCGTCCGGCCATCTCAGCTGCATCAACCTTCTGAAGTTACTCCTTCCTCCTACTGGTTGATTCAACCTTGGTTCTTTCTAAGCGAAACTTGCTACTGTGCTCTTCATACCTTCCTCTTGGGGTCTCCCAACGAACGTGTGTTACACGCGCATCATCTCTGCTTCGTGGGAGTGAGAGGTGCAGTTGAACAGCGTTGCAGCTGCCTAGTCGGCCTACTATTACTGCTGCCACTGACTACTTATAGTGAGATATACGTTTGTGCTTGCTGATTTAGGGAGTAAGTGGGAGATTGAGAAAGTTTGAGAGACCTGCTGCTACCTGTTCTAGAGAGATTGGGATGGATAGAGTGGCTGCTAGAAATTTTGATGGAGTGTGTATGGAACATCAATATTTTCCCCTAATTGCTACATTCAACATAGTAAAAAAGATACTTGATTTATTATTCAAAACCATTTGTTCTTTTTCTACTTGGCTAGGATCAATAGTGATAATTGCAAAAGGATTTTTTTCAGTTATAGTAGATCGATGGAGGGATTAAAACAACATTATTTTTTGAGGTATTTGGGAATTTTTCGATATAAGAAGAAGCAAATAGAAATGGTCACACGTGATCTGTAAGGTTCACACATGATCTATAAGGCTCACACGTAACACAGTAAGTGCAACATAGTTCCACGAGATCTCTGGTTCGACAACCCATCATTTGGCATATGAAATAAAAAAAATTAACCACTAAATTCAGAAAAGCATAACTATGAATCCAATATACATAGAGACCAAAATGCAAACCAAGAATTCACTAGTGTTGGCTTCCTTTCTTTCTTGAAGTTGTATTTTTTGCTTCAGCATATTCATGGTAATAATTGAGCTTGCTTAAGACCCTTGTACAAAACCATGAACATCCACTATATTTCCGGAGGTTTTGTTATTGCTACCCTTATTATATGACCTCTTTGATTTAGATGACCCTGGTTGTGTACTTCTCTTCCTCTTTGCACTAGTTGTTGTGCTTTGTTGTGAAGGCTACAAACACAAGGTCAAGTTAAGGTAACAATGCTCCCAAAAGAGTTTTAATTAAATGAAAAATCGAGATATTACCATGAACGGTGTAGCCCTCGGTTGTGATGTAGATGGTGCGGTTGTATAACTTTGCTGTGAAGGTTGCAAATACAAATTTCTTAACATGAGTTGTAATTCATATTACAAGAAATTAAATTAAAAAACAAAGAGAGCTTACCATTTGATTAGATGCATCTATACCACCATTTCTCTTTAAACAAGAGGTTCTATTATGTCCTAGTTGTTTCCATAACCCACACCTAATGGTAGTCCCAACTCTGCTAACCATGCTACTCCCTGGCTTCTCTTCGGGTTCCCTTGTCATCGATTTTTTCTTCCTACCAGGCATAGCAATGTGCCCCGGTGCCACAGGCCTAGGCATGTTTGACATTGGCCATGTAGGCATGCCCTCCACGGGCTGAAGGCAATGCGCATATGTTTTTCTAAACTCTTCAACATGGTAGCACTTGGCAATGTAATCATTAATGGAGCTTGTATGGAAATATATGCAAGCTATAGCGTGTGCACAAGGGATCCCAGAAAGTTGCCAATACTTGCAGGTACATGTTCTCTCTTCCATTTTAACAGTAAACCTGTGCGCTAACCCCCACTCTTTAAGCTTCACTTCATATGAATCCTTGCCATTAAAAATAGTCTCGCAGTATGCTGATTGGTTGATACTCTTCTTCAGTTTCTTTGTTATGTTAGGACATATAATGACATTTGGAAACCACTTATCCATATGAGTTATCATCTCTTGTATCCTAACCATCACCTTCCGTCTAATAGCTTTAAAGCAGCTAATTATGGGCAAATACCTAGCTTGAACTATCCACTTATTGAATGACTCGCAAATATTGTTGCCTACAGAGTCACAGTCGGATCCTATCTTGAACCATGCTCTGATCCAATGAGGAGGATCTTTTTCTATGATTTCCCTTGCTCCATCTGGTGTTTCTTGTGCCAAAGAAGCCATTGCTTTGTTGAACAACATCGCACATGGGGCTTTTGCACATGCCCAAAAAAGTTTCTTCCAATCCTTATTTCTGAAATTATTTCTCCAATTGGCATATATGTGCCTTGCACAATTTCTATGCTCAGCTCTTGGTATCCAATTTTGCACGACATTAAGAACACCCTAAGAAAGAAATGAACAGAAGGATTAAGTCACACATAATAAAAATTTACCATTCAAACAAATGAGCTCAATGTAAAACAAGTATACATTACCTTTTGTTGATCAAATATTATTACCCATCCCTCGCCATCTCCAAGTTAAGTTCATTGAACAATATATCACAAAACCAACCCCAAGAATGTTGTAACATCCCAAGTATGAAAATACCCCTAGAATGTTTGATTCTTTGTGTTATTTCAAGCAATGCATCATGTCATCATTTCATTGCATTGTTTTATTATTGTTTGCATTGTTAATATTTGTTTTGCATCTGTTTTATCTTGTTTTCATAATTCAAACTCAAACAAATTCAAATGGTTATTTTCATACTTGTTCTGTTACAACTTTTGGAACCAAAATAACAAATAAAAACACCCCTTTTATTCTTTGTTTTTCACTTCTCAATTTGTTGCTTTAATCAAACCAATTTTCCAATCAATTAATTCAAGCAATTACTCTAAATCATTTCAAATTCAAACCAATCCTTAAAATTCAGTACCTTTTGAATCCATGAAGTTCACCACTAATTGAAATTCTTAAATCACTTTAAAAACCCTAGGGGAAAACCCTATGGAAAATGCTTTGTTTTACCAATATTAATTAATATTGCAATTTCATCTAAATTGGTTTGATTTCCAAACAGCAAGCAAATGTTTAACTTTTTGAAAAACAAAGCTACCAAGTGGTTGCATTTCAATTAAGAAATTTATCCTAATTTTTTTCCTAATTTTTATATGAACAAAACCTCATGTTTTTCTTCCAAATTTGGTTTTCTACAAAAAAAAAATAAAACAAATAGCAAAGGAGAGGAGAGGAGAGCAGCACCTAACCTATCTAAGCCCAGCCCACTTCCCACCAGCCCAATACCCCTTCAGCTGTCGCTGTCGTCTACCTCTCGATGGCGTCATCCTCTGTACGAACCATGGCAGAACCGCTCGATTCCTCCTCCCTCGCTCCGATTGCCGCCGTACAAGCCCTCTCCCCTATAAACTACCTACCTCCCGTGCCCTAGCTCCCCTCTCGCCATCTCCCTTCCACAGCCGCCGCCGAAATTTTCCTCTCACCGCTCGCTGTCAGCTCCCTGCTCTGAATCCGCCCTCTGTACCTTCTGAAACCTGCCGCCGCTCGCCGTCTCCGGTGGCTATCAGGGCGCAATAGCCACGGGAATGGATACGCCTAGGTTCCACCTTCATCATCGACACCAGGGTGGAGCCTGGGGAGGGCCAGATCGCCGCCGCCGTCCGGTGTCCGCCACCGGCGACCACATCCGTCAGACATCGCCCTCGCCCCCTGCTACTGCATCGAGCAGACGTGGTGAGCGTCACCGTCTTTCTCCCCGTTCCCCTTCTGATTGTCTGCCTCCGCACACACGGCCTGCGAGCACCAGCGCGCCCAGCGCGCCGCGGCGGCCGGCCACCGCTGCAGCGATCGACGACGACGAGCCACTCTGTCAAAACAGCCTCTGAATTTTATTCAGTATCGATGTCTGTTACTAACTGAACCACAAAAGCCACCACTTCGGTTTCAGAACAAAACGTTCCGCCTAGCGTATTGGTCCTGTTCCATCCGCGCAAGCTAAGCGGCCCGGGGTCGAATCCCCGCGGGCGCACCCAATTTTTTTGGGATATTTCCTCTCCCACACCCCACTGGCCCCACATGTCATCCACCTTCGATGCCACACCAGCACCACAGCGCCACGCTGTCCCCCTGGCCCACCGGGCAGTGGCTGGGGTGTACATCCAGTGCGGTAACAAAAGATTAAAAGCAAATCTGTTTTATTTCCTATTTTCTTTAATGGGCAGAATAAACACCTCATTTGCAAATTCAATAACTTTTAAAATATGAACCCAATAAATACAAACTTTATATGTATACTGATCCAAATTTTATAAACTTTCCAAATATTCCATTTGTGCTCTGTTTTGAGTTTTCAAAATTCATTTAAATTTCAAATTTGAATAATTCAAATGCAAATTGGAATAATTCATAACTAATTCATACTGTTTTCAAATAATTCAAATAAAATATGTTTTTCACACCTTTTTGAATGCTCTATTCAAATATAAATTTTGTTTTCTGGTTTGAATAATTTAAATTGCCTAAACAATTTAAACCTTGTTTAATTCAATTAAAACTTGTTTAATATTGTTTAATTCATAATTAAATAATCCTAAGTCCAATTTCAAAATGTGAAACATGTAATCCAACCAAAATTTGTTGATCTATTCAAATATCAACTTTGTTATTTGTTTTGAACAATTTAAATGGTTGAAAACAACAATTACTTGTGTGTCACCTTTAATGCACCCAAAATTTCCCTAAATTGCTAATAAACTTCTAAATTGCTACACCCTATTTAAATTTGATTCTTATGTTGTTATTTTGCTGTTTTCCTGTTGCATGCATCATGTTAAACCACTAGCACCTATTCATTAGTTGGAAAACAAATAATCCACCCAAAATCCATGGGCTTTTCATATGCAACTCAAAATTGCATATCTGTCCATTTAAACTGTGCTATCCTATCAACTAGTTTATTTTGTTGCATCTATTAACCTGTCATGCATCATCCCATTGTTTGTGCACTATGCCATGATATTGATTGTTTACCTTTCTGCAATGTTTGTTTGCTTCTTCCCGGATAAACGACGACGTTGAGACCGACGAATACTTACGACACCCCTTCTAAGGATTTAGCTCAGTACCAGGCTACTGGGTTTGCAGGCAAGTTATCACTCACATGAACCACTGTGTTCCTTTCAACATTGGTTACCGATACTTTCCGTTGTTCTTTTCTGCTAGCCTTAGTAGTAGTTGTTTCTGTTACGAACCTATCACATGAATCCTTTAACCCTGATACTGCCTCACCTCCATACCCATAACCTTTTGTTCGAGCCCGTGTCTTACTAGCATGCTTAGGTTGTTTTGCTCGAGTCTGTTACCCGTTACTTTCTGTTACTATTTCATTATGTTCTGGGGGCTCGATGTTAATCAATCAATCATGCTAATGATATTGCTAAATAATAATTTGATGATAAGGCACCGGCAGGAGGCCCATGAGAGGTTTTGAGGCCTGCTAGTGTCGACCCTAATAGGAAAAGGGTCTTGTCTACTGATCCATGATGAGCGCACTACCCGCATTTGGGAAGCGAGTATGGGCGCCCCCCTCAACTTGACCTGATTCGCATCTCGTCCAAATCGCCTCATTTAGTTCGTGTTTTCCATTTGCCGCATGCATGTTTTTGCGAGCCCAGCGCAGGGTGGAACTTTTGTAGTCGGCATATAGGGGGACACGTTCTTAGAGTGCTATGAGGGTCCATTTTCTTCTGGGCTCGATTAGCCGTGCGCCCAAGGTGCTTTGGGCTTGATGCGAAGAATGGTTGGTTGTGTTGAGTACCCCGCTTGGTGGAAGGGCCTTTCCATCTGGCGGGTTATTCATGAGTGTACGGCCAAATTGGTGCAACCCTGCAGGGATAATCTTCTCGAGAAGCCGTGTTTTCCGCGGTTATGGATTACTTGGTGAAAGTACTGGCTAACAAGTACTCAGGACAACTTAAACATAATGATTAAACATGTTACACCCCATGATTAATAACTTGACTAGTAATAGGCTCATTGACACAATAATTTGAACCATCACTATTACAACTGTGTGAGTTATCCTCGGATTGCTTCTTTGGATAAGGGGCGAGATCCAGGATGGGTTTGTTTGCAGTTATCTTTCAGTTGGTCACAACCCTCGATCTTATCCCCTTTCTGATAGTTGGATATGATAGAATCTCTGTAGTTGGTTAGCGCAGCCAGTTGCAGCATTGTTTATATCCCCTCTCTTCCGTTGAACCCAAGGCATCTGTGCTTGGTGTTGACGGGTTACACTTTGGTGAACTGTGAGTCTTGCTTGCCAGTACGTTGTTGTACTGACCCCTTTGGGGCTGTGGTTTACGCAGACGACGTTTCCGAGGATCTACATGGTGGCTACTACGTGGAGTATGACGAGACTGCTGACGAGTAGATAGCGGACCCGGGCAGGATCCGAGACTTCGTGGATGGGCTCCGTCTGTTTGTTTTCGGCCTCTTAGGCCTATTTGGTTCTTGTCTGTACTCAGACATGTTGAATGCTTCCGCTGTATTGTAATGATGTATTGTTGGGGCATGTGCCCTCTGAATGATTGTATTGGCTATCTCTGCTCTAATGAGAGCCTTTTGCAACTTATTTCAATCTTTTGTGTCGTAGAGATCTGTTGTGATATCACTTGTTAAACGCCGTTGACGTACCATGTGTGTATGGTTTGAAGTACGTCGACGGAAGTGCCTTTGATCTCTAGTGGATAGTTTACATCGACGATGGAATAGCAGGGCTTGTGTTGTCGCGCATAAGCGCAGGCCTACCAGGAAGCTGGGACGTGGGAGCAGTTATGCCCCATAATCCAAGCATCTGCTATCCAGTTCGTACGGTGAGTATCCCCTAGAAATCAGGGTGCGACAAATGGTATCAGAGCCTGTCTGCCTGTAGGATCCCTTTTTACTGGTCGCAGTTGAGTCTAGAAACTATTTTGTAGCTATATAGGAAAAACAAAACGTGAGAGTAGGAATTCTGTTCTTTTTCTTCTTTCCCCACCCACCCTCCCTTTTCTGGTAAGGAAGTGCAACGTTGATTTTTCCCTTCTCATCTAAACTTTCAAGTTAGGATTTCACGTATTCTGGTTTCTCTAGGATGGTTATATCTACTAGTCCATAGGAATGGAGGTGGTTGTGACATGATTTATCATGTTGCCTACTCATGATTGAGAACGGAGGCGTGTAAGCCCCGGAAGCAGATCCTCTATTCCTTAAGCAGTAGATATTGATCCTTTAGAAGCCGGATGGGTTTTTCCGTAGTACCTCAGGAGTTTTGTTCTCGTTTTCCCCGATGTTGATATCCTGTTCTTCTCAACATCCTTTCGTCCGTTGAAATCTTGTCGTTGTTTTCCATTCCAGTTCTTCTACCGGCGTCTAATCAAAGTTTTTCGTTCATCTGCTAAACTCTGTTTCAGCTAAAGTGTTGTTTCATACCGGAGCATCAGATTCCTTTGTGTCAACAATCTTTTCCACAACATACAACCTACTTCTAGTTCCACTAAGAAATCAAATCACCGTTCACTCTCCGGAATCTCAAATGTTGACTTCCAACATAAGTAAGAACAATCCAATTCTAATGGGAGGCCACATATTCCTCGTTACTCTCATGTTGATGATTCTGACATTGATGATTACTCTTGGTGTTCCATTGATGTCAATAACTCTGTTCCAACCTTATTACAGATAGTCTATTCTCCAAATGAATCAAATTCTTTTCAGCTATACACCATCCATACAAAACCTATACCTCTCCCTTTTACTTGAAATATTCCGGTGGTTTCCAAATTCCTTGACGTCTAACCAATGTGCACGATGTGTTTCACGTGACATAGCTCAAGAGGATCTTCCCAAGAAGTATCCGAACCTTTTCTTTTCTCAGTAGGAATCTCGGGGCGCGATTCCTTCAAGGGGGGGCGTTTTGTAACATCCCAAGTATGAAAATACCCCTAGAATGTTTGATTCTTTGTGTTATTTCAAGCAATGCATCATGTCATCATTTCATTGCATTGTTTTATTATTGTTTGCATTGTTAATATTTGTTTTGCATCTGTTTTATCTTGTTTTCATAATTCAAACTCAAACAAATTCAAATGGTTATTTTCATACTTGTTCTGTTACAACTTTTGGAACCAAAATAACAAATAAAAACACCCCTTTTATTCTTTGTTTTTCACTTCTCAATGTGTTGCTTTAATCAAACCAATTTTCCAATCAATTAATTCAAGCAATTACTCTAAATCATTTCAAATTCAAACCAATCCTTAAAATTCAGTACCTTTTGAATCCATGAAGTTCACCACTAATTGAAATTCTTAAATCACTTTAAAAACCCTAGGGGAAAACCCTATGGAAAATGCTTTGTTTTACCAATATTAATTAATATTGCAATTTCATCTAAATTGGTTTGATTTCCAAACAGCAAGCAAATGTTTAACTTTTTGAAAAACAAAGCGACCAAGTGGTTGCATTTCAATTAAGAAATTTATCCTAATTTTTTTCCTAATTTTTATATGAACAAAACCTCATGTTTTTCTTCCAAATTTGGTTTTCTACAAAATAAAAATAAAACAAATAGCAAAGGAGAGGAGAGGAGAGCAGCACCTAACCTATCTAAGCCCAGCCCACTTCCCACCAGCCCAATACCCCTTCAGCTGTCGCTGTCGTCTACCTCTCGATGGCGTCATCCTCTGTACGAACCATGGCAGAACCGCTCGATTCCTCCTCCCTCGCTCCGATTGCCGCCGTACAAGCCCTCTCCCCTATAAACTACCTACCTCCCGTGCCCTAGCTCCCCTCTCGCCATCTCCCTTCCACAGCCGCCGCCGAAATTTTCCTCTCACCGCTCGCTGTCAGCTCCCTGCTCTGAATCCGCCCTCTGTACCTTCTGAAACCTGCCGCCGCTCGCCGTCTCCGGTGGCTATCAGGGCGCAATAGCCACGGGAATGGATACGCCTAGGTTCCACCTTCATCATCGACACCAGGGTGGAGCCTGGGGAGGGCCAGATCGCCGCCGCCGTCCGGTGTCCGCCACCGACGACCACATCCGTCAGACATCGCCCTCGCCCCCTGCTACTGCATCGAGCAGACGTGGTGAGCGTCACCGTCTTTCTCCCCGTTCCCCTTCTGATTGTCTGCCTCCGCACACACGGCCTGCGAGCACCAGCGCGCCCAGCGCGCCGCGGCGGCCGGCCACCGCTGCAGCGATCGACGACGACGAGCCACTCTGTCAAAACAGCCTCTGAATTTTATTCAGTATCGATGTCTGTTACTAACTGAACCACAAAAGCCACCACTTCGGTTTCAGAACAAAACGTTCCGCCTAGCGTATTGGTCCTGTTCCATCCGCGCAAGCTAAGCGGCCCGGGGTCGAATCCCCGCGGGCGCACCCAATTTTTTTGGGATATTTCCTCTCCCACACCCCACTGGCCCCACATGTCATCCACCTTCGATGCCACACCAGCACCACAGCGCCACGCTGTCCCCCTGGCCCACCGGGCAGTGGCTGGGGTGTACATCCAGTGCGGTAACAAAAGATTAAAAGCAAATCTGTTTTATTTCCTATTTTCTTTAATGGGCAGAATAAACACCTCATTTGCAAATTCAATAACTTTTAAAATATGAACCCAATAAATACAAACTTTATATGTATACTGATCCAAATTTTATAAACTTTCCAAATATTCCATTTGTGTTCTGTTTTGAGTTTTCAAAATTCATTTAAATTTCAAATTTGAATAATTCAAATGCAAATTGGAATAATTCATAACTAATTCATACTGTTTTCAAATAATTCAAATAAAATATGTTTTTCACACCTTTTTGAATGCTCTATTCAAATATAAATTTTGTTTTCTGGTTTGAATAATTTAAATTGCCTAAACAATTTAAACCTTGTTTAATTCAATTAAAACTTGTTTAATATTGTTTAATTCATAATTAAATAATCCTAAGTCCAATTTCAAAATGTGAAACATGTAATCCAACCAAAATTTGTTGATCTATTCAAATATCAAATTTGTTATTTGTTTTGAACAATTTAAATGGTTGAAAACAACAATTACTTGTGTGTCACCTTTAATGCACCCAAAATTTCCCTAAATTGCTAATAAACTTCTAAATTGCTACACCCTATTTAAATTTGATTCTTATGTTGTTATTTTGCTGTTTTCCTGTTGCATGCATCATGTTAAACCACTAGCACCTATTCATTAGTTGGAAAACAAATAATCCACCCAAAATCCATGGGCTTTTCATATGCAACTCAAAATTGCATATCTGTCCATTTAAACTGTGCTATCCTATCAACTAGTTTATTTTGTTGCATCTATTAACCTGTCATGCATCATCCCATTGTTTGTGCACTATGCCATGATATTGATTGTTTACCTTTCTGCAATGTTTGTTTGCTTCTTCCCGGATAAACGACGACGTTGAGACCGACGAATACTTACGACACCCCTTCTAAGGATTTAGCTCAGTACCAGGCTACTGGGTTTGCAGGCAAGTTATCACTCACATGAACCACTGTGTTCCTTTCAACATTGGTTACCGATACTTTCCGTTGTTCTTTTCTGCTAGCCTTAGTAGTAGTTGTTTCTGTTACGAACCTATCACATGAATCCTTTAACCCTGATACTGCCTCACCTCCATACCCATAACCTTTTGTTCGAGCCCGTGTCTTACTAGCATGCTTAGGTTGTTTTGCTCGAGTCTGTTACCCGTTACTTTCTGTTACTATTTCATTATGTTCTGGGGGCTCGATGTTAATCAATCAATCATGCTAATGATATTGCTAAATAATAATTTGATGATAAGGCACCGGCAGGAGGCCCATGAGAGGTTTTGAGGCCTGCTAGTGTCGACCCTAATAGGAAAAGGGTCTTGTCTACTGATCCATGATGAGCGCACTACCCGCATTTGGGAAGCGAGTATGGGCGCCCCCCTCAACTTGACCTGATTCGCATCTCGTCCAAATCGCCTCATTTAGTTCGTGTTTTCCATTTGCCGCATGCATGTTTTTGCGAGCCCAGCGCAGGGTGGAACTTTTGTAGTCGGCATATAGGGGGACACGTTCTTAGAGTGCTATGAGGGTCCATTTTCTTCTGGGCTCGATTAGCCGTGCGCCCAAGGTGCTTTGGGCTTGATGCGAAGAATGGTTGGTTGTGTTGAGTACCCCGCTTGGTGGAAGGGCCTTTCCATCTGGCGGGTTATTCATGAGTGTACGGCCAAATTGGTGCAACCCTGCAGGGATAATCTTCTCGAGAAGCCGTGTTTTCCGCGGTTATGGATTACTTGGTGAAAGTACTGGCTAACAAGTACTCAGGACAACTTAAACATAATGATTAAACATGTTACACCCCATGATTAATAACTTGACTAGTAATAGGCTCATTGACACAATAATTTGAACCATCACTATTACAACTGTGTGAGTTATCCTCGGATTGCTTCTTTGGATAAGGGGCGAGATCCAGGATGGGTTTGTTTGCAGTTATCTTTCAGTTGGTCACAACCCTCGATCTTATCCCCTTTCTGATAGTTGGATATGATAGAATCTCTGTAGTTGGTTAGCGCAGCCAGTTGCAGCATTGTTTATATCCCCTCTCTTCCGTTGAACCCAAGGCATCTGTGCTTGGTGTTGACGGGTTACACTTTGGTGAACTGTGAGTCTTGCTTGCCAGTACGTTGTTGTACTGACCCCTTTGGGGCTGTGGTTTACGCAGACGACGTTTCCGAGGATCTACATGGTGGCTACTACGTGGAGTATGACGAGACTGCTGACGAGTAGATAGCGGACCCGGGCAGGATCCGAGACTTCGTGGATGGGCTCCGTCTGTTTGTTTCCGGCCTCTTAGGCCTATTTGGTTCTTGTCTGTACTCAGACATGTTGAATGCTTCCGCTGTATTGTAATGATGTATTGTTGGGGCATGTGCCCTCTGAATGATTGTATTGGCTATCTCTGCTCTAATGAGAGCCTTTTGCAACTTATTTCAATCTTTTGTGTCGTAGAGATCTGTTGTGATATCACTTGTTAAACGCCGTTGACGTACCATGTGTGTATGGTTTGAAGTACGTCGACGGAAGTGCCTTTGATCTCTAGTGGATAGTTTACATCGACGATGGAATAGCAGGGCTTGTGTTGTCGCGCATAAGCGCAGGCCTACCAGGAAGCTGGGACGTGGGAGCAGTTATGCCCCATAATCCAAGCATCTGCTATCCAGTTCGTACGGTGAGTATCCCCTAGAAATCAGGGTGCGACAAATGTGACGCCCCGGGATCGGGCACTATGCAGATTTCAGCATTCCCGCCAAAATCCACATAATAACCGATTCCAGGTTGCCACTTGTGATAACATTACAACAGTTCACGAATAATCCACAACAACAACAACATAGATATATACAAGATGACTCAACGAGTCAGGGATACAACTGATACAATACAAAGATCCAAATAACAGCGGAAGAAACAACATAGTGTCCGACTACGGACAAGATACAAATTGGACTAAGAGTCCTGGAGATAACCGAGAGCGTCCAATCCCTGCCAAGGCCAAGCCGGAGGGATTCCAAAGCTAACGTCGTCAGACTTCAAACCTGTTGACTGCAATATTGAATATGCAGCCACGAAAAAGATTCGTGGGTCAGTACGGTTAAGTACTGGCAAGTGGATAAACCATACTCACAAGATACCGGCGTAGCCAGTCATCACAAGATACAAATACTTTGGGTTCAACGGAAAGGAAGGGGTTGTTGCAAATAAGCGGCAGCGGGCTGCACTAACCAACTACAGAAACTCACTACAACATCCGGCTAAAAGAGGTGGATAAGATAGCGTATCGGAACCAACTACAACTACTCACCAAACAATACCCATCCAATGTCACCCCCTACTAAGGAAGCAACCCAAGGAAACTCACACGGTTGATTAAGGTGACATTCATAGGGTGGAAGTAATCTATATTACTAGTCAAGTCGTTATAGTTAGGTGTAAGTTGTCTGAGTACTTGTTAGCCAGTACTTTCACCAAGTCGTCACATAACCGCGGACAACACGGCTTCTCGAGAAGATTCATCCCTGCAGGGTGTGCTCCAGTACCCGTACACACTCAAGCCACCAACTAAAACTCAGGTTGGCTCGACACGACCCAAACCATCTCTACAACCCATCCTAGGAGCCACGGAGCTATAAGGTCCCGGCCAGTCCGCTAGGCGCAAGGGTGAAAACCACACCCCCCGGCACCACAGGCCTCGCCCTATATGCATCATCATCATCATAAGTAACCATGGGGGATTATGCAAGGAGCAAATGGAACACCCGAACTAAGTGTGGCTCTTCGGACAAGCTGCAGATCAGGTCTAAGTCGAGGGGGGTCCCATACTACCACCCGGATGCGGTGAGCACGCTCATCATGGATCAGTAGACAAGACTCTTTTCCTAATTAGGTTCGACACTAGCAGGCGTCAAAACCCTAACCCGGGCCTCCTGCCGGTGCCTTAACATCAAATTATTATTACCCAAAAACATTAACAGGTTGTTGATTAATTGAAACCCAACCAACAAAGTAAACAGGTGATAAGATAAATGACAACAAGACTCGAGCACAAACAAACCTAAGCATGCAACTACGACACGGGGGCCAACAAGGTAAACAAGCAACAGTTAATAGGAAGTGGAAGGAAAGGGCTATCTCATGGCTGCAAGGTAAGCAATATGATAGGATCGAGACACAAGCATCGAATCAACAGGCTAGAATAAGAACAACGGAAAGAATCTGTAACAAGTGATGAAAGGCAGCCATTTGGCAGCAAGTGAGTATACTTGCCTGAGATCCCGCAAGTAGAGGTACATCCACAGAACTTGTCGTTGCTCACATCATCTCGACGTCCTATCCGCGAAGAAGCAACGAACTAAAAGAAACACCGGATGCAACAATTACTTCTACGGCAAAGATCCAGCATGATCCTATTTTATATGCATGACATGCGAGGATGCAACACGAGGAAACAACTTAAGCAATTTAATCGGAACCGGGGTCCGGAGAAATAGAGATTGGTTCAAGTTGTTTATTTAACCATCAAGTTAAATGTTGCTTAGCATGGAAAACAATAGATAGGTGAGTGAGACAAGATTAAATGGAATAGGGCAACAATTGAATTAAATACCCCAACACATTCCATATTTAATTATTAGGTGACATTACTATTACCCGCACCCACAAAATGCAATGCTATGCATGATGACATGATGCGGAAAAAAAAAAGAAACCAATCAATTTCTAATTGGTAAAACCCCCGGGTGTTACAGCCGACACCACTAACAAGGGATTGCGCCCTCGCAATCCACTCCAAGCCGGTAAGAGAGAGAGAAGAAGTTGGAGCTACCGAGTCTTCATGCTTCAAGTTGATTTCCTCGACACCACTAACAAGAAATTCTTGCTCGGATTGATGACGATGTTTTTCCACCAGGAAATCTTCCGATGATCGAACCTATTAGGTTAACGGCTCAGAAAACGTCCACCCACATAGGATCCTAACACTTTGAAAGATTGAGTACGAGAGTAGACCCCAAAACAAATGAGATAGAAGGAGAAGTAGAATAGAGATAAGGAGAAAACAAGAATCCTATTGGGATGTTTCGAAAATAGTTTAGCAGAAATAGTTTTTGACACTCTAAGAACACGACCGTTAGCTAGGTTATCCTACAGGATTTGCAGACCCGTTGCTTCGATAACCATTCGTATCGAAACAATCTCGGGAATCGGAACCAAGGCTCTGATACCATTTGTGACGCCCCGGGATCGGGCACTATGCAGATTTCAGCATTCCCGCCAAAATCCACATAATAACCGATTCCAGGTTGCCACTTGTGATAACATTACAACAGTTCACGAATAATCCACAACAACAACAACAACATAGATATATACAAGATGACTCAACGAGTCAGGGATACAACTGATACAATACAAAGATCCAAATAACAGCGGAAGAAACAACATAGTGTCCGACTACGGACAAGATACAAATTGGACTAAGAGTCCTGGAGATAACCGAGAGCGTCCAATCCCTGCCCAGGCCAAGCCGGAGGGATTCCCAAGCTAACGTCGTCAGACTTCAAACCTGTTGACTGCAATATTGAATATGCAGCCACGAAAAAGATTCGTGGGTCAGTACGGTTAAGTACTGGCAAGTGGATAAACCATACTCACAAGATACCGGCGTAGCCAGTCATCACAAGATACAAATACTTTGGGTTCAACGGAAAGGAAGGGGTTGTTTCAAATAAGCGGCAGCGGGCTGCACTAACCAACTACAGAAACTCACTACAACATCCGGCTAAAAGAGGGGGATAAGATAGCGTATCGGAACCAACTACAACTACTCACCAAACAATACCCATCCAATGTCACCCCCTACTAAGGAAGCAACCCAAGGAAACTCACACGGTTGATTAAGGTGACATTCATAGGGTGGAAGTAATCTATATTACTAGTCAAGTCGTTATAGTTAGGTGTAAGTTGTCTGAGTACTTGTTAGCCAGTACTTTCACCAAGTCGTCACATAACCGCGGACAACACGGCTTCTCGAGAAGATTCATCCCTGCAGGGTGTGCTCCAGTACCCGTACACACTCAAGCCACCAACTAAAACTCAGGTTGGCTCGACACGACCCAAACCATCTCTACAACCCATCCTAGGAGCCACGGAGCTATAAGGTCCTGGCCAGTCCGCTAGGCGCAAGGGTGAAAACCACACCCCCCGGCACCACAGGCCTCGCCCTATATGCATCATCATCATCATAAGTAACCATGGGGGATCCACCCATTATGCAAGGAGAAAATGGAACACCCGAACTAAGTGTGGCTCTTCGGACAAGCTGCAGATCAGGTCTAAGTCGAGGGGGGTCCCATACTACCACCCGGATGCGGTGAGCATGCTCATCATGGATCAGTAGACAAGACTCTTTTCCTAATTAGGTTCGACACTAGCAGGCGTCAAAACCCTAACCCGGGCCTCCTGCCGGTGCCTTAACATCAAATTATTATTACCCAAAAACATTAACAGGTTGTCGATTAATTGAAACCCAACCAACAAAGTAAACAGGTGATAAGATAAATGACAACAAGACTCGAGCACAAACAAACCTAAGCATGCAACTACGACACGGGGGCCAACAAGGTAAACAAGCAACAGTTAATAGGAAGTGGAAGGAAAGGGCTATCTCATGGCTGCAAGGTAAGCAATATGATAGGATCGAGACACAAGCATCGAATCAACAGGCTAGAATAAGAACAACGGAAAGAATCTGTAACAAGTGATGAAAGGCAGCCATTTGGCAGCAAGTGAGTATACTTGCCTGAGATCCCGCAAGTAGAGGTACATCCACAGAACTTGTCAAGCTAACGTCGTCAGACTTCAAACCTGTTGACTGCAATATTGAATATGCAGCCACGAAAAAGATTCGTGGGTCAGTACGGTTAAGTACTGGCAAGTGGATAAACCATACTCACAAGATACCGGCGTAGCCAGTCATCACAAGATACAAATACTTTGGGTTCAACGGTCGCCTCTCCATCCTCGCCCCGCCACCGGCGCCTCTCCTCGGCCGGGAGCCCGAGCTCCTCATCCCCTACCTCGCCGGCCGCTCCTCTCCACCTCCGCCCCACCCTCCTGGCCGCGCCCCTCCCGAAGCTCCGCCGCCCTCTCCGTGTTCCTCTCGCGCCCTCCTCGCTGCCTCCATGGAGGCGGACAGCAGCAAGGCCAAGCTGGTGGCGGCCTGCGTGATCAGCGGGATCGTGCTGGGCGCGTCCGTGGTGGCGCTCCACGTCGCCGGACCCGTGGCCATCCCGGGGCTACCCCCGCTCGACGCGCTGCGGCGGCGGTTCCGGCGCCGGCGCCGCCCCGTGCGCGTCTACATGGACGGCTGCTTCGACATGATGCACTACGGCCACTGCAACGCGCTGCGCCAAAGCGCGCGCGCTCGGGGACCAGCTCGTCGTCGGCGTCGTCAGCGACGACGAGATCACCGCCAACAAGGGCCCGCCGGTCACGCCGCTCCGTCACCTGCAGCTGCCCTGGCGCCGTTGGTTTTCGCCCGCCAACTGCTCGAGCAAATGCCACAAGAGTTCACCGCCGTGCTCTCATTCATGCTCGTTGACCCGATGCGGCACGGCTCCGTATGCACATGTGCTTGCCTACTGTGTATGTGTCCGTGCTCTGTTTGTTGTGGCCGAGGCCTTCGCGCCGTATCGTGTATGGCCGTGGAGCTGCCAAGATCTTCCCGATGACGTGAACGACTACATCGACTCCGGACGTGAACGACTACATCGACTCCGGACGTGAACGACTACTTCGACTACGATACGTGAATGACTACTGTCACCGCCCTCGTGTCCGTTTTGCGTCGGCCGCCTTCGTGCGCGCCCGAAGACCGAAACTGTCAAGTTCGCCACCAACCCCGGAGATGCCGATGTAAGGTTCGGCCACGACTACTTCCAATACGGAACGAGAATGCCTACAACGACTACTTCCTCTACCTACGCCAACTACCACGACGACTCGAGAACAACGGATATGATGTTGCGATTCCACCACAACTACGACCCCGGAACAACTACTTCCTCGACGTCGACTACTTCCTCCACGTTCTGAAGTTTCCGGCGTTGACCCCGGCGATCCTCTTTCCAACGTGCGAACCCAAACCCCAACCCTATACCTATGCCCTATTTTCTATAACATATCAACTATAATTAAAATGTCATCTCATTCATGTGTTGCATTGCATTTTTTGTGGGTAAATAAATAACGTGAACCTCCTAAATTAAATGTTGGGCTTCCGGCTCAATTTAAATTGTTTAATTGCATAAACCATAACTAATTCATTTCAACTCCAAATTTGAAAAGTAAAATATGTTTTCCAATCAAAATTCTCTAAACTTTGCAAATATCAACTTTGTTTTCTGTTTTGAATAATTTAAATTGCTGAAAACAACTATTTCTTAGTTAATGCCTTAAAATTGCTAATTTGATAACTTGCTCATTTTAATTCCAAATCCAACAAATAAAATATGTTTTCATACCCGAAAAATGCACTTAATCTGTTCATGCCATCCATGTTCATGTTTGCACCTTGCATGTTGCATTTTTAGTAGTGTTATGTATGTTCACCTAATAAATAAATATGGAATGTGTTGGGGTATTTAATTCAATTGTTGCCCTATTCCATTTAATATTGCTTAACTCACCTATTTTCTGTTTTCCATGCTAAACAACATTTAAATTGATGGTTAGCTAAACAAGTTGAACCAATTCCTATTTCTCCGGACTCCGGTTCCGATTAAATTGCTTAAGTTGTTTCCCCTGTTGCATCTTGCCATGTCATGCATATAAAATAGGATCATGCTGGATCTTTTGCCGTAGAAGTAATTGTTGCATCCGGTGTTACTTTTAGCTCTTTGCTTCTTCGCGGATAGGACGTTGAGATGATGTGAGCAACGACAAGTTCTGCTACCTTGCGGGATCTCAGGCAAGTATACTCACTTGCTGCCAAATGGCTGCCTTTCATCACTTGTTACCGATGCTTTCCGTTGTTCTTATTCTAGCCTGTTGTTTCGATGCTTGTGTCACGATCCTATTATATGTTTACCTTGCAGCCATGATATAGCCTTCCTTCCACTTCCTATTAACTGTTGTTTGTTTACCCTGTTGGTCCTCGTGTCGTAGTTGCATGCTTAGTGTTGTTTGCGCTAAGTCTTGTTGTCCGTCTTATCACCTGTTTAGTTGATAGTTGGGTTTCAATTCAATCAACAACTCGTTATTGTTCTGGGTAATAATAATTTGATGATAAGGCACCGGCAGGAGGCCCGGGTTAGGGTTTTGGAGCCGGCTGGTGTCGAAACTAGGAAAAGAGTCTTGTCTACTGATCCATGATGAGCGTGCTCACCGCATCCGGGTGGTAGTATGGGACCCCCCTCGGCTTAGACCTGATCTGCAGCTTGTCCGAAGAGCCACACTTAGTTCGGGTGTTCCATTTGCTCCTTGCATAATGGGTTGATCACCCATGGTTACTGATGATGATGATGCATATAGGGCGAGGCCCGTAGTGCCGGGGTGTTGTGTCCTGCGGGAGTTTTGCACACCTGCGCTGAGTATTCGGCTGCGTGGCTGGGACCTTATAGCTCCGTGGCTCCTAGGACGGGTTGTAGAGATGGTTTGGGTCGTGTCAAGCCAACCTGAGTTTTAGTTGGTGGCTTGAGTGTGTACGGGTATTGGAGCACACCCTGTAGGGATAAATCTTCTCGAGAAGCCGTGTTTTCCGCGGTTATGGATTACTTGGTGAAAGTACTGGCTAACAAGTACTCAGACAACTTACACCTAATCAATAATGATTTGACTAGTAATAGGCATATTGTCACAATAACCTGAACTTCACCCTAATCAACAGTGTGAGTTATCCTTGGGTTGCTTCCTTAGAAGGGGGTGACATTGGATGGGTATTGTTTGGTGAGTAGTTGTAGTTGGTTCCGATACGCTATCTTATCCCCTCTTTTAGCCGGATGTTGTAGTGAGTTTCTGTAGTTGTTTAGTGCAGCCCGCTGCCGCTTATTTGCAACAACCTCTTCCTTTCTGTTGCACCCAAAGTATTTGTATCTTGTGATGACTCGCTACGCCGGTATCTTGTGAGTATGGTTTATCCACTTGCCAGTACTTAACCGTACTGACCCACGAATCTCTTTCGTGGCTGCATATTCAATATTGTAGTCAACAGGTTTGAAGTCTGACGACGTTAGCTTGGGAATCCCTCCGGCTTGGCCTGGGCAGGGACTGGACGCTCTCGGTTATCTTCAGGACTCTTAGTCCAATTTGTATCTTGTCTGTAGTCGGACGCTATGTTGTTTCTTCCGCTGTTATTTGGATCTTTGTATTGTATCAGTTGTATCCCTGACTCGTTTGAGAGCGTCCAATCCTTGCCCAGGCCAAGCCGGAGGGATTCCCAAGCTAACGTCGTCAGACTTCAAACCTGTTGACTGCAATATTGAATATGCAGCCACGAAAAAGATTCGTGGGTCAGTACGGTTAAGTACTGGCAAGTGGATAAACCATACTCACAAGATACCGGCGTAGCCAGTCATCACAAGATACAAATACTTTGGGTTCAACGGAAAGGAAGGGGTTGTTGCAAATAAGCGGCAGCGGGCTGCACTAACCAACTACAGAAACTCACTACAACATCCGGCTAAAAGAGGGGGATAAGATAGCGTATCGGAACCAACTACAACTACTCACCAAACAATACCCATCCAATGTCACCCCCTACTAAGGAAGCAACCCAAGGAAACTCACACGGTTGATTAAGGTGACATTCATTTTGAGGGTGGAAGTAATCTATATTACTAGTCAAGTCGTTATAGTTAGGTGTAAGTTTTCTGAGTACTTGTTAGCCAGTACTTTCACCAATTCGTCACATAACCGCGGACAACACGGCTTCTCGAGAAGATTCATCCCTGCAGGGTGTGCTCCAGTACCCGTACGCACTCAAGCCACCAACTAAAACTCAGGTTGGCTCGACACGACCCAAACCATCTCTACAACCCATCCTAGGAGCCACGGAGCTATAAGGTCCCGGCCAGTCCGCTAGGCGCAAGGGTGAAAACCACACCCCCCCGGCACCACAGGCCTCGCCCTATATGCATCATCATCATCATAAGTAACCATGGGGGATCCACCCATTATGCAAGGAGCAAATGGAACACCCGAACTAAGTGTGGCTCTTCGGACAAGCTGCAGATCAGGTCTAAGTCGAGGGGGGTCCCATACTACCACCCGGATGCGGTGAGCACGCTCATCATGGATCAGTAGACAAGACTCTTTTCCTAATTAGGTTCGACACTAGCAGGCTTCAAAACCCTAACCCGGGCCTCCTGCCGGTGCCTTAACATCAAATTATTATTACCCAAAAACATTAATAGGTTGTTGATTAATTGAAACCCAACCAACAAAGTAAACAGGTGATAAGATAAATGACAACAAGACTCGAGCACAAACAAACCTAAGCATGCAACTACGACACGGGGGCCAACAAGGTAAACAAGCAACAGTTAATAGGAAGTGGAAGGAAAGGGCTATCTCATGGCTGCAAGGTAAGCAATATGATAGGATCGAGACACAAGCATCGAATCAACATGCTAGAATAAGAACAACGGAAAGAATCTGTAACAAGTGATGAAAGGCAGCCATTTGGCAGCAAGTGAGTATACTTGCCTGAGATCCCGCAAGTAGAGGTACATCCACAGAACTTGTCGTTGCTCACATCATCTCGACGTCCTATCCGCGAAGAAGCAACGAACTAAAAGAAACACCGGATGCAACAATTACTTCTACGGCAAAGATCCAGCATGATCCTATTTTATATG
This sequence comes from Alopecurus myosuroides, assembly GCA_028641055.1. Lineage (NCBI taxonomy): Eukaryota > Viridiplantae > Streptophyta > Magnoliopsida > Poales > Poaceae > Alopecurus > Alopecurus myosuroides. The sequence continues at coordinate 244,521,412 of CM054062.1, forward strand.
CATGACATGCGAGGATGCAACACGAGGAAACAACTTAAGCAATTTAATCGGAACCGGGGTCCGGAGAAATAGAGATTGGTTCAAGTTGTTTATTTAACCATCAAGTTAAATGTTGTTTAGCATGGAAAACAATAGATAGGTGAGTGAGACAAGATTAAATGGAATAGGGCAACAATTGAATTAAATACCCCCAACACATTCCATATTTAATTATTAGGTGACATTACTATTACCCGCACCCACAAAATGCAATGCTATGCATGATGACATGATGCGGAAAAAAAAAAGAAACCAATCAATTTCTAATTGGTAAAACCCCCGGGTGTTACAAAGAATCATTAGTTTCTTTGTCAACTGCATCCCATGCAATGGGATATATTTGATTGCTAGCATCTCTACCAACAACACACAAAAGCTCTCCAGATCTTCCTTTGAAAAAACATCCATCAAGACCAATCACCTTCCTACATCCAGCAAGAAAGCCTTTTATGAAAGCTTCAAAACATACATAGAACCTGTAAAATGTTGGCTTCTCAAAGTCCGCATGAAGCTTGACAATTACTGTGCTACCTGGGTTGCTTCTAAGTAACTCGTTTTGATAATCAAACACTTTTCCATATTCACCAAATTGTGCATCCATCATTCTAGCAACCACTATAGCCTTGGCTTTTTTAATCTTTGATATGTGCACATTTGCAAACATTTATTCTTGAACTGTCTGTTGTAGGTGCGCAACACTCCACTGTGAATTTTCCATTATCAAATTTTGATACTTGTTTGCAGTTCTAGTTGTCGTCACCAACTTACTATCTCTTCTCTTAGGACATATGTGCTCATCTTTGTAAGAAGTTATCTGCCAACTCTGGAATTTTCTTGTTTTCTTCAATAAGAAAACCCAAGGACACAAAGGCCAACTACAAGCTTCCCTAGCTCTATCACCCTCATCCTTTACAAACTTAGTTTCCTTTCTCTCATTGAGACCATAATTGATTATGGCTTGCTTGAAATCCTGTTTGCCATTGAGTTTCATACCAGGCTCAAAATATGGCACCCCGCATCTCTATCAAACCTTGCATATTTTGACTCTTTAACATAGATATCACCTTCACTATCTTCGTCCAATGAGTCATCATCATCACTAAAGTTACCTTCTATATTCTCAGTAGAGGCGGAGCTACGTGTAATTCAGCAGGGGCCGCCCCCAGCCCATTTGCCCCCCCAAGAATCGGCCCACACCTCTCTGTTTCTGGCATTCTAGCCCATTCCCCCCCCCCCCCAAAGGAGTTGGGCCAAGCTCCGCCGGTGATTCTCAGGTGCATCATTGAACTTCATATCACCATAAAAAACAGGAGGTTTACCAGCCTTCATCGAAGCTTTGAGATGCATATAACTTTGGTGAATGTTTGCTGCCTCATCATCAGAAGAAGAATCATCATGGGGAGCATAGTCAGAATCATCAAATGAAACATCATTATCTTTATTACCACGACTTGGTCTAGGCCTATGCACTAGCAAATTTTCCACCACTTCATCCCGCCATGAAGACATACCAACACTATCGTCGATAACCTGCAACTCATTATAAAAATCTGGTTCAGGAAATGGGATGCCACTATGCCCACCTTGTATCTGATCCTCAATAAATCCACCATTCATCGTATGGTTTGCCTCAACCTGTTGTTCTCCCAGTTCTTCAACGTAAATGTTCATCACACTGTCAATGGGTATATGATTTAACATTAACATGCACGCGTCATCACTCGCTAGACAACCAAGGCCATCAAACAAGTATTTCCCAGGCATTAACCAATGCAACATCTCTCTCTCTCTAAAATATTGTGGTGCAGCCTCAAATGACGACGAATCTCTGCTATTCCGCATCTCTCACGGGGAATCATAGACATGGCATCTTCCCCACCCACATACTCCAATGTTCGCCCATCTTTTACAATATTTCCTTCAAAGTGAAACCGAACAAACAAGTAATCTTTCCGAGACATCTAGCACTATGAAACATATCGAAACAGATGTTACGCCAAGCATAAAGGAGCATTAACCCATTGCAAAAAAAAAAAAAAAAAAAAAAACCCATTGCAAATAGACATGTCCAAGCACCTGGCTAGTCTTTGAGAAACTTTACAATCAGTCGTTACTTTGTGAAATTTAAGAGACCAGATTGGTGTTGATCTAAAATTTATGCTACAATGGATCATTCATCAGGCTCGATGGAGATAGAGCTCTGTGCTTTTCTATTCCCATCGCGTACGTCAGTACAATCTGGTCGGGAGCTAGCACAATCTGGTCGGGAGCTAGCATGCTAGTAGCGTTCAAAGTGCAGATGCAATCACGGGAGCACATGTGGTACTTACATGTGATTGATCCTTTGGCAACCCAGCGGCGCTAGCGGCGACGGCCTGCATAGGGTCTAGCGCATGTCAGTGGAGGACAACAGCGCTAGCGGCGGTGGCGGCTTGTGGAGGGTCCGGCGACACTATGGTCTGTTGAGGGAACGATCGATACCGGCCGATCGAGTATATCTGGCCCATGCACGTACGAGGGAACGTAAAGACAAGTATCTCGTATTTTTTTTTGTACGCTGACGCGGCGAAAAAAATCGGCTCAAACCGTGGCCAAACGGTGGAAGGGGTAACTTTGATCGGTTCTTATATTTTAAGACCGAAGACTAGACCAAATAAAAATTTAAGGTTGTAAACTGAACTTCTTAGGCCCCGCTTGGGAGGTTAGCTTTTTTTTCCCGTCCGTAACCGTTTCCGCGCGTATGTGCGAGTGCACAAGAAAACCGGCGCATATTATACAGAGCAGCGCTGGTCCGTTGACATTTACAGAGGATTGGGCTAAGAAACGGGCCGGATTGGACAACTAAACAGCGAACCAAGCACCATTACGGACCTCCGTTGGAAATTAGCCTAGCTCCAGAAATCAGGGGGTTTTGGGCTAAAATACGCCTAACCAAGCGGGGCCTTAATGAATTCAGGGGTAAAATTAATGGACTTCTCTCAAAAAAGAAATAAGAGGACTGAGTCTATTCTGGTGATGGACTGATGGTGTGCCTTGTTGGATCGGCGGCTCGGCGTCAGTGTTGAACAAGTCTATTCGCTAGATCGTCACTTGCGTGTATTCTTCTCTGAATGGTTATAATGATCACATAAAGTGCTAATTTGTCTTCTATTGATCGGTAACTACGGTGAGTCCTTGTCGATCACAACCTTTTCATCTGAACGCAACAGACGATATAGTCGCATCCGAATCTATGACCAAGTGACTAGCACGCGCAACACAAAGGACGTCACATGCTACTATAATTACTGCAATTGCAAGTTACAACAAAATGTCATATTGGTCTGCAGAGTACTGGGTGAATTAACGTATTGTACAGCACACACAGTTACACACATTCACAAAATGGACCAAAAATACTGAACGCGGTAAACTCTGTTATGTTTCGATCCTATCGTGCGGCCACTTCGTTGACGATCCCAATGTTCTCGTCCGAGCTGGGCTGCCATAGCTTCTCGAACGCGTCACCCACCGGCAACGGCTGCACCAGCATCGACAGGCTGAACACGACGTCGGCCATCTTCGGCCGCCGCGACGCGTCCTCCTCCGTGCAAGCCCGCGCCATGCCGGCCAAGCTGAGCGCCGCGTCCAGGTGGTACACGCCCCCAAGGCTGGGGTCCATCCACTTCCTCAGCTTGGCGTCCCTCTTGTCCCCGGCTTCCAGCACCGCACGGATGTCCCGCCACAGCATGCCGATCTCCGCGCCGACGCGCGCCTCCATGGCCCTCCTGCCGGAGAGAAGCTCGAGGATCAGCAGGCCGAAGGCGAACACGTCGCTGCTCGTCGCCGCGGCGTCCACCGTCGCGGGCGTGGCCACGGAGAAGTTTGATATCTTGGCCCTGAAGTCGGCGGTGAGGAGGATGTTCCGTGCACGGACGTCGCCGTGCACCATGCTGGGCTGCGTGTGCTCGTGCATGTAGAGCAGCCCGTTGGCGACGTCGAAGGCGATGCCCAGCCTCTGGTTCCACAGGAGAGTATCCACGGGGCTCGACGTCGACGGCAGCGAGGACGGCGGCTTCTGGTAGTAGAGCCACTTGTCGAGCGAGCCCTTGGCGGCGAACTCGTAGACGAGGAACGTGTACTCCCCGTCCGCGCCCATGGATACGCCGGCGAGCCTGATGAGGTTGGCGTGGTTGACCATCTGCGTCATCCTCATCTCCGCCGATACGTCGCCTTTCGCCGGCTTCACCGCGAACACCTCCCCGTCGAGCTTCGCCCGGTAGTAGGAGGTGCCGAGCCTGCACCGCTCGTCGAGATTCATCGTCGCCTCCATGATCTCCTCGGTCCCGAAGATGATGGGCTTGTCGATGAACTGGGACACGCTGGTGAGCAGCTTGTCCCCTCCTCCTCCTCCTCTGATCATGCGAGCGACGGAGCTGCTGCTGTGACAGTCTCTCTGGTTCCAACAAAGCCTCGGGGCCCCCAAGTGCACCGTGGCCTCGTCACGACGATACCTCCGGTACGCGAACATGGCCACGCACAAGGCGGCGAACACGACGATGGACACCGCGACGCTGACCGCGATGGTGACACCGGCCGGGCTGCGCTTCCCAGCACCGGAGTCGCCGGTAGCAGCGGTGTATTGCAGGGGCGGAAGCTGCGGCCGCTGAGACACCGGGATCAGCATCGGCTGCGTCGTGACGGAGGTGAAGTCGACGGTGACGTTGTTCGCGTCAGCGATGGCCTTGGTGGACGCGTTCATCAGCTTGCTCACCCTGGTCATGTCGTCCTCCGGCTGCCACAGGTAGGTGATGTGTTGGAGTACCCCGTCTCCGCGCTCCGCCGGCGTGGGGCAGCGGCAGAAGAGCGGCACGGTGACCTCCTGCAGGACCTTGAGCTTGTTGGCGGGCGCCAGGGGGTTGAGGTTCTCGACGAGGCCGTAGCTGGTGAGGTTCTCGAACGCGGTGACCGCGAGCGCGTAGTAGGTGTCGCCCGACTGGATGGGGTAGGTGATGTTGGCGAAGGACCAGTTGCCGGTGCAGCCGCACTTGACGGGCACGAGCAGGGGCTGATCAGGGAGCAGCGTCCCGTCCTCGGTGGTCAGGTTGTTGGCGCTGACGATCAGCGCTCGGCTCACGCCGAAGAGGTCGGAGATGCTGGCGAGGCTGAGGAACCCCGGCGACTGCGTCCGGTACACGACGAAGGTGTCGCACGGCGTGGGCACCGCGCAGGCGAAGCGCGCGGGGACGGTGGCATTGGGGGCGTCCTGCGCGCCGCAGCGGTGGCATGCCAGGACCAGAGCGAGGAGGAGCAGAGGGAAGCGGGGACGGCGGGGCTCCATCTGGCGCGCTCTGTTGTGTCTGTCACGGCCTCTGATCGTGTGTTGCGAAGGGGAGGGCAGGCTCGATTTAGTACTGGTACGTACAATGGCTGACGTGCGGCTAGCCCGGCGGCAGCTACACAGGATTGTTCGAGTCAACCACGGTGGCCGTTTTGTCGCGGCTCGCGCGGGTTTGATTCGGCGCTCCAATTCTCGCTTCGCGGTGCAGATGCGGTTCTTCCTCCTGTCTGCATTAGACTCGAATTGTTTGTAGTACTACGTATGATTTGATCACCGAGATATTTAAACACCGGCAAGTTTGATTGCTGGGATGATGACGAAAACCTGTGGCGGCTTTGCTCCGGAGGTCCTAGCTTCTTCTGCTGGTGCTTAGTGAACTGAAGGTAGCTGTCAAGGGTGATTGATTGCAGTTTCTTTTTAGACGATGATTGATAGATTGCAGTTGGAACAACGGAACGGGTCTGCCGTTTGCTCATAGGAGGAACTACCTGTCAGATGACAGTGCTTGCAGCGGTATCGCTGTCAGGAGAAAGGAAGAGAGATTATACTGATCTTAAACGTTAACGGAATAATAAGCTATGCGCTAACCTACAGCTTTTCGATGCACACGATGAGTGTGTGATTTATTTTTACAAGAAAAATAGGCCACTGATCTGATTATATGCGGATACAGTGGGATTCATGCACTAGCCGGCAGGAAGCATGATCTCCTCAGTCCAGAGCATAAAACAGATGCATCAACTGATTCAGCTTAATCATATGTGTTTTGACGTATATGCTGGTACGACCGTACGAGAAGCTAAGACCATTTCTGGGAAGTTCTTTCTACAAGTTAACACGGCAAAACATTTGCATTTCCATTACCTAAAGAATTTCAATTAGAAAAAAAAAGACAAAAAAGAACAAGCAAATAAAAGGCCCAGCGTGAGGTTACACAATTGTTATGCTCCCACAATGCACTAATGAGTTGGAAGAGTGGAATGCTGGAAAACTCTTGCATCCAGCTCTTACAAGTTCGTGAAGAGACAAGTATAATCAAGAAATCGAACCATTTTCTCAATATATCGGTTCCCCCTCCTCCTATCGGCTTGGCCGGTGGTAACAGGATGTATGCGTGGAGTTTTTTTTTAATAAAAACGGTGTTTTCAATAGATTAGGTTAGGATTTTGGTACCCGTGTTCTACATTAATGGAAATGACATTGTTCACAATAAGTAATCTTCGGCACCTTTGTTATTTAGATCTTACTTCGCCTGATTGATTTTGGATTTTTTTTCCCATGGTTGCCACAAAGAGGATTGTCCTTGCAATGTTTGTCACGACTGCTACGTTCTCAATAATGGTGATCCGTACTCTTACCTCCCAGCGACATCGACCAGGCTATTTGGTTGTTTTTCTCTGTAATACTGATGTTCGTACTTTTGCTGATATTGGTTGATTACTTTAATGTCTGCGTGCGGCCACGCAGTCTTGGCATTGCGGTTCAAATTAAAATTATGAGAGAATTTGCGTTGGTATTTACAGATTTATGGTTTGATTAGATGGATTAGTGCGCTTCGCCGCGCCGTCTGCTTTGCGTCTTTGCATGTCGTGTTTTGATCTGGTTATAACGTGTTGGTAGTAGATTGATGGCTTAGTTAGGTGCTCTGAGTGGACGTCGCGACTGACGTGTTGTGACATTATTTGTGGTGGTGAGCATAGCCGATGGTTTTGGTCTTCGTACACTAGACGTGTGTTTTCCATAGGTGTGAAGTAGTTGAGTTTTTTTTAGGCGTGTGTTCTTTTCTATTACTCCTTGTGTGGGACAACTTAGCTGTCGTTCTTCATGTAGAATGGAGCCTCTGATAATAGTGTCGTTACTGGAATAAACACCGTAGATTAAAAGGAAAATTTCAAATATAAGTAGAAAGTTTGACTCCATAGAATTTACTAATTCTTGAGCACCCAAATCAGTTTTTAATCTGAACAATGAACCGAAAGAGAAATGTTATTGCTCTGATAAAAAATGTATGTGGCCAAGGATGTTTGTTGAGCAACTCGTGCAAAAACATAGTATTCTCGTGCTTAATTTAATAATTAACAAAAAAAAATACAATTGAAGCTACCAAATTTTCTACTACCCCACTCTAGAACCTTTGGGAATTTTCAACAACACTTTATTCTTCTCTATTTCACAGTTTATGGATCTGTTTCATAATATTTCCCTTTGGTTTGCCACTTACCTACAAAATGAAAGAAGATGCCACTTACAAAACACATTTTTTCTTGAAAACCCCAATATGTGACGCAACGTATAGAGGAGCAAATCAAAAAGGGTAAAAGTATAAAAAATTATGAATCTCTCCTACAAATCACTGAATAACACATACAATCAGACATGTTCTCATGGAACTATCCTTGAATCAAGCCATAATCAGTTCATTCAATCAATCATAGTTCACTTGTGAAGAAATAACCATCAGCAAGGACCACTATCTATTGTACTGAAACAAAAACAGTGAGAGAGTTGCACCTAAAATAAAGAAATAATACCAGCTTGTAAGAAACCAAATGGAGGAACAACACGGTAAAAACAAAAGTAAGCAAATAATTACACCTTCTAATCTAATTCAACAGCCTATGAGTAAAAAATATTGTTGAGGAATTTCTTCTGTTACTTCATATTTGTATTGATTTCTCACTGACTTGAGTATCTGACTAAGAATTCATCTTAGTCAGGGCTTCATTGCATCCAAAACATTAAAATTGCCCCTCCATTGGTGTGGGCAAACATTTTAACATAACAAATATATTTTCTTTTGTTTTCTGTTTTGCATATTCAAAAATCTTCATCAAGAAAGAAGATAAATAGGTTTAGAATATACTAGAATAGGTTCTTGTAATGGTTTGAACTCAAACTTGTAATTCTGGCATTTTTGCCTTTGTAATTCAGATTTGTATTCTTGGTATTTGAACATGAATGAAATTTGAATTCCATTACTTATTGTCCATTTCAAATACTTGCGTGGATTTAGTCAAAAACAATGGTTTTGGTTTTTGCCGTGGTGAGGATCACCGGACTGTCATCTATTTATATACCAATGATACATGAATAAGTACAAGAGTTGTTGAGACACAAAGATTGTTTGTACGTGTCGTGAAAGGCTACAACCTACTACGAACCTAACTAACTAACACTGTTAGGATTATACGTTTAACATTCCCCCGCAATGTCAACCTACTGACACTAGGTTGAGATTGGACCATAAACGATCCAATGTTTGCTTGGTGGCTGGCTTGATAAAGGCATCTGCAATTTGGTCTACTGATGCTATGAAGCGAACCTCGAGAGCTCCAAGGGCAACTTTTTCTCGTACGAAATAAAAATCGACTTCGATGTGCTTCGTCCTCGCGTGAAACACAGGGTTGGAACTCAAATAAGTTGCGCCCAGGTTTTCACACCACAAAACAGGTGCTCGCGGCTGTGACACACCAAGTTCCCGTAAAACTTACTGTACTCGGGTTGCCTCTGACGTGCCATTCGCCAAGGCTTTGTACTCGGCCTCTGTCAATGACCTCGAAACGGTGGGCTGCTTCCTAGCGCTCCACCATATGAGGTTAGGTCCAAAGAACACAGCGAACCCCCCGGTTGAACGCCTGTCGTCTGGGTTTCCGTCCCAATCAGCGTCTGTAAAAATACTCAACAAAGTAGAGCTCGATAGCTGTAGACGCAATCATGTTGCCATTGTTCCTTTAATATACCGAAGGAGGCGTTTCACAGCTTCCCAATGAACGTCGGTGGGTTTGGAGAGGAATTGGTGCACCTTGTTGACAGAGAACGAGATGTCAGGCCGAGTGAGAGTAAAGTACTGTAGAGCGCCGACTGTGCTGCGAAACTTGAAGGCGTCCTCTTCGCTGAGAGTACGGCCTAACTCATGAGACAACTTCTCATGGGAATCCACGGGGGTAGAGGATGATTTGCAGTTCGCCATGTTGGTACGACACAAACAATCCTCCGCATATTTGCGCTAAGTAAGAGTCATTCCCCCGGAATGGCAAACCACCTCGATGCCGATAAAGAAATGAAGTGGGCCAAGGTCCTTAACCGGGAAGCTGTCTAGAAGCTTCTTGAGGAGACGATGAGCAGCCGCTGAAGAGGAGCTAACAATGACAATGTCATCAACGTAGACGAGCATGTAGATAGTCACGTCACCATGGTTGAAGATGAATAGTGAGGTATCTGGAGCTGATGGAACAAAACCGAGTTGTTGGAGCCGATCACTCAAACGCGAGTACCACGCACGCGGGGACTGCTTGAGCCCATAGATGGACTTGTGGAGCTTGGAAACATAGTCAGGATGACGCTCATCCTGAAACCCTGCTGGTTGCTGGATGTACGCCGACTCGGTGAGGACGTCGTGCAAGAAGGCGTTGTTGATGTCTATCTGACGAAGATGCCAGTCCCGAGCAACAACGATGGAGAGCACTAAGTCATGGTGGCGGGCTGAACAACCAAATTGAAGGTGTCTTGGTAGTCGATGTCGTATTGCTGCGTGAAACCTCGGGCGACGAGGCGTGCCTTGAACTTGTCGAGCGAGCCATCTGCCTTGTGTTTAGTCTTGAAGATCCGCTTGCACCCGATCACGTTTGTGCCTGGTGGACGGGGAACAAGGCTCCAAGTATGATTGTGCTGCAGGGCATCATGCTCGTCCTCCATAGCCGAGCACCACTGAGCATCAGCGAGGGTGGCGGGCACGACGCTTTGGATCACAACGAATCATGCCATCGGTGGGTGATACGTCCAAAACGTATCTATTTTTTGGAACACTTTTGCTGTTGTTTTCCTCTAAACTTGTAGTTTTGGATACAACTAACACGGACTAACGCTATTTTCGGCAGAATTACCTTGGCGTCTCGTTTTTGTGCATGAAATCAACTTTCGGGGAAATGCCTAGAAAAGATCTTGAAGTCCTTATTTTACCCGAAGACCCCCGCAGCTAGAAGATGAGCCGGAGGGGCAAGGAGGGGCCCACACCACCTAGTGGCACGCCCCCCCTCCCCAGGCCGCGCCACCACATGGTGTGGCTGCCTCGGGAACCACCTCGGCCTCCCCTTTCGACTACATAAGCCCCGTGACCTAAAAACCTAGGGGGTTCGTCATATTCCAGAGAAAAACACCACAGCGTCGCCGCCACCTCGAAACCCAATTCGGGGATCAGAAGTTCCTGTTTTGGCACCCTGTCGGGACGGGGATTCGGAGGAGATCATCTCCATCGACATCGCCACCTCTTCTCCATCAACCATCCATGTTTCCCTCGTCCATGTGTGAGTAAAACACCGATGTAGTCTGAGAGGGATGGAAGAGACTGGATGAGATCGATCATCTAATAATGCCAGATTGCTAGGGCATAGTTCCTAGTATCCATTGTTAGTGTTTTCTATCGTTGTTGCAACTTGTTATGCTTAATGCTTGTCACTAGGGCCCGAGTTCCATGATCTCAGATCTGAACATGTTATTGTTTCATGAGTATAATTATGTTTCTTGATCATATATGCAAGTTTTTTACACATGTCATTGTCCGGAACCCGAGGCCCCAAAGTGACAGAAATTTGGGACAATCGGAGGGGATGGTTGTGATGCGAGGATCACGTGTGTTCGCGGAGTGTTAATGCTTTGCTCCGGTGCTTTATTAAAAGGAGAACCTGTCGAGACATCGTAATAAGGTTCATGGACGGGGGTGCCATAAGCCTACTGGTAGAACCGCGAGGGAACATGGAAGAACTGTAAACGAGAACACCGAGTTTACCCAGGTTCAATACGACGCAACTAGGCGGCGTTCCTACTCCTGCAATCTCACTAAATCAGGCCTGAAGCCTGAAGTATATAGAGTACAATTGTGAGTATGGTTTCGCTAACTCGGCGAGGATGAACTTTCCGACGAGTTGGCTTCTAGCTAATTGTCTCCTCTTCTCTTACTCCCGTCCGGCTTTATATAGATAGCCGGATTAGGGCTTACAGAAAGGAAACCTAGAAGACTACGGAAAGTATCCAACTTGGAAAGTAAGGAGTCTGTCTTCTTCTCCAAGCCACACCACTTTGGGCCGTGGTCCGGGGTCTTCTAGAATCCGGCTTCCTGCGCGTCATCTTACTGGGCCGCCCAATGGACTATGCTCCATTGCCTGTGGGCCACCCTGGTAATCCGGCCTTCGGCCAATGCCAGATATACCCCTAGTTGGCATATATCTGACATTAGCCCCCAAGAAGGATTAAAACTTCATTCTGACGTCCCTTGTGAATTTGTATTCTCTTTAGAAATGTCGACGTTTTGTCTTGATTCTTCTTTCAGCAAAATCCTTTAATGCCAAACTCGGATTCTCCAAAATCAGGCATTTCTTCCGCGAATCTTCGTGGAGAAGGAAACGGTGACGCAAGCGATGAAATCTTGCTTACGTCACGAACATCGGGGTTCAGTCAAAAGCCTGACCCTTATCTCTGACAGATTCTCGCGCAAGAAATGAGGAGATAAGAATAATCACCCCGCCCCCTCGTTTCCTGGATTTTCAAGCGTTACACGCGTCAAGCATCCAACGGCTGAAAGAGCCGTTGGAGCCAATCTCAACGTATCCTGGCTATAAATAGTCGCCTCGGGGTCTCCGGCTCACCTTCCGCATCCTCTTATTACTCGAACCTCTACAGAACTGCCACTACCAGCCCTCGAGCGAAAGCATGCAAAGATAAACGCGAACCAGAGCCCCGAGTCCTCACCGAAAAAAACCATCGGTGGTTCCTGCTCCCGGTTGCTCCGCCCACAAATGGACACCGTAAGTCCTCCACGCGCCTTCGATATCGTGAACATCGAAGCCACCATCGAGGACCTCATCCAAGACCTCGACCTCGTCGTCAGAGCTTCTCCGAGCTTCTCTGCGAACGTATCGGAGGCATCTGTGAGCGCTCCAACGGACGGGGATCTCACTACCGCCGCCAAAACTATGCCGCCGCCTTCGGCCACTCCTCCTCCTCCTCCCTTCCCCGATACTGAGGAGGGGTAAACTTCAATTCGCGACGGCGAGAACACGACGGCCATCGTCACCAGTGGAGGCGAGGAAGAAGACGAAGGACATGCCGGAAACTGGAGCCACTGCAACGTGGCCCCGGCTCTTCTTCATGCCATGGAGAAAGACGGGTTCATTGTGAAGGACAAATGGCGGCTGGACGAGGACGACATTGATCCCTCTCCGAAAGCCGGAGAACGCGTGGTTCTGGATTCCCATATCAATCGAGGTATGGGTTTTCCGCCATCCGCGTTTTTCATCCAAGTTCTCAAGCATTACAACATCCAGCCCCACAATCTTCCACCCAACTCCATATTGTACATAGCCGGGTTCCAGGCCCTTTTCGAGTGTTACTTAGGGATAGAATTCCGCCTAGATTTCTTCCAATATTGTTTCAACATGAAACGCAACACCACCGGGTGTTCTCCTGATTTGCGGGACCATTTCCTTTAATCTCTGTAGGAATAGAGAGGAATGGTTTCCCAAAATCAATACTTCCGAGTCCGTCCAATTCTGGATAGGCTCTTTTTTCTATCATTCGGATGTTCCCTACCCTGGAAAGGATACGGGAATTCCGGCTTTCATCAATTCCGCGGCCACGCCCCAAGACAATTGGGTGTTGGACGCGGTCCATATTCTGCCTTCAGACCTGATGGGAATCAAAATAAGGATAGCAAAACTTGTCTCGTCCAATACTCCTCTCACCGGCATGGATACAGTTCTGTGCTGGCTCGGAAGGAGGATTCAACCTCTTGCTCATCGCGGCGGCTGGTGATACGTCGTCTCTATAATTTCTGATGCTCCATGATCATATTATGTCAATTGCTACTTGTTTTCTCCCTTATTTATATCATTTTTATACGTTTTCCGGGACTAACTATTAACAAGATGCCAAGTGCCATTTCCCTGTTTTTTGCTTTTTTTGGTTTCAGAAAAGTTGTTCTGGAAACATTCTCGGAATTGGACCCCACAAAGCCTGAAGTGCCTATTTTCCCTGGAAGCATCCAGAAGACCGAAGGAGAGTCAAAGACGGGCACCAGGGGGGCCACACCATAGGGTGACGCCTCCCCCCCCCCCGGCCGTGCCAACTATGGGTGTGGGGCCCCTGGAGCTCCATCGCCTTTGCCCTTTCGCCTATTTAATCCCCGGGATGGAAAACCCTAAACAACTGATAAAAAATCCCCGAAAAGTTCCACAGCCACCGTCACCGTCAACCCTAGATCAGGGGGTTCTGAAGCTATTTCCGGCACCCTGTCGGAGAGGAAATCATCACCGGAGGCTTCTACATCACCATGCCTGCCTCCGAAGTGATGCGTGAGTAGTTCATCCTTGGACTACGGGTTCGTAGCTGTAGCTAAATGGTTGTCTTCTCCTCATATGCCTCCATGTTTAGATCTCGTGAGCTGCCTAACATGATCGAGATTGATCTTATGTAACTCTATGTGCTGTGTTTGCTGGGATCCGATCGTTGATTATAGTCTTTATTGCATATGTTATTTGTGATCTTGCATGCTTTCCGTTGCTAGTGGTTGCTCTGGCCAAGTAGTTGCTAGTGTGACTCCAAGAGGGAGTATTTATGCTTGATAGTGGGTTCATGCCTCCTCTTCGCCTTGCTCGAGTGACAGAAACGTGAAGGGGAGGATGTGATGTTGCCATTAGGGAGAAAACATCGGTGAGAGTGCCCGCGTGCATAATCATTGCTTACATTAAACACATTGTTGAATGCAGTTATCTGTTGCTTGCAACTTAATACCTAAGGGGGTTCGGATGATAACCTGAGGGTGGATTATTAGTCATAGATGCATATGGATTTCGGTCTATGTATATTGTTGTAATGCCCGCACTAAATATCATAGTAGTCATCATGTTATAATGTGCACTCCGGTGCAACCTCTATTTGTCAATTGCCTAGATGTGATTAGTTCACCCAGCATGCTATCTTTTATGGAGAGACACCACTAGTGAACCTATGAACCCCGGTCCATTTTCCTACACTGTTAAACAAACCACTGTTATTTCCTGTTTTCTTTACTTACTGCAAGCATACACCATTTTCCACACTATACGTCTAATCTTTGTTTTCAGCAAGACCGGTGAGATTGTCAACCTCACTATACCGTTGGGACAAAGTATTTTGGGTGTGTTGTATGCAGGTTCCACGTTGTTGCTGACACCGGTGAAGCGACAGCACCAACGTCAGTGGCGTCAACCTTCCGAAGGTCCTCTTCCTCCTACTGGATTGATAACCTTGGTTCTTAACTAAGGGGAATTGCCTACCGTTGTCCTCATCACACCCTCCTCTTGGGGTCTCCCAACGAGTGCACGATCTGCACCATCAGCCGGCTTCTCTGCGAATACACGGGGCCCGATGATTCGATAAGGACAACAAAGTCCGCTTTTTCGAAAAAAGAGTTCAAGAAGCGCGTCAACCAACTTGTGGCTACTCGTGATGAATACGAGGAAACCCTACAAATGTACAACAAAGGAAACCCAGCTCCCAAGTTACGTCTTTTGGGTAACTGTTCGAACTTCTTCTTTTCTCGGATGTTTTGATACTAATCTGGATTCACTTTTTTTACAGCTTCTTGATCTTCTAGAGAAGGATCTTGCCACCGATGTCAAATTAGCGACACTAAAAGCCCGCTTTCAATCAGCCGAAGGGCGGAAGCGCAAGAAGGTATCTTCCAGCCTGGAAGTTATCGATCTTTACGGTGTACCCGTCGCCACTTCCAGGTAAAACGCAGAATTTCACATTTCGTATGCCTTTCTTGCGTATCTTCTTTCTCGGATTTTTAATCTCGCATTTTCATTATTTTTTCTTTTCTAGACTTGCGCCTATCCCTTTGAAGGGAAAAGGCAGGAAGAAGTTAAAAGTTGTTGCTCTTAGGGGGCCAAAGCCATCCCCCGCAGCTGCTCCAGACACTCCAGTAGAAGCTAGAGAGGAAAACACTGTTGCTCGAGAAGAATACCCCTTGCAGTCCAGCCAGCCTGTTGCATCCGACACAGATGTGCAGGAAAGGGCGAAACCTGACCAAGGCGGACCTTCGAACCTTCCAGAGGCGGAACCCATGCCGACCTTTGACAAGAAGTTCAAGGTAAAACAAGAAGTCTGCTTTGACGAACTCGGATATATTCACCCGTGGGCGAAAATTTCCTTGCCTGAGCCTCCTTGATTCGCCCTTGGCCAAAAGGTGATTAGTAGTCCGGAATAATTTTGTGTTCTCACCTCGTTAGGTTATCCAAGACGGAATCCATCACATGTGGATTACCTTCGCGGAATACGCCGAGGAATTCTCCGTGAACTTAAGCGGTTTGTAAAGAATGATCCAGGTAATATCTCTAACCCCCAAGTATTAAGACAAAACCATTCTTTATGGTTTTTTATTAATGCTTTCCTCTTTTGCCTGCTTGTTTTTTCTTAAGCAATCTTTTCCTTTGTATGTTTTTCAGCAAACTACCGAAAACATAAATGTGGAAGTTTTCGAGAAGCTGACCATTAAGAACCAAGAAGTGAAATACCTTCTTGGTATTCTTAATGACAAGGACTCGGAGCTATCCGAAGTTCAAAAGAATTTGAAGGAGTCTACTTGTAAGCATTCTTTTGTTTTCCTTTCCTTGACTCCGATCCTGAAATTTTCTAGGGACTTTTCCAAGTTTTGATCCTTGACTTCTTTTTCTTCTCAACTTCTTTGGCTAAGGACAAGAAAATTGCCGAGGATGCTGGGAACACCGAAACTCTCCGGAAGGAAAACTCGGAGCTTTACAAAATGACAGTAAAGCTTCAGAAGGATCTTGAGGCGAGCCAGCTGGCCCTGGGATTATCCGAATCTCGTGCTTCCCTACAAGCCGAGAAGGATCGGAAGACCATCCAGTATTTGGAGTATGCCCTTCACCAGCGCCTTGAGGAAGGTTCTAAAATGGATATTATCCTTGGTAAGTTTTCTGACTTTTACCATGTTTTCTTTCACTTTGCATAATACCTTATTTTCCTCCTTCTGTTTGACAGATTGTTTTTTTATTTTCTTTAACAGAAGGGAACCCTCTGATCACTCGGATTGATCGAATCCGGGCTTTAGGTACATTCGTCACCGAGATAAAAAAAAATGTCGGAATGCTACTTATCAACAAGTGCATTCCGCACAAAGCAAGCGAGTTCTCGGAAACCAGCAAGCTCCCGGAGGCGATTGAAGAAGTGGCGAACCAGCGCGATTCCTGGCTCCAATCTGTCGCCCGTGGCGGTGTGCGCATGGCCATTGTACTGATGCGTATGCATTACACCACCGCCAAATCCTGGCGCATTGCGACCGGTATTCCGCAAGGATACACCAAAGCGCAGCGAGCAGAGATCTTTGATTCTATCAAGAGGCATGCCTCCAAGATAGCTCGGATTGTGTCTACCTCGACGTTCTACCTAGAGGAAGAAATTCCGGCAACTCCGAGAACCCGAGCGACAGCGACGAGGACGAGGAGGAGGAGTTCGTGGAATGCTCCTGATCCTACATAGCTTGTAGCCAAATAGAACACATTACTATTCTTACAATGTAATATCAATTGTAATGCATTCTATCTTTTGTATTAACACGATTATATTTTGCAATATACTTTTTAACTTTGCAAGTTTTTCAAAGTTTTAATTCCTTTTCTTATAAGTTCTCTGGTTTGTATGCTTTAACTTTCTTTAGTGTTAAAGTGTCTCAAAAGTATGTAATATTCATGCCAAGGTTCCGAGTTAAGGAACCAATCAGTCAAAACTCGGAATTATGGATTATACCTTGGCACTTTTACTTACTAAATCCAGTGACCAAACACAACAAACAATCAGATAATACTTAGGAATAGTAAGGAATTTGAAAAATATGAACCTCAGGCACACAGGCACAGTCTGGGGATTTTAAGCCTCCTTAGGCCAAAAAGCATTCAGTTTTATAACTCCGAGCATGCAGGCGCAATTCAGATTAACATTGAAGCAAAATTGAAAGATCGTTGGGAAATAGATAAGACGGAAATATGCTTGGAACATAAAGTACAAAACAAGACAAAAATGCAAGAATTTCCGATAACTTTATTTCATGATCTCAATGATGTTTACATAGAATTTGAATTAAGTGTAGAAGATACGTAACTGCTGGATGCTCCAGGGCCTCTTTGTCTCTCCTAGTTCTACATCTATGTTTCTTTTCCTCTTCCGATTTGGATTTTTCAGATCATCGTCCATGTCTCGAATATCTACAAGGTAATATGACCCATTTTCATAGCCTTGCTAATGACGAATGGTCCCTCCCAAATTGGGGCTAATTTGTACTTCCTATCATGTACCAATCTTAGCACCAAATCACCTTCTTTGAAAGATCGGTGTTTGATTTTCCGACTATGTTATCGTCGCAGTCCTTGCTGATAAATGGCGGATCTTTGCAACACAAGCTCTCATTCTTCTTCTAAGAGATCGACGGCATCCTGGCGTGCGTTTTTGGCATCAAGTCATCGTACGCCTACATTCTTGGGCTATCATGGATCATGTCCGTAGGAAGCACTGCTTTTGTGCCATAAACCTGGAAAAAAGGTGTTTTCCCTGTTGACATATTTGGCATCGTTCGAATACTCCAAAGCACGGAAGGAAATTCTTCTACCCATGCTCCAGCTCCTCTATGAAGAGGAGATTTGAGTCTTGGGCGGATTCCTTGCAGGATTGAACTATTCATTCGTTCAACCTGGCCATTGGATTGTGGGTGTGCCACAGATGCAAGATCTAGGCGAATTCCCGTTTGTCGGTAATACTTTACTAACCCTCCAATTGAGAAATTTGTCATGTTATCCGTGATTATGCTATGTGGAACGCCGTATCGCATGACTACATCAATGACGAAATTTCTAGCAGTCACACTGTCAAGTTTTTTTATGGGGTTTGCTTCCACCCACTTGGTATACTTATCTACTGCAACGAGTAGATGTGTAAGTCCGCCTCTTGCAGTTTTTGAATGGCCCCATCATATCTATCCCCCAGACCACAAATGGCGATGTTATGGGGATAATTTTAAGTGCTTGAGCCGACATATTCGTCTGCTTGGCGTAATATTGGCATTCGGCACATGTATTCACTATGTGCTCCGCATTTGTCTTGGCTGTGAGCCAGAAAAACCCTGCACGGAATGCTTTTTTAACTATTCTTTTTGATTGAGCATGATGTCCGCAATCTCCTGCATGGATTTCCTGCAGAATCTCTCGTCCTTCTTCTGGCGAAATACATCGCTGAAAAATTCTGATAGTACTGCGTTTGTACATGCAACCATTGATTAGTGTGTATCCTTTGCATCAGCGTTGTATCTGCCTCTGCAAGACTTCATCTGCTCCATCCGGAAACTTCTGATCAACTAAGAAGTTTAAGTATGGAATAGTCCAGTCCGGGTTAACGAGCAAAACTTATATTGACTCGGAAACTAGGGGATAGTCAATATCTCCGTCTTTTATTGATGTTCATGCAAATGTTGGAGGAACACACCAGGTGGTAGAGTTTTCACCCTTTCTGAGCCCATGCGAGCTAAAGCATCCGCGTTCCAATTTTCTTCCCCTTTGACGTGATGTACCTCAAATCCTAGGAAGCAAATGGCAAACTCGTCGACTGTTCTCCGATATTCGGCCATGATGGGTCTTTTAGCATACCATGTTTGGTTCAGCTAATGCTGTACCAAGTCTGAGTCACCATAGCAAAGTATACGTTTGACACATATTTCTTTTGCAATATGCAAGCCATGAAGAAATGCTTCATATTCTGTGTGGGAACCCTAGACTAGCAGTCTGAGGCCTCCAGTATGCATACATTCACGATCCCATGATCAGTTAGTCGTGAACAACATACTCGAGTTGGCATTGCAGATTACAACATCCACTACACGGATACACGGCTTACACAACTGGTCACATGACTCAGTTGAAAACAACTGCCACGTAGGGCAGGAAAACACACTAAACAGCGGAAGTCTTCAAAACAAACTCGTGGTAAAACCCAAGTCATGCCTTGACTACCTACAGGCTACTGACTCGAAGACGTTCCTAGTTCGCACAGCCGTCAGCGACACCATCTTCTTCAGGTTCTCCGAATTTCTGCTCAAAGTCTGGCTAAGACAATAGCCAGGGACGAAACCATTGTGAGTACATTGGATTGTACTCGCAAGACACCCCAAATGAAAGCTAAACATGCAAGTATGCATATATATAGGTGGTAGGAAGGCTGTAATTAGAGTTCAACTAGCTATGATGAATTTAAGACCCATCATAGTTGCACAAGATTTATTTTTCTTTTTTTGAAGCAGATACTTCAAAAGATATTTCATTTCTCTTGTAGATATTGCATGTCCATAAGGTTTTGATAAAGCATTTTAAATAGAAGAAAGTTTTTCTTTGCAAAAACTTCTTGGAAGATCACATCTTCAAGATCATCATTTTTCCAGTACCTCAAAGGTACAATCATTCCCTTTCCAAGTACCTCCCAGGTACAATTCCAAACACTTTTCAAGCTTTTGAAAACATTGACACAATGCTAGCTACATGGCCATTCAACTGTCCAGATCCAAGGACGCGGCTATTCTGAATAGTTTTACTCTGCAGAGGTGTACACAATCCACAAGATCCAGTACATCCGTCGTGAACAACCACGAACTGTCCAAGACAGTATGCAAACATCAGATAATTGGTCCTAACTATCCACTATGCAAGTGCTAGTAAATGGCTACCTCTTCAACTGGGTTTGTTCTACCCGGCACCGAGTGAGTCAGCCGTATCGATCCGGTTTCCCCTGACAACACACCGCCATGGCAGGAGACCCAACTGTTGCAACCGGTGGCAAACTTAATCCCCCAGACTCTGAATGTCCCATGTTTTCCTTTCTGGCGACAATTCGGTTCGGGGGACTCTAACCCCTATAGCACATTGAGGCAGACACGGACTAACACCGACAAGCTTTTAGCTAGACCCCGTTCCCATATTGGGGTAATGTGGCAGCACGGTTTGGTTGTCCGACAAATACTAGGTTATGTGTCATTTTTGGAAAACAAGTCGCAAACATTTCCTCCTTTACAAACCTCCCTCGGACAAGGTCCCACCTTTCCTCGGAGTTTTTCCAAAGCTTTTTCTTTCCAAAAACATCAAGTTAAAATGTCCACTAGGGGACTTAAGTGAATGAGGTGATGATACTAAAATATATAAAGGGCTTGGTAACACCAAGATTATATAGTGGATATAGCATATTAGGTACTTAATAAAGACAGTGGCATAGGCCACTAAGAAAATAGTTTTTGAATCAAACTTTTGTAAAACTTCAGAAGTAAAACATGCATGATATATAATGATAAGTAAACAACAAGAAAGCATTTAGAGTGGCTTGCCTTGGCACTAGTCTTGGTCTTGCTCTTGAAATAAACAAGAGTTGCAATAAAAACCTCTCCGGGAAATTATATCGTCTTCGTTATCTAATGTCGTAAACTCAAAAAGGAAAACACCCAATAAGAACCAAACAAAGGCAAGCACTTGACGCAAAGTAAAAATACAGCAAGAATTTCATCAAACAAGTATACTCACAAGCAATATTACTAGGGTGCACATGAACAAGCAAAACATGCACAAAAACACACATGAATAACCCTAGAATTGATGTTATGGATCCTCAACCAAAATGACATGAGTCCAGTGGGTGTGCCACTCTCATATCATTCCCAAATAAGGTTAAATGACTCTATGGTCATTCATGAGGATGAATAAAATATCAAGAAAAAAATCTAGAAACAACTACACATGCATAGGAAAAGATTAATAAGCAATACTACAAGCCCATAGTAACACATGCTTTTCTAAACATGGAGAAATAATATAACCAGTGGCTAAGCAACCTAACAGAGACAAATCAATCTCAAACATATCATGGCATCACTCAATACATGAAAATAATCAGGAAGCAAAATGACCACTAAAACTAGAGATGCAAAAGGGGCTATTCAGACATGCATACATGCATAACCATAAGAGACCATTAAACAAGATTTATTCTAACTTGATAGATCTATAAGGTAGCATCCAGATAACAGAGAAAACAACACCTATACATGCTAGTAATATCAAAATAATAATCTAATCAATGCCTAAAAAATTAAGCATGCAAACAACAACCTATGGCAGAAAATCATCTAAAACCAACATAGCATGAAAATTTGATCTAGAGCTCACTAAAGCATGCAAGCAAGTATAATATGCTATAATAACAGTAGATATGAGATGGAGAACAATACTAAAGCATTTATTCAAGTCATCATACCAATATGAAGAATAACATAATTTAACCTATTATTACTAGGAAAACACCCTATGAGAATAAAATCCCAACCACCATGGTTTCTCACACAAAAGTCCTAACATGCTAGTGACACACTCAAAACACAACTAAAAAATGAATTAATACCCTACACATTTTAGGAATCAATTTTATAACAAAAACAATATAACACACAATTTAATAAAGGCATAATAATAATAGACAGAAAAGGACTAATTACTAAATAATGCACCAAGCCTATTCTGTAACTCCTAAAATCAAGAAAAACTAGTATTAGATGCTCCTAGTCACTATCAAACCAACAAAAGTGGATTCACATAAAATTCATCACCAATAAAATCAAACAATTCAGAGAAGTGCTCTCTAGCCTAAAACTAACATGCATGTCATTTTCACACCACAACTCAAGTCAACACAAGGCCAACTGCCACAAATATACATTATCAAGGGCTACTCAGAACAGTTGAGTTTGCATGTTTTGGATACATAAAACTCAAGTTATTAAATAAAAGGTGTTAATGAGTGCTTATGCCATTTATTTTATTTCTCCTAAAATATTGCACCAAACATGGATCTGCAAGTTGGAGGTGATTAGGAATTTGCAGATCTACCACTGTGATTTTTAGAGTGGCATATTTTAATAGGTAGCATTTTCATTTTGAATAAAAGCGAACAGACAGAAATAGTCATGAAGGGAAAATAATAAACAACCTGCAGGAAAATGTTATCGGGCCAGATCTGCAAGAAAACGGCCCGACGCAGAGGCAGGCTGGGCGGGAAGGAGCAGGGCGGTGATGGGCTGGCCCACGCGCGTTTCCCGCGCGGGAGAGTTTTCAACCCTGACGGTGGGCCGCGGCGGGGCCCCCTGGTCAGCGACACATGGTCCAGTTGACCGGTAAGCTACCGTTGGATCAAGATCCAACGGCAGGAAGTGGATCGCGCGGGGGCAGACCGGCGGTGACCAAAATATGGAGGCGGAACACACACGCGTCTCGGGGCCGAGGGCATCCTCGCCGGAGCATCGCCGGGGGAGGCGTCAGTCCGCTCCTGGACGCGCTGATGGGTCCAGAGCGGTCAGGAGAGCGCGGCCAAGCGCATGGAACCCACGGTTCCCACGGAGGAGATCCGGACACGGGCATGCGATGGACGGCGGAGGCGGAAATTCCAGGTCGAGGATGGCGTCGCCCTGCAATGAGTATAAAATGGACTTAGCAAGCGCATGATCTTGTAGACGTCAAGAGGGAGATACATGAGCAAACCGCCTTGCCGGGAACGTCTTGCAGAGACGGTTCGAGGAGGTGCTCGCCGGCGGGGCACATCACCCAATACCACCGATTGAGAGAGAAAAGGGAGGGGGATTTTGGTGCAAGACTTCGATTAGGAGGGAGAGGAGGTGGCTTGACAAGGTTTCGAGGAATGGGAAGGCTCTGGATGACCAAGCCTCGATGCTCCATGGGCGGTGCCCATGGCGGCTACGGACATGCTCGTTGGAGCAAGAGAGTTTGAGCTCGGGCATGTCTAGGGGTGTGAGTACGATGAGAAGATCCCGGATGAAGAGGAAATAGAGGGAGAGGTGGTCCATGGAGGAGGAGAGGTGAGTGCTCTTGGTGCTCACCCGAAGGTTTTCGACAGGCAAATAAGGGAGAAGGAGAGCGAGCTGGGGGAATTGAGGGCCACGGGTGTGATCATGGAGCGGTCGTGGAGCTAGTAGACAAGGTAGCGAGGCTCAACATGTTTCCCATGTGTTGGAACGT
The DNA here is from genome assembly GCA_028641055.1 of Alopecurus myosuroides. Lineage (NCBI taxonomy): Eukaryota > Viridiplantae > Streptophyta > Magnoliopsida > Poales > Poaceae > Alopecurus > Alopecurus myosuroides. The sequence continues at coordinate 244,544,875 of CM054062.1, forward strand.
GAGCGACGTGGCGAGGGCGCCCTGGACACCATGGCCAGCTCATGGGAATAGAGGAAAGAGACAAGAGGAAGGGGTGGGGTTCTTCCAGAGAGTCACATGTGCGAAATGGGAGCTTGAGGCGCAAGGGCTGCCCCTGGAATGCATTGAGGAGATGGATTAGAAAAAGGGTGGGTGATCACCATCCTTGTCCTAATGTTGGTGGCTGAGCTAGAGGGAGAGAGGGAGTTGTGGCTGGGTAGACCATGTCTAGGAGCTTGGGGAGGATGTTTTCTACCCCTCAGAACAAGAGAGAGGTATAGGGAGTCCGATTATTGTCCAGGACATGCAAGAACTCAACCATGTCCAGAATAGCCAGCAGTGGTTTTTGATTGTTTTCACAAATAATATGCATAGAACATATGTGCAAGATTGAGTCCAATGGATATAGTATCAAAAATGGAGTCTAGGGGTGGTGGTCTTAATGTTTTCTGAAAACATTTCTTTCACAAAATTTTGGGAATTCAAAAAGGTCAGAAACAATTTTTAAATGTTTTCTCCAAAATTTTCAACACAACCTGCAAATGTTTTTCTATAAATAAGTCCCACGTCATCATAGGCATGTTGGGTAATTTTCCAAGATTTTAGGAAATACTTTCCTTCACAAAATATTTTAAAATCCATTTCTGTCCTTTTGGAAAATGGAAAATAATAAATAGTAAAATGCTTTTAAAACAAATATTTTTGAGTTGGGATGAGAGAGTATATAATATAGGTCTCAAAAGTGATTTTGAATAAGCAAGTCTTTTGAAAATATTTGAGGCACCAAGTGGAAAAGTGTGAAAACACGTGTTTATTTAATAGGCTAAAAATCATGAGAGAATAATAATTAAATGGTCATTGGAAAATAAATGGACCATATGGAGGTGATATATAAGTCATGGAGATGACAAGGGTAGGTTGATGGATCTTGAAAACAATAAGAGTGATTTTGAGTAACACGGAAAAAGTGCATCAAGATAACAGGGATATGATCAATATTTAGGGATGCCTTCGGAAGGACTTTGAAAGAAGATACCAAAGAGTTTCAATATCCAAAATAACAACTTGTATGGATAGCATAGATATAGACAATGAGATGTATGATGATGCATTGATGAATAGCTCAAGGTTTTCCTTAAAGGCATGTCTCCAAAGTTGGAAGTTCTTAGGAAAACAGAAGATAATATGTACATGTGATGGAATATGATATAGATGCTTGATCTTGTTATTACTAGGTTTTATTATCTTTAAAACAACACACAAACATAGGCAAACCAGTATAATCACTTCAATTCAAAGGTGAGGTAAGATAACACATAAAGCAGGGAAAATAACAAGACACACAAGATCACTCAAACAACTGAGTTCTTCAATTTAATTTCCAGGTGTTTTTCTCAAGTGTTAATTTTAGGTAGTGATCAATACATACCATGACAAGAGGATTTTTTAAAGAGGTTCAGATCAATAGTTGTTATTTCCAAAATAATTTAATTGAGGTAAAACACAGGGGTAACATAGTCCCCGCTTATTGTTTTTGCAAAAGAAGGAAGTGAGAAGGAGTTTTTGAAATACTTGCAAAAATATCTTGGTTGAAAACAGGTTGGAGATGATTAGCTCCAAAATACTTTTCATATAGTTTTGGAAATTATCTTTTGTTTTCTCAAAACTTGGCCTTTGGGTTTCTTCTAAAATCAAAACATTTTCAAAAAGGTTTTTGCCAAAAGAGTGTGATGGCTGAAGATGATAAGCTTTCTTGTCATGACTTGATCACAAGGGTTGTGTTTTAGGAAAGTTATGATCATGGGTTTTAATGTTAGTTGTTAAGAAACTCAAACAAAAACACAATCAACAAGCAAATAGAAAAGAAACACAAGCATTAGTCAAATATATTAAAAGTTTTGTTGGCCCTGATTTTTGGGTTATTGAAAACAAGTTTTTCCTGTCTTCCAAAAATTGGGCTATTACATTCTGCCACATTGTTGCTGGCGTTGAAGTGTATTTGTAATACATATTCCATTGTATTGCCTTTTGGAGATTTAAGCACTACACCAGCTCCAGTTCCTTCTTTCATTTTGGATCCATCAAAATGCATGATCCAATATTCCGACTCCGGCATTGGTGCGTTTTCCATTCCTTATGTCCAATCAGCCACGAAATTTTCCAACACCTGGGATTTAATCGCCGTCCGGGGTTGGTACTTAATGTCGAAGGCAGCAAGTTCAGTGTCCCATTTGGCTACTCTGCCTGTTGCATCCGTATTGTTTATAATATCCCCTAGTGGTGCTTTGCTTACCACTGTTATGGAATGCCCTTGGAAATAATGATAGAGTTTTTGGGATGCAAAAAATACGCTATATGCCAGTTTTTTATAATGTGGATACCTTTGTTTTGACTCGGAGAATACCTCGCTGGCGTAGTATACCGGATGTTGATCTGGAATACTTTGCTCGTCTTTTCGTCTTTCCACGATTATCACTGCGCTAATACCCCTGTTAGTTGCTGTAAGATACAGTAACATGGGTTCTTCGTCTTTTGGGGATGCCAAAATCGGAGCTTTCATAAAAGTTTCTTTCAGCTGGGTTAATGCTTTGTCCACCTCTTCTGTCTATTCAAATTTGTCAGGTTTCTTCAACAATTTGTATAATGGCAGAGCTTTGTCACCAAGTCGGCTTATGAACCTGCTTACAGCGGCTGCAGAACCCGTCAGTCTTTGGACATCTTTTAAACATGTAGGCGTTCTGATGTTCAAAACTGCCTTGATCTTTTTCGGGTTTACTTCTATTCCTCTGTGAGAAACGATACAACCCAAAAGCTTTCCTGAGGGGACCCCAAATACGCACTTTAATGGATTCAACTTCATTTTATAAGTGCGGAGATTGTCGAAGGATTGTCGTAGATCTTCAAGGAGTGTATCATTTTCCATGGAAACGACAGCAATATCATCCACGTAAACATGGACGTTTTTGCCAATTTGACTATGCAGGCATCTTTGCATGCAACGCTGGTATGTTGCACCGGCGTTCTTCAAGACAAAAGGCATGGTTATGTAATAGTATGTTCCCAGGGAGTTATGAAAGAGGTTTTTATTTGGTCTTCTTCTTTCATGCGTATTTGATGGTACCTAGAATAAGCGTCCAAAAAGCATAAAAGCTCTGAGCCAGCAGTGGCATATATTATTTGATCAATTCGCGGTAACGCGAACCTATCTTTTGGGCACAGATTGTTCAAAACGGTGTAGTCTATACACGTCCTAAGAAAAATACTATTCTTCTTCGGGACTAATACTGGGTTCGCAGACCAATCAGTATGTATAACTTCCTGGATAAAGTCAGCTGCTAAAAGTCGGATAATTTCCTTGCCTATAGCATTCCGCCTTCTTCCATCAAAATGACGGAGACCTTGTTTGACGGGTTTCGATCCTGGAATAACCTTGAGTTGGTTCTCAGAAAGTTCCCTGGGAACCCCTGGCATGTCAGCAAGACACCAGGCAAAAATGTCCCAGTTCTCACAGAGAAACTTGATGAGCACGCTTTTCTATTTGTCAGTCATTCTTGTTCCCACTACGACAAATTTTATCGGATCTTTGGGATCCAGGATGATCTGTCTTGTATTCTCCGAGGCTTTGAAACTATCTGCCGGCTTCCGGCTTTCTTTTCCTGCCGACATTTCTGTCGGTGATACTTCTTTAGCCAGCTCCTTCAACTCTTCCTTCCGAATCACTTGTTCGACACAAATGGCATTTCCTTTCTCCAGCTCGTTCGCCAATTTGAAGTCGCCAGATATGGTGATTACTCCTCCTTTTGGCACTTTTGGCACTGACATCTTCAGCTTGTTGTAGATATAGCATTACCTTGCCACGAATTTGGTGAAAGTCGTACGTCTGAGTATTGCGTGATACACACTTTCGAACGGCACTACCCCGAATGAGATCATCTCCTAACGGAAGTGTTCTCTCTTTCCAAAGGTTACTTCTAGGTAAATTTCTCCTAGGGAATGTGCTTGTCTACCAGAAACAATGTCGTGAAAACGTACATTGTTGTGTTTGAGTTGGGTCTCGGAGAGGTGTAACTGCTTCAATGTACTTACGTACATGATATTGATACTGGATCCTCCATCCATCAGCACTCTTTTGAGCCTAGTGTTTTGAACAATAGGACTTACGACCAAAGCATGTGTATCGGGTTCTGGGCTGTTTCCGGGATGATTAGACTGATCCAAGGTAATTGGTGTATTTGAATACTTTAAGTACTTTGGGGTTGGAGGTACAACCGCATTGATTTCTCGAAGTGTTCGTTTTGCCTTTTTGGCCAAGGGAGTTGCCAGGAAAGTTAGGTTACATTCTCCTTCAACTCTTGGGAATTTAGGTTCACCTTTCTGCTGCTGCTCCTAGATTTTATCATCAGTGTCCGACTCACTTTCTTCTTTTTTAGCTTCTGGCTTTTGCTTGTTGAACTTTCTTTTGGAATTATTTCCCTTATTCCCGGATCCTGTAGTGCCTTTCATGTGCTTATTAAGTCGGCACTGCGCGTTGGTGTGGGTAGGCTTCCCAAATTGCGAATGGTGGACACAGTTTTCCGACTTAATCTTTTCCCATTCTTCTTTAGAATAGGAGATTGGTTCTGTACTTTTGCCCTTCCATCTGCTGCCATTGTCCTTTCCAAAGGTTAAGTTTACTTCCTTGGGTTTTGGTTGTGTTTCTGGAGTAGCCTTGTTTTCGGAATGAGACGCCCTTTTGGCTTGAACCAAAGCATCAATGTTTCCACCTCTCGCCCTGATATCATCTTGAGCCGCTGCATGCTCATTGGCTGTGGTAAGCATAGATCCGAGATCTTTGTGCTCTTTCGAACCAACCATGAACGGTACGAGGCCGGGTTTCAGGCCATTGATGAAAGCATGCTTAGCTTGTACATCACTTACTACGGAGCAACTATTCTTCATTGTAGTCCATCTTGAGATAAGGTCGACGTACGACTCGTCCTCGTACTGAACGCAACGGTTCAGCTGGTTGATGCTCTTAGGGCGTTTGTACGTACCCCGGAAGTGCTGAGCGAATACTCTAGCCATATCTTCCCAGCTGTCTACTATTCTTGACGGAAGCCCGTTAATCCAATCTCTGGCTCCATCCAGCAACATTAGGGGAAGAAACTTCACATCCTCTAAATCTGTCCCTTTGTTGATCTGGATGGCAGTATAGTAATCTGAAATCCATGTATCCGGGTTCGTACTTCCGGTGTACTTTTGATAAGTTGGACCGACTTAGGCAAAGCCAGAGTGTAGACTGATTATCCGGATCCTGTCAGTGAAACAATTAAGTCTGAAGTATGAATCGTCTCTTTTCGCCATATCGACATGCGCGGAATACCTTCCAACTGAATGGACTGAAGGGGATCTGCTCCGTTCTGGTCCACTGTTGCACGAGTGCGCTCTTCTGGGATTATCCCTATTTCTTTCGATATCATGTCCTTTGGAATAAGGTGGAGTTTTGCTCCTTGTCCTTTCTTTGTTCCTTGGAGGAGTTCGGGATCTCTCACGTCTGTGAGGATTGTCATATCTTCCGGGTTTATCAGCTGGGCGTCTCGGAGGCGGCATTACTTTTCCGTCTTTCCAGTTTTGCTCCTCCCGTTCCTTGTTGTCACGAGGATTATTTCCGCCTTTCGGCAGATGGGATCCTGTTCTGGATGTTGCATCCTTGTTATCCGGGATTGATGGCTGCCGTCGGTAAACCCCAAGAGAAAGGTTGTGAAGAGTGCAGCGGAAAGTTTTCCCTTAGAAAAGAAACCAAGGTTGAATCAACCAGTAGGAGGACAAGAAATCTCTGAAGGTTGATGCAGCTGAGGTGGCAGGGCGCACTAACGGTTCAGCAGCAACGTGGAACCTACACAGCACAATCAAATCACTTTGCCCCCAACGAAGCAGTGAGGTTGTCAATCTCACCGGTTTTGCTGAACACAAAGAGGTTAAACGTATGGTGTGGAAAAAAATATGAGAAACAGTATGAAAGCAGTGGAAGCAGTGTGAAAATAGTAGAAGCAGTGTGTGTATTATCAGTATGAGAAAATGGACCGGAGTCCATAGTTCACTAGTGGTGTCTCCCCATGAAAGATAAATAACATGTGTGGTGAACAAATTACAGCTGGGCAATTGACAGAAATGAAGGTTGCACCGTAGTGCATATGCAAGACATAAACATTACTATGTCATTCGTGCGGGCATTACAACAAAATACATAGACCGTCATCCAACTGCATCTATGTCTAATAATCCACCCTGTGAATATCATCCGAACAAACGATGGGTATTAAGTTGCAAGCAACAGAATATCGCAGTAAGCAAAGTGTTTTATGTAAACTAGGTAAACACTATTGTTTTCTCCCTAATGGAAACAACACATCCTCCATCCTTCACGTTTATGTCACTCGAACACAGATCCAAAGGAGGCATGAACCCACTATCGAGCATAAATACTCCCTCTTGGAGTTACTAGCATCTACTAGGCCAAAGCATCTACTAATAACGGAGAGCATGCAAGATTATAAATAACATATGCATGAAGATAACATGATAGATTGATAATCAGAATACATAGCATTCAACATTCATCAGATCCCAGCAGACACAACATGTAGCATTACATAAAGATGATCTCGGTCATGTAGGGCAGCTCACGAAATCTAAACATGAGGTACAAAGTGGATAAGACAACCATCTAGCTACTGCTATGGACCCGTAGTCCAGGTATGAACTACTCATGCATCACTTTGGAGGAGGGCACGGTGGTGTAGACCCCTCCGGTGATGAATTCCCCTCCCGCCAGGGTGCCGGGGAGAGCTCCAGAACCCTCCCGATCTCGGGATGACGATGATGGCGGCCTCGGGTGTTTCTCGGAACGAAGTGGTGGAGGCCTAAGGGGCCCACACCACCCCATGGCGCGACCAGGGGGCGCGCCGCCCTATGGTGTGGCCCCCCTCCGGGCCTCTTCGGGACTCCGTGGAACCTTCGGGAATTCTAGGACCTCCGGACTTTGAATTTTCCAATTCCGAGAATATTTCCAGAACAACTTTTCTGAAACTAAAAACAACAGAAAACATGGAACTGGCTCTGTGGCATCTTGTAAATAGGTTAGTCCGAAAAATCGATAAAATGGCATAAAGTGTATAACAAACATGTAGGAAACAACATGAAAACAACATGGAAAATCAAAAATTAAGGATACATTTATGACGTATCAACGTCCCCAAGCTTAGTTCCTACTCGTCCTCGAGTAGGTAAACGATAAAAACACATAATTTCTGAGGTGACATGGTACCAACATAAACTTGATCATCAATAATGTAAAAGCTTAAGTAAGCTGAGATCATAGAACTTCAACACAAGCATGATAAATAGAATTTTAGCAATAAAGCATAGCAATCACCTTGCATCATGAGAAGTAACACAAATAAAAGATCATGAATAACAATGCAACAAAAGATATGCGTTTGTTTCAATCATAGAGATAACATGGCAAAGTGATATTTCGCTAGTCCTTAAGAGTGGGGCAAAACATAAATGCTAGGAAACCTTCAAAGTTCATGAGAAAGACTAGAACAAATAATTAGAGAACAAGCAATAGCACATCATGAATCAATTAATAATGTTTCAGGGACAAATGCACATAAAACTTAGAATGGCAACTATGCTCTCTCAACTGTGCATAAAGTTAGAAGATGGAGACTCAACATAAAAGTAAAAGAAAGGCCCTTCACAGAGGTAAGCAGGGATCAACTCATGTGCTAGAGCTTTTCTTTTATTAAACAGAGGTATACAAGTTTTGACACTCCTTCCATCCATCTTACACAAACCATGGCTAACCGAATCCTTGGGTGCCTGCCAACAATCACATACCGTGGAGGAGTGTCTATTTTTAGAGAGATGTATGCTTATGTCAACGAATGGTAAACAGAAAATACAGTACGTCACAATCCAACTAGACTTCACAAGAGCGGCTCCCATAGAAGGGCGCATGTGGGTAGAAGGTCATCCCTCTTTCTCTTCTGCTTACACAATTATGCTTTGACTGATAGATCAGGGGGAAATAGTGAAGACAATGTGTTGTTATTAATTGGGATAGGAACCCCGCTGCCATCTCTTCTATCATATGGATAAGCGGATGAAGCCACTAGTCCAGGGTGTGAAAGTCCAATCAAAAAGTGAGATAAAGATTCCTATTTACGTCCTCATGACCTAAAACAGAAGCACAAAACAGGAGTAATTTTTAAAGTTTTAAAGGTAACACATCAGCAATTTACTTTGGAGTGGCGATTAAATACCACATGTAGGTAGGTATGGTGGAAAATTTTGGCATACTTTTATTTTTGGGAGTTGGATGCACGAGTAGATCTCATAGTCAGTAAAGGTGGAGGCTAGCAAAAGACTAGGAGCGACAAATCAAGAGAGCATAAGAGTCATAATCATGCATAGCGACATAAACATCATTAATCAAAGCATAAGTGGTACCTCAAGTTCAAAAACTAAATGGTCATAGAGGCTATAAGTGATTGGTTCATAGTCATAAACATGGTGTGAGCATGCGCCAAGTCAACCAAATAAAATATTCAAAGGAGAACACCACAAATTTATGCTTCAATATGACAAGAACAACTCATGATTTTTTCAATGGCATATTAAACACTCTCAGCTATTTGACACTAATCATGCTACTAAATAACCACTAGGCTTTAGAATTAAAATAACATCTAGCATGATATGAAAAAGTCTAGCAACAGTCTATACAAGCTTCTACTTGCACCGTTATAAATTCTACTACAAGCTTCTACTTGCACCGTTATAATTTTTTTGTGTTTTAGGTTTATATGTTAGTATGCAATGCAAACAAGAATAAAAGCTTAGCACAACGCTCCCCGGCAACGGCGCCAGAAAAGTGCTTGATGACTCCCAAGTGCAGGAGATCAATTGTAGTACCTTTCGATAAGTATTTGAGTGTCGAACCCATGAGGAGCTGAAGGTAAGCTATCTATTCTCTAAATCCCTATAACCCTCTTATATGGCTGTTTATGCAGAGCAATAAGTTTGACTAAAAGTAACTAACTAATTAAAAGCAAGTGACGTGGAGTGTGGTTTGTCTAGTAACTAGTGAAGCAAGTTTAAAATGCAAGTTTCTAAGAAAGTTTCACAAGTAGCAAGCAGCAAATATCTCAAGTATCTCAAGGGAGAAAGTGTTCTAGCAATAGGTGTTTCGTTCGTGTGGTTGTCACAATTAGTGAAGCACATGTTTTAGTCTTAGTTGTTTCTTCTAGGAAGGAGCCATGAATAGGTATAGTCAAGTAAATGATCTACAACCCCTTATGATGGATCATGTGGCCAAGTAAATGACTGCACAATATTGATTAAGACATAAAGTCCCACCATAGCCTTACGTTCTAAGGTCCCCTATATATATACCCCAATAACTTAACTTTGTGGCTCGGTCTCAGGTTACTGTCACTCCCAAGTCACCACCACTCCATTATGCTACCGGTGATCACCTTACATGCATTCCCCAACATATGCGTGCACTCATATATTGTACATAAAGACAATCATAGAAGATAACAAACTTGTACGCAACCAATCAACGAACTATTTCACCATTGCCAAGAACAATTCACTACTCAAACATAGACGGGGAGACACAATACATCAAGGGAATATAGTATTGCATCATACATCATGTTTGCCAAGAGATTAGAGTGGAGAGATGGAGCTGATCTTGCTGTAGATGTTGATGATGAACACGCCGGAGGGGGGTGGAGCCCTCCGGGGGTGATCCCGGCGGCGTTTCCCCCCTCCGATCTTCTCCGGCGGCAACCTTCTGTCTCTCTGTTTTGTGGTTTCGTCTCTCGGCGCCGCCTCCTCCTCAAAAAGGCCAGGGGACCCTTTATATAGTCGTTTTTAGGTCATGAGACACTCGGGAGAAGAAAGATCGACGGTATCGGAGCCACGGGGGCAAAAAGGGGGCCTCTCACGCGGCCAAGGAATCTGGCCGCGTGGAGGGTCCTCTTTTCCACCTGGTTGGCCTTTTGGCCCTCTACTTTGGCCCATGGTCTTCGTCTCGAAAATTCTGAACCGTGCTCTTTGGCCTTGCCCTTTTTGGAGTCCCGAAGCTCCCGGAAATTCTGAAACACTTTAAAGTACGTTTTCTAGAAAAACAGGGTTAGAACCAAAAGAAGGGGGATTGTTTAGAAAATCCCCCAAATCATTATAAAACATGAATATAAGTTGCTAATATGTAGGAAAAACAAGTAATAACATGCAAAGTTCATGTATGCATTTTACATGCATCAACATCCCCAATCTTAACCCATGCTCGTCCTCGAGTATGAAGGTGATAAAACTAACATGGACTTTGCATATTGAAACAATCATGGGATATCAAGGAGGATTATTCATGCTACATATAATCAAATGATTAATACTATAAATGAGTGGCAATATACAATTCATGTTGTAAGAAATATCAAATATGCAAGCAAAGATGATTCATGAAAGTTCACAAAGTGTATAATGAAATAAAAGCACTATGGACCAAATCCATACACAAAATGAAAAATAAAATCCTATATTGGTCAGAGAATAACATAATGGAAAATAGAAAATATGGTGGACACTTTGGAGAAAATTGAGTAGAGGTAAAACATGATCAAGTCTTATTTAGCCTCTAAATTATTCAACTAAAATTACTAATTGAAATGCGGTATCCATTGATCTAGGACTCTCATTGCCCCTTTATGACTAGCATCTTAAATGGTGAATGTTGAAGTAATGTGAATGACAAGGTGGTTGAAAGCCTCATGCCCCGTGAGTGTGAAAACCTACTCCATGATTACTCAACTTAAGATTACTAATAAGCTTTGTACAATCATAATAAGTATTAATGACATCATAGAGAACCGCAAAGAGGTACCTCTTGCCCCATGACATGGAAACAAGCCCATGTCACAATGACAAGACAAACAAACGGAGTAGACTCATCATCCTTTTTATTTTCATTCACTATTATGCATAGCTTCTTATTTTATTGTAGGATGTGTTGTAGAGTAACTCAAGCTGTAAGTAAATTTCCACCATGATAAAGCATGGCTTGGGTTAGCGGCCCAATGCGTTTCTCTAGTCATATAGATACTTACTCATCAAAACTTACTATTCCTCTATTTCATTTCGGCATGGCAGGAGTCCAAAAACAAAAGTACATGATATCAACCAAATGTAAATTTTTGTGCAATGTTGAAAGCTTTCCGGTGATACACGTTTATAGCTAGCTCCCAACCACACACTTGTCAAACGCAAAACTTGTGGCTCCCATTATTGGGTCATGTTTATTAGATGCATAAAAAGTAAAGTGTGCCTTCAAAAGTTCGTGAGAGTCCTATCCCAAGTTCAACCCATGACAATTAATAAAGTGAATATCTTAATTTAGAACATAAATAACACAATAACATGGTGAAAATACTCGGAATAGCAATGAAGCTAATGGGAAGATATGGTGGACTCACTGGAAATACTTGGCTAAGGAGTGTTGGAAACAAGTTTTTACTTGTTGGAATTTTTAAATTTTTGGCTAGCAAGAGGGAGATAGTTGACCAGCTACTATGCATGCATATGTCCATAGAACTACTCATTTCATGACAAACTAAATAAACCAGCAATTAACATCAAGGACATGAATAAGAGATAGCTCAAGACAACATTATTGCAAATTTCTACACATAAAAAGCCTATAAATCATGCAAACATATGTAGCTCTTCAAATCAACCATTAAATCCCTATTCCAAGTCATAATACTAGCATCCAATACATTCCAACCCCAAACTCCAGTAGCTCAATCTCATATGAAATGATGGGTGTGGTCTTATCAAAACAAAAATAAAAACAAAAACTAGACGCTTCAAGTCTCTACGATAAATGCTTTGCTTAGAAAAACAGAAAGTAGACGTGAGCTAACCAAAAGAATGTAGCTCCAGTGGGGTGTTCATCACATCCCCAAGCTTATGGCTTTCACCATTCTTGGATGTCTTGAGGCGCAGCTCCTCTATTCTATGTGAAAAAACTTCACAAAACATGTTTCTCCCATTCTTTTTCTGTGGGGTGAGATTAGCAAGGACAAACAAATCACATGCTTGCTGTGCAAAATTCCAAATTAAATGCTCCAGTAGATAGAAAATAAGGTTAATTATGTTGTATGTTCACTCTATTTCTTGAAAGAATCATGGAAATTCAATTCCCAAACCCAAAGAGTGCATAAAACAAAAAAGGCAGAATGTGTCCAGAAAAGCAACAACAGCAAAACGAACGTTTTTCCCTAAGCTAGACACGTCAAAAAATTAAGACAATTTTTTTGCTTACATAGGACGAAAAGTTGCAGAACATACAACAAAATTAGCTCAATCCGATATACCAATAAAAAACGTAAAATCATACGGTGAGCAGACTCGTGCTGAAACAGAAATTTCATGCACTAGGATAGCAACTTATAAGTCCAAATGTGTTTGACTTGACTCTTTATTCAAAATTCCAGAATTAAAACAAAAAAAACTAATCTCTTGAGACAGCAATAGACACTAGGAAAATCCAAACAAAAACAACCGGGTTGCCTCCCGTAAAGCGCTTTCTTTATAGCCATATAGCTAGGCTTTACTTAACATCATGATGGTTGGAGTGAGGTGGCTCGGCATCCCCAAGCTTGGATTCTTGTACTTATTTGATACATGTAGGGTGAGCCCAGGGGTACATCCCCAAGCTTGATTGGTTTTCCCTCTTGATCTTTGTTCATCTCACTCAACTCTTCCTCCTGAAAAATTCTTCTTACACAAATCTCAACATAAAACTTGATTAGAGGGGTTAGTGCCTCCATAAATAAAATCCACATAGGTACAACAAAGACACATCATGAGTTGATTCTAAATATTAACTACTGTTACTACAGTTGTGCATTGCTCCTTGATCAAAAGAACCACACAAAACACAACTAATGAGAGCAATGCAAAATAAAGACATAACCTGCCAAAAACTGAACAGCTCGTAAAGAGTGAATTTTTAGAGGCACTTAAGTTGCTCAAATCAGAAAACTTAAAACTAATGAAATATGTAGTGATAACTAAATATTGCTTTCGTAAATTACCAGGTCAAAATTCCACTTCTGTGATTTTAAACATTTTTCGCAGTGAAGTTCAGGAATCTGTTTTCTTGACAGCTAATTACTATTGTTTAATCCTATCTCTCATATAAGATTATTCTTGCCATTTATGATGAGAAATAAGACAGAAATGTGGTGTTACAGTAGTGAACTAATATTTTTATTGTTTTTAGCTTTGGAAAAAGTTTTAATGATAGAGACTTTGCAATGGTTTCATTGGCATGAACAACACATGTTCAAGGTCGACCCCAACTTCTCCATTACTCATCCTTCTCATTTACTTTCCCAAATTTTTTATAAAATGAAAATCTTAAACTAAATGATACATAACAGTAGGTAAAGGCATTTTACATGTTGTAGAGACATAAATGTGTGCTCAAACCGAATAGTAAATTAAAGCATAAGGAACACACCAAAAAATATTAAACAATTTATTTTTAAGTCTAACCCATTTCCTATGCATTGGCATTTTGTAATGAAACAAATAAAAGAGCACATAATAGCAAGCATAGAAAGGTAGATCAAGTGCAAGTGCAACTTTAATACTTTCAGCATAAAGAGGGGAAACTTAATATTGTTGAAATATGTGTAACCATGTTTCCCTCTCTCATAATAATTTTCAGTAGTATCATGAATAGATTCAACAATATGAATATCACATAAAACATTCTTATCATGAGCCACATGCATAAAAGAATCACTACTCTCCACATAAGTAAAATCCTCATTAGTGATAGTGGGAGTTAAACATTCATAATTTTCATTGCAATCATCATATATAGGAGGCATAGTATCATCAAAGTGAATTTTCTCCTCCAAGCTTGGGGAACTAGAAATATCATGCTCATCAAAACCAACTTCCCCAAGCTTAAAACTTTCCATAGAATCATCAAGTATATCATTTTTATCCTTAATAGTAGGGGGGCTAAAAATATCATATTCATCAAGACAAACTTCCCCAAGCTCAAGGTTTTCCTTAGCAATAAAGGTGTTCAAAGAATTAGTACTACCACAAATATGATTGTTGTGCAAATAATTTTTCAATTTCTCCTCAAACACTTCATGTCCTAATTCAAGGTAGATATTATACAGTTCTAAAATTGTTTGGTTGTTTTCCATTTTATAATTTTTTTTGTGTTTTAGGTTTATATGTTAGTATCCAATGCAAACAAGAATAAAAGCTTAGCACAATGCTCCCCGACAACGGCGCCAGAAAAGTGCTTGATGACTCCCAAGTGCAGGAGATCAATTGTAGTACCTTTCGATAAGTATTTGAGTGTCGAACCCATGAGGAGCTGAAGGTAAGCTATCTATTCTCTAAAGCCCTATAACCCTCTTATATGGCTGTTTATGCAGAGCCATACGTTTGACTAAAAGGAACTAACTAATTAAAAACAAGTGACGTGGAGTGTGGTTTGTCTAGTAACTAGTGAAGCAAGTTTAAAATGCAAGTTTCTAAGAAAGTTTCACAAGTAGCAAGCAGCAAATATCTCAAGTATCTCAAGGGAGCAAGTGTTCTAGCAATAGGTGTTTCGTTCGTGTGGTTGTCACAATTAGTGAAGCACATGTTTTAGTCTTAGTTGTTTCTTCTAGGAAGGAGCCATGAATAGGTATAGTCAAGTAAATGATCCACAACCCCTTATGATGGATCATGTGGCCAAGTAAATGACTGCTAAAGATTGATTAAGACATAAAGTCCCACCATAGCCTTACGTTCTAAGGTCCCCTATATATATCCCCCAATAACTTAACTTTGTGGCTCGGTCTCAGGTTACTGTCACTCCCAAGTCACCACCACTCCATTATGCTACCGGTGATCAACTTACATGCATTCCCCAACATATGCGTGCACTCATATATTGTACATAAAGACAATCATAGAAGATAACAAACTTGTATGCAACCAATCAACGAACTATTTCACCATTGCCAAGAACAATTCACTACTCAAACATAGACGGGGAGACACAATACATCAAGGGAATATAGTATTGCATCATACATCGTGTTTGCCAAGAGATTAGAGTGGAGAGATGGAGCTGATCTTGCTGTAGATGTTGATGATGAACACGCCGGAGGGGGGTGGAGCCCTCCGGGGGTGATCCCGGCGGTGTTTCCCCCCTCCGATCTTCTCCGGCGGCAACCTTCTGTCTCTATGTTTCGTGGTTTCGTCTCTCGGCGCCGCCTCCTCCTTGAAAAGGCCAGGGGACCCTTTATATAGTCGTTTTTAGGTCACGAGACACTCGGGAGAAGAAAGATCGACGACATCGGAGCCACGGGGGAGAAAAGGGGGCCTCTCACGCGGCCAAGGAATCTGGCCGCATGGAGGGTCCTCTTTTCCACCTGGTTGGCCTTTTGGCCCTCTACTTTGGCCCATGGTCTTCGTATCGAAAATTCTGAACCGTGCTCTTTGGCCTTGCCCTTTTTGGAGTCCCGAAGCTCCCGGGAAGTCTGAAACACTAAAAAGTACGTTTTCTGGAAAAACAGGGTTAGAACCAAAAGAAGGGGGATTGTTTAGAAAATCCCTCAAATCATTATAAAACTTGTATATAAGTTGCTAATATGTAGGAAAAACAAGTAATAACATGCAAAGTTCATGTATGCATTTTACATGCATCAACATCCCCAAGCTTAACCCATGCTCGTCCTCGAGTATGAAGGTGATAAAACTAACATGGACTTTGCATATTGAAACAATCATGGGATATCAAGGAGGATTATTCATGCTACATATAATCAAATGATTAATACTATAAATGAGTAGCAATATACAATTCATGTTGTAAGAAATATCAAATATGAAAGCAAAGATGATTCATGAAAGTTCACAAAATGTATAATGAAATAAAAGCACTATGGACCAAATGCATACACAAAATGAAAAATAAAATCCTATATTGGTCAAAGAATAGCATAATGGAAAATAGAAAATATGGTGGACACTTTGGAGAAAATTGAGTAGAGGTAAAACATGATCAAGTCTTATTTAGCCTCTAAATTATTCAACTAAAATTACTAATTGAAATGTGGTATCCATTGATCTAGGACTCTCATTGCCCCTTTATCACTAGCATCTTAAATGGTGAATGTTGAAGTAATGTGAATGACAAGGTGGTTGAAAGCCTCATGCCCCGTGAGTGTGAAAACCTAATCCATGATTACTCAACTTAAGATTACTAATAAGCTTTGTACAATCATAATAAGTATTAATGACATCATAGAGAACCGCAAAGAGGTACCTCTTGCCCCATGACATGGAAACAAGCCCATGTCACAATTACAAGACAAACAAACGGAGTAGACTCATCATCCTTTTTATTTTCATTCACTATTATGCATAGCTTCTTATTTTATTGTAGGATGTGTTGTAGAGTCACTCAAGCTGTAAGTAAATTTCCACCATGATAAAGCATGGCTTGGGTTAGCGGCCCAATGCGTTTCTCTAGTCATATAGATACTTACTCATCAAAACTTACTATTCCTCTATTTCATTTCGGCATGGCAGGAGTCCAAAAACAAAAGTACATGATATCAACCAAATGTAAATTTTTGTGCAATGTTGAAAGCTTTCCGGTGATACACGTTTATAGCTAGCTCCCAACCACACACTTTTCAAACGCAAAACTTGTGGCTCCCATTATTGGGTCATGTTTATTAGATGCATAAAAAGTAAAGTGTGCCTTCAAAAGTTCGTGAGAGTCCTATCCCAAGTTCAACCCATGACAATTAATAAAGTGAATATATTAATTTAGAACATAAATAACACAATAACATGGTGAAAATACTCGGAATAGAAATGAAGCTAATGGGAAGATATGGTGGACTCACTGGAAATACTTGGCTAAGGAGTGTTGGAAACAAGTTTTTACTTGTTGGAATTTTAAATTTTTGGCTAGCAAGAGGGAGATAGTTGACCAGCTACTATGCATGCATATGTCCATAGAACTAATCATTTCATGACAAACTAAATAAACCAGCAATTAACATCAAGGACATGAATAAGAGATAGCTCAAGACAACATTATTGCAAATTTCTACACATAAAAAGCCTATAAATCATGCAAACATATGTAGCTCTTCAAATCAACCATGGCATCCCTATTCCAAGTCATAATACTAGCATCCAATACATTACAACCCCAAACTCCAGTAGCTCAATCTCATATGAAATGATGGGTGTGGTCTTATCAAAACAAAAATAAAAACAAAACTAGACGCTTCAAGTCTCTACGATAAATGCTTTGCTTAGAAAAACAGAAAGTAGACGTGAGCTAACTAAAAGAATGTAGCTCCAGTGGGGTTTTCATCACATCCCCAAGATTATGGCTTTCACCATTCTTGGATGTCTTGAGGCGCAGCTCCTCTATTCCCTGTGAAAAAACTTCACAAAACATGTTTCTCCCATTCTTTTTCTGTGGGGTGAGATTAGCAAGGACAAACAAATCACATGCTTGATGTGCAAAATTCCAAATCAAATGCTCCAGTAGATATACAATAAGGTTAATTATGTTGTATGTTCACTCTATTGCTTGAAAGAATCATGGAAATTCGATTCCCAGGCCCAAAGAGTGCATAAAACAAAAGAAGGCAGAATCTGTCCAGAAAAGCAACAGCAGCAAAACGAACGTTTTTCCATAAGCTAGACACGTCAAAAAATTAAGACAAATTTTGTGCTTACAGAGGACGAAAAGTTCCAGAACATACTAAAAAATTAGCGCAATCAGATCTACCAATAAAAAACGTAAAACCATACGGTGAGCAGACTCGTGCTGAAACAGAAATTTCATGCACTAGGATAGCAACTTATAAGTCCAAATGTGTTTGACTTGACTCTTTATTGAAAACTCCAGAATTAAAACAAAAAAACTAATCTCTTGAGACAGCAAGAGGACACTAGTAAAATCCAAACAAAAACAACTGGGTTGCCTCCCGTAAAGCGCTTTCTTTATAGCCATATAGCTAGGCTTTAGTTACTTAACATCATGATGGTTGGAGTGAGGTGGCTCGGCATCCCCAAGCTTGGATTCTTGTACTTATTTGATACATGTAGGGTGAGCCCAGGGGTACATCCCCAAGCTTGATTGGTTGTCCCTCTTGATCT
The DNA here is from genome assembly GCA_028641055.1 of Alopecurus myosuroides. Taxonomy (NCBI): domain Eukaryota; kingdom Viridiplantae; phylum Streptophyta; class Magnoliopsida; order Poales; family Poaceae; genus Alopecurus; species Alopecurus myosuroides. The sequence continues at coordinate 244,563,166 of CM054062.1, forward strand.
TTGTTCATCTCACTCAACTCTTCCTTCTGAAAAATTCTTCTTACACAAATCTCAACATAAAACTTGATTAGAGGGGTTAGTGCCTCCATAAATAAAATCCACATAGGTACAACAAAGACACATCATGAGTTGATTCTAAATATTAACTACTGTTACTACAGTTTTGCATTGCTCCTTGATCAAAAGAACCACACAAAACACAAGTAATGAGAGCAATGCAAAATAAAGACATAACCTGCCAAAAACTGAACAGCCCGTAAAGAGTGAATTTTTAGAGGCACTTAAGTTGCTCAAATCATAAAACTTAAAACTAATGAAATATGTAGTGATAACTAAATATTGCTTTCGTAAATTACCAGGTGAAAATTCCACTTCTGTCATTTTAAACATTTTTCGCAGTGAAGTTCAGGAATCTGTTTTCTTGACAGCTAATTACTATTGTTTAATCCTATCTCTCATATAAGATTATTCTTGCCATTTATGATGAGAAATAAGACAGAAATATGATGTTACAGTAGTGAACTAATATTTTTATTGTTTTTAGCTTTGGAAAAAGTTTTAATGATAGAGACTTTGCAATGGTTTCATTGGCATGAACAACACATGTTCAAGGTCGACCCCAACTTCTCCATTACTCATCCTTCTCATTTACTTTCCCAAAAATTTTATAAAATGAAAATCTTAAACTAAATAATACATAACAGTAGGTAAAGGCATTTTACATGTTGTAAAGACATAAATGTGTGCTCAAACCGAATAGGAAATTAAAGCATAAGGAACACACCAAAAAATATTAAACAATTTATTTTTAAGTCTAACCCATTTCCTATGCATTGGCATTTTGTAATGAAACAAATAAAAGAAGCACATAATAGCAAGCATAGAAAGGTAGATCAAGTGCAAGTGCAACTTCAATACTTTCAGCATAAAAAGGGGAAACTTAATATTGTTGAAATATGTGTAACCATGTTTCCCTCTCTCATAATAATTTTCAGTAGCATCATGAATAGATTCAACAATATGAATATCACATAAAACATTATTATCATGATCCACATGCATAAAAGAATCACTACTCTCCACATAAGTAAAATCCTCATTAGTGATAGTGGGAGTTAAACATTCATAATTTTCATTGCAATCATCATATATAGGAGGCATAGTATCATCAAAGTGAATTTTCTCCTCCAAGCTTGGGGAACTAGAAATATCATGCTCATCAAAACCAACTTCCCCAAGCTTAAAACTTCCCATAGAATCAGCAAATATATCATTTTTATCCTTAATAGTAGGGGGGCTAAAAATATCATATTCATCAAGACAAACTTCCCCAACCTCAAGGTTTTCCTTAGCAATAAAGGTGTTCAAAGAATTAGTACTACCACAAATATGATTGTTGTGCAAATAATTTTTCAATTTCTCCTCAAACACTTCATGTCCTAATTCAAGGTAGATATTATACAGTTCTAAAATTGTTTGGTTGTTTTCTATTTTATAATTTTTTTTGTGTTTTAGGTTTATATGTTAGTATGCAATGCAAACAAGAATAAAAGCTTAGCACAATGCTCCCCGGCAACGGCGCCAGAAAAGTGCTTGATGACTCCCAAGTGCAGGAGATCAATTGTAGTACCTTTCGATAAGTATTTGAGTGTCGAACCCATGAGGAGCTGAAGGTAAGCTATCTATTCTCTAAATCCCTATAACCCTCTTATATGGCTGTTTATGCAGAGCAATAAGTTTGACTAAAAGGAACTAACTAATTAAAAGCAAGTGACGTGGAGTGTGGTTTGTCTAGTAAGTAGTGAAGCAAATTTAAAATGCAAGTTTCTAAGAAAGTTTCACAAGTAGCAAGCAGCAAATATCTCAAGTATCTCAAGGGAGAAAGTGTTCTAGCAATAGGTGTTTCGTTCGTGTGGTTGTCACAATTAGTGAAGGACATGTTTTAGTCTTAGTTGTTTCTTCTAGGAAGGAGCCATGAATAGGTATAGTCAAGTAAATGATCTACAACCCCTTATGATGGATCATGTGGCCAAGTAAATGACTGCACAAGATTGATTAAGACATAAAGTCCCACCATAGCCTTACGTTCTAAGGTCCCCTATATATATACCCCAATAACTTAACTTTGTGGCTCGGTCTCAGGTTACTGTCACTCCCAAGTCACCACCACTCCATTATGCTACCGGTGATCACCTTACATGCATTCCCCAACATATGCGTGCACTCATATATTGTACATAAAGACAATCATAGAAGATAACAAACTTGTATGCAACCAATCAACGAACTATTTCACCATTGCCAAGAACAATTCACTACTCAAACATAGACGGGGAGACACAATACATCAAGGGAATATAGTATTGCATCATACATCGTGTTTTCCAAGAGATTACAGTGGATAGATGGAGCTGATCTTGCTGTAGATGTTGATGATGATCACGCCGGAGGGGGTGGAGCCCTCCGGGGGTGATCCCGACGGTGTTTCCCCCCTCCGATCTTCTCCGGCGGCAACCTTCTGTCTCTCTGTTTCGTGGTTTCGTCTCTCAGCGCCGCCTCCTCCTCGAAAAGGCCAGGGGACCCTTTATATAGTCGTTTTTAGGTCACGAGACACTCGGGAGAAGAAATATCGACGGCATCGGAGCCACGGGGGCAAAAAGGGGGCCTCTCACGCGGCCAAGGAATCTGGCCGCGTGGAGGGTCCTCTTTGCCACCTGGTTGGCCTTTTGGCCCTCTACTTTGTCCCATGGTCTTCGTCTCAAAAATTCTGAACCGTGCTGTTTGGCCTTGCCCTTTTTGGAGTCCCGAAGCTCCCAGAAAGTCTGAAACACTAAAAAGTACGTTTTCTGGAAAAACAGGGTTAGAACCAAAAGAAGGGGGATTGTTTAGAAAATCCCTCAGATCTTTACCTAATAATAAAGAGAGGAAGGTTTCTTGTGGTCCAACCATTGTTTTACCGTTTCGCCCTTCCACCAAAATCTTATGGGTGCGTTACAGTTTAGGGCCTCAAAGTCTAAGATCTCAACCCGCAATAAGTGTACCCCTTCCTATGTCTCCTGATCGAATTCATGTTTCCGTAAGGTATAATTCCTGCGTCAACGGAGCAAAGATATGTCGTTTTGGTTTCGTATTCGTTTCGTTGGTTTTCGTAACATCGCACGTGGGCCTAATCCTTTACATCTTCCCACGTTGCCCTTCTTAGTTGGGTTTCCTTTTAATGTTTGTACACGTTATCATAAGTTTCGGCTTGTACACATATGTGGCACGCGCAGCGAGCTGGTTGAATCCATGTCCGGACTATATGTGGTACGCGCAGCGAGCTGGTTGAATCCATGTCCCGACTGCTGCTATTGCCGCAGACCGACCTCATGTCGTCGACACCGAAGTCCGTCGTTGCAGACGTATATGTAGACGGAGCTTCTTCTTGCCGTTTTCGTCGAAGCTACCAGTGTCAGACTTGTTCACGAGATACATGTTCTTATGCTTGCAGTTTTGATCTGAGTACCGCAACGAGGTCGGTTGTGTGGGGGTGGCTCGACCCTCTCGATCGTCAGCTGAGCGGGATGCACCTATGGACAGCTCGTCGGCCTCGGAAAGAACATCATTGGGTTGATATGATTTTTTCCGGTCCGAAGTTTGAGCACCTCAGTTCGTTGCCGTCAATGGCGGCGTGAGCAGCGTTGGGACCGATGCGATGCACACCGTCGCATGCTCTCGCTGTTGGCGTGACTGGCCTTTAGCCCGGCGCCTCCCATCCTGGACTCCGAACAAACTGCGGCTCCCCTGCCATCCCTTCACTTTGCGGGCGAGTTGTCCCTGCATCTAATTCGAGCGACCAACACATGGTCTCTTCCTTTGATTCCAGTGACCATTGCCATGGTTGAGATGGAGGCTGCTCCAGGCAAAGCTCAAGGAGGGAGCTGATATTCTTTGTTCGTGTAGTTATTTATTCTGATCTGATTTATGCCTTCCCTGTCTCGCTATGACTGGTCATAGGCGGCAGCGCCGGCAAAAAGTGACTGGGCTGCAGCACTACGGAGATTACGGAGGAAAGCTTGTAGCTAGCGCAGTGTCTTTTTCAGGTACACAACTTGAATCATGAGCTCACTGTTGCTGCACTGAATCATCACAAGATGGATCGGGAATTTGGGAGCTATTTTGTTACCTGAGACAATTCCTTATTCATGTTTATTTATTCACAGCTTATAATTTTACTATTGACATCGATAGGCAACTTGAAATTTAGAAAGTATTTCTTATTCAGAGCGAGTTTAATTCGGATGATGTGCAGCATGATTTTCTGTTTTTAAAGAGGAAGAGAACATGCAAAATTTAGAAACTATTTTTTTGATTTTGAGCGAATTTAATTCGGATGATGTGCCACATGATTTTCTGTTTTTAAAGAGGAAGAGAACATGGAAGGTCGGAGTAGTATGCTGCATGGTTTATGTAAACTTGAAGGGGCACTACAACGAAGTAAGGCCAAGTAGAATAATCACAATAGGAAATTGTAAATCTGAAATGACTATCACAAGTTCATCTTGGTCCCAAACGTGTCATTTAAATAAACCACACCCACCTCCTCAAAATGTAAGTCCTATTAGCCCTACATCGAATTTCTTAAGTTTGATTGAGTTTATAGAAATATATTCCAGTATCTCTAAACACCAATATATACATTACTGGAAATAAATTTGTTGATGGGTCTTTTTGGTATTGGTTTGGTATTATAGATGTTGACTTGGTTTTATTCAAACTTTGATATATTAGAGTCTAACCCCACATGCCAACCAAGAAAAGACTAGCACACATGTGGATATTATTTCATCGCAGTGCGGGGCACTTGCCAATATAGTCGGACGGTCGCGTCGGCGGTATCTGGGCGGCCAGTGTATCTGCTATCATACAACATGGCCAACATGTGCGAGCACAACCGCATAAGGATGAAGATAGGATAACGTGATTTGCGAGTTATAAGTGATACAGATAGTTGCCGATGAATATGACTTTCTCATGGGAGATTTCTACCGATAAATTATGTCATTTTACCACAATGGTGCGAGGAAGTTTAGTGGGGTCTTGGAGAGTCAATACATAGTTCAAATGTCAAGTAGACTGAAGCGGCGGGCAGTGTGGCGCAGTTGACCATGGAGCCGGCTGATCTCTACACATGGCAAATAACAACGGTAATTTCCTTTGGGCACTTCCACGGCATAGATATTTTTATCTCCCGTTGTAAGGCACGGGCACATTTACTAGTCATTATAAAACATGAATATAAGTTGCTAATATGTACGAAAAACAAGTAATAACATGCAAAGTTCATGTATGCATTTTACATGCATCAACATCGTAAAAGAGCAAATGCAACAAAAATGGCAGAATCTGTCAAAACCAGAACAGTCTGTAAAGACGATTTTTTTCGGGGAACTTACGTTGCTCATATAAAAAAAATTAAATAACGAAAAAATTGCGGAATTATATGTGGACTAAGCAAAAGAAATTTCAGGTCATTCTGATTTTCCTTGTAATTATACGATTTTTTACGGTGGACAGAAGAAATCTGTTTCCTGCGCACAAATCCAAAACAAACTCTCGTCAGAAACTTTACTTCGCACAACTAAAACATGAAAATAAAGATACAAAGGAGTTGCTAAAGAAGTATACAACCCCTTGAATCAAAGAAAACATAGAAGAAAAAGCAAAAATAAAACCATCGGTTATCTCCCAAGAAGTGCTTTTCTTTAACGCCTTTTAGCTAGGCCCAGAAAAGTGGAATCAAGTGTTTTCAAGTGAATAAGCATCAAAATTGTAACTTGTTCGAATAATAGAATCAAAAGGAAACTTCATTCTCTTTCTAGAAAAGTGTTCCATACCTTTCTTGAGTGGTAATTGAAATTTAATATTCCCCTCCTTCATATCAATAACAGCACCAACAGTTCTAAGAAAAGGTCTTCCCAAAACAATTGGACAAGAAGCATTGCATTCAATATTCAAGACAAAAAAATCAACGGGGACAAGATTGTTATTAACCATGATAAGAACATCATCAACTCTCCCAAAGGTTTCTTTCTAACATTATCAATAAGACGAACATCCAAATAACAGGATTCCAATGGTGGTAAATCAAGAATATCCTAGAGTTTCTTGGGCATAACAGAGATACTAGCACCAAGATCACATAGAGCATTGCAACAAAAATCATTCACTTTCATTTTAATAATGGGTTCCGACCCATCATCTAGCTTCCTAGGGATAGAGGCTTCACATCTTAATTCATACTCTCTAATTTGCATGAGAGCATTTGTAATATGTTTTGTGAAAGTCATATCAATAGCACTAGCATTAGGACAACTAGAAAGATTTTGTAAGAACTTAACCACTTCAATTATGTCTTTTATCAGGAACATTTTTAGTAGTTTCAGGCAGTTTCGCGTTTTTTTAATAGCAGAAGTGGGAGTATTTCCAACACCAATTACTTTACCATTGATATTAGTAGGTTTTATAGCATGAGAAGCTTCAGTTTTACTAGTGGTAGTAATGGTGCAAACATTAGCTATATTATTGTTTCTAGCTATTTCATCTTCTCTTTCCCATCTAGCATGCAATTCTGCTAACATCCTAACATTATCATCAATTAGAATTTGGATAGCATTTATAGCAGCAAAAGGATTCTCATCTATGGTTTCAGTTTTAGCAGTCATTCTATTAATCAAAGAAGATTGAGCTTCAGACATGGATGAAATAGAAGTTTCAGCATGAGCAATTTTAACTTGCAACCCAGATATTTCTCTATTTAAACTCTCAAGTTGATAGCTGATATTTCTTAGCATAACAGATTGTTCCTCCATGGTTTTAGCAAATAATTTATTTCGCTCATATTGTTTTTTCATAAAGTCTTTAGTGGCTCTTTCAACTTCTGAAATTCTTTCATTAGACATTCCAGTTCTATCATTATTACCACTGTTAAAATGATATGGCCTATAATGGTTGCTACCAAAATTATTCCTATAAGCATTGGTGTTGAAATTATTATTTTTAATGAAGTTCACATCAACTTGCTCTTCTTGAGCAACCAAAGAGGCTAAAGGAACATTATTTGGATCAATAGGAGCATGGCCATTCACAAGCATAGACATAATATTATCAAGTCTACCATTCAAAGAGGAGGTTTCTTCAACAGAATTTACCTTCTTACTAGTTGTAGCTCTCTCAGTGTGCCATTCAGAATAATTTAACATCATATCATCAAGAAGCTTTGTTGCTGACCCTAAGGTAATGGACATAAAGGTTCCTCCAGAAGGTTTCTTGGAGAAAAATTCAGACATGCATAAAAGGTTTGGATGATCATCCAAGTAGCCAGTCCATGAGTGGGACAATTCTTTACTAAAGATTTCATTCTTTCCCAAGCTTTAGCAACATGCTCATTATCAAGTTGCTTAAAATTCATAATGCTACTTCTTAAAGATATAATCTTAGCAGGAGGATAATATTTTCCAATGAAAGCATCTTTACACTTAGTCCAAGAATCAATACTATTTCTAGGCAAAGATAGCAACCATTCTTTAGCTCTTCCTCTCAAAGAGAAAGGAAACCATTTAAGTTTAATAATATCTCCATCTACATATTTATATTTTTGCATCTCTCATAGTTCAACAAAATTATTAAGATGGGCAGCAGCATCATCAGTACTAACACCAGAAAATTGCTCTCTCATAACAAGGTTCAACAGGGCAGGCTTTATCTCATAAAAATCAGCAGTACGAGCAGGTGGAGCAATAGGTGTGCTAATGAAATCATTGTTGTTGGTGCTAGTAAAGTCACACAACTTAGTGTTCTCAGGAGTACTCATTTTTAGCAAGATTAAAAACAGGATAAAAACAACAACTAGAATAAGAACTATTTTTTGTGTTTTTGATAAAGAGAAGCAAACAAGACAAGATAAAATAAACTAGGCAAAACTAAAACAAAGTAAAGAGATTGCAAGTGAGAGACTCCCCTTGCAAAAATTCTCTTCCTCCCCGGCAACGGCGCCGCAAAACTTGTTAATCGTTGACGTTGGTAAACCCCAAGAGAAAGGTTGTGAAGAGTACAACGGCAAGTTTTCCCTCGGAAAAGAAACCAAGGTTGAATCAACCAGTAGGAGGACAAGCAATTTCTGAAGGTTGATGCGGTTGAATGTGGTAGGGCGCACTATCGGTTCAGCAGCAACGTGGAACCTACACAACACAATCAATTCACTTTGCCCCAACGAAGCAATGAGGTTGTCAATCTCACCGATTTCGCAGAACACAAAGACTTTAAACGTATGGTGTGAAAAATAGTATGAGAACAATATCAAAACAGAAGTAGAAGTGTGAAAACAGTGGAAGCAGTGGTTGTATTATCAGTATGAGAAAATGGACCGGGTCCACAGTTCACTAGAGGTGTCTCTACATAAAAGAAAGATAACATGCGTGGTGAACAAATAACAGTTGGGCAATTGATAGATAATGAAACATGCATGACAAGATGATTACTATGAGATTCATGCGGGCATTACAACAAGATACATAGACCGTCATCCAACTGCGTCTATGACTAATAACCCACCCTCCGAATATCATCCGAACAAACGTTGGGTATTAAGTTGCAAGCAACAGATAATCGAAGTAAGAAAAGTGTGTAATGTAAATAATGTAAACATCATTGTTTTCTCCCTAATGGCAACGACACATCCTCCATCCGTCACGTTTCTGTCACTCGAGCACAGATGCAAAGGAGGCATGAACCCACTATCGAGCATAAATACTCCCTCTTGGAGTTACTAGTATCTACTTGGCCAGAGCATCTACTAACAACGGAGATCATGCAAGATCATAAATAACATACACATGAAGACAACATGATAGATTGATTATCAAGAGACATAGCATTCAATAATCAACGGACCCCCAGCAAATACAACATGTAGCATTACAATAAGATGATCTCGATCATGTAGAGCAGATCACAGGATCTAAACATGAGGCATAAAGAGGAGAGGACAACCATCTAGCTATTGCTATGGATCCGTAGTCCAAGGATGAACTATTCACGCATCACTCTGGAGGCGGGCATGATTGTTTAGAGCTCTCCGTTGATGATTTTCACCTCTCGGCAGGTTGCCGAGGAGAACTCCAAAACCCTCCCGATCTCGGGTTGACGATGACATCAGCCTTGGGTGTTTTTCGTGGAAAAGTGGTATATTTTAAGGTTTCACGCATCGGGGGAAATATATAGGCGAAAGGGCGATGGCGGTGGGCGCCCTAGGGGCCGACACCACCCCTAGGCGCGGCCAGGGGCGCACCGCCCTAAGGTGTGGCCCCCCTCCGGGCCTCTTTGGGACTCCGTGGAACCTTCGGGAATTCTAAGACTTCTGGGTTTCGAATTTTCCAATCCAAGAATATTTTCAGAACAACTTTTCTGAAACTAAAAAAACAGCAAAAAAACAAGAACTCGCTCTTTGGCTTCTTGTCAATAGGTTAGTCCCGGAAAAACAATAAAAATGACATAAATTGTAAGGAAAACATGTAGCATATGGCATGAAAACAACGTGGAACATCAGAAATTAAGGATACGTTTATGACGTTTCAAGGCGCCGACAAGTGGTCACTCTTCTCACTCACTCAGTCAGTCGCCACTGGCCTCTTCTCTGCCGCATTGGTCTCCACGTTCATCGGTGCTCCACCATTCCGCGACGCCGCCATGCCGAGCTAGTATGACAGCGAGTACTCGGTGCCTACAATGCTAGGGGTAAGCAAAACTACAACTAGGGTTAGGTTTTGGCTCCCGAATGGGGAATTTTTTTGTTGTTTAGATTTTTCTTCGATTATGTTGGCTACAATTACAACTCACTATGAATCTGTGATTTGAACACAATCCTAGGATGTTGTGGATAAGGATTTTGCTCGAGATACGTGTCAAGACATTGATTTCGACGGGTTGGCTATTGACTGCACTAAATTATGTCGCGGGCACCAACTGTAGCCTCAGAAATGTGTTGCATTTGGAGGCTCAGACACATGTCATCGATTCTACATGTGCTCTGTGCAGAATGTGAGTTATAATGTCTCACATGCTAGATTTTGTTCGTGTAGTGTACCTAAATGAGACTCTATGTTCAATCATTTAACTGCAATGCTCGTTGTAGGATGTGTACAACTGTGGCTTTGTGTCCTTGGTAGATGGAGAATGCCCACCAACACTCAAACGTGCTATGTGTAGGCTATGGGCTATGTATGATGAGAGAAACACTGCTTTGATTGATGAGAATATTAATAATGGTGAGATCATGAAGAAGCTATCTGATGAGAAGAACAAGGTTGAAAAGAACTATAACACTCTCATGTCTGATGTGAGGAATTTCATGGATGAGACGGATAAAATGATGCAAAAGGAAAACCACCGCAAGATAATGGAAGGGGGTGAGGAGGACAAACTGAAGACATAAGTGGAAGTGTTCAAGAATGAAGTTCTCCAGCTCAAGAATGTGTGCAGAGAACTGAAGCAGATGTGATGAAGGCCGAATAGATAAAATGGGCAGAAGAAAAGGAGGCTATGAAGGAAGAGAAGAAAAAAAATGAGGGCGAGGAGGAGAAATTGAAGACATGAGTGGATGTGCTCAAGAATGAAGTTCTGCAGCTCAAGAATGTGCAGAGAACTCAAGCAGATGTGTTAAAGGCCAATGAGATAAAATGGGCAAAAGAAAAAGAAGCTATGAAAGAAGAGAAGAAAAAACTTGAGTACATGCTCTTTGATCTGCTCAAAGTAAAGGAAGCTCGCAAAGATAAGATGTAGAGAATCAAGACAATGTGTGATGCCTGATCTCTTAGAGTAGTATGTATGTGTGTTAATTTGCTGGCAATTTTGATTCTAATCTTTGAACTACTGGCGTTGTTGCTTTACTGTTAATTTCCTGGCAATGTTGAACCAAGGTTAAACTATTATGTTGTTGTTGTACTGTTAATTTCCTGGCAATGTGTTAAAGTACTACCGATATTGTTGTTGTACTGTTGTTTTTGCTGGCATCTCAACAAGTCCCTCGGGTGAACCCATAGGGTTTCGATTAGGAGAACGTTCAGGTGCTGGTGACAATCGTCGGCTATACAGGGGGCACGATTTATTGAGGTTCGGGGCCCTCGTAGAGGTAAAACCCTTACTACTGCCTCTGTCGATCTGTATTAACGAATAGATCGGTTACAATGGTGGTTTCTCAAGTCGAGAGTATGATATCGATCTCGAGGCTTGGTGGTGCGGTATTGCTTGGTCCCTCTCCTGTGGTTCTCCTGGCCTTATATAGGTGGCCAGGTCTCAAACCGTACCCGGAGAGGACTCGAACCCTAACCTAGAGTCGGTTACAAGTTTCCTAACTTGACCCGCAAGGCTTTGCGGGTGGGCTCCAATTGGGCCTTCTAGAGTAATCCATGACGCCTCCTTTAGAGCTTGGGTCGTGGGCCTGAGACCGGGTAGGCTCATACGACAGGCCGAGGATCCATCCCTTCGTCAGCTAGCAAAAGACTGGGAGCGACAAATCAAGAGAGCATAAGAGCCATAATCATGCATAGCGACATAAACATCACTAATCGAAGCATAAGCGGTATCACAAGTTCAAAAACTAAATGATCATAGAGGCTATACTCAATAACCACAAAGCTTTAAAACTAAAATAATATCTAGCATGATACGAAAAAGTTCTAGCCACAGTCTATACAAGCTTCTACTTGCATCATTAAAAATTCTACTTCAAGCAGCAGTTTCTTTTCCCAACAAGCACCATACAAGATATGTTTTAACAAAAATACTCTTCATGATATAGCAAGCAAACATTAGAGCACTCACATAACACTACTAAAACTAACAGCTCTTAGATAAGAGATGCATGAAAACAAAGGCTAAACACAGTACTAGCAAAAGGTGAACACTCACAGAACAATAAGAATGAAAACTGGAGTGTTCTAAGCAATGAAAACGGACCGTGTCTCTCTCCCACACAAATATGCTAAGATCCAACTATTTATTACAGCAAAGAAAACCAAACAAACTGAAAACAAAAATAAAAGACACTTGCTATGTGTTGTTGGGAACCCCAAGAGGAGGGTGTGATGAGCACAGCGGTAGGAAGTTTCCCCTTACTTAAGAACCAGGGTTATCAATCCAGTAGGAGAAAGAGAATCTTCGAAAGATTGATGCCACTGACGGTGGGGCTGGCGCTTCACCGGTGTCAGCAACAACGTGCAACCTGCACACAACACAACCAAAATACTTTGCCCCAACGGTACAGTGAGGTTGTCAATCTCACCAGTCTTGCTGAAAACAAAGATTAGACGTATAGTGTGGAAAAACAGTGTATGCTTGCGGTAAGTAAAGAAAGCAGGAAATTGTTGTGGTTTATTTAACAGTGTGGAAAAATGGACCGGGGTTCATAGTTCCACTAGTGGTGTCTCTCCATAAAAGATAGCATCCTGGGTGAACAAATTACAGCTGGGCAATTGACAAATAGAGGTTGCACCGTAGTGCACAATATGACATGAACATTACTATGATATTTAGTGCGGGCATTACAACAAGATACATAGACCGACATCCATTTGCATCTATGACTAATAATCCACCCTCAGGTTATCATCCGAACCCCCTTAGGTATTAAGTTGCAAGCAACAGATAATTGCATTAAACAAAGTGTGTAATGTAAGCAATGATTATGCACGCGGGCACTCTCACCGCTGTTTTCTCCCTAATGGCAACAACACATCCTCCCCCTTCACATTTCTATCACTCGAGCAAGGCAACAAGGAGGCATGAACCCACTATCGAGCATAAATACTCCCTCTTGGAGTCACTAGCAACTACTTGGCCAGAATAACCACTAGCAACGGAGAGCATGCAAGATCACAAATAACATAAGCAAATAAAGACTATAATCAACTTGGCATAAGGTCAATATTCATCGGATCCCAGCAAACACAGCACAGAGAATTACATAAGATCAATCTCGATCATGATAGGCAGCTCACGAGATCTAACCATGGAGGCATATGAGGAGAAGACAACCATCTAGCTACAACTACGAACCCGTAGTCCAAGGATGAACAACTCACGCATCACTCCGGAGGCTGGCATGGTGATGTAGAAGCCTCTGGTGATGATCTCCTCTCCGGCAGGGTGCCGGAAACAGCTTCAGAACCCCCTGATCTGGGGTTGACGGTGACGGCGGCGGCGGAACTTTTTCGGGGATTTTGATCAGGTGCCTAGGGTTTTCCATCCGGGGGGCTTAAATAGGCGAAAGGGCAAAAGCGGTGGAGGTCGGGGGGCTCCACACCCATAACTGGCGCGGCCAGGGGGACCGCGCCACCCTATGGTGTGGCCCCCCTGCTGCCCCTCTTCGGCTCCTCTTCGGTCTTCTGGATGCTTCCGGGGAAAATAGGACTTCCGGGCTTCGAATTTTCAAATTCCGAGAATATTTCCAGAACAAATTTTCTGAAACAAAAAACAGCAGAAAACAGGGAACTGGCTTTATGGCATCTTGTCAATAGGTTAGTCCGGAAAATCGATAAAAATGACATAAATAAGGGAGAAAACAAGTAGCAATTGACATAATATGATCATGGAGCATCATAAATTGTAGATACGTTGGAGACGTATCAAGCATCCCCAAGCTTAGTTCCTACTCGTCCTCGAGTAGGTAAACGATAAAACAATAATTTCTGAGGTGACATGCTACTAACATAAACTTGATCAATCTAATGTAAAAGCATATGCACGCTGAGATCATAAAACTTTAAACACAGGCATGATAAATAAAACTTTAATAATAAAGCATAGAAATTACTTTGCATCACGAAGAGTAACTCAAATAAAGGATAATTAATAATAATGCAATGAAAGGTAAACATTTGTTTAAGGTATAGAGAAAGCATGGCAAAGTGATATTTCGATAGTCCTTAGGAGTGGGGCAAAACATAAATGCCAGGACACCTTCAAAGTTCAAGAGGAAGACTAGAACAAATAATAACACATCATGAAGTAATTATTGATGCTTATGGGACAAATGCACATAGAACTCAGAATGGCAAAAATGCTCTCTCAATTGTGCATAAAGTTAGAAAATGGAGACTCAACATAAATGTAAAAGAAAGGCCCTTCGCAGAGGGAAGCAGGGATCACTCATGTGCTAGAGCTTTTATTTTATTAAATATAGGCATTAAAAGTTTGACATTTGTGGAGGAATGTCTATATTTTGGGAGATGTATGCTAATGTCAATGAATGGTAAACAGAAAATACAGTACGTCACAAGTCAACTAGATTCACAAGAGAGGCTCCCATGGTGAAGGACGCAACTGGTGTAGAAGGTCATCCCTCTTTCTCTTTTGTTTACACAATTATGCTTTGACTGATAAATCAGGGGCAATAATAGTGAAGAGAATTTGTATGCATTAATTTGGGGCTGGGCACCCCGCTGCCTGCTCTTCTATCATTTGGATAAGCGGATGAAGCCACTAGTCCAGGGTGTGAAATCCAATCAACAAGTGAGATAAAGATTCTCTATTTACGTCCTCATGAGCAAAAACAGGAACATAACGCAGGAGTAATTTTGAAGGTTTTAAGGCAACACATGAGCAATTTACTTTGGAATGGCAGTTAAATACCACATGTAGGTAGGTATGGTGTACACAATGGGAATTTTTTTGGTTTAAGGGAGTTTGGATGCACGAGTAGAGCTCATACTCAGTACAGGTGGAGGCTAGCAAAAGACTGGGAGCGACAAATCAAGAGAGCATAAGAGCCATAATCATGCATAGCGACATAAGCATCATTAATTAAAACATAAGTAGTATCACAAGTTCAAAAACTAAGTGTTCATGGAGGCTATTCGTGACTGTTTTGTAGTCATAAACATGGTGTGAGCATGTGCCAAGTCAACCAAATAAAACATTCAAAATAGAATACCATATATTGATGCTTTACTATGACAAGAACAACTCATGAATCTTTCAATACATATTAAACACTCTCAGCTATTTGAGGCTAATCATGCTACTCAATAACCACAAGGGTTTAAAACTAAAATAATATTTAGCATGGCATGAAAAAGTTCTAGCCACAGTCTAGACAAGCTTCTACTAGCACTGTTATAAATTCTACTTCAAGCAGCGGTTTTTTTTTTGTTTCTCCCAACAAGCACCATACAAAACATGCTTTAAGAAAGATACTCTTTATGATACAGCAAGCAAACATGAGAGTAATCAAATAATGCTACTAAAACTAACATCTCTAACAAGATATGCATGCAAAACAGGAGCTGAATAAATGCAACAGCTAGACAGAGATTAAGAATACAACGTATTCTCAAGAAAAAGCGGAGTGTGTCACTCTACAATAGAAGAATGCTGGGGTACAACCAATATTATTATGAAAGTAAAAAAAAACTAAAAGCAAAATAAAAATTAACTGAAAGCAAAAGCAAAAACAAACTGAAAAAAAAATTAAAAGACGCTCCAAGTAAAGCACATAAGATGCGACCGAATAAAAATATAGTTTCACTAGAAGTGACCTGATAATTTGTTGATGAAGAAGGGGATGCCTTGGGCATCCCCAAGCTTAGACACTTGAGTCTTCTCGGAATTTTCTTGGATGTACCACCGGGGCATCCCCAAGCTTAGGATTTTCACTCTTCTTGATCACATCATATTATCCTCTTCTCTTGACCCTTGAAAACTTCCTTCACATCAAAATTCTCACAATCTTCATTAGCAGAGTCAGTGCAATTGAAATAATAAATTCACATGGTTCAGTTTCAAAACATGTATAACACTCAAAAACACATTAACTATTGTCACAACTTCTTTCAAAACCCCTTTTTTTCAAAAGAACACCAAAAGAAAGAGATTAAGATGCAAATGCGATAAATGGCAGAAATCTGTCAAAACAGAACAGCAGGTAAAGATCGATTTTTTCAAAAATCTTCTGTTGCTCAAATAAAAAAGTGGTATTCTAAGAAAATTTGCGTACATAACTAAGGATTAATCACAAAAAAGCTCAGGTCTTTTTGAATTTTCTGTGATGTTTAACAGAATTAACAGTGGACAGCAGAAATCTGTGTCCTACGTAGAAATCCGAAATATACGCTCAACTTTCCACTAGAGGCTTTACTTGAATAAACAAAAACTCAAAAGAAAAGATACAGATGGGTTGCTAAGGAAATAGACAACACCCAGGTGCGAAGCACACCAAAGAAAAAGGGTTGAAAACAGCGAAATAAAACGGGTTGTCTCCCGGTAGCGCTTTTCTTTAACGCTTTCAGCTAGGCATAGAAAATCAACTCAAGTATTTTCAAGTGAAGAAGAATCAACATCATATTTTTCTCTAATATAGATTCAAAGGGTAGATTCATCTTCTTTCTAAGAAAGTGTTCCAAACCTTTCTTGAGGGGAAGTTGTTATTTAATACTCCCCTCTTTCATATCAATAATAGCACCAACAGTTCTAAGAAAAGGTCTTCCCAAAACAATAGGACAAGAATCATTGCATTCAATGTTCATAACAACAAAATCAACAGGGGCAAGGTTATTATTAACCATAATAAGAACATCATCAATTCTACCAAGAGGTTTCTTCTTAGCATTATCCGCAAGATGAACATCCAAATAACAGTGTTCCAACAGTGGTAAATCAAGCATATCATAAAGCTTTTGAGTCATAGCAGAGATACTAGCACCAAGATCACACAAAGAATTGCAATAAAAATATTTTACTTTTATCTTAATGATAGGCTCCCAACCATCATCTAATTTTCTAGGGATAGATGTCTCAAGTTTCAACTTTTCTTCCCTAACTTTCATGAGAGCATTGGTAATATGTTTAGTAAATGCCATATTCATGGCAATATCATTGGGACTTCTAGCAAGATTTTGTAGAACCATAATAACTTTAGAGATATTGCAATCATCAAAATCAGTATTATTATCATCAAAAGTAATGGAACCATTATCTCCCACGTCTCTAAAAATTTCAGCACTTTTATCAGAAGCAATTTCAGCAGTTTGAGGCAATTTAGCACGTTTCACCAAAGGAGTATGGACTGATAGTAGGAGGTTTACTAGCACTTGGAACTTCAGTTTTACTAGTGGTTGTAATAGTACAAACTCTAGCAATATTATTCTTTTTAGCCAATTCATCTTCTCTTTCCCACCTAGCACGTAATTCACCCATCAATATAACATTATTATCTATTTGAACTTGGATGGCATTCAAAGTTTTACTTTGCTTAACATCTTGTGGCAAAACTTTCAGTTTTAGAAAATCAACATCAATAGCAAGGCTATCTACTTTAGAGGCAAGAACATCTATTTTACCAAGCTTTTCCTCAACAGATTTATTAAAAACAGTTTGTGTGCTAATAAATTCTCTAACCATGTTTTCAAGATCAGAGGTAGAGATTTTATTACTATTGTAGAAGTTGCCATAAGAATTACCATAACCATTATTAGGAGGATACGGTTTATAACTGTTTCCAACAAAATTATTTCTATAAGCATTGTTGTTAAAATTATTATTTATAATAAAGTTTACAACAACATCCTCTTCTTGAGCAACCAAAAAGGCTAAAGGAACATTATTTGGATCAACTTGAGCTTTACCATTAACAAGCATAGACATAATAGCATCGAGCCTTTCACTTAAAGAGGAGGTTTCCTCAACAGAATTTACCTTCTTACCTAGTGGAGCTCTTTCAGTGTGCCACTCTGAATAATTTATCATCATATCATCAAGAAGCTTTGTTGCATTGCCCAAAGTGATGGACATAAAGGTACCTCTAGCAGCTGAATCCAATAGGTTCCTTGAGAAGAAATTCAGTCCTGCATAAAAGGTTTGTATAATAATGCAAGTAGTCAGTCCATGAGTGGGACAATTCTTCAACATAGTTTTCATTCTTTCCCAAGCTTTAGCAACATGTTCATTATCAAATTGTTTAAAATTCATTATGTCACTTCTTAGGGATATAATCTTAGCAGGAGGATAATATGTTCCAATGAAAGCATCTTTACACTTAGTCCATGAATCAATACTATTTCTAGGCAAAGATAGCAACCATTCTTTAGCTCTTCCTCTAAAAAAGAAAGGAAATAATTTCAGTTTAATAATATCTCCAGCCACAACTTTATATTTTTGCATCTCACATAGTTCAACAAAATTATTAAGGTGGGCAGGAGCATCATCAGTACTAATACCAAAAATTGTTCTTTCATCACAAGATTTAATAAAGCAGGTTTGATATCATAGAAAGCAGCAGTAGGAGCAGGTGGAGCAATAGGTGTGCAAAAAAAAAAATCATTGTTGTTTGTGCTAGTGAAGTCACACAACTTGGTATTCTCAGAAGAACTCATTTTAGCAGAATAAAAGCAAGCAAGTAAATAACAACTATGAAGTAAACTAAATTTTTTGTTTTTTTGATACAAAGAAATAAAAACAAGACAATAAACAAAATAAAGAGATTGAGAGTGAGAGACTCCCCTTCCTAGAAGACTTCCTTCTCCCCGGCAACGGCGCCAGAAAAATCCTTGCTATGTGTTGTTGGCAACCCCAAGAGGAGGTTGTGATGAGCACAGCGGTAGGAGTTCTCCCCTTAGTTAAGAACCAGGGTTATCAATCCAGTAGGAGAAAGAGAATCTTCGGAAGGTTGATGCCACTGACGGTGGTGCTGGCGCTTCACCGGTGTCAGCAACAACGTGCAACCTGCACACAACACAACCAAAATACTTTGCCCCAAAGATACAACGAGGTTGTCAATCTCACCGGTCTTGCTGAAAACAAAGATTAGACGTATAGTGTGGAAAAACAGTGTATGCTTGCAGTAAGTAAAGAAAGCATGAAATTGTTGTGGTTTGTTTAATAGTGTGGAAAAATGGACCGGGGTTCATAGTTTCACTAGTGGTGTATCTCCATAAAAGATAGCATGATGGGTGAACAAATTACAGCTGGGCAATTGACAAATATAGGTTGCACCATAGTGCACAATATGACATGAAGATTACTATGATATTTAGTCCGGGCATTACAACAAGATACATAGACCGACATCCATCTGCATCTATGACTAATAATCCACCCTCAGGTTGTCATCCGAGCCTCCTTAGGTATTAAGTTGCAAGAAACAGATAACTGCATTAAACAAAGTGTGTAATGTAAGCAATGATTATGCACTCGGGCACTCTCACCGCAGTTTTCTCCCTAATGGCAACAACACATCCTCCCCCTTCATGTTTCTGTCACTCGAGCAAGGAAACAAGGAGGCATGAACCCACTATCGAGCATAAATACTCCCTCCTGGAGTCACTAGCAACTACTTAGCCAGAATAACCACTAGCAACGGAGAGCATGCAAGATCACAAATAACATAAGAAAATAAAGACTATAACCAACTTGGCATAAGGTCAATAATCATCGGATCCCAACAAACACAGCACAAAGAATTACATAAGATCAATCTCGATCATGATAGGCAGCTCACGAGATCTAAACATGGAGGCATATGAGGAGAAGACAACCATCTAGCTACAAATACGAACCCGTAGTCCAATGATGAACTACTCACACATCACTCCGGAGGCAGGCATGGTGATGTAGAATCCTCCGGTGATGATCTCCTCTCCAGCAGGGTGCTGGAAACAGCTTCAGACCCCCCTGATCTAGGGTTGATGGTGACGGCGGCTGCGGAACTTTTTCGAGGATTTTGATCAGGTGCCTAGGGTTTTCCATCTGGGGGGCTTAAATAGGCGAAAGGGCAAAGGCGGTGGAGGCCGGGGGGCCCCACACACATAGCTGGCGCGGCCAGGGTGGCCGCGCCACCCTATGGTGAGCCCCCTGCTGCCCCTCTTCGGCTCCTCTTCGGTCTTCTGGATGCTTCTGGGGAAAATAGGACTTACGGGCTTCGAATTTTCCAATTCCGAGAATATTTCCAGAACAACTTTTCTGAAACTAAAAACAACAGAAAACAGGGAACTGGCTCTATGGCATCTTGTCAATAGGTTAGTCCGGAAAATCGATAAAATGACATAAATAAGGGAGAAAACAAGTAGCAATTGACATAATATGATCATGGAGCATCAGAAATTATAGATACACTGGAGACGTATCAACTCTCCAAGTAAAGCACATAAGATGTGACCGAATAAAAATATAGTTTCACTAGAAGTGACCTGATAAATTGTTGATGAAGAAGAGGATGCCTTGGGCATCTCCAAGCTTAGATGCTTGAGTCTTCTTGGAATTTGCTGGGATGTACCACCGGGGCATCCCCAAGATTATGCTCTTCACTCTTCTTGATCACATCATATCATCCTCTTCTCTTGACCCTTGAAAACTTCCTTCACACCAAACTTCTCACAATCTTCATTAGCAACGTTAGTGCAATCGAAATAATAAATTCACATGGTTCAGTTTCAACACAAGACTAACACTAATAAACACATTAGCTACTTTCACAACTTCTTTTAAAACTCTTTTTCTCAAAAGAACACCAAAAGAAAGAGATTAAGATGCAAATGCAATTATTGGCAGAAATCTGTCAAAACAGGACAGCAGGTAAAGATGATTTTTTTCGAAAATCTTATATTGATCAAATAAAAAAGTGTACAACTAACAAAAGTTACGTATATAGCCCATTACGCACAAAAAAACTCAGGTCATTTTTAAGTTTCTGTGATTTTATACGGTTTTAGCAGTGGACAGCAGAAATATGTTTCCTGCGCAGAAATCCGAAATATAGTCTCAACTTTCCACTAGAGGCTTTACTTGGCTCAACAAAGACACAAAAGAAGAGATACAGAGGGGTTTCTAAGGAACTATAAAACACCCAGGTGCAAAGAAAACAAAAATAAACGACGGAAAATGGGTTGAAAACGGAGAAATAAAACGGGTTGTCTCCTGGAAGCGCTTTTCTTTCAATGCCTTCAACTAGGCACAATGATTTTTAAAAGATGATCACATAAGAATAAGAGTTGAAGCACAATAAGATGATATCAAGAAGAAAAATATAAAACAAATTTAAGTCTAACCCACTTCATATGAATAAGAATCTTGTAGAAAAACAAGTCAACGAAGCACAAAGTGACTAGCATAGGAAGACAAAATAAGTGCAACTTCAAAAATTTCAACATAAAGAGGGGAAACTTAATATTGTTGAGATGCATAAAATCATGTTTCCCTCTCTCATAATAAGTTTCAGTAGCATCATGAATAAAATTAACAATATAGCTATCACATAAAACATTCTTATCACGAGCCACATGTATAAAAGAATTAATACTCTCCACATAAGCATAGTCATTCTTATTAATAGTAGCGGGAGCAAATTCAACAAAACCGCTATCATTATTATTCTCATCACCATAATCATCAAATATAGGAGGCATAGTATCATCAAAATAAGTTTTCTCCTCAATAGTAGGTGGACTGAAAATATCATATTCATCATTGTAATAATCATATATAGGAAGAATAATATCATCATAAGCAATAGAATAGTTATCCTAAAAAATGTGTTCACTTGTAAACATATCATAATTTTTACTAGGAGGAGATGTATCAAGCATATAATCATCAGTAGCAAAAGGATTTTCAAACACATCATCCACAAGTTTAGAGCTTTCTATATCATCATTTTCAATATCAAAAGTAGTGTGCTTTTCCCAATCATGATCACTACTATATGTAACAGGCATAGGCTCATCATCAAAGCAAATTTTCTCCTCCGTGCTTGGGGAACTAAAAAGATCGTTTTCATATAAACTAGCTTCCCCAAGCTTAGACTTTTCCATAGCATTAGCAATAATGGTGTTCAAAGAATTCATACTAATAACATTGCTATTAGTATGCAAATAACGCTCCATAGTTTTTTTAATTTTCTCTTCAAACACTTCATGTCCTAACTCAAGATAAATATTACAAAGCTCTCTCATTTGTTGTTGTTTTCCATTAAGTCTAGCTAGTAAATATAAAAACAAGCAATAAGGAAAAATATGCCTAACTAGTGAAAACAAGAAACAAAAAGATATAATTGCAGAATCTAAAGGAAATAACTCCGAGACCTCACACCCGAGGATGTGAGTACCTTTTACCTTACCTCCCCGGCAACGACGCCAGAAAAGAGCTTGATGTCTACGCACGCTTCTATTCTTGTGACAGTGTTTGGACTCCAAGTGCAGAGGTTTGTAGAACAACATCAAGTTTCCCTTAAGTGGATCACCCAAGGTTTATCGAACTCAGGGAGGTAGAGGTCAAAGATATCCCTCTCAAGCAACCCTGCAATTAAGATACAACAAGTCTCTTGTGTCCCAACACACCCAATATACTTGTCAGGTATATAGGTGCACTAGTTCGGCGAAGAGATTGTGAAATGCGAGTAATATGGATGGTTATAAGTAATAATAGCAATCTGAAATAAATATGGCAGCAAGCAAACATGTAGTAGAACAGGCGGAAAATGGTGTTTCAATGCTTGGAAACAATGCATAGGGATCCTACTTTCACTAGTGGACACTCTCAACAATGATCACATAATTGAATAACTAAATATCTTCTCTTAACTATGCTACTCTTAACCCTCTCCGGTTGGATAACGAACATTAATCATTGCGTAGGGCTACAAAAAACATTCGTTAAAGTAAGCATTCACATGTCTAGTTAACCCCACGATGTCACTATGAGCGCCCTAGAAGGTACTAGACAAACACCACAATTCATAGAGGAGACACACACGATGTGCACACTATCACCTTCACACCGCAGGACAAGGTGACTCCAAAGTTCATATTAATAAAACACTTGAGTAGCACAAGATGAAGAGTAAGATCTACTTATTCAACTAGATTACAAAGCTCACGATCAAATATAGATCACACCATGGGAGAGAGAGATGAACCACACAGCTACCGGTAGAGCCCTCAACCTCGGGGGAGAACTACTCCCTCCTCATCATAGAAGACAACAACGAAGATGGAGATGACTTCCGAGGGCACTTCCCCGTCCCGGCAGGCTGCCAGAACAGAGATTTGTCCACCGAAACTTGTCGGCGGCGGCGACGGAGCTACGGATGTATTTTGTGGAAAAGGTCGATCCTTTTACGGGTTTCCCTCGGGGGAGTATATATATGCGAAAGGGCGATGCCGGAGGGTGGCCAGGGGCCCACACCACCAGGTGGCACCACCAGGGGGACCCGCACCACCCTATGACGTGGCCACCCTGTGGCCCCCCTCCGGGGCTCTTCGGGACTTCTGGATGCTTCCCGGACTTCTAAGACTTCTGGGCTTCGAATTTTCCAATTTCGAGAATATTTCTGAAACTAAAGACAGCAGAAAACAGAGAACTTGCTCTGTGGCATCTTGTCAATAGGTTGGTCCGGAAAACGTAAGAAAACGTAGGAAAACATACGTAAAACATGTAGCAATTGGCATAATATCAACATGGAACATCAGAAATCTATACTTCTTATAAGAGAAAACCCCACTAGGGGTTCATTTAAGTTGTCTATCTCAACATGCAGCCTAGCCACGTCATCGATTAACCACATCCATCCGATTCTCATCTCCGAACGTACATTTATGTTGTGTCGATCATGTTCGGGGACATGGCTCTGCTAGCTAAATAAGATGGAATAACACGCACCACTTTTCTGATCGTCTTCTTTGTGATTTATTTCCCGCATTTCCCTCGAACTTCCACTTCTCCACGACCATAAAAAATATTCTAATAATAGGAGCATCCGAGCAGTCCACGATCATGAAGGAATCTGAGAGCCCACATGCAGCCAATTACTGCCTTTTATAGGCCCGGTTTACTTCACCCACGTCTGTATGGTTCGGTTCATCATCATATCTCTATACTCAATGTTGGAACTGAACCATCGATCCTTATCTCCTTCTTCTTCCTATAAATCACAACTCGTCTCACACTATCATTCACGATACATCCGATGTGCTCTACTGCGGCATGGACAGGTCGATCAGATTGTACTTGACAACTAGCACGCCTACGCCCATACGTCACACACGGAACCATCACCATGCGTCTCTCAACCAATCGGCGGTATGTCCGACCAGCTCCTCCTCCCCTATCCACTCGCCGACATATCTTACAATCATCAATCTCCTTCCATCGTCATCCATCGCAGGATCTAATCTGCCGCCTTGCAGTGAAAAGAATGTTGGGGTTTGTTTATCTGCAGAGAGCGTGAGTATGCAGAGGATGTGAAGGCGTTCGATACACAGCCCCAAGGTCCACGACCGACTCGCTTGCTTCCATCCCTTGGTCTGTGGTGAGTAACCCCAATTAAATTATTCAATTCCTTATGACAACAATATTTCTGGGTTGTTTTCAATTTTTGTTATTCACGCAAATTAGTTGGGTAATACTATTGTCTTATTCTGTCTAACTAGATTCCTGCACTCATACTCTGGTTAACCTCTGTATCTATCCAATTATATTTATTATATCATCGTACTATATTGTGTCAACTACGTCATGTAACGGTTCACTCAGATTCATGAAATTCTGTTCTGGGTGATGCACACATAGCAGCGATGGCAATAACATTTTTTGTTGTTTGACTGTTTATTTCTACTAGCAGATATAAGGAGGAATCTTCAGCTCCCAAAGCTTTGGTTTCACGTCGACTCTTCTTTTCTCAACCATCTATCCTTTCAGTTGTTTGTTCATGCATGAAACTCAAATAGCTTTTCTAGAATATTTTTCTGCACTGTTTACATTGTGTTGGAAAAGAAGGCACATATTCTCAGTAGTTATTTCGTTGTTTTCCATTTGAGTTTGTAGTACGTGGTTGTAATGTTGAGAATACCATGCATTTCGGAATATCAATTTTGGTTGTCTAGGAAACATTTGGATGCGCATGTGTCCTCCATTGTTGACTGATGGTTGATCATCCTTCATAGAATGCATTCCCGCAACAATGTGTCGGGCCTCTCAACTACCGTGACCAATCAAATCTTGCATATTCCCATAGAAAATTTCACATTTTGTGTGTCTTAAATATTTTCGTTTGCACGATGAAGTTCTTACAGATATTTCTGCCGCAATGCGTGGGGTATTTTTCTAGTTATAGATACGTTGGAGACGTATCAACCACTATCCATCATGCATCCATATCTAATAGTCCACCTCAAAAAAGCTATCCAACAAATCTATTTGGTATTAAATTGCAGCAACGAAGTGATTGCTTTGTGTGTAACAGACAATTGTATTAAGTAAAATATCTAATGTAAGCAATAGTCCCCGTCCATAGACAGGAGCATCGTTGTTTTCTCCCTAGTGGCAACAACACATCCCCCACCCGTCACGTTTTTATCACTCGAGCACAGATGTAAGGGAGGCATGAACCCACTATCTAGCATATAAACCCTCTCTTTGAGGTGAAAACAGCTACCCGGCCAAGGTAATCATAAACACTGGCAGGGGCGGAGCTGCATAGGTGAACCCTGATTCACAGGAAAGCGGTTCCAAAAAAAAGTCTTAATACTACTTACCATCAATAATAGGCATGTGCATCAGGGTCAGCCTCGGGCAGGGCAGCTTACAGAACATATATCCTGCTTCCTTAGGTGCATAGTGCAATCAAAAAGAAAAAGACATACACGTACCGATTCGCCCCAGGCAGCCCAACTTAGTAGTGCTTTTAAAAAAAATTTAAAACCAACTATATAAAGAAGCAAGCAACCCGCCTCGTTAAAAACCTTCGAGTCCCCTCGGGTACCCTGGTAAGGAAAATAGTGCGAACATTTGCTGCTCAGAGTTTACACCATGGTTACATCATCTAAGAGGTATTGCCTAATGAAACTAGGGGGTTCATCGACCCAATTACAATTCATCTCTTTACTGAAACCGTCCCTAGCTAAGAAATGAGCCACCTTATTGCAATCCCTCTTACAGTGATTGAACTCAACCCTACCAATGGAAGCAATTGTATCAAAACAATCTGAATAGATAGCGGTAGCGTCACTCCAGAGCTGCTCATCTCCTGAGCAATATGAAATTACTTCAGTTGAATCAGATTCCGCCTCAATAGCACAGTACCCAAGCTGATTAGCAAGATCCAAGCCGTGTTTCATAGCCAACGCTTCAACAATCGATGCAGAAGCTACATGGGAAATACGAGCAAGATGCTGCCATAAAAACTCCCTTGTTGTTTCTAATTACCGCACACGTTGCCCCAGTGTGAGAGTTATCGTCGAAAAGCAGCCTCGACATTCAGCTTCAGGAACTTTGTTTTTGGTCTGGTCCAAGAGTCTTTGTCAGGAGCGAAATTTGTAAACTTCTTAGCGGAGCCATTAGCTACAATAACTCTTATCGAAGTGGCACAAAACCTGATCGGGGGGGGGGGTCTTCTCACCATGTAAAGAACACCTACGTAACCACCAAACATACCAAGCAGTAGTAGCGACAACTTCAGTAACTTTCATATTAGGAAACTCTGGGCTGAGAGCAGAATTGATAGCGAGCAACAGAAAAAAAACAAAAGCGATCGCACGTCTAGACCCTAGAGCTACGCATGTCCTGGCCGAAATAGAAACCAACTCGCGATCTCGGCCGATCCCTGCCTGGCGCGCCGACGGGAGCGCCGACGAGCGCACGCCTCGTCGCCTCAAATCAAGTGATCTCCGGTTACCACGAATCCACGATCGCCCTCAGCCTGCAGGTGCACCCTATCTCCAATCAGCTGTACGTTTGTTGTTTGTCCAGGAAATCTGAGTGATTTATTATTGATTGAACCCACATATTTTTTTCAGTCATTGGTGTCGGTCTCCCTAGTCTTGGGGGTGCGGGCAGCTTACAACGGGTACAAGTCTAAATCAAGAGCAATGCCTTCAAAGACCCGAGACACTCGTTGGGGTTCTCATGCTAAAACACTTACAAGTTTGGTTGACTTGTTCGTATCCGTTATCAAAGTTCTAGAATTTGTGAGAGAAGAAGACACTGACAGAACAAATAGAGATCAAGCAAACGGCCTACTAGTGTACTTTCAGTCATTTGACTTTGTCTTTTATTTGCATCTCATGTTGACAGTACTTACAACTACAAACACATTGTCATTAGCATTGCAGCGGAAGATCAAGACATTGTAAATGCCATGAAATGTGTGAAGTCAACTAGAACTGTTTTGAATGAACTTCGAGAACATGGATGGGACCCTCTACTAGTTGAAGTTCATGGTTTTTGTGAGAAGCACAAAATTGAAGAGGTGAACATGGAAGAATCCTATGTTAATCCAAAAAAGAGAAGACATGTAACTGGAATTACAAACAAGCATCACTATCTAGTTGATTGCTTCAATGATGTTTTTGATTGGCTAGTTCAAGAGCTTGATGGTCGGTTCAGTGAGACATCCTCAAATTTGCTTGTTTGGTCAGCGGCTTTGAGTCCAAGGGACTCATTTAGTGATTTTAATTTGGAGAGTTTGGTAAATTTGGCCAAACTATATCCGCAAGATTTTAACTCCGGAGAACTCAGGGATCTTGATAAGGATCTACGCCTCTATATTGCTGATGTAAGCACAGATGATAGCTTTTCAAACTTAGCAACAATCATTGAGCTATCTAAAAGAATGGCGGAGATAAGGAGGCATATTATGTATCCTTTGTTTTATAGTTTGCTGAAACTAGTAATTGTGTTGCCTGTTGCCACTGCTACAGGTGAGAGGTGTTTTTCAGCCATGAAACTAGTGAAAACATTTTTGCGCAATCGACTCAATGATGACAACTTGAGTGATGATGTTATTTGTTACGTGGAGAAAGAAGAAATGAAGAAAGTCACCAATGATCAAGTGGTTAAGTATTTCATGAGTTTGAAGAATCGAATATACTAGAAGAGTATAAGGTAGTGTGAAAAGTTTAAGTACTTGAATACCATTTTTTTATCATTCTACTATGTTCCACTTGAAAATTAATTCTACTTTTTATCTTGCAAGTTATTGGATCTTGGTGTTTGGTGATGTATTTACAAATTTGAAAATGCAAGACATCCTTTACAAGTAACTTTGTCCTTCGATTTATCAATATAGTAGACCTTTTTTATTACAAGTTCTTTGTATTTATACGTTATGTATCATTATGTCACATCATCTGTGTTAGAAGTTACAAACAAATACTTTTACATAGTGATTTTTTTGCGAAAATTTGTGCCATAATAAAGTAGTGCTTCAGGGTGACTCGAGCTCTAGCTCCGCCCCTAAACACCGGAGAGCATTTCAAGGCAACATTAAAACTCTCTATAGATATAAGTGAAGCATCTCAATTTGACATGAAAAAATAATCATAATCTCATGGTTCATCGAATCCCAACAAACACAACATGCACAATTACATAACTATGGTCTCGATCATGTGAGGCAGCTCACAAGACTCTAAACATGGAGGC
Source organism: Alopecurus myosuroides (assembly GCA_028641055.1). Taxonomy (NCBI): domain Eukaryota; kingdom Viridiplantae; phylum Streptophyta; class Magnoliopsida; order Poales; family Poaceae; genus Alopecurus; species Alopecurus myosuroides. Next base: position 244,591,609 of record CM054062.1, read on the forward strand.
ATAACAGAGAGAACTACCAACTAGCTACTGCTATGGACCCGTAGTCCCGAGATGAACTACTCACACATCACCGTGGAGGAAATCATGGCGATAAAGAGGCCTCTGGTGACGATTCCCCCCTCTGACAGGGTGCCGGAACTGGGCTGCACAAGCCCTAGATTAGAGTTTCAAGATGACTACGCCTCTTTCTATGTTTCGTTGAAAATATCTCTGTCCCCGATAAAATTAGGGTTGAGGGAATCTTATAGGCAAAGAGGCGGCGAGAGGTGATGGCCAGGGCGTCCAGGGGCCCACCAGGCGTGACCTAGGGTGGGGAGGTGCCTGGCACCCCCCTGGGGGCACCTGGCTCCCCTCCGAGTCTCTTTTCGACTCCGTCTTTGTTCCGGGTTAAAAAGATCTCCGTGGATTTTCATCCCTTTCCGAGAATATTTCTTTAAGATTTTTTCTGAAATACAAAAACAACAACTGGCCTAGGGCATCTTGTTAATAGGTTAGTGCATGAAATTATCCGGAAAAGGAAGAAAACATGTGGCAGACATAAAGGCACTGGATAGAAAACAAACATGGAGCATCAAAAATTACAGATACGTTTGCAACGTATCAATATACTTCCTTATCACATGGAAGCGTCAGAGTACATACTTCGTAGTAGAGTGCGACCTTGGTTCCTTCGCGGTTGCAATGGCGCCTGTGTTTTCTCAGTAGAGGTTCACATGGCTTTGCACGCTTGGAAACACTCCGAGCTCGATGATGAACTTCCATAGCCAAACAGCTTCATTCGCTGCTTCCAAAGCAGCAACGTACTCCGACTCTAGGGCTACTATGGGTTGCTTCCCACTTCTCTAGCTCACAGCGCCTCCGTTCACAAAAAACATATAGCCCGTTTGAGATTTCGAGTCATCTGGATATGTGCAGAAACTTGCACCCACGTAACATGTTATGCCAAATTCTTCCGTACATGCTCCATAGACAAGACATTTCCTTGGCCCTCTTAAGATACTTTAGGACGTTCTTAACTGCTATCCAGTGTTCCTCTCTAGGATCACGCTGGTACCTACTCGTCAAGCTGAGAGCCTGGGACACATCTGGTATAGTATAGAACATGGCATACATGATAGAGCCTATGCCTGAGGCATAGGGGATTTCATCCATCCTTTCTCTTTCTTTTGCCGTCGCTGGACACTGAGTTTTACTCAATGGTTTACCCTGTAACATGAGTAAGAATCCCTTCTTCGCCTCATGCATTTTGAACTTATTCAAAATCTTATCAAGATATGTACTTTGACTCAACGCTAATAGGCGCCTTGATCTATCCCGATAGATCTTAATGCCTAATACGTAAGCATCTTCTCCTAAGTCCTTCATTGAAAATTTGATGTTCAGATATTCTTTCACACTATTCAAAAGATTCACATCATCCCTAATCACTAATATGTCGTGCACATATAGTACTAGGAATGCAAATGAGCTCCAACTCATTTTCTTGTAAATGCATATCTCTTCCTCATTTGGGACAAATCCAAAACCTTTGATACTTCATCAAAGCGAAGATTACAACTCTAAGGTGCTTGCTTTAGTCCATAAATGGAACATTGAAGGTTTCATACCTTACCAGCATCCTTTGGATCAACGAAACCTTCTGGCTGTATCATATATAGCTCTTCCTCAATGATGACATTTAAGAACGATGGTTTGACATCCACCTGCCATATTTCATATTGAAATATGCAACAATTGCTAGCAAAATCCAAATGACTTGAGCATCAGTACAGGTGCAGAAAGTTTCATCGTAGTCAACTCCTTGAATTTTTCGAAAACCCTTTGCGACAATTCGAGCTTTATAGACGGTCACATTTCCGTCAGCGTCTTTATTTTTCTTATAGATCCATTTATTCTCGACGACCTTGCGACTTTCGGGAATCTCCACCAAAATCCACATTTTTATTGTCATACGTGGATCCTATTTTTGATTTCATGGCTTCAAACCATTTCTCGGACTCGGGTCCTTCCATTGCAGGTTCGTCTTGTTCGACCAACATGACCGTGCTAGCAAGATCACCATACCATTCAGGAGTGGTATGTGCTCTTGTAGACCTGCGAGGTAAAATAGATGCTTCAACATTTTCTCCTACTCCATCTTTGGAGGACGTTTACAGAATATCTTCCATTGCGCCACTCGATATATCGAGTTCAGGATCAACTATCTCGTTGAGATATATTTTCCTTCCACTAACACCTTTGGCGAGAAACTCTTTCTCGAGAAAGGTACCGTTCTTAGCGACAAACGTTTTGCCCTCGGCTTTGTTTTAGAAGGTGTATCCAATAGTCTCATTTGGATACCCTACAAAAATGCATTTCTTCGCTTTTAGTTCGAGTTTTCCCGGCTGTAGTTTCTTAACATAAGCCTCACAACCTCAAACCTTTAGAAACGACAGCTTGGCTTATTGCCACTCCATATCTCATACGTGTCGTCTCTATTGTTGCACGTAGCAGAATTTAAAAATTTCGTCCTACGTAGCACACATGATGTACTATCGAGGTACACGCGATGTTAGATCTGATCGTTACCAACACGAAGCGCGAAACGTATGTCAATGACGATGTCGGTGATACCTGATAAAGAGTCTCCGCGATAATCCTAGAATTGGGATTGTCGCCGTCTCCCCATATCATGTCTTATGGATCCAGCAGAGTGAGGGTATCACGTGTTACCCCTCTAAGCGTTCGCACATGTACGTCCATCAAAGTCCGACAGCGCGTCGCACAGATTCCCAATTGAGGTGGAGAGATCCCAAATTCCCAACACATGGAGGAGAGAGAGATTAGAGCTAGATCTAATCTAGAGAGGACACCTCAAAACCTAATTAGAAAAAGTTCTAATTCAATTAGAGGGAGTCTAATTAGAAATCATAATTAGACACTCTAATTATACTTGAGAGCCAATTGTGTTTTTTTTGCCTCAAGGGTTTGGGGTTATTTTATAGTTGGAGGAGAGGGTGGAGTTTCCTTGGGGAGAGGGAGTCCTACTCCCAATCCAAGAGGGAGGACGCGCCATGGAGGAGGTGGCCGCACCAACCCTCCTAGGGAAATTCGGTTTGGACTCCTAGATGGGGTCCAACCCACCATTCTTTCCTTTCTTCTTTTTCCTATTTTCCTCCTCATTTATTTCTCAAGTAAATCAAGGGAAAATACCAGGGGATGGTGGTGCTGTCGGGGGGTTACCCCCGAGTAGGGTAAAGGCAAGTGGTAAAAGCAACAATCAGAAGAGAGGTTTGGTCGAGTAGCCGCCTACCCGGTACTTGCTACCCGGTCGACTGCTACTCGGTCTCACCTCAAGATGACCAGAAGGAGATATCAATCAAGTTCTGTCCATTCGAGTAGAAGAGTTGGCCCGAGTAAAATTGGCGGGAACCTACTCGGGACAGAAAGTCAAAGGAGCCGTTCTGACACAGGATCCCGCGTATCCTGGGTCCGTACTTGGCAGTATTCGAACAACTGTTCATCTGGGACCGGCCTGCCTGACAGTGACAGCATGGAAGCAGGCCGTCGCAGGATAAGGGGGCCCTACTCTGTGTTTGGCACAGTGATACCAGTCTGTCCCCTTGTTTTGCCCAACGACTTTCCAGATGCAGCCAAGATTAGGAACCAAAGCTGTCAGCGGGAACCCGAAAGAAGGACGATGTGCACACTATGTCGACACTTGTCCAGGTTTGGACGTATCCGGCTGGGCACCAGGTATATAAGGTGCCCCGCCGCCTCCTGCGAGAGGCACGTTGAGATTGAACTGAGGAAACCCTAGGTTCTTGACCTAATTCATCACGTAGAGAGGAGAGTGGCTACTCGGTAGCAAGAACTTTGTACTGTGGCTACTCGGTGAGACACCAGAATACATAGAGAAAGGCAGGAGTAGGGGTTTTTTACCTCCTCACGAGGGCCCTGAACCTGGGTAGATCGTGTTGTTTGCAGTGTTTACTTCGTACCTCACGCGGCTACTCGTCGCGTGATCCCTCCCCGAGCACCTCCAGCGTCCATCGTCCCCACATCTTTAGTCATCCCATGGCATCTGCCGTGACACCACCACGACAGTTGGCGCCCACCGTGGGGCAACCAGCGGCGCTGGCTGGAGTTTCTGTTCGGACGGGATCTTCTTCAGCGGAGCGCGTGGTCTGTGGCCTTGTCCACAGATTCGGCTCCTTCGACTTCGTCACCGACAACGCCGGCGATTTCGGCGGCAGGGCCATGCCGGAGGGCGGCTCGGTGATCTCCTTCGGCTCTCACCTCGTCTACGTCGCCACCGTCGCCAACCGCGCGTACCCCGAGCTGGTGCATGACGCGGAGGATCCTCCCGCGGTGATCGCTGCTCGCGGAAGGCCCGCGTGCCGTTCTGCGAACTGCGCTGAGGTGATGGTGACGGGCTTGGCGGCAAACACTGGCGCTGCGGCAGTCGTCGAGGATCTTGCTGCACCGGCTGCTGGTGGCAGGACTCACCGGCCCTACGAGAAGGAGTGCAACTTGCCGCCTTCCACTTCTACGGTTATTCCCGCGTCGGCTACGCGACCTGGCATGCCAACTCCCACCGACATCGAGCTCCTAGCCATGAGGGAGCAGCTCGAGCGGCAACGCCTGGAGCTGCTTGCCGAGCAGGCGGAGTTGGATAAGGTGAGGTTGGAGTTGAGTCTAGATCAGCTCGAGTACAACAAGGCTCATGGCTTCACGCCAGTTGCTAGGAGGGCTAGCAGAGTAGGTGCCACTCGGCGCAACCTTGGTGCCGAGATGGCGACAGTTGTAGAGGCTCCTGCTCAGTCCGCCACCGCAAACACCACCACTCGGCCCAGATATAGCACACCCGCCAAGACACTTAGAGCTGCAGAGGCTGTAGCTGCCGAGTTGCCTCGCCTAGATGGCGATGCGCGTGTTAGACAGCAAGAAAGACTCAACGAGTTGGTGTTGGAGGCTGCTAGGCAGAATGAGGAGTTCCAAAAAGCCAACCCGGGTGCTGGAGCTTCTCAGGTGGTGCACTCGCACGCGGCTAGATCTAACGATCAGGCCTCGTCTCCGCATCCCAGCCGCGAGAAGAGCCGCAGCGGGCGTTCGGGCAGAGATAGGCAAATGCAGGTGTATGACCCGGCTGCTGCCGCGAGACAGCTTGTTGTGCCGCAGCAGCCCGGGCAGGAACACAACGCTGCAAGAGCAGGCTCTCAAGCCCATCAAGCTCAAAGCCAGGCCCGAGATGAAGCGCGTCCAGGTCCTTCTCGGCGTCCCGCTGCTCCGCCTACTCGGCAGAGGCAGCAGCCGCGTGCAGTGGCACCAGTCGCCAACCCGGTGGAGCAGCCTGCAGCTGTGCAGGTGGACAGGTATGATGATGGCTACTCGGCCATGGAGATGGCTGGCTATGATGTCCATGATCGTGTTGGCGAGCGCATGCTGGCGCCAGGAGATGCGAGGCATCAGTTGGACCGGATCAGCTTGTCGGCGCGGCTGGAGAACACGGGTCCTCCAGGCCCCGAGTGCTTTAGCCCGCGCATCATGAACGAGCCGTCCGTGAAGAACTTCCAGCTTGCAAGGGGCACCAAGAGCTACAATGGCAGCACCAAGCCTGAAGATTGGCTCAATGACTATGTCACCGCGGTCCATATCGTGAACGGCAACAGAAGATGGGCTGTGCGCTATGTTCCACAGATGCTAGAGGGTCCAGCCCGCACTTGGCTCAACAACTTGCCCAAGAACAGCATCAATTGCTGGCTGGACTTCTCGGATGCCTTCATCAGCAACTTCACCAGCACCTGCAAGAGGCCGAATAGGCCACAGTAGTTGTCCGCTTGCCGGCAGCGAGAAGACGAGACAGACCGCGAATACCTCACTCGGTGGAGTACATTGAGGAACACCTGTGAGGGCGTGAATGAAGCACAGGCCATTACTTGGTTTGCGCAGGGATGCAGACATGGCAGTATGTTGTGGCAGAGATTGCAGAGGGAGATGCCGAACACTCTGGCGGAGACCATCAAGATTGCTGATCAGTACGCACTCGGTGATCCTACTCAGCCACTGATGGACTCCTCTGAGCCGAGAAGAAACTTCAGCAACAGCAAGCGCAACGAGTTCCGCAACAAGCGCCGAGTAGATACTCGGTATGATCCTGAAGAGGTGAATGCAGTGACTGTTGGAGCTGGTGGCAGCCAGAGGCAGAAACCTGCTGGAGCCTACGGGCAGAACCAGAACCAGGGCCAAGGCAACAAGAAGCCATTTCGCGCTTCTCAGTCGGGTAGCGGAAACTCCGAGCAGCCGAAGAAGTTTGTCTTTGAGGACATGAAGGATGGTCCATGCAGTTTTCACACTCACCGCCCCTCGAGGCCTGCTAACCACACTACTCGGCAGTGCGAGTGGTGGGATGTGATCAAGAGTGATGGCTTGCCTCCTCCTCCTCCTCTGCCAGCGGCCAACGCCAATGTGCAGCCTACTCGCGCACCCGCAGCTCGGCCAGTGTACCCGAGAAGAGAGAATGTGAACCAGGTGGCTTTAGGAGCCAACCGCAACTTCAACAATGAGGGATACCGCAACAACAACAACAACAACTACAACCGCAACAACAACAACAGAGGCAACAACAACTACCAGGGCAACAACAACGACGGCAACAATGGGGGCGGAGGCTCCAATCAGTACCAAGAGCACCACGAGAGCTACATGATCTTCACTTCTGAGCCAGTCGACAAGCAATCACAGCACAGGCGGGCCATGGAGGTCAATGCAGTGATTCCTGCTGTCCCTCACTACATGTATTGGTGTGACCAGGAGATCAGGTGGTCCCGAGTAGATCATCCCAAGGTGATGCCCAATCCGGGTAGCTACGCCTTGGAGCTGGATCCTACCTTCCTGGGTCCCGAGAAGAATGTGAGGTTCAGCAAGGTGCTAATCGACAACGGCAGCAGCATCAACATCGTGTACAAAGACACGCTCGAGAAGCTTGGCCTAGCCGAGAACATGATGCTGCCCAGCAAGACCACTTTCCATGGCATTGTGCCCGGGATCTCGTGCAACCCGATTGGCCGAGTATGGATAGATGTGCTATTCGGCACCAGGGATAACTGCCGCACAGAGCGCCTGCAGTTCGAGGTGGTTGATCATCAGAGTCCTTACCATGCTCTACTCGGCAGGCCTGCTCTGAGCAAGTTCATGGCCTCTACCCATGTTGCATATCTGAAGATGAAGATCCCTGGTCCCAATGGCATAATTACTATCTCTGGTGATTACAAGAAGTCCATGGAGTGTGCCTCTGCTAGTTCCCAGTTGGCGGAGTCGATGGTGATTGCTGCCGAGAAGAAGAAGATGTATGAGGTGGTGGCTATGGCACAATCCGCGCAAGCTGGCGCGCAAGGCGTGCCGAGTACCCAGCATGGGACCGCATTCCAGGCATCTCAGGAGACCAAGAAGGTCCAGGTCGACCCCGAGTTCCCCGACCGCGTAGCCATCATTGGCTCCGGGTTGGCGGAGAAATAGGAAAGCGAGCTCATCCACTTTCTCCGTGAGAATCGGGATGTATTCGCCTGGTCCAATGAAGATCTACCAGGAGTCCCGAGGGAGTTGGTTGAGCACTCATTACATGTGCGTCCTGACGCCAAACCAGTGAAGCAGGCTATGCGCCGCTTCGGAGATGAGAGAAGGAAGGCCATTGGTGACCAGATCACCAAGTTGCTGATAAGCAATTTCATCATGGAGGTGCTGCATCCGGATTGGCTAGCCAATCCGGTCATGGTCGAGAAGAAGAAGGAGGATCCCAAAGCTGCCACTGCATGGCGCATGTGTGTCGACTACACCGACTTGAACAAGGCATGCCCCAAGGATCCTTTCCCGCTACCTCGCATCGATCAGGTGATCGATTCCACTGCTGGTTGTGAACTGCTGTCTTTCATAGATGCCTACTCTGGTTTCCACCAGATTGCACTCAATCCTGCTGATCAAATAAAGACTGCTTTCATTACCCCGTACGGGGCTTATTGCTATCGTGTCATGTGTTTTGGCTTGAGGAACGCGGGTGCAACTTATCAGAGATGCATGCAGAAATGCTTGCACGACCAGCTCGGCAAGAATGTGCAGGTGTACGTAGATGACATTGTCATCAAAACGAATAAAACACATACTCTGCTTGCCGACCTGGAGGAAACCTTTGCTAACCTACGCAAGTACAAAATGAAGCTGAATCCGAGTAAATGCACCTTTGGTGTCCCGGCTGGCAAGCTACTCGGCTTCCTGGTGTCTAGTCGGGGCATTGAGGTCAACCCTTCAAAGATAAAAGCTATTGAGAGCATGTCTTTGCCGAGATCCTTGAAGGATGTGCAGAAGTTCACTGGCTGCTTGGCATCTCTGAGCCGTTTTCTGGGCCGAATGGGCGAGAAGGCACTGCCTCTGTACCAATTGATGAAGAAAAGTGACAAGTTTGTCTGGACTCCGCAAGCGGATGTGGCATTCAATGAGCTGAAAGCAATGCTGGCTAGTGCTCCCATCTTGGCTAGTCCGCTACCCAAGGAGCCAATGCTGCTGTACATTGCTGCGACTAACCGAGTAGTCAGTGTGGTGATTGTGGTGGAACGAGAAGAAGAAGGCAAGAGTGTGCAGCGCCTAGTGTACTATCTCAGTGAAGTGCTGTCCAGTTCCAAGCAAAACTATCCGCACTACCAGAAGATGACCTACGGCGTGTACCTGGGCGCCAAGAAGTTGAAGCACTATTTCCAAGAGCATCCTATCACGGTTGTGAGCTCTGCTCCCATCTCGTATATCATGGGCAACAAGGAGGCGAGTGGCAGAGTAGCCAAGTGGGCAATCGAGCTAGCCGCGTATGCACCTGCGTACACGAGAAGAGAAGCCATCAAGTCTCAGATTCTGGCGGAATTCCTGGTGGATTGGGCCGAGGTGCAGTATGAACCTCCTGCTCCAGTTTCTAATTACTGGAAGATGCACTTTGATGGCTCGAAGGTGAAGGAAGGCCTTGGTGCTGGCGTAGTGCTTACGTCACCCAAGCGAGATCAACTCAAGTATGTGCTGCAGATTCACTTCAAGGCATCCAACAATGTAGCAGAGTACGAGGCAGTGGTGCATGGTTTGCGAGTAGCAAAGGAGGTTGGCATGCAGCGCATTATATGCTATGGTGATTCAGATCTGGTGGTGCAGCAAGTCTCGGGCACTTGGGATGCTCTAGATGCCAACATGGCGTCGTATCGCTTCCTGGTGCAGTCTATGACTGGGTTCTTCGAAGGATGTGAGTTCCAGCACATTCACCGAGCAGAGAACGAAGCAGCAGATGAGTTATCCAAGTTGGGATCTTCTCGGCAATCCATCCCGGCGGGAGTCGCCTTGGAACACTTGAGGAAGCCATCCATCAAGCCTTCTCCCAACTCGGAGTCCATATTTGTTCCTTCTCTGCCAAGTGAGGAATATGATCCCATGGAGATTGACTGGGAGAATGCTACAGGGAACTCGGGGACTGCCGTCCTCTACTCGGGGACTGCCACTCCTTACCCGGGGACTGCCACTCCCTACTCGGGGACTGCCATTCCTTACCCGGGGACTGCCACTCCCTACTCGGGGACTGCCACTCCTTACTCGGGGACTGATGTCCTTAACCCGGGGACTGTCGCATTCATTGAGGAAGTCCTTGCTAATCGGTCTGGGCTTCAGAGAAGTGCTCCCATCCCTAAAGAGCAACCAGAGGTACCTGTCCCAATGGAAGTGGACGAACCAGTGTTTCCCACACGGGAGACACCGAGTTGGGCCACGCCCATATTATCCTTTCTGAGGGACGGTACTCTACCAGAAGATGAGGTGGCTGCAAGACAGATTCAGAGAAGATCCAAGGGCTACACTATAGTCCGAGATGTGCTGCACAAGAGAAGTACCACTGGTGTGCTGCAACGTTGTGTGGACCCAGCAGAAGGAGAAGAGATCTTGGTAGAGATGCACCAAGGAGAATGCGGGCACCATGCCTCTTCTCGGGCACTAGTCCAGAAAGCTTTTCGGCATGGTTTCTACTGGCTCACAGCTCTGCAGCAAGCTGAAGATATCGTGAGGAAGTGCAATGGCTGCCAGATGTTCGCAAGTAAGATTCACATGCCTGCTTCCGAGCTGAAAACAATTCCTATCACCTGGCCATTTGCTGTTTGGTGTTTGGACATGGTTGGGCCTTTCCAGCCGGCTAGAGGCAACATGACTCACATCTTGGTCATGGTGGACAAGTTCACCAAGTGGATTGAAGTGAAACCTATTCGGAGGTGTGATGGGGCCACAGCTGTAAAATTCGTGAAGGATGTGATCCTGAGATATGGCTACCCGCACAGTATCATCACCGACAACGGCACAAACTTTGCTGAGGGAGCAATGGTGCGGTTCTGCAGAGATAAGCATATCCGACTAGACGTTGCGTCAGTCGCGCATCCCGCTTCCAATGGGCAAGTTGAAAGAGCAAATGGCATGGTACTGGCAGGCATAAAGCCAAGGCTGATGGAGCCACTGCTGAAAACACCTGGGTGTTGGTTAGACGAGTTGCCAGCGGTGTTGTGGAGTCTAAGGACTACCCCTAACCGGTCAACCGGCTACACGCCATTCTTCTTGGTATACGGGGCTGAGGCCGTGTTGCCAATAGACTTAGAGCATGACTCCCCCCGAGTAACCCTCTACACTGAGGTGGAGGCGAGAGAAGCTCGAGAAGACGACGTTGACCTGCTTGAAGAAGCAAGAGAGCTGACTCTGTCACGTTCGGCTATCTACCAGCAAAACCTGCGGCGTTACCATAGCCGAAAGGTGAACCCAAGGGTTTTCCGAGAAGGAGACATGGTCCTTAGGCTTGTGCAGCGCACAGCCGGGATGCACAAATTGTCTCCTCCATGGGAAGGGCCTTTCATTGTGAGCAAAGCGCTGCACAACGATGCTTACTATCTTGTAGATGTGCGCCCACCACAGGCGAACAGGGCAGATAAAGCTGGAGAGGAAACCAAGCGCCCTTGGAATGTAGCTCTACTACGTCGTTTTCATTCGTAAGCAAAGATGTGTATGTACCCTCTTATCCGAGTTGAAATTTTACTCTGCAATCTGAAATTGATCTCGGGGACTGCCCTCGTCCAAAATTGCTCTAATTGTTATTACTCGGCTTTACCTTTTGCCTATCCGGTTGCTCTACTTCAGAATTCAAAGGTACATTGAGTACTGTGTTTAAACCTATATGCCAACTCTTCGACTTTGCTGCTGTCCGAAACCCGGCTTCATGGCAAGCAAGAGAACAAGCAAAAGGTCCATGAGCACAAGAAAAATTACTGAGGAAAAGAAGAGTGCAGGAACCAAGTAGGATGCTTTTATTACTGTTCTGTGACTTGTCTTTTCGGCTAAGTGGTGGGCTGCGTTACTATGATTGTTTCTAAGCGGCTAAGTATTTGCAACTCTACTCTTTAACTCTTGTGACTCGAATACCAAAAAAGCAACAAGTTGCGGGTAGAGCTGAGACGAAAAGGGAGAGTGAATAAGAAATACAACTCGGGGACTCGCATGATAACGCAACTCGGCTTCCAGCCCAGGTTGAACAAATTGATTAAGTTGAAAATAACAAAGTGGGAATAAAAATGAGTAGCAACGGAATAAAATAGTCTGATACATTTGCTCCCGGCATCCCGGGGATCTGATAAGTGTTTGAGTAAGAAAATTGCAGGATGAAATCACATTCAGGTTGACGGGGCGTTCTCGGTGCTCGCCTTGGTTGCTTCGCCTTCCTCAGTGGCCTTGGTGGCGTCCGCCTCTGCGCTGGCATCAACAGTCCTCGCTTGCTCGGCGTCAGGCTCGGTGGCGAGCTGCTCAGAAGTTGCAATGGCCACCGAGATGGGCGTTGCCGCGGAAGCAGAGCCCGTCTCGGGGGCGTGGGGGCGCACCGTGTCGTCGAGGGCGGCTCCTGAGGAGGTGCCGAACTCGAGGGCAGCTGTGTCGATCTCCTCGGCCTCTTCATCGCTACTCGCGACGACCGCGGCCTTCCCCTTGCCCCCGGGTGAATCGAAGAAGCCCAACTCGGGATCTGTTTCTTCATCCTCCTCCTCGTCCTCCTCCATCTCGGTGTCGGGTTCAGGGAGGCCATCGATGAAGGTTGCCGTATCAGCGCACTCCGCAACCTCATGCGCAATCAGTTTGCGCATGGTCACGCAGCTGGGATCCATCTCCCACTTGGAATTGGCGCGCTTTCCGCGGATGACCTGCATGTTCAAATTCTCATACCAGGAGGCGACGCAGAGCAGCATCAGATCAGCGCCTGCCCGAGCTCCCGAGGCGCGCCACTTCTTCAATTCGGCCTTCACGTTGCGCAGCTTCAGAGCAAGGCCACAGATGGTTGTTGGCGCAGCGTCCTCAGGCCAGAAGAGCTTGTGGAGCTGGAAGGCGGTGCGCACCAGGTCAGTGCCCACGCCGGCTAGGCGTTCGAACTGCCCTCGCATCACCAGCAAGCTATCCTCGATATCAGCTCTGGTGTCTGCAGCCTCGCCCTTCTCGATGCGAGCTGCTTGGGCCTTGGCCAAAGCAGGCGCGCAAGAGGACACGATGTCAGGGAAGATTTCTGCAAGAAGCAAATGAGAAATTCAGTAACAGAATCAGAGAAGAGATAGAACCGAGAAGAAGAGATGCAGAAAGGAAAAAACTTACGGTTCAACTCGTGGCGCAGCACCTGCAGCTGGTGTCGGATATATACTGAATAGGGGTATAGAAGATGGTAGACAAAGAGCCGGACTACCAGGGTGGCCTACATGGTAATGGTCTTAGGTCCATTGGGCGGCCCAGTAGTCCGACGCGCAGAAGCCGGATTCTAGAAGAACCCGGATCACGGCCCGCGTGATCTGGCCTGGAGGAGAAGACGGATTTCTTGCTTTCCAAGTTACAAGTTAAACGTAGTCTTCTAGGTTTCTTATTCTGTAAGCCCTAATCCGGCTATTATATAAAGCCGGACGGGAGATAGATTAAAACAAGTTAGACACAACAAGTTCAAGCTCTACGCAACTCGCCGAGAAGCTCATCCTCGCCGAGAAGCTAGATCTACACCCTCACATTGTAACCCTGATAAACGGGCTTTAGTCCCAATTAGTGAGAAGTGCAGGAGTAGGTACGCCGTACTGTCGCGACGTACCGAACCTGGGTAAATCCCGTGTTCTGTATTGCAACGCTATCCCGTTACCCCACGTCTCTACCGTAGTCTCATGACACCCCCGTCTATGAAAACTACTACGATGTCTCGACAGTTGGCGCCCACCGTGGGGCAAACGACGTCAGGCGTGAAATTCCGATCTGGGATACTTGGCGGAATTGGAAGATCGATCACTGTCGGAAGCTTGGAGTTCGACGACGACGTCGGCCGCTTCCTCGACAACGGATCCTATATACCGGCGCAAAACCACCTGGTAAGTGCCTGCGTGTTACCGATCGGATCTGCTAACATCTTTATCGGACTAACTGCAGAGGCAATGGGGTTTTGCGGTGGAAGCAAATTTATCCCACCCGCCCTATACCCAGTCGAAGACGACTATGATGCCAGATTCTGCTCAGATCGCCGACAAAAAAGTGATACACACTTTATCGGCATGGTGCAATCCGAAATCGCTGAAAACACGGATGACGGAAATCCCGTGCAAGAGGCAGATAACAACCTACCCGTCATAGAGACGGAAGAAGAAACACCCGTCACAGAGGCGGAAGATCCGACATCCGTCAACAAGACGATGAACTCGGAAGCAGAGTCCGTGCTTGCCGCCATTGAGGCGAGGTTGGAGTCGGAAACCGGATCGGATAACTTCGACTCCGAAGACGAAGACGAAGATGCCTTTGTAAGAAAGGTTAACCTTTCAAGAGGGATTGCATGAAGTGCTAATGGCAAAACCAGCTGATACAACGGGCGCCGGCAGCCAGGAAAGCCCTAAAACCCCTCCGCCGGTGGAAGAGAGAGAAGACGGAGAAACGTCTCTGATATTCCCCAATGTTAAGGAGATGACAGAAGATGAGCCTGTCAAAAAACCTCCCTCTTCCAAGAAAAAGCACCGTGCTTCTAAAAAACTCCAATACAAACTCCGGAAGAAAAAATCAGCCGATCTCGCTGATGAAAACCTGGAAGTTGGAGATGTTAGCGGCACAAAGCCAGCGGAAAAGAAATCTAAGGAAATCACTGCTCCGCCAATGACGGAACAGGAAGAGCAAGAGCTATTACAAACACCAGTGGGACCAGATGAACCCCCTGAGATGCTGGAAGCCAGGAGACAAGCTTTCCAACGGCAACAGCAACATCTGCTTAGATCTCGGCAACATCTCCAACAAACCCATAATGACATCAAAGTCATGAAGGAAGAAATAGAGGAGTACGAGAGAAAGCATAGATCCGCGTTAAAACCTACTAGGTTACCCGGAATCGCAAAACCGGAAGAACTGCCGCCAAAAGAAAGGTTCTATAACCCATCTTGGCAAAAGCAGTTAAACGGCAAAGATGCCAAGGGTGAACCAATATACAAAACCGCAGCGGAAAACGCGGAGGCAGCGTTCGCCATACTAAACAACGATCTGTACTCCAACGGGGAAAAACTCCAAGGGGTGTATGCTTTCCTAGGAAAAGCATTACAGCAGCAACAGCGAGGCCAAGAACGATCAGGGAGGCTGCATGATAATTCCGCTCTCTGCAAAACAGCTACTTGCGCCGCTGGAGCACCTGGACCGGAAGAACCCGGAGATTCGGATAAAAAAGAGGATCCGAGAAAAGACAGGAAAAACCCAGACAACCGGGACGCAACGTCTAGAATCGGACCTCATCTCCCGAAAGATGGATATAAACCACACGATCGGGAAGACAAACACCGGAATGACGGCAAAATAATGCCACCTCCGAGAAACCCAGCTGAAAAAGCTGGAAGATATGATATACCTCACAGACGTGAAAGGTCCCGGACACCTCCTAAGGATAAGGAAAGGCATAGAAGCAGAACTCCGCCTAAAGGACGTGAACACGGAAGAGATAGAGATAACCTCGGAAAAGCGCGTCCGCGCAACAATGGAAACGAAAGGAGCAGATCCCCTTCTGTCCATTCAGCCGGGAGATATTCTGCACACATTGATAGAGCAGAAAAGGATGATCTATACTTTGGTCCTAAGTGTTTTACTGACAGGATCCGAAGGATAACCTTGCATTCTGGCTTCGCCAAAGTTGGTCCAACCTACCAAAAATATACCGGCAGCACAAACCCGGATACCTGGCTCTCAGATTATTATACAGCCGTCCAAATCAACAATGGGACAGACCTGGAAGCTGTCAAGTTTCTTCCCCTAATGTTGCTAGACGGAGCCAGAGATTGGATCAATGGTTTACCATCAAGAACTGTCGACAGCTGGGATGATATGGCTAGAGTATTCACTCAGCATTTTCGGGGAACATACAAACGCCCAAATAGCATCAACCAGCTGAACCGTTGCACCCAATTTGAGGACGAACCATACGTGGATTTCATCTCCAGATGGACTGCAATGAAGAATAGTTGTTCTGGAGTAACTGACGTACAAGCAATGCATGCTTTCGTCAATGGCCTAAAACCCGGACTCGTACCGTTCATGGTTGGTTCTAAACAGCACAAAGATCTCGGATCTATGCTTACAACCGCTAATGAGCACGCTGCAGCCGAAGACGATATCAGAGCAAGAGGAGGCAATATTGAGTCACTAATACTCGCCAAGAAAACCCCTCGTTCTGACAAAAAAGGAACTCCAGAGTCAACGACAAAGCCCAAGGAGGTCAACATAGCCTTTGGAGGAGATAAGGGAAATAAGTGGAAAGGTCGCAGCCCAGATCCAATCAATTACACTCCCGAAGAATGGGAGAGAATTAAGTCGGAACCCTGCGTCCACCACTCGCAATTTGGGAAACCAACCCACACAAACGCGCAATGCCGGCTAAACAAGCATATGAAAGGCAATGCAGGATCCGGAAATAAAGGGAAGGGTTCCAAAAGGAAACCTGCCAAACAAAAGCCAGAAGCTGAAAAAGAAGATAGTGAATCGGACACTGATGACAAAATCCAGGAACAACAGCGAAAGGGCGAACCCAAATTTCCGAGAGTTGACGGAGAAGCAATGTTAACTTTCTTAGCAACCCCGTCAGCAAAGGTGGCCAAAAGAACACTTCGAGAAATAAACGCGGTTGTTCCGGCAACCCCGAAATTCTTGAAGTACTCCAACACACCGATAATCTGGGATCAGTCTGATCATCCCGGAAATATCCCTGAACCTGGCACACAAGCTCTTGTTGTCAGCCCTATTGTTCAAAACACTAGGCTAAGAAGAGTGCTGATGGACGG
This sequence comes from Alopecurus myosuroides, assembly GCA_028641055.1. Taxonomy (NCBI): domain Eukaryota; kingdom Viridiplantae; phylum Streptophyta; class Magnoliopsida; order Poales; family Poaceae; genus Alopecurus; species Alopecurus myosuroides. The sequence goes on from CM054062.1 coordinate 244,607,949, forward strand.
AGGATCCAGCATTAATATAATGTACCTGGATACACTGAAGCACTTGAAGATCTCCGAGTCCCAGCTCAACTACAGCAATATACGCTTCCATGGCATTGTTCCTGGCAGGCAAGCACGATCCCTAGGAGAAATTTCCCTAGATGTCACCTTCGGAGATAAAGATCACTTCCGGCAGGAAAAAGTATCCTTCGAAGTAGTGCCGTTCGAAAGCGTGTATCACGCAATACTCGGACGTCCGGCTTTCGCCAAATTCATGGCAAGATCCTGTTATATCTATAACAAGCTGAAAATGCCAGGACCCAAAGGAGGAGTAATCACCATAGCCGGTGATTTCAAGCTGGCAAATGAGTTGGAGAAAGAAAACGCCCTTTGCGCTCAGAGAGTTATAGCAAAGGAGGAACTGAAGGAATTAGCCAAGGAGGTATCGCCGAAAGAAATGCCGGCAGGAAAAGAAACTCGGAAGCCAACAGATAGTTTCAAGGCGTCCGAGAATACAAGACAGGTAATCCTAGATCCCAAAGATCCGACAAAATTTGTCGTCGTAGGGACTGGGATGACCGACAAATAGGAAGGCGAGCTCACCAAGTTCCTCCGTGAGAACTGGGATATTTTTGCCTGGTGTCCAGCTGACATGCCAGGCGTACCCAGGGAACTTGCTGAGCACCAACTCAAGGTTATTCCCGGATCAAAACCCGTCAAACAAGGTCTCCGTCGATTCGACGGAAGAAGACGGAAGGCTATTGGCAAGGAAATTATCCGGCTTTTAGCAGCGGATTTCATCAAGGAAGTAATCCATACTGATTGGTCCGCAAATCCGGTCCTAGTACCGAAGAAAGACACCACTGATCTTAGAATGTGTATAGATTACACAGGATTGAACAAGTTGTGTCCGAAAGATAGGTTCGCGTTACCGCGAATCGATCAAATAATAGATGCCACTGCAGGCTCCGAGCTTTTATGCTTTTTGGATGCATACTCCGGGTACCACCAAATACGCATGAAAAAGGAAGATCAAATCAAGACTTCTTTTATAACCCCGTATGGGACGTACTATTACGTAACCATGCCTTTTGGCCTGAAGAACGCAGGTGCAACCTACCAGCGTTGCATGCAACGCTGTTTGCATAGTCAGATTGGCAGAAACGTCCATGTTTATGTGGACGATATCACCGTCGTAACCAAGGAAAAAGATACACTCCTTGAGGATTTGCGAGAAACTTTCGAAAACTTACGCACTTACAAGATGAAGTTGAATCCATCTAAGTGCGTATTCGGGGTTCCCTCAGGAAAACTTCTGGGTTTCATTGTTTCCCACAGAGGAATAGAAGTTAACCCGGAAAAGATCAAGGCAATCTTGAACATCTCAAAACCTACATGTGCAAAAGATGTCCAAAGATTGACGGGTTCCGCTGCAGCCGTCAGCAGATTTATCAGTCGGCTGGGGGATAAAGCCTTACCACTCTACAAGCTGCTGAAAAAATTCGACAAAGTCAAGTGGATTGCGGAAACCTGGGAACGTCTAGAAAGTTATGTACCTTTCCGTACTTAGTTCAATTCTATGTAAACATCTTTTGAGATCATGAAATAAAGTTGTCGGAATGCTGTAATCCATATTCTTTATAAGTGCAAGGTGTTTCCGCCTCATCTATTTCCCAATGATCTCACAAATTTCTCAATGTTAACCCGAATTGTGCTTGCGTACTCGGCGTTACAAAACTGAATGATTTTTCAGCCTGTTAACGGCTAAGGGAAACTTGAATTGCCTGTGTGCCCAAGTTTCACTTAAAACTTTCCTTGATTTCTCTAAGTCTTATCTGATTGTATGTCTGTTGGGTTACTGGAACTAGTTAGTAAAAATGCCTTTAGCATGGTCCATGATTCCGAGTTTGAAAACTGCTTGGTTCGTCCCCAGTTACTCGGCATGAAGATTCATATTGCTATTTGAGCCATTTCAAACACTAAGGACAGTTAAAGCATATACACCAGAGAACTTAGAAGATAAAGGAATGATAAAAATCCAAAAAACTTGCAAAGAATTTCATAATTTAAACTGCAAAAGACGGAAGTTTCATTACAAAAAGAAGCATTACATTTTGGATTACATTGAAAGAATAGTAATGCTCCTATTGTCTACTTTTGCTATCCAGGTTCAAGATAACCCTTCAAGCATCTGACTCCTCCTCGCTGCTCTCGTCTTCGGGGATCGGAGGGATCTCCTCTTCTGGATAGTTGACGGAGATATTAACCATGGAGGCAATCTGGGTGGCGTGGCCTTTGACTTCACCAAAGATGGTGTTTCGCTGCATATTCCTGTATCCTTGAGGGACACCGGACGTCACGCGCCAGGATTTGGCAGTGGGGTAGTGCATGCGCATGAGGCCGAGAGCCATGCGCGCACCACCCCGTGCAGCGGAGCGAAGAAGGGACTCCTTGGACTCCGCCACCTCCATGATGGCACCCGGAAGTTTTTCAACCTCCGAGCATTCCCCAGATTTTTCGGGAAGAAACTTGTCTACCAGCTGCGTTGCAGCAGCCTTGATCAAAGTCCATGTCTCCCCGAAAGCTCGGATGCCTGCAACCCGAGTGCCATCTGGGGTATCTCCTGGTTTTTCCAATAACACACCCAAAAGGGTTAGACAGAAAAACAGAGAAAGTAAAACATGGAAAGATGATAAATGACTCAGAAATTTACCGATGAGCTTGTCGATCTCGGAAACTTCCTCCAGGCGAAGGTTCAGAGCGTCGGTCAAATCCTGAATGGTGGATTTGTCCTTCTCCGCCTGTTCGGAAGCCTTGGAATTGGAAATGCCAAGGGCCACGTTGCTGGCTTCCAGGTCTTGTTGTGCTTTCACAAGGTTCTTGTGAAGCTCAACATTCTCCTTGCGGAGAATTTCGGCATTGCCAGAATCTTCCACTGCTTGTTTAGCCTGGGCTAATGCAGCTGAAAAGCAAGAAAAAAAATCCGAGTTAGCCAGTTTTTCGGAAAAAACTTAGGCAAATGATTGAATCGAAAATTTCAGAAGGAAAATGCTTACCTTGCGTTTCCGACAGTGCGAGCTTAGATGATTCCAGCTCTGCCTCCCTCTCTTCAAGAATAGAAAGAAGGCTCCTAACTTCTTTATTCTTGATGGTGAGTTTCCTGAAAACTTCCATGTTGATGGCTTCAGAGGTTTGCTGAAACATAGCAAGGAGAAGAATGAGTACAAAAAACATCAAAGCAAAAAACATGCATTTTGTTTAATGCTTGGGGGCTAGAGTTATATACCTGGCTCATGCGCTGCAAACCTGCCAAGTTTTCTTTAAACTCTTTCGCGTATTCCGCGAAAAGATTCCCGGCTGCGTCCAGGCCGTCGTTGATAGCTTTGAAATCCTTGTCAAAGGTGGGAATTTCCTCGTTGAAAGTCCGAGAAAATTTTCCCACCTCTGGAGCCGCCCTTTCCCTCGTGTCCGTGTCGGACACAACGGGCTGGCTGGGCTCTGGGGGCTTGGTGGTGGGGGCTGCAGTAGGCTCTTCCGCCATTGTGCGTGGCGTGTTTGGGGCGACGGCGGGAGAAGGTTGGCTGCCTCGGCTGGAAGAAACCTTGTGTTTCTTCAGCTTCTTCGGCTTCAGGTTGGAGGGCTGCAGGCTAAAAACAGAAAACCCGGAAAAAGTTAAAACACCGAAGATGGATGAAAAAAGTTCCCATGAAAGAAAATTCCAGAAGAAATAACCTGGAGGTGGCGACGGGGATTCCGTCAAGATCGATAATTTCTTCCGAGGAAGTTATCTTCTTGCGCTTGCGTCCACCGGTAGCGGCGGTGCGCAGCGCGTCCAGCTCAGCCTCGGAAACCAACTCCAAATCTGAAAGATCCGCGAACTGTCGGACAAGCAAAGACCAAAATCAGAAGCCAGGAAATCCGAGAAAAAATAGAACTGTACCCAAATGACTGAAAAATTACCTTGGGAACCGGATTTTCGGCTGTGTACATTGGCCGACTCTCTGTGTATTGGTCGCGCGATGCGACCAACTGATTGATGCGCCGCCTAAGTTCCTTTGCGGGCCAATCTTTGGCGGATGTCCGCATTGGATCCTTGACTCCCGTGTATTCGCACAGGAGACGGCCGCTGTGGTTGGTTAGTGGCTGGATCCGCCTAATCAGCCAGCATAGAACCGTGTCCATGCCGGTTAGAGGCGGATCCATGGAGGTGAGCTTGGCGATGCGCCGCTTGATCTTTAGTAGATCTGGCGGCAGAACTTGGACGGCTTCCGTTCCCCAGTTATCCTGGGGAACTGCGGCAGTGTTCACGAAAGATGGAACCCCGACAGCTTCCTTAGGGAAAGGCACGTCGGGGTGATAAAAGAAGGAACCCGTCCAAAATTTGACGGATTCCGAAGTTTTTATCTTGGGGAACCAATCTTCTCGGAATCTCCGAAGAGTGAAAGATATGGTCCCGCAAGTCGGGAGTGCGCCCTCCGAAGAGTTCCGCTTAACCCCGAAGCAGTAAGTCCAGAAATCTAACCTAGGTTCTAGCCCTAAGTAGCCCTCAAACAAAGCCTGGAAGCCGGCCATGTAGAGGATGGAATTGGGAGGAAGGTTATGGGGTTGGATGTTGTAGTGAGAGAGAACCTGGAGGAAGAAGGGAGATGGCGGAAGCCCCATACCTCGCAAAAGGTGGGAAGTAAGGAGTACCCTTTCGCCATTCCGTGGCGCTGGTTCGGTCTCTTCTTCCGGCAGCCGCCATTTGTTCTTAAGCACCAGGCCCTCCTTTTCCAAGTTTGGAAGGAGAGCCGGGGGAATACTGCAGGCACTCCAGTTGCCTGCAGATTCCGCTTCCTCGTCTCCTCCTCCGGCGGCGGCGGCGGCGGCGGCCTCCGCGGCTGCGAGCTCGTCGCCGAGGAGCTCGATCTTTTCCTCCGCCGTTTTAGGTGCGAACGGCGGGGTTGTCGCGGCACTCGATGCCGCTATGTCCGCGGCGGCGGAAGTGTTTTCTCCGCCCGCCGCGGAAGCCGTGGTCTTCTCCGGCTCGCCGCCGGTGTGCTTTTGCGATCCCGGCTGTGGATCCAAGTCGCCGATGAGCTCGTCGATGGCGGCGCGAGCGGGCGAGGACGGCGAGGAGGCCATCTTTTGGTGGCGCGTTGCGTTCTGCGTGCTTGGAAGCTAAGTGCGTTTGGGACAGTACCGTGCTCTCGAGCTCGCTCGCGACAATGGCGTGGGCAGTGAGGGAGTGAGGAAAGTTTCTGATGAGGACGATGATGGCTATTTATAGCCGGAAAACCGTTGAGATACGTGCCAACGGCTCTTTCGACCGTTGGATGCTCGACGCGTGTCGCTCGCCGGAAAATACGGGAAATAAAACGGCAGGGGAATGATGGCTATCTCCTCGTTTCCCGTGAGAATCTGTCAGAGATACGCTGAGGGGTTTCCCGCGTGGAACCAAGCGACGCTTGCGTCAGCATGTTTAAGACGTTGACGTTAGAAGTTCCTTTTCCGCGAAGGATCGCGAGAAGAAAAGCCGGATTTTCGTGGTTCCGAGTTTTATGTTACCATCTCCTTCAAAAGGAAAGTAGAAAGAATCAAGACTACTGAGTCAAGATTTCCCGGACAAAATGTATTTGACGAAAGATGGAGAATCAGAGTTTTGATCCTTCCTGGGGGCTACTGTCGGATATATACTGAATAGGGGTATAGAAGATGGTAGACAAAGAGCCGGACTACCAGGGTGGCCTACATGGTAATGGGCTTAGGTCCATTGGGCGGCCCAGTAGTCCGACGCGCAGAAGCCGGATTCTAGAAGAACCCGGATCACGGCCCGCGTGATCTGGCCTGGAGGAGAAGACGAATTTCTTGCTTTCCAAGTTACAAGTTAAACGTAGTCTTCTAGGTTTCTTATTCTGTAAGCCCTAATCCGGCTATTATATAAAGCCGGACGGGAGATAGATTAAAACAAGTTAGACACAACAAGTTCAAGCTCTACGCAACTCGCCGAGAAGCTCATCCTCGCCGAGAAGCTAGATCTACACCCTCACATTGTAACCCTGATAAACGGGCTTTAGTCCCAATTAGTGAGAAGTGCAGGAGTAGGTACGCCGTACTGTCGCGACGTACCGAACCTGGGTAAATCCCGTGTTCTGTATTGCAACGCTATCCCGTTACCCCACGTCTCTACCGTAGTCTCATGACACCCCCGTCTATGAAAACTACTACGATGTCTCGACAGTTGGCTCTTCCAGGTTTCTTCATTGGAGACATGCTTCTCCTCGAGCAAGCGGAGCCCCTCCAGCTGAGTAAAGAGCCCAGCATTGGCCTTTGTCAGCACCTCGCATTCCTGCTTGAGGGCGTTTATCTTGGCATTGGCTGTTGTCTCGGCCTTGGCCTTCTCGGCAATGACTCTGTCCCTCTCGGCACCAAGGTTGACAGCATCCTGGAGTGCCTTCTGCAGCTGGAGTTGCAGCTTCTCCATCTCGGTAGTGTGCGCACTCTGCAGAGCTGCAGATTGGCTTACTAGTCGCACCTCCACCTCTGCAGGTTTGAGGCAATCTTGATGCTCTAAAACAAACTTCTTATGATCTTCTGAAAAGAGCAAAGCACGGTTAGCAGAGAAGCAAAAGAAACAGACACAAGGGCGAACCGAGTCGACAGTGGTTTACCTTCAAGCTTCTTGATGGTGGCCTCGCCATTCTCGACAAAGGCACGGCAGTTCGAGTGCTCGTCAACCAGGGGTTTCAGTTTCCCTGCAGAGTAGAAATAGTTAACGCAAAAAAGCAGTAGCGGGCGTAAACAAAAAACGCAAGAACCGCGTAGCGAGAAGCGTACCTTCCACCTCAGACAGCCTCATGGTACTGTTCATAACTTCCTTGTCGGCTTCCTCGGCGCTCACCTTCTCCTTCTCAAGGGCGGCAATGCGCCTCTTGGCAATGGCATGGTTCTAGAGAAGTTGACGGTGCAAGTTGGTTCGCTTCAGTACACTATTCTGAGAAGCAAAAGAAACAAGTGTCAGGCAAAGTATTTGAGATTCCACCCGAGAAGGCGGCTACTCGGGAGAGTGTCCGCCTACTCGGCCAGAATCTCGGGGACTGGGTGATGGATAAGGAAAAGAGGAAGAGTAGAAAAGAAGTAAAGATGCAACTCGGAAAAGATAAGTTAAGGCTTACCGCGTAAGACTGCTCGAGATCTTCTGCGTTCTTGCGGTGCACAAACATCTTGGCAGCCAGAGTAGCAGAGGTGGTCGAGACGGTCATGGGTTTGCAACCCAAGTCCACCTTGTTCCAATCCTGACGCATGTGGTCGATGTCGCCCAAATCGATGCCATTCCAATTGGGGTTGCCGAGAATCTTGCTATCCCATTTGGCGTCGATGAAGCCAATCAGGTCGAGAACTTGCTCAAGGCTCTGGGATGTTATCGCCTGGTCTTGAGCTCCCCGAGAAGCGATGGAGACAGATCTATCCTGGTTTGGGGCTGGGGGCCTGGAGTCCACCGCCACGGCTTTTCTTCTTCTCGGTCTCCTTCTTCTCAGCCTTCTCCTTCTCGGCTCTCTCCTTCTCGGCTGCCTCCTTCTCGGCAGCGTCTTGCACACTCTTCCTGGTAACCGGCTTGGCTGAAGGGCCGGTTGCAGCTGTGGGTTGTGGCACCCGGGAGGAGTCTGGCTGGGCGTCACCTTGGTCAGTTGGTGGCGCCAGGGGCGCGCTGTCTGATGCACCATCTGGATGGGCGCTACTCTGCGCGGCGTCTGGTTGCACGTCGCTCAGAGGGTAACGCCCAGTCGCGTCCTCTACCCGCTGTTCAGCAGCAGGATCTGGCTGGGAGATGTCCATTGCATCCACCCGCGCCTGGGACGCAGGATCTTCTTGCGCGGCGCTCCCTGTGGCTGGTTGTTCCTGTTCGGCTTCTGGCCGCTCGACAGCGGCATCATGGTGCATCTCTGTATCTTGATCTTGATTCCCCTCGGCGGCGTCGGCCGGAGGGGAAGGTGGTTTCTCCGGATGAGCAGCATCCTGCGACTCTGGCTCAGCGTTCTGGGCATCAGTGCCCTCTGTTGATGCATTGGCGGCATTGTTCTCATCGCCATCGAGGTCGATTAGTTTGTCGACATTGATGGCAGTCTTCTTCTGAGTCTCGCTGGATGCAAGAGCAGCATCCGCGTTCAAGGGGGCTCTGAAGAGGAAATTGGGATCAAAGATAAGAAAAGGGCAGAGGAAAACAAGAGAAAACAGTGAAGGAAAAGGATTGCGAGTCAACCGAGAAGAACAGGGTAAAACTGAAACATGCAACCGAGAAGAAACTTACGCGGTGGTGGAGGAAATTGTTCGCCTTGTTCTCTTCACGACCTTCTTGGTCGTCTTCTCGGTCGCCTTCTTCTTCTTGGCGGGGGGCTCTAGGGCGCCGCTGCCGGCCCGCTTGCGGGTAGCAGGTGCGGCAACTGGGAGAGGATTGACCTCAAGGGCTCTCTCGTCCTCATCCTCGTCATCATCCTCAGCATTAGCAGCATCTGAGAAATAGAGAGGAAGAAAGGCATTTCAGAAATAGCAGACAAAGGGCTTATGCTTTTCGCAGAGAGAAAGCGTGAACTCAGTTACCTTCTAACTCGTCATCAGACCAGTCGCGGAGCGACGTTTCGGCAGGCTGCTTCTCTGTCGAGGGGGAGTGAGGAAGATTGATCTGATCCATGGTCTCGAGGGAGGCCTGGTCATCTTCTTCTCGGTCATCTGACCAATTGCCCTCGAAACGCTCGCAGCTTTCAGTAAGCTGGCGGTCAAGGATCTGGAGAAACAGAGAAACATGGCAAGTTAGCCGAGTAGCGAGGAAGCCTTCTACTCGGACAGGCGTGCAAACACAAAGCACACTAAGCCTAGGGAAATTTGCTAAGTATCCTACTCGGCAAGGCGTGCGAACAACAAGCATATTGAGCCTAAGTATTTCTCCTAAGTATCCTACTCGACAAGGCGTGCAAACATCAAGCATACTAAGCCTAGGCAGTTCGATAGAATAATCTACTCGGTGCAGAAGGCAATTGCTAGTCGCAGCCAAGAGAGAAGATTTTCTAGTCGGATGGCATATGTTGAGAGCGGAATAAGGAGAACGTACCCGGGGGATCGGCTTCGTGCGACTGAAAGGGCTGAAGCCATACTCCCAGTCGTCGGGGAGGCTCGTGGTCAGAATCGACCTTGCGTGATCGGCGACCTTCGCGTCGCTGAGCTCGAGTGTGGTCGTGCGGGTGCAGTCGCGAGGGCCTCCCAGATAGCACATTGGATGGACGCGCCGCTGCAGCGGCAGCACGCGATTCTTGATCCAGCAAGCGACGGGATCGTCGCTCCTGAGCCCTTGGCCGATGAGGTAGGCGAGCTGCTCCTCCATCTGTATCGCGTTGCGGTCGTTGGAGGGCTTCGTCTTCCAATTCTGCCCGGTTGGAGCTCGGTTGCTCCACGCGGGCAGATTGATGCGATCCGCTATCGGTCCCCCTTCCGTGGCGGGGATGTTCTTGACGTAGAGGAAGGACTTCTGCCACATGCGGACGGAATCCAAGCCCTTGATACGAGGGTGGTTGGTTCCCGCCCGCTGCAGCATCATGGCGCTGCCGGTGTCGGTTACCCGACTGCCACCGGCCGCGCCGTCCTTTTTCCCCTTACTCTGATGACGGAGGTGAAAGTATTTCAGCCAAGTATCCACCGTGGGGCGGACGCCTAGAAAGGCCTCGCACACCACGGTGTGATAGGCTAGGAAGACAATGGCGTTTGGAGGGAGGTGGTGCATCTGGACACCGAAGTGATCCAGGAAAGAGCGCAGGAAGTCCGATGCCGGCAAGCCGAATCCTCGCGCGAAGTGCGCGAGGAAGACGACATGCTCGCCCTCCCGCGGGGCCGGAACGAGCTCGCCGTCGGACGGCCGGCACTGAACACCAGGAGGAACCCTCCGGGTGTTCACGAGCCAGGCGCAGTCATCAACGGTGACGTGCGAACCAGCCCAGCCGGCGCGAGCAGCCATGGCAAGGGGTGAGCGGATGGTGGAGAGTTGGAGAGATTGGGTGGACAAAACGAATCCGCAGCGGCGCAAGGAGTTGCGCGGCGGCGGAGAGCTCAGCGGCGGAGAGGAAACAGGGCAGAGAAAGAGGAAAGTGCGAAGGAGGAAGAAGGGGAAGTTACCGCTGGGGGTATTTATACCCTCGCCTCAGGCTACCGTTACCATCAGGGTAGTGGGATCGATCGTGGCCATGATTCCCGTGTGGTGGGGCCTGTGGCCGGATAGAAACGCACGCAAGCGCGGAACGCGCGCGTAACGGCCACAGTTGATCCCACGACCAGATCGTGGGATATTACTGCGCTTGATGGGACATGACGAGCCTGTGGGCCCACTCCGTGAAAACCGGGCGCGTGGCACGTCGTGTCCTGGGCAGCGAGACGTCGGGGTCGCTGATGCACGACACGTGTCCAGTTGCGACACGGAAGGCTGGATTGTGCTCTGCGCTGGAGGCGCTAGAGGAGAAATTCTCTAAGTCTTTTTACTCGGTTACAGAGTAGAAAGCAGGTGCTATTCGGAAGACAGGAAACTCAAGGTACTTTCTAGAGTACTACTCGGAGGTTCTTACTCGGCATCTTGAGGTTCAAGGGTTGTGTTGCAAAGGTTGGTTTTAAGCTGGCAGAGCCTAGTGAACGAGTTCGCAAGATTCTACCAGCTTCGGGGACTGCTGTCGGGGGGTTACCCCCGAGTAGGGTAAAGGCAAGTGGTAAAAGCAACAATCAGAAGAGAGGTTTGGTCGAGTAGCCGCCTACCCGGTACTTGCTACCCGGTCGACTGCTACTCGGTCTCACCTCAAGATGACCAGAAGGAGATATCAATCAAGTTCTGTCCATTCGAGTAGAAGAGTTCGCCCGAGTAAAATTGGCGGGAACCTACTCGGGCCAGAAAGTCAAAGGAGCCGTTCTGACACAGGATCCCGCGTATCCTGGGTCCGTACTTGGCAGTATTCGAACAACTGTTCATCTGGGACCGGCCTGCCTGACAGTGACAGCATGGAAGCAGGCCGTCGCAGGATAAGGGGGCCCTACTCTGTGTTTGGCACAGTGATACCAGTCTGTCCCCTTGTTTTGCCCAACGACTTTCCAGATGCAGCCAAGATTAGGAACCAAAGCTGTCAGCGGGAACCCGGAAGAAGGACGATGTGCACACTATGTCGACACTTGTCCAGGTTTGGACGTATCCGGCTGGGCACCAGGTATATAAGGTGCCCCGCCGCCTCCTGCGAGAGGCACGTTGAGATTGAACTAAGGAAACCCTAGGTTCTTGACCTAATTCATCACGTAGAGAGGAGAGTGGCTACTCGGTAGCAAGAACTTTGTACTGTGGCTACTCGGTGAGACACCAGAATACATAGAGAAAGGCAGGAGTAGGGGTTTTTTACCTCCTCACGAGGGCCCTGAACCTGGGTAGATCGTGTTGTTTGCAGTGTTTACTTCGTACCTCACGCGGCTACTCGTCGCGTGATCCCTCCCCGAGCACCTCCAGCGTCCATCGTCCCCACATCTTTAGCCATCCCATGGCATCTACCGTGACACCACCACGACATGTGCGCATTGTGAGGCATTGGCCCTCACTTGGCAGCCCTCCAAAATTGGGTTCGGCCATAGGAGGAAATTTGTCCCCCTCCGGCACTCCCCTCCTTCTTGGTTTTTTGCCCAAAACTCTTCTGGAACCTGTAACCCTATAGATAAAATCATCGACCCCCGTAATGTCTCTGAATATTAATTTTATCACGTCGGGACCATCCGGATGATACCGCTATTTCTCCGGACCATCCAATGTGAACAAATGACTATGATGGCTTAAGTGTGTGATCGCTACAGGTTCGATAACAAGTAGACATGATTGGTAAACCGATTTTCTAATCAATAATCAACATTGGGACCATGGTCGTCCATATTTATTCCTATGAGTCATACGAAGAAAACTGTTGAACCTGTTGTCATTGAGTAGGTTTGTATTATTTCGCGATACCAATCAATATCTCGGGTGGAGATGAATGATAAGACTGTGATTAAACTCTTTAATCAACTTATCATATTAGTCTCGATACCTAATATGATTCCTTTTACTCGTTACCGTGACATAGTATTCCCATGACTAGTGTCATATGTTTATCTATGCAGAATTATTTACCGATACTATTTCACCAAGTGGATCGTGAATGTATCTCTCTATTAATTAGAGGAGTAATTTTCAATCTTGAACTATCACAGTGGAATGAATACTTTCGAGACCATCAGTCACAACCTTTTGTCATGGGTTCCGCCAATACATGTCGAATGGATGTGCAAGGGATATCATTCTTTACTCTAACGGTTTTTTCTACGAAGCGAACCACCAATATGGCCGGTCTAATCTAAGAGAAAAATTGCACGCTACACTAACCAGCATACTTGAACTAAGCCTTGCCTATTGGGCTCAATGGGCATTGCGTAGAAACGTCTGGGAGGGCACCTCTCAGCTTGTCTTCTAAGCCCAGCCTGGTTACACAAGCCCAACTCACAGTTGGGCTGAGGTAGGAGTATAGGTGCCTGCCAGTGCCAGTTTCCTCCCATTAAAAAATCAAAACGGTGCCTGCCGTTTTTACACTTACACCCTTCACCCGCACCAGCAGCCGAAAGGCACCAGTCCTTCCCCAATTCCGGCCACACCCCAGCGCCTCCGCTTCCCCCTTCACTCCCCTCCCAGCTTCCCCGCCCCGGTCTCCCTCTCCGTCTCCACGGCTCCTCCCCTTCGCGCCGATATCTCCCCAATCTTCTTTCCCCACCTCCGGCGTCTCGTCCGCCGACTCCATCCATCCGCCAATCTAGAAACCCCTATTTTTTTTGTTGTTCTACCGTCGGTTGTTCGATTCCGCTGATCTGATCGGTCGCTGAACCGATGGGCAGCGACGCCGAGGAACTATTATCGCCTCCGGTGTCGTCGCCCGAACTCGAGCAGGACGACGACGACGAGGACTGCTACCTGAGCGATCAGGAGGACGATGCCCTAGAAGAGTCCGTCCTCCAGGTCCTCGAGGACGGCCACCTCGAGGACTGCCATTGGTCCGCCTCCTCCGTACGTATCTCGCTTGCCCGTCTTCCTCCTGCCCTTGTCCGCTCCCGATTGATTCTCTCCCTGACGGATTCCTTACTTTGCTTGTGTTTGCAGGTGATCACCAAGGAATACCTTTTGGCGGCGCAGGTGACTACGGGGCCTGAGGGCTCCTCGCATTCGATTTCCAGGGGGGGTAAGCCGTTTCTGGATGCTGATGCTTTCTTTTGTGATTTTCTTTTGGCTGTTTGCGGTTTGTAGAGGGAGGATCTGAGGAAGGTAATGGAGCTGCTAGGGTTAAAGGAGCACCATGCCCGGACGCTCCTCATCCACTACCGCTGGGACGTGGAGAGGATCTTCGAGCTGCTCGATCAGAAGGGGAGGGATAGGCTCTTCTCCGAGGCTGGTATTACTCTCCGACCCGCCAATAATGCCGGTTTTCCCTCTCCAACCGAGGTGACCTGCAATGTTTGCTACGAAGATGTGGCCCTCGAGGCCGCTTCCCATATGGACTGCGGCCACGACTACTGCAATGATTGTGAGTAATCTAGAACAAAACAAGTGCTTGCTATGTATATGAAGCTTTGCATGTATGCTACCTTTAGCTTTTAGATGCCGGTAGAAAGATTGCATGATGCATTTTGAGGGAAAATGCCCCACATGTTGGCAACTGTGGTAATCAGCAGTCTGACATTCGTATATTAGGAGTGACTATTTAGCAAACAGTCTTACTATTTTACTTAACGAGAATCATCTTCATTAGGCTGTGTATGAGTATGGAGCATCTTTATTTGTACTTCATGCGCAAAATCAACCTAGGAAGCAGGGGATATGACTTCATAGTTGCAAGAACAATCATTATGTTCCTACATGTAATCTTATTACTGCAAAGTTGGGCCCTAAGTAATCTTATATTTTGCTACGGAGGGAGTACCATTGAAGAGTATATCAACATAGAAACATAACATGCCCTTATACCCCCCCCCCCAACCCCCACCCCCACCTCAACTGCATACACCAAAGGGAACAAATATGAAGTAGCATTGCTATATCAAAATTTCCTTGAATAGCCACTAATATGTGCATTTCATCAGGTTGGACAGAATATTTTATTGTGAAAATAAATGAGGGGCAGAGTCGGCGTGTCAATTGCATGGCTCCAAAATGCAATGCCATCTGCGATGAAGCATTAGTACGGAAGCTAGTTAGTGCAAAGCGCCCAGATATTGCTGAGCGCTTTGAAAGATTTTTACTGGAATCTTATATTGAGGATAATGATACAGTCAAGTGGTGCCCCAGCACACCACATTGTGGAAATGCTATACGCGTCAAAGGTGATATTCATTGTGAGGTGGAATGCACATGTGGACGCCAGTTTTGTTTTAATTGCTCCTCAGAGGCACATTCACCATGCTCCTGCGTGATGTGGGAGCTCTGGATCAAGAAATGTCGTGATGAATCAGAGACGGTGAATTGGATAACAGTAAATACTAAGCCCTGTCCCAAGTGCCACAAACCTGTGGAGAAGAATGGTGGCTGCAACCTGGTTGCATGTATATGTGGACAAGCATTCTGGTGAGAAATCATATTCTGCTTAACATTTATGTTTTACATACAAATCCTCCCGTTTGGCAGCTTAATGATGCACTATTGTTATATGGATGCCTTGTTTTATTTTACTTAATACCTATTCATACAAACCAATGTGCATATTATTCTTGACTTCAGTTTGACTTCTCCAAACTTTCGTGCTTATATTTAAGCACAACTCCACTTTTAATGGGTTAGTGTTCAAATGAGTCATGATATTATGTACAGAATGTTTGGATATACAAATCAAGATTGGTTAATCGTGATATAATAGTATGGTGGGGACATAGTTAGATATTTGGAGCTGGCGAAGTTAATAGTGTTGTCTCCTGGATGCTGATTGCTCTTTTGTAAGGACATAATTTGGTAGCATATTTACAATCCCATACTTATAAGCAGAAAACCACATATATTGTTTATGAACATTTGTTGCTACTTGGGAAGAATGAATACGGAAGAAAGTAGTGTAGCAATGTAGGCGTATAGCTTATTTAACCTAACTACGGAAGTCTTAGATCCATTATTCTTAGCTCCGGGCCTCCAGCCCTAATCATGTATGGTAGGAGCCTAATGGACTAATGGAATATTGATATAATAGCAAACTCAGTTCTCTGCAAATTGTGAGTATTATTGTTTTCTCTACAAACATGCTCACTGCTAGAGGTAATACTGGCAGTCTAGCACTTAACTGTTGAAAATATAGAGATCATAGGATACTACAAGAGATCAAGAGTCATCAGGTGTCACAGGCCCTCTATAACCATGTGACTGGCAGGTTATAAATACTATTTTAAGTTGTTGGGTTTGTCATTTGTGTTGCCCCACAAGTTACATGCTGCACTGATCAAGGATGTTCTCTGGCCTTGTTTCTCTTTCTGGATTTTGTTTGCTTCTCCGCTTGTTTATTAAGTTTGAGGTTTGTTTTGCTGATTTGATGATGTTTTTGGATGCAGTTGGTTGTGTGGTGGTGCTACTGGTAGAGATCATACATGGTCAAGTATTAGTGGCCACAGTTGTGGCCGATTTACAGAAGATCAATCAACAAGGACAGAGCAAGCTAGACGAGACCTGTATCGGTATATGCACTACCACAACAGATACAAGGCTCACACTGATTCTCTTAAGCAGGAAGCAAAGCTTAAGCGCGACATACAGTGGAAGATATCCATTTCTGAAAATAAGGAATCCAAAATAAAGGATTACTCTTGGGTGATAAATGGACTGAACAGGCTTTTCAGATCAAGGCGTGTTCTTTCATATTCCTACCCTTTTGCATTCTACATGTTTGGTGATGAGATTTTCAAGGATGAGATGACTGCTGAGGAAAGAGAGCTTAAACAAAACCTATTTGAGGATCAGCAGCAACAATTGGAATTCAACGTTGAAAGACTGTCTGGTTTCCTCGAGAAGGATTTTCAAAATTTTACCGACGAGGAGGTTATGGATACGATGAAGCATGTCATCAATCTTTCCAACGTGGTAGATAGGCTCTGCAAGCAAATGTAAGAACTCTGCTCAACAAAGTCCTCTCCGTTGCCTTTAAAAAGTTAACCAGCGTGTAAATTGGTGCCTCAACTATATTGCTTCTTTGCAGGTACCAGTGCATCGAGAATGATCTGTTGTATCCTCTCCGCACGCCTCATAATATCGCTCCGTACAAATCCAAGGGCCTTGATAGAGCCTCGGAGCTCCATATTGGTCTAGACTCTGCTGAACAAAGTTCACAACCTATGAAGCATAGTCAGGATGAACACAAGAGCCAGTCTAGTTTAGGTAGTAATGAATCAGGTATTGATATGCTATACGTCTGCCTTATCACGGCTTTTTTAACTGAATAAGCTAAGGATCAGCATGCAGATGTTATGTTAGCTCCATTTAATTGTTTCTCGTTGCTGATGCATATTTCAATATCCACCCGCAGGCTCATCTGTGACGGGGAAGCGACCCATTCTTCAGTTGCACGGATCAAGCTCCGACAACAGCGGGCGCCCGTCTCACAAGAGAGAGAGAAGAGATGCTCATGGTGGTGGCGGCGTTCTCTTTGATCTTAACGTGCCAGCTGAACTGGCAGACAAGATCTGAAACTTGAATACCTGACGGGACACCCCGCTGCAACTGTACAGCTGACCTGTGCTTCTTTCAGCTACATAAAGGAATCTCTCTGTTCTTTTTTTTGTTGCCACAGGGTGGCCTGCGTTGCAATTTCACCCTGTGGCTATGATCCCCACCAAATAGAGCAACTTTCACATCTCCTCTTGTACTATATCATGATGATGATACGGTCTGATGCCATTGTGCACAGTAACTATAATGCCAAATCTACCCCTCAAGCAAGCGGAGGACTTTTTTGGAAGGGAAATCTAGTGATGTTCTACTATATGCTTATGCTGCAAATCGCAAATACTGAACGTACTGAAGTAGCCGGTTGACGGCTCGTAGGGGTCGTGAACTTTCTACAGTTGAATAGTGAGCATCAGCTGGGCGCTGGCTAAGGCCAGACAGCCAGCTGATTTCGTTCCAAAGGGAGCATCAGCTGGTTATGGCCAGGCAGCCAGCTGAATTTGTTCCAAAGGGAGCATTTTTATTTAGGAACCATCTGTGGCCGATTGATTTCCATTCTGACTCAAAATTGGAATCCTGGTAATATCTGTAGCTCTCCAGTGCTGACAAATGTAAGATGCGAACTGGGGAGTGCACTGCTGTGAGACGCGAGATGCAAATCCGGTGTTTGAGGGAATACCGGTTGTCCAGAGAAGTTTTTTTTTCTTCTTCTCAGTCTCTCATAGCTTGGAACAAGCTTCGTAGTCAAGCTTGGGATTATGCGTTGAAATCGTAGCCTGTAGCTGTGTAGAACATACGCATAGGACGACCCATTGGTACCGATGATGTACTCCTAGTCCTACTTGCTGTACAATGTGCATCAACTTGGGAATCTAATGCGTGAAAGAACACTCCATATTGTCCTCTCCTGTGTCTTCCTCTGGCATCAACGTAGCGCATCTACTCTCTACTCTAGCTACCTACTCCTACAGTATAGTATAGCTGAAGAGAAGACGAAAATGCTCGAGCACCGCACGCCCATTGACTTGGCAACAAGACACGGTCGTCGTCGGCAGGTTTTAGGCCGGCTCTGACAGCTTGGAAGACCGACGAGAAGAATCTTTCCCCGGATCTCGAACGGAGGCTTACTTACTTCCACTAATCAAATGCCACTGGATCGAGCTGGTTTCCTATGCTCCCCTACGCTCTGTATCTTCTCGCACCAGCTCCTTCCCTCAACTATTTTACAATTATCAGTGGCTTATCACTGTCTGTCTGTGTAGAGGAGGGTCCAACAGCACATGAGAAACCTCGAGCATGTCTGTCGCTGGGCGGGATGTTTCTTTAATCAACCCACTGAGATTTGATTACGCAGAAGAAAATTAGTTAACCAAGGTCCATCCCTTTTGTCTCTATTACCGCCACGGTTCCGGGCTCCCCTAGTTGTCGTCCGCAGCATCATAATTGGAGCGCAGGACGGATCTTACTGGTTACCGTAATAACATCATAATAATCAATCAATTAATCATAATCAATGTACGGTAGACGGAATGGAAGAAAAAAAGCAGCAACGTCCCAGTACTACTCACAGTCACAGGTGCTTCATTGCCCAAGGCGCCGTACACGCCATAAACCAGAGAGGGCAAAACTTACCACTAGAGGCAATATTTCAGCCGTACCCATAAAGTCTCAGATGCACGATCTGATAAATATTGCCAATCCAGCAGAAGCAAGTACGTCTTGTATAAACGAATTTATAGCGCGATCCGCAGAAGATTGGTCCAGCAAAATGCTTCCGTGCAAGAACAAAAATGAAAGAGAAAAAAACTAAAGGTCCGGGCTAATAATGGAAGGTACGTGCACCACGGGGCGTCCTGCTTCAGGAACAGTTGGGGGGCGCGACCAAACCCACAGCTAAAACTGCACTGGGATTCCGTGACAAGGAGCTACTTGACGTTTGGGGCCCGGACGCCCCGTTAGCGTACGCGGGGGATAGGGCTGGGAGGGCAGCTACCGAATCCAACCGATGCGCACCTCCCAACTCCCGTGTAGCGTTTGTCATGTAGGAGTATGTATGTATGCTGCTGCTTGCCCCAAAGCTGAAGCGGCTTTGGGACAATTGACGCAATCCAACCACTAGCTAATCCAGTAATCCTAGCATGCTTCTTCTCGCCGATGGGGTTAAATTGCCACTGTGCGTGTGGTAACTTGAATGAATCCATCACAATCAAATTCAGTTGAATCAAGTATGTGTGCGTACGTAGGTAGGATCACGGTCCCCCGGCGGCCGTGGATATCTTGTGAGCACCGATGTGCTGTGCAGCGGGATACATGCGGTGACGGTGTCACATGACCTGCCAAAGTTTTTGTTGCGGAGGTCAAAGCAGCAGCAGCAGCTAGCGCGCCAAGGGGCAGAGGAGCGCCTCTTTCGAGGTGAAAAGACGAGACAGATTTCACCGCGACAGTGGACGTGCGCCTGCCCGTTATCTTGGCCGCTTCTTCGGTTTTTTGGGCTCTTGCTCTCTGCGCTCCTCATGCAGCCTTCACTGCTCTCTCTGCTCGTGTCTGACGCGTAGACATAGATCAGGACGACTTCCAATCAATTACCTCAGCGCCGCGGTCTTCACACACGCACAGGTCAAAGAAGAGCCACGCATATGTTACTGTCCTCCATGCTGACTTGCTGCGCCGTTTTATCCGCATCTGAAGCTCATCATTACCTTTCAGGCACTCGAGCAGTAAGAAAATCTCTCTTTTTTTTAATCAGGAAAGTGACTGCAAGAAAATCATCCTTTTTTTTTCTTTCGAACCTATAAGTGGGCAATAGATGCTTAAGGTGAGACAAGACTCAGTGACATGATGCACGCACCACCATCTGACGGTCCTGAATACCTGATGCTACAGCAATGATGGTAAAAAGGTGAACAGCTTTGCACCAAGTAAATAAAGGAGAGCCTCCAGATCCGGATAGAATAGAGCGAGCGTAGCGTAGTGGAGCCCCCTCTGAGCTCCCACCTCTACTGATAACTCGCATAATAAAAAAGAAGCGAAGTTGGTAAGTTTTAGGACACGCAGGCATAGAAATACATACGCTGCCACCATAAACAAAGTACTCCCTCCGTCCACTTTTATAAGGCTCACTTCTTATCATTTCAATAGTAAGAAGTGAGGCTTATAAAAATGGACGGAGGGAGTATCGGAAATAGCCGGACAGTGGAGAGGACCGATCCGTTCCGGCGTGAGATAGGTAGTAGTACGTCCTCGAGTTCATCCATCGCCCTCAACCTCGACCTCATATGCTCCTCGCGGTCACGGGGAAAGGGACCTCGGAAGCGGCAGCGGCAGCTCTCGGACAAGAAAAGCAAGACATCCGCAAGCAGGCCAACGCAAAGGTTCCGTTAGGTGATCAGCCCCTCGGCGACAGCTCCGGAATCCCAACTCTTGCGGATGGTTTATGCGTAAGGTCAGATTCCTCTCCTCCGTCAGACAGCAGCGTATCTCCCATTTCTCTGCTCGTTTTGGTGTTCTGGCCTGAGCTGAGCTAGTGTGAGATCACACAGGACACGGGAGGAACTCTGCGTGACCTCAGCAGCGCTCACCTGTTGGCTTTGCTGAATCCTTTCGAATCAGCAATGCGCTCCAAGAGGTTCGCGCCCTGTGGCATTTTGCAACCGCCACAAAGCTTCTAGTTTTCCTGACAACACCCTGTTTGGACTTGTTGTTAGATAATCAAAGTACCTCTGGGTGAATCTGCGTCGGCGGCGGCTCTATTAGAATGCTGAGAATGGATAGCATGGATTCGCCCTCGCTGAGGTGCCATGTTCAGCCTCAGAAGGTAAATTGACGGTTGCAGAGATGAGATACCCACCTTATTCTCGAACATGGCTGTTCTCGAAGCAGTGTTTTTCTCTCTCTTGATTTTCAGATGTTGAGGCGAGTTTTCCTGCTAAATTGCCAGACCAGATAGTTGATGATGTTTTACCTCCTTGTTGAAATTATCTGTTTCTGAACCCCTTTGCTATGCTAGATGCCTTGGGATGCATGTGCTTTTACTCCAAATATTCTCATGTTTCTCCCTGCCTTACCATTTTCTGTTCTCTGCAAGGATGCCGGGGAACCCAAGGATGAGAACAGCACCAGCGAAAGGCAACCTCACACAACGGAGCTTCCATGCTCTTTGGTACAAGAGGTATAAGATAGACATTGCACAAAATTTCCATTTTATCTTACCACTTTATTGCCATGGGATATGCCTCATTCCAGACCACTTATCAAGCGAGCATTGCCAATTATATGAATTTTAAGCCCTTGAACAATATGAATTCCAAAATTCAGTTCAGGTCCACCACTTTGCATTCTTAGTACAGTATTCCATGAAAAACTGCTCAATATTGTAGCGCATAAAGAAATGCATTCTAAAGTTGAGAAAATTTAAGGGAAATAGCAGACATTATTCAGAATTGCTTCAGTTATTATTATTATAGTACTGCATAATACTGTTGTGCCCACAAGCTCGTTGTGCCACTATAGTACTGTATAAGAACAGAGAATCAGCTGTACTGTATTTCAGAATTAATTCAGTGATTATACTTGTTGACATATGACGCCACTTCAATTAGGTTCTGATATTTATGAGGTTATCTGTGCAGGTCCAACACCTTGAGAAGCGACTAAACGATCAGTTTGCCATGCGGCGTGCTCTAGAGAAAGCACTAGGTCACAAGCCCTGTGCTATTCATTTATCAAAAGACTGCTGCATTCCAAAGGTACAGTTTTTCTTTTGTGATATAGTGGTGCTAAAAAATTCAGAGTTTAAACACATCGCTCTGATGAGTTACTTCCCAGTTTGGTAGTAGTATGGACATTGTTTCCGACGGCAACATTTTTGGATTGTTGATTCAAAGCAACTATCTACCTTTCATGTCATGACAGCCTACTGAGACACTAATAAAGGAGATTGCGGTACTAGAGCTAGAAGTCATATGCTTGGAGCAGCATCTCCTGACACTGTACCGGCAGGCCTTTGAACAGCAATTATGCACTACTATTTCTGCTTGCGGCACGGAAAGAAACAAGCGATCATCGAGATCATTCTCAGGAGCACTCTCGGAAACTTCTGAGCTCGATTTCTCAACCCCAAAGAAGCACCCATTGGTGCAGTCCAGTCGCATGGTCCAAGCACGCAGGTCAACAACAGCAGCACGTAATAGTGAGCTCGGCATTTCACAGCACAATGACAGCAAGACCATCATCGGGCGCAGCCATTCCTCACTCCTACCGCGTTCCATTTGCTCAGCTAGAGTATCTCCTTCAGCGAACAATCTTGCTAGGGCTCTTAAACCATGCCATACGACACCTCTATCGTTTGTTGAGGTACATATCGATTTCAGAAAACTCTCGTCATCTATAATCTTTTACAAGTCTACTATATGATCTTAGTTGCAGTAGGCTTGTAGCAATATTGGTACGTACTAACATAACTTTCATGACCAGGAGGGCAAGTGCATGGATTCTGGCATCGTAAGCTTAGCAGATATCCTTGGTACCAGGATTGCAGATCATGTTCCTCAAACACCTAACAAGATATCCGAGGACATGATCAAAAGCATTGCTGCCATATACATTAGGCTCAGAGACGTTAGTGCCGTTCAACGTGCTTTCTTGCCCTCACCATGCTCGTCATTTTCATCGGCGAGCGGGATCTCTTCCAAATTTACTGGGGATCTATGGAGCCCGAGATGCAGGAAAGAGAGCTTTATTGAGGCATGGCAGGAAAATTCATTCAGTTCTGGAGATTTGGGCCAGCAATATGATTCTGTAATTGAGGTGTCCGCTCTCTGCAAGGGGGCTCAGAGGTCTGACGATACGAAAGACATGCTGTGTAAATATAAGTGAGTATTTTTCATGCCATATTGTTGTTTTTCAGTCCATATCGAGCAAATGATCCATACAGCTATTTGTATTCGACTGACTGCCATGCAACTCTCTGCAGATCACTTGTACAGCTGCTAGAAACAGTTGATCTCGGTGGAATGAAAAACGAAGAAAAGCTTGCTTTCTGGATCAATGTTCACAATGCCATGATGATGCATGTATGCAACTAGTTTCTTAGCCTGTACTTACATCATACTTTGCCAAAATGATGGCATGGTTAACAATATTATTTTCCAGGCACATGTAGAATACGGGATCCCACAGAGTAACAGCAAGAGATTGTTGCTTACTAAGGTCATGCCCACATTGATTCAGAACCTCCTTAGATATAAAAGCACCTACTCATCTCGTGGCAAAGTATTAATCCTGCTACCACTTCTGTACTGCAGGTTTCATATATCATCAGTGGACAGAAGGTAAACGTGGAGTTGATAGAGCACCAAATCTTGTGCTGCCGAGTACACTCTTCCGGACAGGTTTACTATTCTACCTCCTCTTCTCAATCCTTAAATTCTATTGCAGCTTTTGATTTGCCTGCTGAAATCTACTTTTGCAAATAATTAATGGCCCTTCTCATGGTGTTTCCTTTCAAATCCTGCAGTGGTTCAGGATACTGCTGTACCCGAGATGGAAGCCCAAGGACAAGGACGAGCTGCAAGGCTTCGCCATCGACCGGGCTGAGCCGCTGGTGCATTTCGCGCTGTCCTCCGGAAGCCACTCGGATCCAGTGGTAAGCACGATGCGCCCATACAATTTTGTTTGCAGTAAGGCATCGAGTTGATGGTGGGTCGTCTTGATCTGTCTCTTCCGTCGTCGTCGTCAGGTGCGTCTGTACAGCCCGAAGAGGGTGTTCCAGCAGCTGGAGGCGGCGAAGGAGGAGTTCATCCGCGCCAACGTCGGCGTCCGGGGGTCGGGCCGCAGGGTGCTCCTCCCCAAGGTGCTCGAGTCGTACGCGAGGGACGCCGGCCTGGGCGCGGGGGACCTGCTGCGCGTGGTGGAGTCGTGCCTCCCGGAGAGCCTCCGGGCGGCGGCGGCGACGGCGAGGCAGCAGGGGAGGCCGCGCGGCGGCGTGGAGTGGAGGCCCCACAACATGGCCTTCAGATACGTGCTGTCGAGGGAGCTGGTAGGGTCCCCGGCGTGCAGCAGGCAGTGACGTCTCCAGGTACATGATGGTGGCATGGGACGATGCAGCGCTTGCTCCGTGCAAGCGTCCAAGATGCAACGGGAGATCCAGATCTGCGAGCTGCGTGCTGCAACTTTCTCATCCTCCCGGCGTGGTTTGGTTGTATGTACAGAGGAGAATGGATACGAGACAAAAGAACGGCCGGGCGTGCTGTATCCGTTGCACACTCGCTCGCAGAAATGTACTGTACAAGATCTTCGTCTAGGTATGGTCGTGTGCATTAATCAATGCAGAGTCTCGAATCATTTTTCTTTTCCACAAAACATACAGTACTAGGTACGTGTATAATGAGAAATGCAAATTCGGAGATATATAGGGAAAACTTTCTTGGGTTTAAAAAAAATGAAAATCTTATTTAATAGTTTCAAACAAATCAGATTTTTTTTATGGATTTAGTCAATGATGTATATGTAAGCACTTAAAGTTGTAATATATGGGCTACACCAAAAAAAAAATTTAAACTAGTAAATTTTAGGAGTTTGGAAAATACATAGCTTACTATACTTAGATCCATACTTATAATTATTATAGTTCAAAATACAACATATTTCAGGCTGAGATTTTGCCCATTTGTAGGATGAATCATTGAGTACATCCAAAAGTTTTTTTTTTTGTTTATATATTTTTAAAAACTTATAAACATGATTTTCAAAATATGAAAATAAATACATCATAGAGCCGGTAATCCCTACTCGACCACTAGCCGCCTCTCTCCTAACCTTACATTAATCCCCGTTGCATCCTTCCCTCAGATCGTCTTGGGTGCCACGGGAAGATGTCGTGACAAAGATTTCACGTCAGCAATGTGAAGGGACATGGATGTCGCTTAGAGGGGGCGAATAGACGTTTAAAAATAATTAAGGTTAAGATTTGAATAAATACGGAATAAAAGTAGCATTTAATATATCAATCCAAAATCTGAACAAATTAGGTTCACCTATGTGCACCAACAAATTATGCTAAACAACTCAAACAACTATATGATAGTAAGATATGCTACTTCAAACTCGACGACCATCATAAAGTAAATTGCATAAGTGAAGAGATCGGGTATAGAAATAACCGAGACACGTGGAGACGATGATTTATCGCGAAGTTCACTTCCTAATTGAAGCAAATCTCCCTTGGACAGGTGTGGAGTCACAATGACTCTAAGCGTCTTAATGATTCACCTTATTCTCCTCGTGTCTCCACCAATGCGGTGTGCCACGATCCACTATGGAACCTTTGAGGGTGGTTGTCGAATCTGCATCTCAACAAGTCCCTCGGGTGAACCCATAGGGTTTCGATTAGGAGAACGTGTAGGCGCTGGTGACAATCGTCGGCTAGACAGGGGACACAGTTTACCCAGGTTCGGGGCCCTCGTAGAGGTAAAACCCTTACTCCTGCCTCTGTCGATCTGTATTCATGAATAGATCGGTTACAATGGGGGATTGCTCAAGTCGAGAGTACGATCTCGAGCTTAAGGCTTGGTGGTGCGGTATTGCTTGGTCCTCTCCCGGTGGTTCTCCTGGCCTTATATAGGTGGCCAGGTCTCAAACCATACCCGGGTAGGACTCGAACTCTAACCTTATGTCGGTTACAAGTTTCCTATCTTAATCCGCAAGCCATTGCGGGTGGGCTTCAATTGGGCCTTCTAGAACTGTACGTGATGCCTCCTTTAGAGCCTGGGTCGTGGGCCTGAGACCGGGTAGGCATACCCGACAGGCCTAGGATCCATCCCTTCGTCAGTAGCCCCCGAGTTCTTAGTCGATTGAGAATCAGTCGGGTGAGCACTCAGAGTTCGTTCTTGATTTCTTCGATTGGTTATTCAATCGCCAGGTTTTGAGGGTGTATACCCTGTGCGCTATGCGCCTATGTACTCGAGCATCGAGTGGTAAATGTGCCTTGTTGGCTGTTTTCGCAGAAGAATGCGGCTCAGTTGCTTGGCTCTCCCGAAAGCTCAGGGCCAATTAATTGCATCTAGGGCAAAAACAGTTCTGGCCTACACAAATTCGAGACCTCCGACTCGAATCCGGCAAGGTGATCGTTGCGACTGGGCCGTTGAGGTCTTACCGAGTCAAACTTAACCTAAAGGGGTACCCGGCGCGTCCGCTAGGATTTTGCTTCGTGTTGTTGACACGGAATTTACCGGAGGACGCACCTTGAGTGCGATTCCAGGCCCTCAAGAGAGATCTTTGGGGTCTTACCTTCGTATTCGAAAGAAATACGGCATCCGGATGTGCCTAGTCGGCCGAACGACCCGGGAGATTGATGTGTGTACATCGTATGATCGAGTGGTAGGAGCTACACACTAGCAGGTTTTTGTCTGGAGATATTTCGAGTGAATCTTCTCCCTTGATTTTGCACACAAAGTGCTTTGTGCTTTGTAATCTTCCTTCCATACGAAAGAGTTTTCGTGTTTGGAAATTTTATCATGCCCATTCGAAAAGAAATTTCGTATCTGGGACCTTTATGTGAGAGAATTTTCTCGTCACAGTTTTGTCCATACGAAGTTATTTCGTGTTTGGAGCTTTATGCGAATGAGTTTTCGCGTCTTGATTTGGCCATACGAAGTATTTTCGTGTTTGGGACTTTTATCCGAAGGAATTCTGGGCTTGATGATGTGCGCTATGATGTCACCGCGCACTTTATCCTCCCGATGGGACGTGACGGAGAGAGAGAAGAGGTGCTGGCCCACCTTGTCAGCTATTTGACCGGAAACGAGATGTCGTTTCCGGTTTTTACGCGAACTGCGCGTAGTAATTGCGCACGATCTACTGTTGGGATCGTGGCACGAAACAGCTTCCGCCGCCCTTTCGTTTCACCTTCACGCGTGGCAGCCGCGATGGACGCCACGTTGCTTGATGGACGGCTAGGATTTAGGCGGCCCTGTGTATAAATGTGGCCCTTAGGTAAACGGTGAAAAGTTTCCGTCATTTTCTTCCAGCCTTCGTCTTCCTCGCGCCCAACTCTCTCTCTGTGAACTCGCACCAGCATCCATGGCGGGAGGCAAGAAGCGCAACACAGTTGCTTCTTCTTCGAGGGCGACGGAGGAAGTTCCCGCGCCACCTGCACCGCGCTTAGCCGACTGGCGCTCGCCCAACACGACGAACAAAATCATCAAGGAGATGCAGAGGGAGGGGCTACTGCCACCGGAGACTGAGAAGCGCGTTCGCCTCGGAAAGAAGGAAGAGGTACCAAATCCTCGCGCGAACGAACGCGTGATCTTCGCGGATCACGTTTCGCGCGGGCTCTCCTTCGCCCTCCATCCTTTTCTTGTGGCATTGATGTATGTCTATGGCATACAGCTCCATGACCTGCCTCCAAATGCGGTGCAGCACATCTCGTTCTTCATCGTTTTTTGCGAGTGCTTCTTGGGCATCCGCCCTCACTGGGGCCTTTGGAAGGCCCTCTTCAAGGTGTGTGTCTTCCGCGAGAAATCACGGGTAGAGACTGAGTCTGGAGAGCCGCTGCGCACCGGTGGCTTTGGAATCCAGACAAAATCGGACAACTGCTACTTCGCGATGCATTTCATTGACTCCGCGCAAGGATGGAGGAAGAAGTGGTTTTACGTCGTCGACAACAGCGCGGGTGGAGTCCATGAGTTCCACCCGTTCGCTGTCCTGAAGAGGCGGAAGTCCTGGGCGCACAAGCTTTCAGCTGAAGAAGGTCGAGTGGTCTCCCCGCTACTCGCCAAGGTGGCTGCCCTTCGTGACCAAACCGCAGGAGTTGTGCTGAATGGCTTGCACCTGGCGAGCGTGTTCCTCGAGCGCATGATCCAGCCCCCTGCAGGAGAGGCCCTCCACAATGTGGGAGTACCAAGGTGTTGAAGACCCCAGCCGCGTGAGCCGCGAAGAACTTTCGAATGTTGAATCCGAGAAGAAAATCGTGGCTATCACCAGCTTGGAAGTGGGCGAGACCTTCCCTAACTGCTCTGTCGCAGCTTTCGAGGCTTCGAAACCTCCTCCACCAGAAGTAAGTTTAATTTTTCTCTTGTCTTAGTTCTTTTTCTAGCTTCAAAGTTTGTCGACTGAATTTCTTCTTCTTTTTCTTCTCGTAGAGTTTAGCGGTGGTCACCTCCTACCCGCCAGTTTCCGGTGAAGAAGTCTCGGACTTGTTGGCGAGCAACCTGGATGTCCCTGCTGACACCAGCATCGCTGAAGCCGAATCGAGTTCTAAGCATGACTCCTCGGATGACGTGGAAGAATCGGGTAGCGATCTCCAGCACCGCAAACGCCGCCGGACGGAGGGGGACAAGGCTACTTCTAAGGACAACTCCCTTGGCGGAGCATCTGATAAGGAGCCTCTCCACGCGACCCCGCTAAGTGTGCGCGCTCCTCTCGCTCCCCATCCGAAAATCCAAACCTCTTGGAACGCGGATATGCTGGATGATGAGGATGATGACGAGTAAGTTTTCGCCTCTTTGTTCTAGTCGAATGTTTCTTCTTTGTTTCTTCTGACACTTGTCGTTTTCCTTCATGACAACCTCCAATCCATCAGCCCTGGCCGGTTTTCTTCTTCACTTCCTCTTGAAAAAAAGGAAAGAAGTTGCTGCTGCGGGTGGGACTCCAACAGCCGGCACCGTCCAGAACTCACCGAGTCCAGTCCCCACAGCTGCGGCTACGGATTATCAACTCCCTAGTTTTGCGGTTAGGGATTCGAACTCGAAAGAAGTTTCAGGCAGCTCGGCTGATCCTCTCTGCCTTGCTCAAGACCAGGTAAACTTTGTTATCTTCCTTCGCATCCTGTACTTTGTTCATTTTCAGATTTTTTATCGGGTGCACGGCAGTGCTCCCGATGGGAGTAGCCCCCGAGGCTGTAGTTAATCGCGTGCGATTTGCTACAGGCTCAAGAACTTAAGCTCTTTCCTTCTCTTCAATTTATCGGGTGCACGGCAGTGCTCCCGATGGGAGTAGCCCCCGAGGCTATTCACGAGTGTGTACAATCATGAATAGGCTCAAACTTTTCTATCTTTTTTTATTTTCTTTCTTCCTTGTCTTGCAGGCTCTCCTTGACTCCCTCGTGGCTGTTGGCCAGCGTGTGATTTCGGCTGAGACGGAGTGCGTGACCCTTCGGGCAGATCGCGACTCGACTCGACTAGGAAGGTCAACTCCTCCGAGGTAACCTGTTCTGCTTTTTTTTCTCTTTATCTTTTCCAGTCGTGTGAATTTTCCTTCGTCTCTGAAATCCATTGTTTGTGCAGCTCAAGCCGAAGTTCTGAAGGCTGAGAAGGCCGACGCTATCACTCGGGCGAACAACCTCGAGGTTGAGTTGGAGACTGCTCGAAAGGAACTTGAGTCCCTTCGCAAGCAGTCGGCTAACTACGAGGGGAAGCTCACGGGTGCTGAGGACGCCTTGAAGAAATTGGAGGAAGCCGGCGCCAAACAGGACAACGATCTTGTCGACTTCCTCCGTCCTTTAGCTCAAAACTTCGCAAGTAAGTATTACTTGCCTTTGTCATTCTATGGTTAACTTAGACCGCCTTTGAAACTGATACTGCTTTTTGTAGATATCCTTGGCGTCGCCCTAGAGCTGCCTAGGGTCACTCGAGTGGATGCGGTGACGGATTCCCTCGCCCAGCTCCGGAGGCATGCGGATGGGATCGGTTCCCTCATCGGCGATGCCACCCAAGTGCTGAGGAGCTTCCATGAGTGCCTTCTGGTGAACGTGGCAGTTCCGCCTACTCTGGGCGGTCTTCTGAAGGTTTTTCTGGAGGACGACATCCTTCAGGCCTACTCAGTTGCCCAGTTAGAGTGCGGGGCGAAGACCGCTATTCAGTTCGCGCTGGCGCATGGAGTTGAAGGCTTGGATGAAGCCTACTCGAGTCTCCCCGTAAATCCTTCCACGGGCAGAAAGGTAGCGCTTCGTCCTTTTGGCGAGCTAGCTGAAGCCCTGGCTCGGAAGTTGGTCGCCTCTAATTGCTAGCGCCAGTCGCAAGGGGCAACCTGCTGCGAGTGGGAGCACTTCCGCGATTCCATAGGATAGGATTTATTTTAACTTGTTCTTCCTGATATAATGAACCTTTAGGATGTATTCCCGTACTTTTTCCTTTAATCAGAATGTTCTTTTGATATTCAAGCTTTGGGATTCCCTGCCATTGATTGTCGTGAAGTTCTCCCGATGGGAGTAGCCCCGGAGCACCTGTTTAAATAGGTGGTTTTACTTTCTCGAGTGGGGTTATTCTGAAACTCTTTCTTTAACCTTTGTGTTTTCCTCCAGGAGATTGGTGCTGCCGCGGAGTCTTCGAGTGGATCCGTTGTATGATTGGATCCGCTCTTTGCTGCTGTTTGCACTTTTGCTGGCCTCCGTGACCGTGTTGCGGATGGTGAACGCAAACTAAAAGTTCTGCGTGGGATGGCTGATGTAGCCAAGTCCAAACAGAAACTTGCGGCTGAACGTGAGCAGTTTGTGATGGATGAATTGGCGGCCGTTGCCAAGGATTTGCTTTGTATGTATCTCAGCCCCCTAGCTTTCCGTGTCTTCTTTATTTCTTTGACTCTGTAGTTTTCTTCGCAGTTTTTCAGCCTGACGATCGCTGTGAAAAACATTGGGTGGAGAACCATATTCTTCATGAAGCTGGTAGTTCAAAACCCCATGCAAGTAACTTTTGGTCCGATCATGGTCGAGGCTTTGTGCTGGCTACTTTGAAGTATCGAGTAATCCAGGCGAAGATGCTCGTGAGTTCCTGCCATGAGACTTTGATTGCTGTAAACTCTGCTTTCTATCCGCTGGAAAGGGGTCCAGAAGATTTGAGCCATCTCCTCAGAACTTTCGGGCGAGAAGGAGAAATTCACGAGTGCTTCTGCAACCAAATGATCTGCGGGTCCGTAGTAGCGCTTTCCTTCGTCCGATTGTGGCATCCTGAGGTGAATTTCAACTCTGTAGCCATGCTCCCTGATGGTCGAGTCGACATGACCCCACATTATAGAGTTGTTCGGCCTGCAGTAGAGGAAATTATTCGATTAACCTCGAAAGAGGTGGATCGGGTTTTAGCTGAGGAAAACGCTCGCCGCCGTATGTAAATATAGGATGCATGTATCCTGTTAATTTGTATAGTTATCTTGAAACTTTAAAAGGTGCCGACCTTGTTTGTAGTCTTGCTTTTGTAAATAATGCTATGTTAGGCGTAGCCCCCGTGTGTTTGGGGTGTATACCTATTATTTAACGTGTAAAGATCAATGGTGTGAGAAACTATGGTTGATAAACCATGTAATTTATTAATATGACTGAAAAGTCATGTATTGTCTTCGAGCTACAACATGGCTAGTATAGCCTTATTTTGTCGAGTAGAATAATCTAAGGATAAAATTTGCGGAGGTGCGCAACATTCCATGGATTGGAGTAGATGCCAGCGGTCTCGGGGTTCTTAAGTCGATAAGCGCCACCAGGGATAACTTCGTGTATTATGAAGGGTCCTTCCCACGGTGACTCGATCTTGTGTCCTTCCTTCTGTTTGAGTCGTAGCACCAAATCTCCTGCCACGAAGGCTCTGTGGCGTATACGGCGGCTGTGCTAGTTGCGTAGTGACTGTTGATATACCGCGGATCTTGCGAGTGCAATGTCGCGTATCTCGTCGAGTGCGTCCACGTCTTCCGCGAGTACCCTGTTAGAGGTTTCTTCGCTGTAAGCGACGACTCGTGGGGCGCTGAACTTGACGTCTTCGGGAAGGACTGCTTCAGCTCCGTATACCATGAAAAATGGTGTGTAGTTTGTTGATCGATTTGGGGTCGTGCGTAGGCTCCATAGCACGGAGGGTAACTCCTCTCCCCAATGTCCTGCTACTGGGTGCAGTCGATCTAGTAACCGTTTCTTTATTTCAGCCGAGACCAGTCCGTTGGATCGCTCGACTTGGCCATTGGTTTGCGGGTGAGCCACAAAGGCGAAACTGAGGGTGATGCCCTTTTCCTCGCAGAACTGCTCTGTTTCCTTTGCTGTGAAATCGCTTCCGTTGTCGGTGATGATGTTGTGTGGTATTCCGAATCTGCACACGATAGAGTCAAGAAATTTGACGGCGCATTGAGCGCTGGCTGAGGTGACTGGCATGGCCTCAATCCATTTTGTAAATTTGTCGACTGCAATTAGCAAGTGCGTGTATCCTCCGGGTGTTGATTTTCTCAGAGGTCCCACCATGTCTAGCCCCCATTGCGCAAAGGGCCAGGCGATTGGGATCATGTGAAGCTCAGTGGCAGGGGCGTGAGGCTTGGGCGCAAATCTTTGACATGTGTTGCATCTGTCGACTAGGTCCTTTGCATCCCTGGCTGCTGTAAGCCTGTAGAATCCTGCGCGAAAAGCTTTACCCACGATTGC
The DNA here is from genome assembly GCA_028641055.1 of Alopecurus myosuroides. NCBI lineage: Eukaryota > Viridiplantae > Streptophyta > Magnoliopsida > Poales > Poaceae > Alopecurus > Alopecurus myosuroides. The sequence goes on from CM054062.1 coordinate 244,640,015, forward strand.
CTTCCAGCTAGCATGGTGTCCACAATCTCCTTGGTGGATATCCCGTAGTAGTTCCTTGCCATCCTCAGGTGCTATGCATCTTTGTAATATTCCTGATATGCTATGTTTGTATAGTTCTCCATTGAGTACCCGAAAAGCTTTGCTGCGTCGTACTATCTGTCTAGCCTCGCGAATATCTGCTGGGAGCTGTTTGTTGGACAAGTAGTCGAGGTATTTCTGCGTCCAGGCTGGCTCGACCAGAAAAACTTGTCTTGAGATGTTGTGGGTAAGCTCGATCATAGCAGCTTGCGGGCTGACCTCTGTCTCCAATGTCTCGGGTGCTTCTGCTGCTTTTTTTTGACTTTGACTGATCGTTTTACCATCCTTTCGAAGTATATCCTAGGCGGTATGGGTGTGTTTGTAGAACCCATGTTTGCCAATTTATCCGCTTCTTCATTGTTGGATCGCGCAATGTGCTTTAGTTCGCACCCTTGGAAACTTCCTTCGAGTAGATTGTACATATCTCGGTAGGCAACCATGTTTTCTGCAATGGTGTCAAATTCTTTCATTGTCTGCCGCACTATGAGGTTTGAATCTCCATAGATCATCAGTCGGGTTGCTCCGCAGGCAATCGCCATCTTCATGCCGTGTAGGAGGCCTTCGTACTCTGCATCATTATTTGACGCCGGGTCGTCGGGTGGAAAGTCCAATCGGAGGACGTATTGTAACTTGTCACCTCTCAGGGATATTAAGACTACCCCGGCTCCGGCTCCTTCGTTTCTCTTTGATCCATCGAAATACATTATTCAATTGCTTGTATACTCTGGAGGGCCTGGTGTTTGTAGTTCTGTCCACTCGCTTAGGAACTCCACGAGCACTTGTGATTTGATAGACTTGCGACCCGCATATACGATGTCCCAGGCGCCAAGCTCGATACTCCACTTTGCAATTCTTCCAGATGCCATTGGGTTATTCATGATAGTACCCAGTGATGCGTCGTTTACCACCGTGACGGTGTGTTCCTGGAAGTAATGTTTGAGCTTTCGGGCTGTGAGCACCACACCGTGCGCGAGCTTCTGATAATGGGGATATCTCTGTTTGCAGGGCGAAAGCACTTCGCTGATGTAATATATTGGCCTTTGGATACCAAACGCCTTGCCGTCCTCCGTCCGTTCAACCACGATTGCTGTGCTAATGACCTGATTTGTCGCGGCTAGGTAGAGGAACAGTGGCTCCCTTTCTTGTGGCGTTTCCAGGACGCGTCTTCTCTGCAACGCTCGCTTGAGGTCTGCGAATGCTTTCTGTGCTTCGGGTGTCCATTCAAACTTATCCATTTTCTTCAGTAACTTGTAGAAAGGTAATGCTTGCTCGCCTAGTCTCACAATGAAAATGCTTAAGGCGGCTAGTCATCCCACGAAGTGCTGCACACCATGGAGATTGGTTGGCTCCTTCATTGTCAGGATTGCTTGGATTTTCTCCGGGTTAGCTTCAATCCCTCGAGCGGAGACCAGGTACCCGAGAAGTTGTCCTGCAGGAACGCCAAAAACGCATTTGGTCGGGTTGAGCTTGATTCGGTATGCGTTCAACGCATCGAATGTTTCTCTAATATCGTCGAGAAGCGTATCTTCCACTCGAGTCTTGATGACAATGTCGTCAACGTACACTTGCACGTTTTTTCCAATGAGCTTGGCGAGGAATTTTTGCATGCACCGCTGATATGTTGCGCCTGCGTTTGTCAGCCCGAAGGGCATTGTCGTGTAGCAGTAAACACCGTGGGGGGTTATAAACGCCGTCTTCTCCTCATCTTCCTTCTTCATTCTGATCTGATTATAGCCTGAGTAGGCGTCCAAGAAAGAGAGGCATTGGCAACCTGCTGTGGAGTCCACGATCTGATCGATTCGTGGCAGGGGAAAGTTATCCTTGGGGCAGTGTTTATTCAATGACGTGTAGTCGATGCACACGCGAAGGATGTTGGTATTTTTCTTCGGGACCAGCACCGAGTTTGCTAACCAGGTGGAAATTTTTATCTCGCGAATAAATTCTGCTGCGAGTAGTCTGTTTACTTCTTCTCCGAGTGCTTTTTGTTTGGGCTCTCAGAACCTCCGGGTAGTCTGCTTGATAGGCTTAGAGTCTTTGAAGACTTCGAGTGAGTGCTCGGCGAACTCCCTGGGTATCCCTGGCATATCTGAGGGCTGCCAGGCGAAAATTTCCCAGTACTCACGGAGGAGCTCGATGAGCGCGCCTTCCTATGCTGGCGAGAGGGTGGTGGACACAATCACCGTCTTCGCAGAATCCGTCGGGTGTACTTGATGCTTGCGGGTACCACTATTTGTGTTGAATTCGAGCTCTAGAGCGTTCTTCTTGGTGAGAGGCATCACGGAGTGATCCGTGGTTTTCGCTATCTCCTCTAGTTCTTTCTGCATCCCGAAAGATTGAGCGATCTCGTTGAATTCGATGTCGCATTTATTGGACTTTTGAAAATCGCCGTCGATGGTGATTGTGCCATATTCTCCAGGTAACTTGAGCTTCATGTATGCGTAGTGCGGTACTGCCATGAATCTGGCGAACCCCGTTCGACCAAGAATGGCGTGGTACTGTGAGGGCCAATCGACGACTTCGAAATCAAGAAATTCTCGCCTGTAATTACTTCGGTTGCCTAGCACCACCTCCAGGTTGATTGTTCCGAGTGGACGGACTGCTTTTCCTGGAACTATCCCGTGGAAGGATGTCTCTGATTCCGCGAGTCCATCCAAATTCTTGTTCATACAACGGAGCGTGTCTGCGTAGATGATGTTGATGCCGCTGCCTCCGTCCATGAACACGCGAGCCAGCTCGTAATTGCCAATTTGTGCTTGTATGACAAGTGCGGCGTGTCTTGGTCGATAGACTCGCGGAGGGTAGTCTTCCTTGGAAAAAGTTATCGGTTGTTCTGCCATCTTCAGATACTCAGTTCTTGTAGGTGGAGTTTGCAAAACCATGCATAGCTGTCGCGTGTTTGTCTTGTGAGCTCTGCGTGATGGACAGACCTTTTGTATCATGCCTAAGAGTCCTGCTGGGTTCGGGTACCCGTTGGCTCCTTGATTTGGGGCGGGTGGCGCTGGCAGCGCAGCTAGCATTGCGTTTTGGTTTCCTGCTGGGGGCAGGGCTTGTGGTTGTTGAAATCCTTGAGTTCCTCCTCCGGGAAGCTGCGGGTAACCCTGACTAATTGCTACTCTGTTTTTCTTCAAGAGGGCCTCATGGATATCGATGAACTTTCGGCAATCCTTGAGAAGGTGTGTTGCCTTAGTTTTGCCTGTGCGCTTATCTGTAAATAGATGTAGCGTGCAGTAACCGTCGAGGTCCTCCTCGGGGATTTTGTCTTCTTGCTTTGGTTTCCACTGGCGTTTTCCACGATATCCGCTGTCGCGATTTTTGGCGAACTCTGCTGCCACAAATTCTTCTCGATCATCATGGTCGTAGTTCTTTCTTATTTTCTTTCGACTATGGCGGTCGTCATCGCGTGATGGAGATGAACCTTTCTCGTTGCGCACTACGTCTTCGCCGTTTGCCCATCTATCGGCTATGGCCATCAATTCTCCCATGGTTTTGGGTGCTAGTCGCCCCAGTTCTTCCCTGAAAGAAGTTCGTCGTGCTCCTTTGGCGAATGCTTCAACCGCGACTTCTTCTGATATATTCCCTGCTGTATTCCTTAGCGTGGTGCATCGCTGAATATATTCGCGAGTAGACTCGCCACTTTTCAACTTGAAAGCCCGTAGCTCCTCGATGGTCACAGGTCTTTTGTATGTTGCTTGGAAATTTTTGCAGAAATTGAGGTTTAGGTCGTCCCAAGACCCGTAGAATGCCTTCGGCCTTCCTTCGAGCTAGCTGCGGGCAGCACCGACTAGGTGTAGGTTGAGGTATTGCATAGCTGTGTTTTTGTTCCCACGTTGGCATTTTACTGCCGTGAGGTAATCTGACAACCAGGCTGAAGGCTCTTGCGAACCGTCGTATTTCTGTACTTCCGTGGATAGATTAAATATTTTGGGTAGCGGCGCTTCGCGGATGCTGCGGGTAAAGCATAGGGCTCCACAGACTTTGTCATCGGAAGATGTGGATGGGTAGCGCGCATAGTTTCTGGCTGCCCGACCTTTATCAACCTTGCGTTGGGCGATGTCCGATCGCGCATTGTATCCGGGCTCATCGCGATTGGCGTCTCGTCTCAGTTCTTTGCTGCGATGTCGCGAGCGGCTGCTGTCTCGATCTTTTCGCGGGCTGCAATCTCGACCTCTTCTCGGGCTGCGGCTACGGTCTCGACCCCTTGGGATGCTATCGCTGCCACTCGGGCTATCTCCTCGTCGCCGAGCTTCTTTCCCCTGTGCTCGGCGGGGCGATTTTTCCTTGTCGGGTGATGTGCCCCTACGTCCACCGGGTGCTTCTTTGTCCTTCTGTTCGGTTGCCTTCCTGCCATCATAGGAGGCAAGTTTTGCGTCTGCCATGCCTAGTCCTTTTTGCACTTGCTTGTACTGTTCCGCGCGGGGATCGTGTCACATCCCAATTTTGGAATACCTGTTAACACAGTTGTTTTGCAAATTGCTTGACAATTAAACTTTGATTGTGGTTGTTTAAGTGCAACTAAACAAACTAATTATATAAACTTGCAAACTTAAAAGGATAACAAAGCAGTGAACTAAAAATATTCAACATATTGTTCCAATGACCTTGGCAATATTTTCTAAAGTAAATATTGATCAAAGAGTTTTACAAAACTATCTTATGAATCCAATACTTGTTGAATATTATTACAAGGCCTAAATTAAGAAAGAGGAAAACACTTAATAAATTTCCATAAAGGATTATCAGAAAAAGAGGCATTCTTAAATGCTTCACCAAAATTTATCAAATGTTTTTCCAACCTTGCAAGATTAAAAACAAAGGTATTGGAGAGCATTGACTTGCTATCTCTAGTCACACAAATATTTTGGCAAAGCATTGCTAAAGAAAAGCCTAGTGCTTTATTAAATAGAAATTCCAATATTTACAGAAACAGAAAACTAAAACAAGTTACTATTGGAAACTTTCTTAAAATGATTTGAAATTCATACCATTGCTTCCTTATATCAAATAAGGAACACACACAAGAGGAGACCAAGAATTGAATCCATTAAGGCCCTGAAAACATGAATTTTCTCCACAGCAACATTTGGGATTTTGAACAAGTTTGTTCTACAAACTTTTTCCAAATGCCATGAAATAAATACCACATGCTCTATATCATAAATAAGGATGAAAACCAAAAGGGAACAAGTTTTTGAATAATTTAAGTTGCCAAAAACCCCTGTTTTCTTGACAGCACCTTTTTGAAATTTGAACAAGTTTGTTCTATGAAATAACTCTAAATGACTTGAATTTTCTACCACATAAGGAACACATCAAATAAGGAATGTGTGCCAAAAATTATCATTTTTGGAAGCTCCTAAGTAGGTTAATAAATTCAATGTCCATTTATGTAAGAATTCAAATTTGAACAACTTTGAATTATCAAGTTTATCTAATTGAGCCAATTTTCACATATGTTGTGTACCTTAACTAATTAGAATTTTGGGCAAAAAGGATTTAAAATTTAAACCTTGTTTGCTTAGTGAAAACATCCATTTTCAGAGAGCACAGGGACCCACTTGTAATTTTGCAGGGACCTAAAAGTAATCTGAGTCATCTCCTACCTCTAGCTCCCTGTAGAAGAACAGCACCCCTACTCCATTGGATTCGAGTAGAAGCAATCTTTGAGGATAAGAACCCCATGTGCACCTCTGAACCTCCCACATGCTCCTCTCCCCCCCTCAAGCTTCACCCTCTCTCTCTCTGGAAAAGAAACCTTCAAACCCGAAACCCTAGCTATGGAAGTCATCGTCGATTCGGCCAGTAGAAGGCTCGCCGCCGGCCACCGCGTATCCCATCGTCTTCTCCTTGTAGTGGTTGTGCTTGGTGCGAAAAGAATCGAGCCGTAGCGCCGCGAAGACCCCGCGCCGTCCGATTTTGTCTTCGGGGCCGACGGAACTCCGGCGAGATATTCCGGTCGCCTCGGCCCTTCCCCGCCCTAGCCGAGCCCTCCATTGCGTTCAAGGTGAGAAGGAGAACCCCCGCCGCCCCTTTACCCTCCCCCTCTCCCTCTAGAGCGACGCCGTGGCGTGGTCGCCGTCCGGCCGCCGCCGCGCGCGGTTGCCGCCGCTCTTCGACTCCATCCCAGGAAACGAGACCATGCGCTTTTGGTAGCCCGCGTCTAGAGCAACGAGTAGGTGCATTTGATTCGCGAAAAGATGATCGTATCCGCTCGATTCGTGCTCGCCGGAGATGTTTCCCGCCGGCGGTGGCGTCATGCCGACGTCGCGCTCGCGTCAGCAAGCGCTGACCCCGCGCGCGTGAGTCAAACTTGCCAGTGGGGCCGGATCTGCCCGCGTGGCCGCCCGCGTGGCCGGCTGGCCCACTAGTCAGCGGCTGCGGCTAGGTTCCACCGCGGTGGATCTAGATCTGGCCGGCCCAGTAGCAGATCTGGCCCAGTCAAGTTTTATTTTCCAATTTCTTTTTCACAGATAGATGCATGTTTGCTTTTGAGCCTAAAAGCTAACCTAAAAGGAGAATTTGACCAAACCAAAATTCAAAGTGGTACCTCAACTAATTCTAAACCACCTCCAACTTCAAGATCTACATTTGGATGAATAATTTTGAAATGAAAAATGTTTTGGTAATAGCTACCAGAAACACCAAAATGAGCACCATTTTAATTTTTCAACTCAGAATGAAGTGAGGCCAAATGCATTGGAAAGCCCTTGAAATTTCCTAACAGGAGCAATTAACCTCGTTTCCAAATTCATTGTATTTTTGAAATGGCATGCAATTTGGTAAAACACCAGAGAGCACTTTGGTGATTTTTATAAAATAATTAAAAATGATTTTTGATGCAAACTCAACTGGATGGTCTTGTATATGTTTAGGGCTATCCAAACCTAGAAGGGATTAATTTTTAGAGCATCCTAGCAAATTTGGTGGACAGATCTTTGATTTGCTTGTTTCTGCCATTTTGGCATTTTAGCTATTTAAATTATGTGATTATATTTTTGTGTTACAATATTGTTTTCTAGCATGTATAAGTTGTGTGATCTTGTTTTCTAAGTGTTAATTAACTATTTTATCATGTTAGAATGTGTGGACTTGAGTTGAGAAGAAATAGGATTTTTATTAATAGCATATGTTATTCTCTAGTTAATATTTGTATAGCATTTGTGAGTGTTAACTTTATGTGCAAACATTTGGGTTTGTTGATTGGATCCAGTACCATGTTGGTACTTATATTTTGTTAGTATCACCTCTGCTAGCTTTCATTTGAATTGGTAGAAAAGCATGAGTAGCTTAATCATTACTATGAGAATGTTATGGAAAAATTCCCTCATGTGTGGAATTTTTGACATAAGAATTTGTGGTTGTAAAACCACATATTTTTGTGTTGTATTCATAGGACCAGTAGCATTTTGATTATGTTTTTATGAGTACTTGATCCCTAAAGTTTTCACTTGTGTGAAAACAATAGCATGAGTAGCATTGCCTTGCTAATTTTAGCATCCTATTATTTTTCTACTAGTATGGTTATTGCAATAGGTGCTAGTTTAGTCTTTTGTTAATTTTTTTAGCAAGTGGACCAGAGGCTTTGTGACCTCTTAATGCTTTGTTATGCTAGTGGAACACCCACTGGTGTCATTGCATTTTTGGTGGAAACATTATTTCCCCCACACTAGATGCATTTCTTTTATATAGTTTCATAACTAATGAGTGCCTAGTATTTTTGCTTTGGGAATTTTTGTGCTAAACAAAAATGGGTATTCTTCTGTTTGTAAGTGGTTATAATCATGTGTGGCTTGCTAGGAAAAATCCATTCTTGAAGTGTTGATTGATTCCTCTAGTAATGCCCTTTTTATTACCACTAGTATATAGGAGTTGCCCTGCAAAATGATACCTTGTCTTATCCAATGGGATATTTTTGTTATAGAAAGTATAGATGTTTTTCACTCCTGTTTTCATGACATAGACCCTCTGGTTGTATTTCAATTACTTGATCGAAATTCATCCATTGATTCTTCATGTATGAGTAGTACTAGTTTCCTTAGCATTTTTTTGTGTTGAATTAATTTTCCTGCCAACTTGTGTTTGGTAGATATTTGTGTATCCTTGCATGGGGACATGTTTTCATTCCCATTATGATAACATGGTTCCTTGTTTGCATTTTAGTACTTTATTTATTATTCTTGCTTGCATAGCAAATTTTTAGTAGAAACATGTCTATAGGATTCCTCCTTTTTATTCATTGTTTCTATTGTTCTCACTATGAGAAATTGTGTGTTTTATGATGAGTCTATTACCTTGTTACACTTATGTAGGCTCACAGATTTGTAAAAGTAACTTTTGCAAATCATGTGGTTCATTTATTCTTGATGTCAATTTAGACTCAGTAGAATGGCTATCTTGTTCTTTTGGTGGTGTGGTTGACAGACCCATTGCCATGATTATTTTTGTGCATGTTTTATACACTTTTAGTAGTCTCACCCTTGTGAAACTAAGTGTATTTTGGGTTTATTAATATCTTGGTATGAGAGTGGCACACCCACTGAAATCCATGATATTAAGGTTGTGAGATATGTTCCTCCAACCTTAAGCGGTCTTATTAAATGGCATCTTTGCCAAGTGTGTTTGTTGATTGTTTGCCTAAGTTAATAATTGTGTGATAGGTTATTATTAGATTTCCTTGCTGTATGTATTGTTACATATGGTTGCTTGCCTTGATTGGTTCTGAATGTGTGTCCTTTATTCCTTTTACGGCGTTAGAAAACGAAGAGGAAGGAAGTGTCGGGAAGCGGTGTTTCAAGTTCCAGTCACTCCAACACCAGGGACACAAGAGTTACCAGGCAAGCCATCCTGATTGCTTGCTGATACAATACTTATCATTATCTATCATGCATGTTTTACCTCTGAAGTTTTACAAAAACTTGATTATCAAAACTATTTTTGATGTGGAATTTACTACTATACTATACTATAGGTTACTATCATGCCAATAGTTAAACTTGGTAATACCAAGCCCATAGGCCACCATATGGTATTTATTACCATCAAATATACTAGTCCCTAAGTGGACACCCTAAAATTGTGATTCTACAAAACAAAGGCTTTACGGAAAAACCCGGAGAAAAGGCGGATCCTTGTTCTCCGGAGGAATGTGGAAGTGGTCATTTTTGAGAAAGTGGTGTTTTCAAAAATGACACATAACCTAGTCTTCGCCGGACAACCTTTACCGTACTGCCACCCTACCCCAACATGGGCAAGGGGCTTAACTTGAAGTTTGTTCTTATTAGTGTGTGCTATCTCAATGTGCTATAGGGGATGCGATCCTCTGAACCGAATGTCGTGGAGACATATAAAGTGTGGGATTAATTTTCCCTCCGGATGCATCAGTTGAGGCATCCTGGCTTGGCGGGGATTAGCTCGGTGCCGGGGATGTGGTAAAACTCAACTGAGAGATAGGCATATTCTAGCTTGAACATAGTGGATGGTTATGATCAGATACCTGATGTTTACATACTGTTGTTACAGTCCGTGGTTGTTTCACGGGAGGTGTACTGGATCTGGTGGATGTGTACACCTCTGCAGAGTATAACTTTTTCGAAGAAGCCGCGTCCTCGGATATGGACAGTTGAATGGCCATGTAGCTAGCATTGTGTCAATGTTTTTCAAAAAGGAAGTTTTTGAAAAAGGAATTTTGGAAAGGAAGTGTTGAACTTGTGAAGTTCGGAAAGGAAGGAAAACGTATACCGTGGAGGTATCGTCGATGATGAAAAGCCAGATGATGTGATACAAAACAAAATGTTTTGCAAAGAAAACCTTTTCTACTCTAAGCAAGAATTCTGGAAGCTGATTCCAAGAAGTTTTGCAAAGAGAAAACATTCTTTAACAAAGTTTTACAAAACCTCTTGTACATGTGATATCGACAAGAGAAATAAAACTATATTATTTTCTTCTGAAGTATCTTCTTCAACGAAGATACAGATTAACCTGACTGCAACTGTGGTGTCATCATATATGAACAGCATTGATAGTGAACCATATTTATAGCCTACCTATTCCACCATATAAGCATATTTGCATGTTGGTAAGTGACATGATGGATGTCTTGCTGAGTACATTCAAATGTACTCATTATGGTTTCGCCCCTGGTATCTACTTATCAGATTTTGAGAAGGAACCTCCGAAGGATATCTATGAAGAGAAGTACGGAGTTGACGGCTTTGCGAACTAGGATCGTCTCCGGGTCAGCAGCCTGTAGGTTAAGGCGTGACTTGGGCTCAACTACGTTGTGTTTTATTTGTCTTCCGCTGTGTTTGTTATGTTGCCTGCCCTTTTGGCAGTTGCGTTAAACTTGATCATGTGATCTTTTTGTAATACCTTTATGTATTCGTGTAATGGATGATGTATTTCTGTGTGCCAACTGTGTATGTTGTTCACGACTGATCTTTCTGGGATCGTGAATGTATGCATACGTAGGGTTTCAGACTGCCGGTCTGGGGTCCTTACAGAGTTGGTATCAGAGCCATCCTGACCTTAGGAGACCTTAGTTAGCATGGACGTCAGATAGGAAAGAAAAGTATTTTTGAGTAAAAACCTATTTATATCTACATTATTTATATCTAAGGGAATTTTAGTATATTTTCCCCTCCTTCTGATCTTTTCAAAAGATTCTAAATGCATATCAAGGGCGTCCTTGAACGGTAGTTCGAAGGGCGGGCCTTACAGAGTTAGTATCTCTCTCGGTTAAGAGTTATTTCTTACTTGTTTGCAACTGCTCCGCTCTGTTTTTGAAACATCTCTCGTATTTGAAGTTTTCTGTCCAGAAAATAGTTGGAGTTTCAAAAATAATTTGTTGCATAAAGTTTTCTCAAAACTTTACTTCTATTATCTTGTTTTCATACAAAAACTTTTATACTTGCCGATGTCCCGAGAAGACCAAAATAATTGCCTAGCTCTACAGTGATGATGGTCAGAAGTAGATATAGTTCTTCAGCCACTTCTAGGATTTTTGGATCAGTCTAGTTTGGAGTAATTTAGCGATAACTCCATGAGTCGTCTCCCCTGACGTAGCTCCAATGGAGCCTTGCTTGTGTGTTATGGCTTGCTTATGTGTGTCCGTAGGACTTTGTGCTGTTGTGTGGTGTAGAATTTGGTTCATCTAGGCTTCTTTATGTTTGTGGGGTGCTCAAAATTTACAGATTTGTGCTTGCCCTGCTCTTGTTTTTGAATCGCCTCGTGTTAAATTTTTGCAAGCAAAAATGTTAGTATAGCATTCAAAACCAAGAATTTGTTGCTTAGACTTAGACTTGTTTTCGCTTCATAATGCGACCCGTCGTGAACCACCACCATCTCTCCCACAATTAATGAAAGCACCATTGGGCCTATATAGAGGACCATCAAGCCACTTGAGCTGATAGCGTTGCTACCAGTGATGCACTCCAACAGATAAAGCTCCAACAACGACAACCTTCAAAGAAGAAAAGGCGTGAAGAAAACCAACCAATACTGATCAAAACCTCTGTGTTTTGTCTATTCGCAAAAGACTCGTTTTGCCCTGTTGGCTAAATGTCGCACCTCTTTATGTCCCCTTTTAAAAGACCAAATAAGAAAAATCCCCTTTTAAAAATTTATATACCTCCCTCCTCTGGAGAAAGGTGCAAAAGAAGTCTTTACATGCCATGATGCGCAACCCCCTAAAAAGCCAATCAAAAGAGCACAGTTCAATATTCGACGTATGACACTAGTCGTGTCTTGTCGGACAAACATATTAAATAGAAAGCTAACAAGACTATCATGCTTTGCCTAATCTTAGGTTGACACCTAACCAAAGCATGCGAACTACTGACAACTCTTTCTAAACCAAAGAATTAAGTGACTTACGACACTTTTTAATCTAGTTGGTAAAAAGGAGAAGTCACGAGAAAATAAGATGATGACCTATTCGTTTACTAGTTAATAAGATATCGGGTGTATCTACTTTGGAAATCAAAACTTGGTAGACATTGTAGGTACTATGAGATCCGGGGTTTAGAAATCAAGTGAACGATGAAATGGTTATGATAGATCTAGGAAACAACAGTTTTCCTGTTTTTGTTTCTTTGTGTGCTCTTGATTGAAATAAATTTGTGTTTTATTCAATCTTGCTTCCTAACTTATATGGAGTTGTTAGGACTTGTTATTATGTTGTTTTCTTACAATAAATCTACCCTAGAAAGTGTGTGCTTGATTGGAAACTCGAACAAAAATGAAATAGCATTTGTCACCTTCTAGTTTATTATTTGGAAGTATTGTGAGAACTAGATCTTTGTGTGAATGCTTTGATAAATTTTTGTGCTATGTATCTTTGAGCCAGTACCATTTAGGTACTGTTATTTTGATGCTTGTACCTATGTTAGCTTACATGTCTTTTAATATTAAAGCATATGTAAGCATTACTATCAGTATGCACTAGTATTGTTTCACTAGATTAAATAGCCTTATAATTTTATCTTGTATGCAAAGTTTTTCATGAGTAACCAGAGGCTTAGTACCTATTTTCACTTGGTATTAGTAGGCCATAGCCCACTGGTCCCATTGTATTTTGGCTTGAGGATGAAAATCCCCAACCATACACATGTGTAAAAATAGCATGTTTCACTATGTGATTGATTTCTATTTTCCACCATGGAAAATATAATTGTTTCTTTTAACTTATGCAAATGAGAAGTTTATTTCTTATTAGTAAATACTAATATGTTTAGGTGTGATCCTTTTGTTAGCATAATATTCCTTAGGGGTATCATGTTAAGAAATGTTTCACTATCGTGTGCTGAAATTAAATTGTTCGCAAATAAAATAAATTCCTCTTGATTGGTAGATTGTTTGTGAATGATTTTAAATTGAGTGTATGGATTTTTGAAAAGGTTTAGATAACTTTTCATTAATTGCATAGCTACTGGTTGTGTGACTTATACCTTGCTTGTCTGCTAGTAATTTATTTAAGAAAAACATAAATTGCTAGAATTAATTTATGCATGTTTAATAGTTGTATCAGGGAATTGTTTTGATGTTTATGCTTACTAACATGAGTAAGTTTTGTGTACTGTTATTAGGTACATTTATATTCATGAATTGCTTGTTTAAGTTTAAACATCATGATAGCATTGTTCGCTTCTCTAGAGTGAAACTAGTTTCACCACTAGAAAATGGTGATTTTTGCTCTAGTATTACCCTCTTTTTATTTTATGGGTATATGTGTTGATATAGCATGTTTAGGAAGTTATTACTTCTGTTAACATGCCATGAATTATTTAGTTTCATGTTCTATGGTTATAGGATATGATTATCTCTTATAGCATGCTGGTGTAGATTTTTCATACTAGTGTGTTATTTGTGTAGTTCTTTTTTTTATGCCTGTGTAATAGGAGTTTTACCTTGTGTGAAGATGGTATTTTAGAGTATCTTTATGATTGAATTCATTGGTTTTTAGCTACTGGTTGTTTTCTAATGGTTCATGATTGATGGATTCCAAAACCTCTAGTAAACAATAACCTAGTGAATAAATAGTCTATTCATCTGTGGTGTTGTTTGCTTGCTTATTGGATTTTTGTTTAAATGTTTTACCTTAGCATGAGTTTATACTTGTGTTATGATTGTTCTTAAGAGTATCTTATGAAACTAAAATATCCAACTAAAATCATGAACATAATAAGTGATAGTTGCTTGTGGTGAGTAATATCCACTGCCATGGGTATTATTCTATCTGTTTATTTTACCTTAGCAACCTAACCTTTGCACCCACAAGCTATTTTGTTAGCTTCTTATATACCTTGTTATGAGGGTGGTACACCACTCCATATGTGGTATGTAATATGTGGGATATAGCTAGGAACTCATGTAAAAATTGACGGTACATTTCCAGTTAGTTATGCACTAACCGTAATTTTTGTTTAAACTAGGAAACAAAAGTTTTGGACCTAAAACAAGTACTGGTGTATTTTTTAAAATGAAGTTGCTAATTTAGGGTAGTACCCCACCTCCCAAGAAAAGTCAAAGGGGGGAAGCACCTGCACTCCAACACTAACATTGTGTTTGTTGGCCCTCCCTTAGTCCTCGCTTGTGAATCTCGGGGACGAGATTCTTTTTAAGGGGGGAAGACCTGTCACATCCCAATTTTGGAATACCTGTTAACACAGTTGTTTTGCAAATTGCTTGACAATTAAACTTTGATTGTGGTTGTTTAAGTGCAACTAAACAAACTAATTATATAAACTTGCAAACTTAAAAGGATAGCAAAGCAGTGAACTAAAAATATTCAACATATTGTTCCAATGACCTTGGCAATATTTTCTAAAGTAAATATTGATCAAAGAGTTTTACAAAACTATCTTATGAATCCAATACTTGTTGAATATTATTACAAGGCCTAAATTAAGAAAGAGGAAAACACTTAATAAATTTCCATAAAGGATTATCAGAAAAAGAGGCATTCTTAAATGCTTCACCAAAATTTATCAAATGTTTTTCCAACCTTGCAAGATTAAAAACAAAGGTATTGGAGAGCATTGACTTGCTATCTCTAGTCACACAAATATTTTGGCAAAGCATTGCTAAAGAAAAGCCTAGTGCTTTATTAAATAGAAATTCCAATATTTACAGAAACAGAAAACTAAAACAAGTTACTATTGGAAACTTTCTTAAAATGATTTGAAATTCATACCATTGCTTCCTTATATCAAATAAGGAACACACACAAGAGGAGACCAAGAATTGAATCCATTAAGGCCCTGAAAACATGAATTTTCTCCACAGCAACATTTGGGATTTTGAACAAGTTTGTTCTACAAACTTTTTCCAAATGCCATGAAATAAATACCACATGCTCTATATCATAAATAAGGATGAAAACCAAAAGGGAACAAGTTTTTGAATAATTTAAGTTGCCAAAAACCCCTGTTTTCTTGACAGCACCTTTTTGAAATTTGAACAAGTTTGTTCTATGAAATAACTCTAAATGACTTGAATTTTCTACCACATAAGGAACACATCAAATAAGGAATGTGTGCCAAAAATTATCATTTTTGGAAGCTCCTAAGTAGGTTAATAAATTCAATGTCCATTTATGTAAGAATTCAAATTTGAACAACTTTGAATTATCAAGTTTATCTAATTGAGCCAATTTTCACATATGTTGTGTACCTTAACTAATTAGAATTTTGGGCAAAAAGGATTTAAAATTTAAACCTTGTTTGCTTAGTGAAAACATCCATTTTCAGAGAGCACAGGGACCCACTTGTAATTTTGCAGGGACCTAAAAGTAATCTGAGTCATCTCCTACCTCTAGCTCCCTGTAGAAGAACAGCACCCCTACTCCATTGGATTCGAGTAGAAGCAATCTTTGAGGATAAGAACCCCATGTGCACCTCTGAACCTCCCACATGCTCCTCTCCCCCCCTCAAGCTTCACCCTCTCTCTCTCTGGAAAAGAAACCTTCAAACCCGAAACCCTAGCTATGGAAGTCATCGTCGATTCGGCCAGTAGAAGGCTCGCCGCCGGCCACCGCGTATCCCATCGTCTTCTCCTTGTAGTGGTTGTGCTTGGTGCGAAAAGAATCGAGCCGTAGCGCCGCGAAGACCCCGCGCCGTCCGATTTTGTCTTCGGGGCCGACGGAACTCCGGCGAGATATTCCGGTCGCCTCGGCCCTTCCCCGCCCTAGCCGAGCCCTCCATTGCGTTCAAGGTGAGAAGGAGAACCCCCGCCGCCCCTTTACCCTCCCCCTCTCCCTCTAGAGCGACGCCGTGGCGTGGTCGCCGTCCGGCCGCCGCCGCGCGCGGTTGCCGCCGCTCTTCGACTCCATCCCAGGAAACGAGACCATGCGCTTTTGGTAGCCCGCGTCTAGAGCAACGAGTAGGTGCATTTGATTCGCGAAAAGATGATCGTATCCGCTCGATTCGTGCTCGCCGGAGATGTTTCCCGCCGGCGGTGGCGTCATGCCGACGTCGCGCTCGCGTCAGCAAGCGCTGACCCCGCGCGCGTGAGTCAAACTTGCCAGTGGGGCCGGATCTGCCCGCGTGGCCGCCCGCGTGGCCGGCTGGCCCACTAGTCAGCGGCTGCGGCTAGGTTCCACCGCGGTGGATCTAGATCTGGCCGGCCCAGTAGCAGATCTGGCCCAGTCAAGTTTTATTTTCCAATTTCTTTTTCACAGATAGATGCATGTTTGCTTTTGAGCCTAAAAGCTAACCTAAAAGGAGAATTTGACCAAACCAAAATTCAAAGTGGTACCTCAACTAATTCTAAACCACCTCCAACTTCAAGATCTACATTTGGATGAATAATTTTGAAATGAAAAATGTTTTGGTAATAGCTACCAGAAACACCAAAATGAGCACCATTTTAATTTTTCAACTCAGAATGAAGTGAGGCCAAATGCATTGGAAAGCCCTTGAAATTTCCTAACAGGAGCAATTAACCTCGTTTCCAAATTCATTGTATTTTTGAAATGGCATGCAATTTGGTAAAACACCAGAGAGCACTTTGGTGATTTTTATAAAATAATTAAAAATGATTTTTGATGCAAACTCAACTGGATGGTCTTGTATATGTTTAGGGCTATCCAAACCTAGAAGGGTTTAATTTTTAGAGCATCCTAGCAAATTTGGTGGACAGATCTTTGATTTGCTTGTTTCTGCCATTTTGGCATTTTAGCTATTTAAATTATGTGATTATATTTTTGTGTTACAATATTGTTTTCTAGCATGTATAAGTTGTGTGATCTTGTTTTCTAAGTGTTAATTAACTATTTTATCATGTTAGAATGTGTGGACTTGAGTTGAGAAGAAATAGGATTTTTATTAATAGCATATGTTATTCTCTAGTTAATATTTGTATAGCATTTGTGAGTGTTAACTTTATGTGCAAACATTTGGGTTTGTTGATTGGATCCAGTACCATGTTGGTACTTATATTTTGTTAGTATCACCTCTGCTAGCTTTCATTTGAATTGGTAGAAAAGCATGAGTAGCTTAATCATTACTATGAGAATGTTATGGAAAAATTCCCTCATGTGTGGAATTTTTGACATAAGAATTTGTGGTTGTAAAACCACATATTTTTGTGTTGTATTCATAGGACCAGTAGCATTTTGATTATGTTTTTATGAGTACTTGATCCCTAAAGTTTTCACTTGTGTGAAAACAATAGCATGAGTAGCATTGCCTTGCTAATTTTAGCATCCTATTATTTTTCTACTAGTATGGTTATTGCAATAGGTGCTAGTTTAGTCTTTTGTTAATTTTTTTAGCAAGTGGACCAGAGGCTTTGTGACCTCTTAATGCTTTGTTATGCTAGTGGAACACCCACTGGTGTCATTGCATTTTTGGTGGAAACATTATTTCCCCCACACTAGATGCATTTCTTTTATATAGTTTCATAACTAATGAGTGCCTAGTATTTTTGCTTTGGGAATTTTTGTGCTAAACAAAAATGGGTATTCTTCTGTTTGTAAGTGGTTATAATCATGTGTGGCTTGCTAGGAAAAATCCATTCTTGAAGTGTTGATTGATTCCTCTAGTAATGCCCTTTTTATTACCACTAGTATATAGGAGTTGCCCTGCAAAATGATACCTTGTCTTATCCAATGGGATATTTTTGTTATAGAAAGTATAGATGTTTTTCACTCCTGTTTTCATGACATGGACCCTCTGGTTGTATTTCAATTACTTGATCGAAATTCATCCATTGATTCTTCATGTATGAGTAGTACTAGTTTCCTTAGCATTTTTTTGTGTTGAATTAATTTTCCTGCCAACTTGTGTTTGGTAGATATTTGTGTATCCTTGCATGGGGACATGTTTTCATTCCCATTATGATAACATGGTTCCTTGTTTGCATTTTAGTACTTTATTTATTATTCTTGCTTGCATAGCAAATTTTTAGTAGAAACATGTCTATAGGATTCCTCCTTTTTATTCATTGTTTCTATTGTTCTCACTATGAGAAATTGTGTGTTTTATGATGAGTCTATTACCTTGTTACACTTATGTAGGCTCACAGATTTGTAAAAGTAACTTTTGCAAATCATGTGGTTCATTTATTCTTGATGTCAATTTAGACTCAGTAGAATGGCTATCTTGTTCTTTTGGTGGTGTGGTTGACAGACCCATTGCCATGATTATTTTTGTGCATGTTTTATACACTTTTAGTAGTCTCACCCTTGTGAAACTAAGTGTATTTTGGGTTTATTAATATCTTGGTATGAGAGTGGCACACCCACTGAAATCCATGATATTAAGGTTGTGAGATATGTTCCTCCAACCTTAAGCGGTCTTATTAAATGGCATCTTTGCCAAGTGTGTTTGTTGATTGTTTGCCTAAGTTAATAATTGTGTGATAGGTTATTATTAGATTTCCTTGCTGTATGTATTGTTACATATGGTTGCTTGCCTTGATTGGTTCTGAATGTGTGTCCTTTATTCCTTTTACGGCGTTAGAAAACGAAGAGGAAGGAAGTGTCGGGAAGCGGTGTTTCAAGTTCCAGTCACTCCAACACCAGGGACACAAGAGTTACCAGGCAAGCCATCCTGATTGCTTGCTGATACAATACTTATCATTATCTATCATGCATGTTTTACCTCTGAAGTTTTACAAAAACTTGATTATCAAAACTATTTTTGATGTGGAATTTACTACTATACTATACTATAGGTTACTATCATGCCAATAGTTAAACTTGGTAATACCAAGCCCATAGGCCACCATATGGTATTTATTACCATCAAATATACTAGTCCCTAAGTGGACACCCTAAAATTGTGATTCTACAAAACAAAGGCTTTACGGAAAAACCCGGAGAAAAGGCGGATCCTTGTTCTCCGGAGGAATGTGGAAGTGGTCATTTTTGAGAAAGTGGTGTTTTCAAAAATGACACATAACCTAGTCTTCGCCGGACAACCTTTACCGTACTGCCACCCTACCCCAACATGGGCAAGGGGCTTAACTTGAAGTTTGTTCTTATTAGTGTGTGCTATCTCAATGTGCTATAGGGGATGCGATCCTCTGAACCGAATGTCGTGGAGACATATAAAGTGTGGGATTAATTTTCCCTCCGGATGCATCAGTTGAGGCATCCTGGCTTGGCGGGGATTAGCTCGGTGCCGGGGATGTGGTAAAACTCAACTGAGAGATAGGCATATTCTAGCTTGAACATAGTGGATGGTTATGATCAGATACCTGATGTTTACATACTGTTGTTACAGTCCGTGGTTGTTTCACGGGAGGTGTACTGGATCTGGTGGATGTGTACACCTCTGCAGAGTATAACTTTTTCGAAGAAGCCGCGTCCTCGGATATGGACAGTTGAATGGCCATGTAGCTAGCATTGTGTCAATGTTTTTCAAAAAGGAAGTTTTTGAAAAAGGAATTTTGGAAAGGAAGTGTTGAACTTGTGAAGTTCGGAAAGGAAGGAAAACGTATACCGTGGAGGTATCGTCGATGATGAAAAGCCAGATGATGTGATACAAAACAAAATGTTTTGCAAAGAAAACCTTTTCTACTCTAAGCAAGAATTCTGGAAGCTGATTCCAAGAAGTTTTGCAAAGAGAAAACATTCTTTAACAAAGTTTTACAAAACCTCTTGTACATGTGATATCGACAAGAGAAATAAAACTATATTATTTTCTTCTGAAGTATCTTCTTCAACGAAGATACAGATTAACCTGACTGCAACTGTGGTGTCATCATATATGAACAGCATTGATAGTGAACCATATTTATAGCCTACCTATTCCACCATATAAGCATATTTGCATGTTGGTAAGTGACATGATGGATGTCTTGCTGAGTACATTCAAATGTACTCATTATGGTTTCGCCCCTGGTATCTACTTATCAGATTTTGAGAAGGAACCTCCGAAGGATATCTATGAAGAGAAGTACGGAGTTGACGGCTTTGCGAACTAGGATCGTCTCCGGGTCAGCAGCCTGTAGGTTAAGGCGTGACTTGGGCTCAACTACGTTGTGTTTTATTTGTCTTCCGCTGTGTTTGTTATGTTGCCTGCCCTTTTGGCAGTTGCGTTAAACTTGATCATGTGATCTTTTTGTAATACCTTTATGTATTCGTGTAATGGATGATGTATTTCTGTGTGCCAACTGTGTATGTTGTTCACGACTGATCTTTCTGGGATCGTGAATGTATGCATACGTAGGGTTTCAGACTGCCGGTCTGGGGTCCTTACAGATCGTTTTCCCCTGGTTGATTTATC
This sequence comes from Alopecurus myosuroides, assembly GCA_028641055.1. Taxonomy (NCBI): domain Eukaryota; kingdom Viridiplantae; phylum Streptophyta; class Magnoliopsida; order Poales; family Poaceae; genus Alopecurus; species Alopecurus myosuroides. Next base: position 244,660,318 of record CM054062.1, read on the forward strand.
TGCATGTAGGTAGCTGCGGCTAGCACCGCGGCTGCGGGAGTTTACGGATGGATGTTTCCATCTTCGTCCACACGCATGAGTGATTTGCTGATTCCGCTTAAGGACTCGCCGTCCATGGTCGCGGTTCTCGAGGCGCGTCCCTTCTTCTGGGGGCGGTTCCCGACGGAAGGTGTTAGGGATAGCTCCGCTCGGCGTTGGCGCGATTCGTTTTCCCATCTTTTTCGCACGACCAGGTCTTCTCGAGCTTCTTTGATAGCGGTGGCCGCTCTCACTAGATGGTAGTGGTAGGCGACCATGTCTTCGTGTGGGACCCCGGCTGCAGGTGGTTTGGTTGTGCGGATGGCCTCCTTTTCTCGGAGCCAGGAGTCTCGCGAAACGTTGATCTCGGCGTGTTCCTTCACGCTTTGTTTAGTTTCCGCGGGTGGCTGTTCCGATCCTGCCATGCAGACTTGAGCCAGACGTGGCTTGTGAGTCCTAGGCGTAACTCGAAAGGCCTTCCTGACCCGAGAGGGTTCCTCTGTAGAGAGGGTATGGAAATTGCTGGTGTTGAGGCGGATGGACTCGCCACTTTTCGCCAAGTAGGGTCGTGAATCGACAACTCCTGGGCTGGAAATTGACTCAGATCCCGATTCTTCAGGGAAGTGGAGGATTCCATCTTTGTTGGTGTAGAACTTGAAGCTCCCGAACGTCAAGGTGACGCTTTCTCCAGATTGCTGAATTCCGGGCGTGATTCCGGCGAGTGAGGGGTTACTACGACAGATCCGATCCGAATCGGGTTGGTCGGAGTCGAAGTCGAAGGTTTCCAACGTGAGTTGGTTGTCAATGAAGCCGAAGATGCCGGAGATCCAGCGCCCGCCGTTCCCACAGACGGCACCAATTGTCGAATCTGCATCTCAACAAGTCCCTCGGGTGAACCCATAGGGTTTCGATTAGGAGAACGTGTAGGCGCTGGTGACAATCTTCGGCTAGACAGGGGACACGATTTACCCAGGTTCGGGGCCCTCGTAGAGATAAAACCCTTACTCCTGCCTCTGTCGATCTGTATTCACGAATAGATCAGTTACAATGGGGGATTTCTCAAGTTGAGAGTACGATCTCGAACTTAAGGCTTGGTGGTGCGGTATTGCTTGGTCCTCTCCCGGTGGTTCTCCTGGTCTTATATAGGTGGCCAGGTCTCAAACCATACCCGGGTAGGACTCGAACTCTAAACCTATGTCGGTTACAAGTTTCCTATCTTAATCCGCAAGTCATTGCGGGTGGGCTTCAATTGGGACTTCTAGAACTGTACGCGATGCCTCCTTTAGAGCCTGGGCCGTGGGCCTGAGACCGGGTAGGCATACCCGACAGGCCTAGGATCCATCCCTTCGTCAGTGGCCACCGACCCCGTACAAGGTTGGAGCAAACTCTTTAATTTAATTGGAGTCTTCCAACAATATCCCGCGAGCTACCAAAGCTCTGATATAGCAACAAAGCCACGAAAGGTTCCAAAGCTCCGAGACAACAACAACCGTCTATGACACTCCAATTATCCAAGAGCGCAAGCTCAACGGAACTCCGAGTATCCAAGAGTAACAAACTTCTCAACCTTTCACTCGAACAAATCCTCATAGAAAACTCAAACCCATGCAACCTATGCAATGGCAAGAACATAAGAAATGATCAAATCCTTCACCCTCAAATCCCACCAAAGTAAGAAATGCTATGTCTGGAGAAGAGAGAAAGAACAAGGAAGAACTCAACAAATGAATTGACAAAATCTAGATCGAAGGACTCCCTCTCACTAAGAGGAGAGATGGATTGGTGGAATAATAGATCTAGATCTCCTCTCTCTTTTCCCTTAAGAAGAAGCCAGAATCATTAGAGGGATTGAGAGATAGCAAGCTCAAATAATGTCAACAATGGTGGTCTAATGACAGCTTAAAAGTTGCGGAACCTTTGGGGAAGAAGACACCATAAATAGGTCCCCAAGAAACTAGCCGTTATGCAGTTTTTCGTGCATTCCAGATTGATATTGGATTGCTCCTCATTGGATCCGGAATAATCCGACTGCTAATAGACAGATTCACGTTCATGTCAAAATAGATCCGGATTGATGTCGAATGTCAGATTGCCCTGGATTAATCCGAACCCCCGGATTGGCCCGGAATGGTACGGAATGAAGGTTTCCGCAACTATATTGGATTCCGACCAGAATATTCCGGCCTAGTCGGATTATTCCGAGCTGGTTGGATTCGTGAAACTTGCTTACTAGAAAAAGCGATATCGCTTTCATACAGACTCCATTTTTTATGATCTTGGGGTCGTTGGAATCGTCACAACAAGCACTATAAGAATATATAGATAAACATCATAGTACAATAAGGGAGGATTAAACCCAATGATGAAATGTTTAACCTTTCTATAAAAGCACAACCGTAAAAACCTTCAATACCGAAAACGATACAAGTTTTCCTTACGAAATTCATTTTTGATAAACCTGATCTTATCATGAAGATCACGACAAGCACAAAAACCACATAAGGAGAAATCCAAATAGGAACCAAGAAAGATGATGCCAACTATGCCAATGTTTGAGCTCTCTCCGATTGGTAAGTTTCTAATATGCGAGCCTCTCTTGATAGTACGGTTATCTATCCTATAACCCGGTCTCCCAACTATGTTATGAGACAGGTAAAATAGAAAACCTATCGAGATCATACCTTTGTCTTGAGAATTACACTTGAGATAGATGATGAAGATCATGGCCTTCTCAAGATGGAACAAATTTCTTGATTTCTCTTTGCTCGGTGAAGACACATAGATTGCTCCTCCATACGCCACTATAGGAGAGGCTCTCTTAAGTCCATATTCAATTGGTCATTATCTACAAAAGGGGGCAAGCTTCAAGCATGTAATCTCTTTGAGATGATCCTCTTGGACTTGAACTTCACAACTTTGATGACGATCGCCACTTGACGTCATCCACCATGGGTTATATGAATTCTTCCTTTTGATGCAAGACCATGAAAAGATACCTAACCCCACATAGATATACCAAAAACATACCATGTGTTAGTTCACAAAGCTATATGGACGATTTCTTATCATACCACTTGATCACTTGATCCCACTTGGTACATCTTCTAGCTTTGTGTGTTGATCCACTATTTATACTTTGTCATGATCAATCTTGTATATTTTCTTCTCTCTTCATTATATCTATGTTTTGAAGGTAAACATTAATGTTCACACAATATTATTTTTCAAGACATACTTGCAATATGCTCAACTCTCTCATGACCAAACTCCGGATATTCACATGAATAGTAACTTGGTCAGCACTTGATCATCTTGAATCTAACACATGGACATCAAGAATTTCCTATGGAAAAACTCTACAACTATAACTAAATGCAATCAATAGTTCATAGTGATTGTCATTAATTACCAAAACCACACATGGGAGCACCATGCTCTTTCAATCTCCCCCGTTTTGGTAATTGATGACAATACTTTTTATGAGGGTTTATATAATAAATTTGATCAACCATGCAAAGAAAAAAGGAAAAATCTAACAGAAGGCGCCACCCGCGCGTCGCTCGCAGCAGCGACCCGTTGAGATTCGTGTGACGCACGCGCTGCGCTCTGTTTCCTCTGGCAACCGCTCCGCACACCTGGTAACTCCCCCCGATTCCGCGCGCGCGTAACTGCTCTAAATAAGTGGGTCCCACCTGTCCGTGTCCCGCGCGAGAGAAGAGAGCATGTTCTCATCCGCACGTCGCCCTCGTTGTGGGCCCACCTTGGCAGTGACCCGGGGAAGTTTTGCGGGGGTAAGGGATTTGAATTTCGGGAACCGTGCCCAGGGTTCATCTGGTCCAAATCCATTCCCTTCGCCGCATTCGCTCTCTCCTCCGGCGACGAGGGCGTCAATTTGCCGTTCCTCTCGCTCGCCTCACGTTGTCCGCCGCCGGTGGAGAGCTCCGCCCTCGCTCCTCGAGCCAAGGTGAGCCCGTGCGTCCACTTCCCCTCTGGATTTCGTTGCTTCTATCGCCGCATCTGACAGTGACACGTGAAGTTCTGCGGCATGAGCAAAGGGCCTTACTGCATCTGAGGTTGTATTGATCTCCTGTAGGTCGTTTCTTCCCCGACGCCGGTGATCCCGTTCCCCCCTCTCGCATCTGTGATTCCTCTGCTCCTCATCGTCGTGGTGAGCCTCACCTTCCCGTGTGGGTTTGCTATCCGGCTTCGCGCATGGTAGGAGTTAACCGGGTGTCCGTCTTCCACCGCATGTTCGCCGTCGAAGTTTAGGTTCCCCTCACCGTGTTGAGCCCACAAATTCCTCTCGCCGTGCTGCCTACTTTCTCCACAGATCGACCGCCACCCGATGTGTCTAGATCTCTGATTCGTCTAATCCCCCTCGCAACAGTGAGCATTTTCTCGCTATCCCCCTGTCCATTTTGATTGAAGAATTGAAACCACCCCGTTTTTGGTTGCCCCTAGCCATGTAGTTCTTCTAAGTATTTTGATGTAAATTTGTTGCATGTATATGCTCTGAATCTGCAGTTTGGCCATGTAGTTTTTTTGTGTGTCATATATATTGGTAGCCTTTTTGTTGTTGGAGTAGTGTTAGCCACTGTTTTTGTGCTAAAAAATATGTTGTTTATTAATGCAAAGTAGATGAAAATTGTCTTCAATATTAGATTTGGCCCTGTCATGACCTTTTTTGGCTGTTTTTTTATTTTCATGATAAATGAATAGTAGTTGTTTATTAATGCCAGATTAAAGTATAGTTGTATGTTAAGCCATGTGCTAGATGTTTTTGGGGTGTACCTGTTCAAATGCTTTTCTGTTATATATGGCCGTGTGTTTGTTTTCAACTCAACTAGAATTCTCACCTTATTTTACACGGCTTTACAATTTTTTCAAGAATATTAATTCCATTTTTTATCTAGATTCTTGTTTGTTTGTTATTTTTTAGATGGGTCGGAGGAAGGAAACACCGAATAAGTCTCGTGTTGTCAAAAGGAAGGGTCAAAAGAAGGACATCAAGATATTTTAGTTCTACTGTGTAGCATGGTATCTGAGAACAATAATTGTGGTAGCTACTAGTGTGTAACCTGGTATCTACAAGCATTTTGGATTATTTCTTCTTTTCTAAACATCAGTGTAATCAAGAGTTTTAAATACGACCATTATCACCGAGTTACCTAGTATCTACAAGCATGCTGTTGTTTTTTATCCTTTTATCTGATATCAAAACTTTCTTGGTAGCTACTAGTGTTTAACCTGGTATGTACAAGCTTTTGGATTTTTTTTTCTTCTAATACTTCATGGTAACTAAGAGTTGCAACTATGGGAATTATCAGTGATTTACCAAGTATATCCAAGCATACTGCTGTATTTTTAAACAAAAAAATTTCATGGTATCTGAGGTCAATTTTTATTGTAACTGTTAGTGAGTAAATTGATATCTACAAGCATATTTTTTCTACTTACTATCCCCCGCTACCACTTTTTTTCCTGTTTAATATTTTTACTTCTTTCTTACCTTTCTTTTTCTTTTGTGTTTTTCTTTTGCAGTCTAACGAGGTAGACCGTAACAGGGCATCTCCAAGACCATTTATCAAGCTTTGTAAGAATGGTCTGACAGATGATCAACGTGCATCTGTAGTCACCATGGGACAAGGCAGTTTATTGAACATCAAGTGTGAAGATTTGCACAATCCCTTGGTAAGTTGGTTTGCAAGATGCTACGTCCCGTCAAGGCGAGCCTTTGTTATCCCCAGTCATGGAGTTATACCTCTTACTAAAGAGTCTGTGGAGATAATGACTGGTCTGCCACGTGGCCCGCTGGAGGTCAATTACACACTGGATTTTGATCTGGAGGCAGAGATTTCAAGTCGCATCTTCCCTGGTAAAGGCAGCAGGCCTAGTGCATCTTATGTTGCCCAAAAAAGTTATGATCACCTGGAAGCAGACAATACCTTTAAGGAGCTATGGATGATTCACACTGTTTCCACTATAGTTGCTCCTACCCGTGACAATAAAATCAGCAACAAAGTTTACTCCATTCTGGTATATTTTATTTTTCATAGTTTCTTGTTTCTAATTTTTCTGGCATCATTAATTTTGTTGACTTATCTGTGCAATTTTTTTTTGCAAATAAAATAGCCTGACATTGGAAGAGCTGATGAGATGAACATGTGCAAGTTTGTAGTTGATCAGCTGCATGAGAGTTTGTCAAGTGGGAAATTTGGAAAGGGTTGTCTATTATATTGCATGGTGAGCTTTTTCTCACTCACTGATTATTATGGTAGCTTTTTTTGTATTAAACAAATCTCTTATTCTACATATCCATGTTTCCATTTTTACTTGTCTTTTTTTTTTTGAAATAAACATGTGAGTTCTGAACTTAACACATGATAGTTGTGTATTACAAATCTGGCATCTGTGTTATCATATCATGGTATCTTATGAGTTCTACAAATGTTTTTGGTTCTAATTCATCATTGGACTCGTACAATAAATTCTTTGTAGCTGATTTCGTAACAATAGAAAAGCTTGTATCTCCATATGTAGCTGCTATTTTTTTTATTCATGTTTTAGCTACGCTACACCACTGCTCTGAATACCGATGAATTGGTTCTCGAGCTAGAGGATTCACCGTACGCAATTAATTCATGGACAACGGTTGCAAGGGATTGCGTAACCGCATGGGACACGCAGGAGTATGATTCAACCAAGTTTGGAGTGATGCAGGTTGTTTCCTAACGGTTTTTTTATATGTAGGTTTGCATCTTTTTTTTTATGTTCTTACTTATGTTTATTGTTCATAAACGCAACTAAGAGATGAATTCAAGGATGTTTTATCTTGGGAAATGGGTCTTTTTCATGGCCCCGATGGTTTTGAGTCTTGGATGCAGATCAATATCCATCCCACAAGTACCATTGAGGTAATATTTTTTGCATTGTTTGTTTACCTGGTACTCCTAACTTGTTTATGTATTAGTTTTTTTTTCCTAATTCAACCACCGGGTTTATTTGAAAGAACTACCATATTGTCTATATATAATTTCCATTTTTCTGTGTCATAGCTATCATGTTTATGTAGTACTAATTTAGAAGCTATTTTCTACCATTTTTCAACTAGAAGATTTTGTATAACCAGTTACTATTTTTTCTTGCAACGTTGCTATCACACTGCCTTTGTTCTAGAGTTTTCTAAGTAGAATTTTAACTGTTTTTATACATTAACAACAAAGGAAAAGAGCGCACTCCCTCATGCTGTCTTTTGCTTCCAATGTCATTGGTGCTCTGAGTACTCTTGTTCAAGGGTTAACCGAATCTGTTCCATGTGAAAGATGCGCTGAATTAGATGGTATTAAAGCCTCGGAGTCAGATAGGAAGATGAAGATAATGCAGTTCATGGAAACAAGTTCTCAGTCGAAGATGCAGATGGTGATGAATAAATATCTGCGGACGATGAGGAAACAGAAACAGAGACAAAACACATTGCAAAAGAAGCTCCTGAGCCAAGTCGTCACGGAAGAATATAAGTGCCATCGAATGAAGCAGGTCCTAGTAAAATCTCACCCGATATTCCTACGCAAGCAAGGATGAGTGCTAGTCCTTCACCAGTTCCTATGCACTCTCAAATCAATGTTCCATCAGATAGTTAGTTATTTGGATCAGATGGCAGCGGTCAGATAGGCGGATATGTAGGTGATTCTCAATTTTCCATCAGCGAGATTGCTGATGATAAAATCAAAGTGGTGACACAAATCTTGCATCCAATCTTAGCAAAATGAAGTCCCAGCAAACAACTCTATCAGACTCTGAGAAAGTCGTGCACAATGAAATCAAGCTTGTAGTTGCAAAGGAACTAAACATTCCTTTAAGAATTTTTATGGAACCTCAACAAGAGGAATATCAGAATCAGGGAGGTCAGGGTACAGAAATTGAAAAGGGTTCAGATAGACAGAGCGATGTGGTTGCAGATGAGACGGTGATTCAGAAAAGGTCTGTTATAACATCCTTTGGCTATTTTTTTTTCATTTTTTCTTCTTGAGACTCATAGGTTGCATGAATTAAACTTGTATGTATGAACTTTTTTCATTTTGTTTACATAATTTTTGCTGCTTGATTTATCTTCTTTGTAAATAACCTAGTAACTATGTTCTTCTAAATTGGTATTTGTCATGTATTTAAATGGTATCTGTCTACTTTTTTTTCTCCTTACATCTTACATCAGTTTTTTTTCTTCCAGTAGTCTGATCTCTGATGGGTAGCACAATAGTGGACCTGCAGTGGCCTGATCAGTCCCAAGCAATTGATACCAGGCCAACAAGGGCTCTGATGAAAGTAATAAAGCAAAAGGGAGTGCAGTTAGCAGCGGTGCTCCAAAGCATAACCCGATTCACAAAAGGTTTGCAAAAGAATGTCTCTCTTTATTAAATTAGTTAGTAGCCATGTTTTTATTAAAGTTGTAGTACTTTATCTAAATTATATATTTTCCTATGGTCATTTAACATGATATGTGTTGTTTATTTACTTGGTATCCATAAAAAAAATTCTAGGTGTTAATTGTAAATTACCTTGTATACATGATCATTTAACATGATATTTGTTATTACTTTACTGGATAGTTATTATGGTTATCCAAATTATATATACTTTTTTTATTTTCAGATTGTCGTTACCACATTTAGTAATTTCATATCCACTACCATTTTTCTTGATATCTAATGTGAAGTTTCATGGTATTCAACTCTTTTTGTTAAAATTAAATGTCGTGTTCTTTTAACCTTTTTATTCTAATTTTTTTCCTCACCGTTTTTGAAGGAAACGTCATATTTCATCAAATTTGTCTCCTTCAAGGAAGTCACCAAGGTTAGCTCAAGTTAATGCTAGGAGCCAAAGTGTTAGCACTCAATCAACTATCAAAAAAGATGCCAAAGAAAGCAACAGTGTTCCAAAGCAGAGTTCTGAAAGAGATGGCAGCAGTGTTAGGTCTGCCGTTGTGTTGTCACCCACAATTTCCAATGCGCCAGGGAGAAGTGCTGAAAGAGATGGCAGTAGTGCCAGGTCTACTGTTGTGGTGTTACCCACTGTTTCTAGTGTGTCGGGGAGGATTGCTGAAAGAGATGGGAGCAGTGCTAGGAATGCTGTTGAGTTGTCACCCACAGTTCGTAGCAACCTGAGTGGAAGTGCTAAAAGAGACGGTAGTAGTGCGGGGACTGGTTTTTAGGTGTCACCTAGAGTTGCCATGATCCCCAAGCACAAAATGTCTTCGAGTAAGATGAAGGAGATACAAGATGGGAAAAGGATTAGCAGTGCAATCCGCATCTCACCAACTGTTACAGAGACGAATCCGGAGGATAACAACTGCAGGGATATGATAATCTCACCAAGGACGCAGCAAATGGATGCACAATGCATACGCACTTTCGACAAAAATTACTCAGTGTCCCCTATTTTTGGCCCTCAACTGCTCAGTCTTGGCCCAATTGGACGTAGTCCAATGGGTGTGCCTCCGGATGTTGCTTCTCTTGTTAAAAACTTGTCAGACTCTGTTATGAGGCAAGGTTTGTTCTCAATTGTTGGAGCAAGTCACCCTTTGTCAGATGGTGGTGGAGCAAGAAGTAGAAAACGCCCCGATAACCAAACTTCCTCCGAGAGCAAGGAAAGAGATAATCGTCCGGGGATGTTCACTCCTCCACCATTTAATCTCGGTCTTCTGGGGAGTTCGCAAGAGACATCAAGCCCAGATGAAGTGATTATTGCAGAACCATTAGCTTGGGCTCCATCACAAGGTACTTACTTCTGTTTAACTTTTTTTTTCGGGGTGTACTTGTGTGATTAACATGATAGCTGTATGTATATTGTGTGTTAGCTGCTCTAATTAAACTTGGTAACTCTTTGAAATAACTTAAAACATGATAGCTGCTGAAGGCTAGCTTTGTTTTTTTTATTCTTGTATAATATGGTAATTGCTTGAAAATATCATGGTACTTCATAATTCTTATATATTTTTTGCACTTGAATAAACATTTTTATTGGATAATTTCTTGGATATACACTCTATATCACATATGTCACCTATATATATGGCATATGGCTACTTTTTTCACACTTTTTTTCCTGCATATTTTGTAGAGGAAGTATCATCTGCTGATGATATTGAAGAGATGAAACTGTCTGATGAATTGGAAGCTTTTATACTTGGGAAAACTACTGAAGTTTCCGCGGAGGTTGAGGAGGAGTGGTGTAGATACGAGGAACGTGCACAGGTTTTTCTGCAAGGCAACGTGCATTACTTGAAAAAGGAAAACCAAGCAGATCAAAAGGTGTTCGAAGCTTTACCCCCAAAGTGCAACTGCACAAACCTAGGGTTAAGAAGGTTTCCCGTTTCAAGCAGTCTCCATATGGTGCGAAGAAGGAGCACGATCATCTTTACAATTTGCTTTTGAAACACAAGTCTGCCCGAGGGAAAGATTCAACAAATTTGAAGCAGTGCGTAGCTTGTGCTTATCTTTTTTGTGCTTAGTTGCATCTTGCTTTGTCTTTGTGCTCAGTTTCTTTTAACTTAATTTTTTTGTATTTTTTTTGTATGCAGCTATCGTGTCATCCTCTACAAAAATAGTTGGGCATACACTCAAGATCTAGCTGATTCCATCTTCGTCAGGGGTGAATTGTCAAATCATTGCATGGAAGTTGGCATTGAGTACCTCCAAAGGACAAACGCGATCAAGGGGAAGTTGATCATGTCACACCAGCTGACCAAGTATGTGATGGATGGACAATTTACAAAGCCGTTGGTCGTTTCTACTTTCAAAAGGACTGAAGTACATTCCCTCAGTATTATGAATCAAGTAAGAAATTTGTGTTTTTCCTATTTTTTTATAGTTGTGAGGTTTTTATTTAAATTTCAATTATTCTGATAGTTTCATTGAGAAAACCTGGTAACTGCTTTTGATTAACTTGATATGTGACTTCAATTCAATCTGGTAGATACATTGTACAAACTAATCTGTATGCAATATGGCTGCCTTGATTTTTAATACCTTTTTTTTATCTTATCACAGATCCATTTTCCAGTTTTACATGAAATTGCACCAAATCAGAAATTTGGGAACCATTGGTACAGCCTATGCTTGAACTTTGAAGCTGAAAGATTTGAAGCTCTTGACTCTCTCCGTGGTGAAGGCAACATGGGGCTTGTTTTCCATGCAACTGCGCTTATGAACATGATTAAGGAATTATGGGAATCCTATTATCAAGATTCCAAGATTCAAACCCAGGATTATGATCTCAAGATAATCGATGTCCCTAAACAACATGGAAAGTAAGTTAATTCTGTCCTTGTAACAAAGTTCTAGAATCTTTTGTTTTTGGATATGTCTGTTGAAACATGCCCAAAGCTAAATAACATGAGTAGTGAGTTTTCATGGTAGTTAAATCTTCTTTTTAATTAGGTAACTTTTTTTTGGTGTAGTAGTTCATCCTTAGATGGTCATATCTGTTTTTAAACTGGTAATTGTGTTTAAATATAATGGTGGCTGAAGCTGTAGAATTTTTTGGTGACTGCTTTTTCCAAATCTGATAGTTACTACTTATAAGATTGGTATCTCTGTTGGAACAACATGGTGGCTATAAATTTGTATTTTGGTATTTTTACCTACTTCTTGGCTGGTTGGTTTCTTCTACTTAAACTTTTTTTGGCTAACTTGAATCTTTTTCACCCAAGCCATGACTGTGGATACCATGTGCTATACAACATTGAGAATTGGGATGGAGAGAACATCCCACTGATCGGCAAAGACGACGTAGATAAACTGAGGAAAATAATGCCATACAATTGGGCAAACACAGAATTTAACCAAGCTACTGACTGGAAGCGGCATCTGGAGAATAACATTTGAGGTAAATAAACATATCTTTCTCACAAGTTTTTACATAACAATTGGCATGAATACAGTTTTTTCTTTTTGATATGAATATCTTAAGACATCTCTACCACACTGTTTTCTCCTTCCTTTTCATCATTTGATCTATGTGTGGTTTGCTTCTGCTAGCTCCCCCCTTTCCGGGCATGTTCTGTAGTCACGATTCTCTGACCCACATTGCGTGCAAGTGCGGATTTCTTTTCTGCTAATGTTCAAAGGGTTCTGAAAAGCCTGCTTCTTTTTTCTTCCTTTAGTGTTTGATGACCGAGGGTCGCGTAGAATAGCAGCCAGTGATGTTTCTGAATCTGCTTGCGTGACAGGAGCAGTTGTGTCAGGCTCGCTGTTTTGTGTTGTGGGCTTAGCTGCAGCTTTACTTCTTGGCCTTTTGATTTATGATTGAGGTCCCGAGCTTGCTCGTCTCTGAGGATCTCTTGTGGTAGTGTTTGACGTTGGATGCGGTCCAGTCAGAGCTGTAGGTGGGCTACTTGTAGTAGCATGAGCCTTAGTAGCAGTAGCAGATTTCTTAGCTCTTTTCAGCTGCTCTCTCTTTAGATCAGCCAAATCTTTCCTTATACTCTTGAAATGGGTGTCCAACACCCTCCTGCCATCTTGTGTCTGGTTCCCTTGTATTGCTAGAGACTTAAACTCGGCACAATAGAGTGCAAGTTTCATCATTTTTCTTGATTCCTCCGGCATCACAGAAGGTTTGCCTGGTGTTTCCTCAACCAAATCATCCTCCGCGCTCCATGTCCACCTTCTTAAGATGTATGCATCTGGTAGCTTGGTTATTCCAATTTGTGCCATAGTCTGCATTTTTTTGAAATTATCAACCTCGTAATTATGCAGTATAAAATAGTCAACAGTGCATTATGAAACTGTTCTATTGCCAATAGTCTGCACACACATATTCTTGGTATCATGAGTTATAAACCTGATAATTATGCACACTCGCATCCTGGTACTTTTTGAAATTTATTCTGGTATTTATGAAGTATATACTAGGTAACTCTGAATTATAAACCTGGCAATTGTGCACACACAATTTTTTATCTGGTACTTATGAATTAATATTTTTTATGGTAACTATGAACTATGTACTAGGTAGCTACGAAATATAAATCTGGTAACTATGCACACAGATATTATGACCCCTAAGAATTATCATTCTGGTAACTATGAAGCATGTAGTTGGTAGCTGTGAAGTATAAACCTGATAACTACATAATTTTCTTACCCTTAGAATGTGGCAGCACACAATTCCACCCCTCTCAAATTTGCAACATGTGCATCTGTATTGTTCGTTCGAAGGACCTGCATAAACCTCGTGGGCCCGATTGTAGTAGTTTGGAACATATTTTGTAATGCATTCAGCCAGAAATGTCTTCTCGTCTCTTTGTCTTATGTTGTACGAATACATGTTCTGCATTTCAAACTGGAAGCAGACATGTATGTTCCTCATGTAAACTTTTGACACCTGATGCTCAATTGGGTGATAGCAAAATTCTAAAGGCGTGGTCAGTGCGCTGTCTGCTTCCCCCTTATTTTGCTCTTTCATTATCTTAGCCTGTATGTCAGCATATTGCTTAACAAACTCTAGCACTGAATTGAAAGGGTTCACATACTTTTTTAGCACAGCATTGAACCCCTCGCTGCCTTGAGTTGTTTGCAAAAATGGAAAGAAGTTGTGCATGAAATAAGATGGAACCCAGTATTTCCTCTTCTCATACAATGATGCTAATTTTGCATGTTGTGCAACACCATACTTGACAACCATTTCTTGCCATTTTGTTTCAAAATTTTCTCCTGTGAAGCTGCTGTTAATACAGTCGTTGAAAGCTTGCCGAAGTTCTTCATTCTTTGCAAGGAATGGCCCAATCTCTTCAGTTGCTTTTCCAATAATATGCCACCGACAATTTCTATGGCTTGCATGAGGGAAAACCTTGTCGATCCCGCCTCTCATTGCAAAATCTTGATCTGTTATTATGTTTAGTGGCGCTAGACCATCCATTGCCTCTAGAAATGCCTCAAAAAATCCAAATAAAGTTATCTGTCAGCTCATTGCGCACAAATGCACAACCAAACTGAATCGACTGCCCATGGTTGTTTATCCCGATGAAAGGAGCACACGTCATTTTGTAAGTGTTGTTCATGTAGGTTGTATCGAAGGAGACACAATCATTGTACTTTTTGTATGCTTTTCTTGCTGCACCATCGACCCAATACAGATTTACTACCATGTCCTCCTCATCAGCCTTATACTTGTAGAAGAAATCGGGGTCAGTCTCTTTGCATTTCTCAAAGTATGCTCGTGTGTCATGCATGTCAGTCCACTTATTGTCTGCACGAAGGGTTGATCTAAAGTTTGCCATATCCTTTGAGGTGTAACCTAGGCCTTCAAGTGAACTATGTAGCCTTGTCATTATTTGCATCTGCCTACTTGTCTCCAAGTTGCATGAATGCAACAGAGTGATGAAGTCTTTGTCTTCCTGCGGTATGTCTCTATGTCCACGTAAGAACCCTGTCAACGACCACTTTTTTATCAAGGGGTGGTTGTGGTCGTCGTTGAAGTCAGTAACAACCCAACTGCCATCTCGAAACTTCACTTTCATGTGTGCCGGGCAGTTAGTGTGTGGATGCGTGTTTCTCCTTCTCTCCGGCACAATGGATTTCGGGTTTTGCGTGTCTTGTTTCAATTTTGCTGGTTTTCCTCCCTTCGTGCAAAGTATTCCTGCTCTTATTATATCCCCAGTAACTTTAGATGGCTTTCTGTAGTCGTATCGTATGTTGAAGCCTTTTCTCCTTGCGTACCTCCTATAGTGCTTATGTGCCTCCGGCAGTGTGTCAAATCTCATGTGTGTGGCAGGGGGTTGCGTTGTGGATATAGCCTCTGTTGCAGCATCATTTCCGTTTTCCGGTTCAGTTCTAGGGGTGTGAACACTTGTTTCTCCCAACGTCATTTCCATGTCAACATGACCATGTGTAGCTGAAACTGTATCTTCTTCACAAATTTCGACATGAACATTTCCTGAAAGTCATGTTTTTTTGAAAAATCATATTAGAAACTATTCAACATGTTTTTTTTACCTGATAACTATGAATAAATAAGTTGGTATCCACTCTCAGTTATCCTGGTAGCTATAATAATGGATTGAACTCATAATCAGGATTAAAATAGGAACAAGAGCATGTATATTAGAAACCTTTTTGCAGTTCTACTAAGTTAACCTGATATCCACCAATAGTTATCCTGGTAGTTGCAACAGGTAAAGATGATATCTAGGAACAGTTATCCTGTCAGTTTTGCATCAAGTAGATATATACCAATAGTTTCCCTGGTAGTTTCACAATGTAAACTTGTTGTCTAGGAATAGGTATCATGGCAGTTGCACGAAGTAAACCTAATATCTACTAATAACTATCCTGGCGGTTTTGCAGTAAGGAAACATGATTTCAACATGATATATAGCAGTAGGTATAATAGGTTTTTTACACCCAGTATCGTAGATAGGTCGTAGAATTTGTGGTAAGTCTACCTTGAGTATCCGAGTTGGAAACCATGAAATTTCCGTGGTTTGATCCATCAGGTTGTAAATCTTCATGATCATCCATTTGTTTGTACCTGCAGTTTTTTTAGACAGAACTTGATCATGTTACTAATGGAAATTATTTAATTTTTGCTTCTTGCAGCAGGCTTTGAATCGGCTAGAATGGTGCAGGATTTTTTTTTATTAATTGCATCACCAAGCTAGAATTGAAACCAAGGCATAGTCTTCTAGTCCATATGTCAAAATTAACTACCTAGTTTGTGTTTCTTTGTCCTTTAGTCTATTCTGTTTTTGTGGAGGACCAGATGTTGTGCCAATATCCGTATGTGTGTGCTACCCTTGTCATGTTTGTTCTACTATATTCATGGGTAATCTAAAAACTTGGTTGTCTTGTTCAAGTTTTTTTGGTATGAGTATTCATGATTGGTGCTCTAATTGGTTTTTAATAGGAGGAGAAAATCTCATGTGTTTTTTTATCAGATCATTGGATATTTTATGCAACTTTGAAATCATTTGCTCAGTGTTGAAAAGTAGAGTGTTGGCATCAGATTAGGTGTTGGTTTCAGCTTAGAACACATGAGAAAAGTAGATCATATCAGTGTTGGTTTCAGCTTAGAACAGGTAGTTTTAGCATCAGATTAATAAACAGAAGTATGTGTTGGTCTCAGTGTTGAAAGTAGAATCAGATCTTGATAGAAGTAAGTGCTGTGTGGGGAGTTGGGGGTAGGAAAGTTCATACATGTTCTGTAGATCAATTTTCTTTGGAATTCTATCAAGGTTCCAGATCTGGCAATGGTGGTCTTGCCCTTGCTGGGCGATCTCGGGCAGCGACCCGTTTTCTGCGGGGGCGTGGTTTCTTGCGAAGGAAGAAGGCGCGGGTAGATTTTTATAGCTGGCAGGCTAGGGCTTGTGGAGAAGGTACATGCCCACAGTCATGGCGCAGTTAGCAGCCCACTGTGTCGCGCGCTTTCTCTCGTACATACTCGACGGCGCGGGGTGGGCCAGTTTTCTCGCGCGCTGACGCGCGCGTGCGCTAGCGCTCTACGGACCTGCCGCCGCTCGGGAGGGCTAAATAGCGGCGCCGCCGCGTAGTCGTGTCCAAGAAAAAAAGCAAGGATGCATGAGCCTGAAAGGAAAATGTTTAAGAACAAAACCAAATCATAAAACTAAATCCCCTTAAACTCTCTTAACTCCCCCCATTGGCATCCATTGCCAAAATGGGATCATAGAAAATTTAGATGGACAATACAACAAGGGTTACTCCGTAGGATGTGCATTTCTCATAATATGAGTGGAATCAACTACACTTATCCAATGATGAATAATGGGGGGAAATAAAACTATATTGAGGTTCCAAATAATGCAAATAAGATGCTATAATTTGAGAAAATGAGTGTTTTTAAAGAAAATAGAGGAGCTCCCCAATATTTGTGCATGATTTAGAAATATTGCATTTTGAATGCAAAGTGCGGAAAAATGGAATGGTAACTCCCCACTATTGTTCAATATACAAAGCAAGTGCAAGTGAGCATAAAATAAAATGAGGCATAACACATGGGATCAAATAGTGTTTGAGCAACAAGAGAAGATACCAATAAAGGATGTGACTTAAGACGAGACTCAAACGGACATATATGTGTGCGAGACAAGGAAAAATATGAGAAAAGACTAATAACATGATGAACATTTAAGCATCATCATAGTCTTATTATAGTGATAGGAATAGATGCAAGAGTGTGATGCTCTCAGACGTGATCACACGCTTGTTGGGTTACCCCAGGAGGAAGGTATGATGTAGTCTAGTGGAAATTTTCCCCAATTGTGGAACCAGGGTTTATCAACTAGTAGGGTCCATCAACAGGTTTATTAAAATATTTTGGCAAAGTGATAGTTTTTTTAAGCATGTTTTCAATATCAGAGGTGGAACTTTTAAGATTGTTGTTAGCATTTCCATATGAATTTCCGTATGAATTATCATTATTATTAGTATATGACCTATAGTTGTTACCTCATACGTTGGAAACGTATCTATAATTTTTTATGCTTTATGCTTGTTTTCTACCCAATACCTTTTGTTTTCCACATGTTTTCCTTCGTTTTCTGGATGTTTTCACTCACTAACCTATTAACAAGATTCCCCCGGCCAGTTGCTGTTTTTTGTTGTTTTTCTTTTTTTCAGAAAAGTTCTTAGAGAAATATTCTCGTAAAGGGCTGAAAATCCACGGAGGTCAATTTTTACCCGGAACGAAGATGGAGTCCAACAGGGAGCCTGGGGGCCTCCAGGAGGCTGCCAAGCGCGGCCCCTAGGCCGCACCTGGTGGTCCCCTAGGTGCCCCGAGCGCCGCCTCACGTCCCCCTTCGCTTATAAATTGCCTTTAACCCTAAAACCATCAGGGACAGAGTTATTTTCCACGAAACATACAAAGAGGCGTCGTCACCTCGAAAGTCCAATCTAGGGCTTCTAGAGTTCGGCTCTGGCACCCTGCCGGAGAGGGGGATCATCACCGGAGGCCTCTACATCGCCATGGTTGCCTCCGGACAGATGAGTGAGTACTTCATCTCGGGAATACGTGTCCATAGAAGTAGCTAGATGGTTGTTCTCTCCCCTATGCTTCCATTTTAGAGTCTCGTGAGCTTCCTCACATGATCGAGACCACCGTTATGTAATTGTGCATGTTGTGTTGATGAACCATGAGATTATGATTATTTTGTTCATGTCAATCTGGGATGCTTCACTTATATTTTTCAGAGAGTTTTAATCTTGTCTTATAATGGTTTTCGGTGTTTATGATTACCTTGGACACATAGTTTTTTTCACCTCCAAGAGAGGGTTTATATGCTAGATAGTGGGTTCATGCCTTCTTGTTGCCTGCGCTTGAGTGACAGAAACGTGCGCGGGGGGGGGGGGGGGGGGGATGAGTTGTTGTTACTAGGGAGAAAATAACGGCTCTCTTATCTATGGATGGGAATCACTGCTTACATTACATACGATCTTAATGCACTTGTCTGTTGCACACATAGCAACCACTTTGTTGATGCAACTTAATACAAGGGATTTGCTGGAAAGCATTCTTGAGGTGGATTTTTAAATATTGATGCATGTCGGATAGAGGTACAGATGCCTTGACGTAATGCCTATAATGTTAGAACCCGTGAAATTTATCTCTTCATAATAGTATTGTTATACGTTTATGATTTTTCAATTGCCCATCTGTAATTTGTTCACCCATCATGTTTGTTTTCTTTGGAGAGACACCACTAGTGAACCTATGGCCCCCGGTCATATTTTTCTCATATTTCAAACCTTCTTTTAAGCACTTTCATAATTGTTTTATTGTTGTTCTGTTTTTATTACTCTACAAGAATCTATACGTTTAATTCTCCTATTTTCAGCAAGACCGGAAAATTGACAACCTTCCGGAAAGTTGGGGCAAGAGACGTTTTGTGTTTTGTGTGCAGGTCCATGTTTGTTGATCTCGCGTGCGACAAGAAACCTTCTTCAATACTACAAAGTCCTACTGGATCGATAACCCTAGTTCCTTAATTGGGGGAAAACTTACTCTAGACTGCATCAGACCTTCCGCTTGGGGTCTCCCAACGAGCGTGTGATCACGTCAGCATCAAGCACTTTTTCTCGTGCCGTTTTGGGGAATTTCTAGCTTGTGCAAGGGGAGTCTCACACTTTCACTTTCTTTCTTGTGTTTTGTTCTTGCTTACTTTACTTTTGTTTAGTCTTGTTTTCTCTTTATCAAAACCCCCCAAAAAAATGTTCTCTAGTTTTTGGTCTTTTATTTTGTTGTTAGTTTATTTTTCTAGTATGTCTAGCTCCACTCCTTTTGTTTTGTCCCTTGATGTTGAAGTCCTCACCTTCAAAACACATCTACTAAAAAGCATACCACCAAGATCCTCCTTAGAAACTTTTATGTGGGTGCTACCATGTGGCATAGATTTTTTCTTGACATGTCAATAGGAGGGAATTTTTTAGGAGCCCTTACTCCAGAGGCTTATAAGTCCATTACAAATTTAGTGGGAAACTCTCCTTGTGAAGAGAACAAAACTCATATTTCCATCGAACAAGTGTTAGAAAGATTGGGCACTATAGAGAAGAATATTCAGGAGAAAAAACGAGAAAGATAATAAGATAACCAATCAAGTGGATAAAATTTATTGTCTTATGCAAAATTTTGCTAAGAAAATTAGAATTGATAAGGGGGCTATTGAAGAAATTGTTGATGATTTTGATGATAAGAAATCTGATGATACTTGATTCGTTCTTCATGCCTAGCTAAAAGGCGTTAAAGAAAAGCGCTTGTGGGAGGCAACCCACTTTTGCTTTTCTTCGTTATCCTTTTGTTTTCTTCTGTTTTCTTTTGTTCCTTTTTTTGAAAGTTGTTGCCTCTATAGCAACCGCTTCTTATCCTTTTTATTTCGTTTTTGTGCCAGGAATAACCTCTAATTGAGAGGTAGTTCGATTTGGGGAAGTTACTGTTCTGAAACAGATTTCTGGGCTGTTACCAAAAAATTCATATCTCTCAGTCGGAACATCAAATTTCTTTGAAAAATAATAGACACGTGCCCCAAGTTGTTATCTAATTTTTTTTAGTTTCCCACTTTTTGATTTGACCAACATAAGATTTTCGAAAAAAAATCATCTTTACCGACTGTTCTATTTTTATAGATTTCTGCCAATATTTTCATTTGCGTCTTAATATCTTTATTTTGGTGTTCTTTTGAGAGGGAGAGATTTAAAAGAAGTTGTGATAATAGCTAATGTTTTAATTGAAGTGTGATACTTGTGTGGAAACTGACCAAGTGGATTTATTATTTTTATTACACTAACGTTGCTAATGAAGATTGTGGGGAAGTTTTAGGTGGACGAAGTTTTCAAGTGCAGGGAGAGAAAAATGATGTGATGAGATGAAGGATGGACAAAAGCTCAAGATAGGTATGACCTTTTCACCCCAAGACATATCCAAGAAGTACAAACGTCAAAGCTTGGGGATGCCTTGCATCCCCTTCTTCATCAACAAAAATATCAGGTTTCTTTCAAAACACTATATTTTTATTGCTTCATATGATATGTGTTATTCTTGGAGCGTCATTTTATTTTGCTTCCAGTTTGTTTTCTTTTATTTTCTTTAGCTTTTGGTTGGATCGTAGAACTTTTATTTCGGGAGAGGCACGCTCCGTTTTGATTGCCTACAACACTCTAGTTTTCACTCTTATTATTTTGTGAGTGTTCCGTTTTTGCTAGTACTGCGTTTAGCTCTTGTTTTTTCACTCGAATTTTGTTCATAGCTTGTTGGTTTGCTTCAGTTATATTTGATTATCTCTCTGGTTTTTTATGTTTATTTGCTTTGGGAGTTGTTTCGAATAAGTTTATTGGTGTTAAAGAAGAGTAAATTGTTTCATGCCTATAGTGGTGCAATAAGAAGCTTGTTTTTACTGTGGCATAGGCTTTGGCATGTCATGTTAGATGTTATTTTAGTTGTGAACTTAGTTATTTATGATGTATCATGACTAGTCTCAAATAGATGAGAGTGCTTAATGTGTCATTGAATTTTATCATGTGTTGTTCTCTCATATTGAAGCATGGTATTGTGGTATTTCTCCTTTGAATGCTTTATCTGGATTGAAGTGGCGCATGCTGACACTATGTTATGACTACAAACAAAGTAACTTCTAGCCTTGATGATCATTTAGTTTTTGACTTTTAATATCACTTCATTCTTTAATTAATGATGTTTTGTCGCTATGCATGATTATGGCTGTCATTGCTCTCTTAGTTGGTCGCTCACGGTCTTTTGCTAGCCTACACATGTACTGAGTATGAGCTCTACTCGTGCATCCAACTCCCAAAAATCGAATTTTTCCAAATGTGTCCACCAAATCTGCCTATATGTGGTATTTAACCGCCACTCCAAGTAATTTTTTCGTGTGCTACCTTTAAACCTACAAAATTATAACATGTTTTGTGTTCTTGTTTTAGCTCATGAGGAAGAAGTTTAAAGTTTATTATGGTTTGTGTCAGGCAAAGTTATTCTTCCTTCTTTCACCCGATGAGTATGGAATATGTGCTCATTTAAATTTGCAGATAGTTGGTGCCAAATAATAACAAAAAGGCACTTACCCATGGTTTGAGGAAAGCTGGTGGGTACCCGTGAACACGGTTAGCATTGGTTTGTGAAATAAAGGTGGGGGGGGGGTAGGAGAAGTGCCAAACTAATAAACAACGGAAACGGCTCTCAAAATTCTAAACCCTTTGCTTGACATTGATTATGATAATTTTTCTTTACCATTCGTTGACATAGACATACACCTCTCTCATAATTGTTTTCAATATCTTTGTTTTATCAAATAAAAATCTCTAGCACATGAGTAATACATGCTTCCCTCTGCGAAGGGCATTTGTTTTAGTTTTATGTAAAGTCTTCATCTTCTTACTTTATGCACCAACTAAGAGAGAATAGTTGTCATTCTGAGTATAATGTGCATAGTCCCAAAATTTATTATTGATTGATTCATGACTGTGGTATTGCTTGCTCTAAAATTATTTGTATCTAGTCACCATTTAAACTTTGAAGGTGTCCTGGCATTTATGTTTTGCTACCACACGAAGGACTAGCTGGATACCACTTTATTATGTTTTTCTTTATGATTGAAACAACCGTATCACTTTCAATATTTCATTATTCATTTTCTTTTGTTTGTGTTTCTTTTGTTAGTTGCAATAATATTGATCATGCCTTTGTTAAAGTACTTTGATCTCAGCTTTGCAATGCTTTTACATAACATTGATCAAGATTTGTGTTGGCTTCATGTCACCTCAAAAATTATTTTGTTATCACTTACCTACTCGAGGACGACCAGGAGTTAAACTTGGGGATGCCGATACGTTCCAAACGTATCTATAATTTTTGATGCTCCATGCTTGATTTCTACCCAATACCTTTTATTTTCCACATGTTTTCTTTCGTTTTCTGGAAGTTTTCACTGACTAACCTATTAACAAGATGCCCAAGGCCAGTTGTTGTTTTATGCTGTTTTTCTATTTCAGAAAAGTTCACAAGGAAATATTCTCAGAAAGGGATGAAAATCCACGGAGATCATTTTTTACCCGGAACGAAGACGGAGTACAAAGGGGAGCCAGGGGCCACCAGGCGCGGCCACCCTAGGTCGCGCCTGGTGGGCCCCTCGGTGCCCCGAGCACCGCCTCACGCCCCCCCTTTGCTTATAAAATTTCCTTTAACCCTAAAACCATCGGGGATGGAGTTATTTTCAACAAAACATACAGAGAGGCACCCTCACCTCGAAAGTCCAATCTAGGGCTTTTGGAGTCTTTCTCTGGCACCCTACCGGGGAGGGGGTCATCACCGGAGGCCTCTACATCGCCACGATCACCTCCAGGCAGATGCTTGAGTAGTTAATCTCGGGACTACATGTACATAACAGTAGCTAGATAGTTGTTATCTCCCCTATGCCTCGATGTTTAGAGTCTTGTGAGCTGCCTCACATGATCGAGACTGCCATTATGTAATTGTGCATGTTGTGTTTGCTGTGATCCGATGAACCATGAGATTATGATTATTTTGTTCATGTCAATCTGAGATGCTTCACTTATATTTTTATAGAGTTTTAATCTTGTCTTGCAATGCTCTCTAGTGTTTATGATTACCTTGGCCACGTAGTTGTTTTTACCCCCAAGAGAGGGTTTATATGCTAGATAGTGGGTTCATGCCTCCTTGTTGCCTGTGCTCGAGTGACATAAACGTGCGGAGGAAGGATGTGTTGTTGCCACTAGGGAGTAAACAACGGTGCTCATGTGTACGGATGGGAATCACTGCTTACATTATGTATTGATCTTAATGCACTTGTCTGTTGCACACATAGCAATTACTTTGCTGCTACAACTTAATACCAAGGGATTTGCTGGATAACTTTCTTGAGGTGGACTTTTAGATATGGATGCATGCTGGATAGCGGTCCATATGCCTTGACGTAATGCCTACAATGTTAGAACCCGTGAACTTTATCTCGTCATAATAGTATTGTTATACGTTCATGATTTTTCAATTGCCGAGTTGTAATTTGTTCAGCCAGCATGTTTGTTTTCTTTGGAGAGACACCACTAGTGAACATATGCCCCCCGGTACTATTTTCCTCATATTGCAAACATTCTTTTAAGCCCTTTCATAATTGTTTCTTGGATGTTCTGTTTTTCTTTTTATTACTATGCAAAACTCTATACGTTTAATTCTCCTGTTTTTAGCAAGACCGGAAGATTGACAACCTTCGGGAAAGTTGGGGCAATAGTGAAAAAGAATTTCCCCATATTAAGTTTTGATGTTTGTTGACAACACAATTAGAGCCTTAATGTGAGCTAAGTGCTGCAGGAAATCTTGTTGCTTAATTTCCATATATTGATATTATATGAACTTGTGATAAACCCAATTGAATTCACTATGAAGAATCAAGCAAAATATGGGTTTTTTCTGTCAAAGGCGATACTACCGGAAGACGTTCGGTAGTACCGGGTTTTTCTGGTTTTGGTACCGGAACCGCAACTTCGGTTTTGGCAGAATTCCGCACTACCGGACACGCCCGGTAGTACCGTGTGTGAGATAAGATCAAGCCCTATCGAGGTTGCTGTGTCGCTGTGGAGCGGTACTGCCGCTGCGGTGCGGTAGTACCGGATTTTCAAGGAAATGGTACTGGAATCGCCAAGATGGAGTGCACAAAATTCGGCACTACGGCTCCCATGCGGTAGTACTGATTGTGGAGTGCAGCCCAGCTAAACCAGCATGGACCCGGTGAAGACATGAATGGCCGATATCACCGGACGCTGTCTGGTACTACCAGGTGAGACAATAAATTCCCAAACGGTCAGATTTGAGGGGACGGGTATAAATATCCCATGGCCTTCTTCTTCAAGAGGTAGCTCGTACATTATTAAAGACCTCATTTATTGATCTCACCAAAATCTAGATTTCTCCCAATCCCTCCACCCAAACTCGTTGATCTTCGGAGGATTGAAGGAGAAGACCCCGATCTACATCTTCACCAACTCGTTCTTCATTTACCCCTCATTCACTTGAGGGAATCTAGTCTAGAGTTTCCTTGTGGAAAACCTAGAACCCATTGCTACTCAATCGTTGATTGTTGGTGATTCTTGGGAGCCCCCAATTTGGTTGTGGGTGTGTGCCTCATGCATCGTAAAGGATTCGATTTCCGCCTCAACGGGAATCAATAGTTGAACGTGAACTAGGACTTTGTGGCAAAGTTCGCCGGAGAATAGGGTGAGGCATTTGTGGCGCTGTGTAGGCCTTCATGGCGAAACTCAAACCCCTCCAATGAGACGTACTCCCCTCAAAGGGAGGAACTCGGGATTACATCCTTGTCTCCACGTTCTTCCTCTATTGGTTACCTCGTTCACTCCCCATTACTTTGTGTGTATCTTGTTGTTTCTTGTCCTTGTCATATAGGTAAATTAACCATAGTTGCATATCTAGAGAATTTATCTTTGTGTCAAGCCTTAATTTGAAGAAAAATTAAAATTCGTCGTAAAACCTATTCATCCCCCTCTAAGTGCCCATATTATCCGTTAAATTGGTATCAGAGCCCCGACTCTTTTATTGGGCTTAACCGCCTAAGAGTTTTAGTATGATCAACACAGAGGACCCCCCCGAGGCCTCGGCTCATGTCAGTATGGAGAATTGAAAGATTCCTTGACCTCATCCATGGATGTCAAAATAAGGGAGTTGCGAGATCTAATGTTGCGACTCTTGAAAGCCAAGGAATCAAAAACAGCATGGGTTGTTATTTCCTTAAAGTTGTTTTCAACGTGATATTACCTTGTGTTATAACCATGTGATAAGTACTTATAATTTAAACATGATAACAATTGCTTGTTAAATAAAAGTGAAACACACATAAGTCTAAAAGAAGTAACAACATCAACATCACAAGTAATAAAACAATCATAAGTCACCTAAGACAAATGTGATCTTAGTATCGTATCGCTCATAGCTTACACTTGTAAGCTTGGGTATTTTGCAATGCATATCATTACTATGCATGTATCATCTTGACAGTGTTTCCAGTAGTCCTTACCGGGACTACTTTGCTATCTTTCAGATCTCGGGATTTCTCTACGTGACCCTCGAACCCGAAGACATGGATTATTACTGTCATTATTTCCATCTCAGGCAA
Organism: Alopecurus myosuroides; assembly: GCA_028641055.1. Classification (NCBI taxonomy): domain Eukaryota; kingdom Viridiplantae; phylum Streptophyta; class Magnoliopsida; order Poales; family Poaceae; genus Alopecurus; species Alopecurus myosuroides. The sequence continues at coordinate 244,685,996 of CM054062.1, forward strand.
GTTCATCACTTGCTCATATCCTTTGCAATACTTCCTAACAAACTATTTGCAATACCTCTATCGTATTACCACCTATTCTCAAAAGAATGCGTGATCCTATTTTTATAATAATATGACTACTTGAATGACTACCGAGTGGTAGTGTTCTGTTTGGTGGGAAGGTGGGACCATGGTAAGATGAATAGGTCAAAGGAAGGTTCTATTTGCATGTAAAGTATTATCTAGGACTTAATCACAAATGCCGTCAGAACTCGGTGCGCCGTAAATACCACGTTGACCATGGGTCTTTTATGGGGCGAGTAAGCCAGTTGTGATCTTCTCTCGTTCGCATGTCAACGGACTACCAGAGACGTACGCTGTAGGTCTTGCGGGACTACATGCACATGGGTGGGATCCCTTACGTCCCACGGACTCTGGGGTCTATGAGTGTCTGCCAGAGGCGCCTAGATCTCCATCGTGAGGGGTGAGATCATGGGTTCAACCTGCTGGCGGAAATGGGTGGGCATGCATCGTGCGGAGAAGCATGGTTTGGCTTGGATCAACAATCGGGCCCCACACCTAAGTGGGCGTGGACAGGAACTTAAGCCTGGTTGTGCAACATGGTCTTGATCGCCCATGGGTAAAGTAAGGAACCTCTGCAGAGTGTAAAAGGATGTGGCATGTTAACCCCTGTTCCGGGAAGAAACTGCGAACGCTACAGGAAAGGCAACTCCATGAAAGTTCTAGATCCTGTGATGGTTTGGCGGGCATAGTTTTCAGAATTAAAAGCAACCTCTTGAACATAGATTTACAAAAACCTTGCATTAGCTTATGACTCTTTTGAGTCTAAAGCTGTAGATAGTGCATCAAACTACCCACTGTATATGATGAACTTGTTGAGTAACGCTCGTTACTCATTCGTTCCCGTTTGACCCCCTGCTTAGAGTTGAAGCCCTTATGGAAGTCGTCATCGTAAAGCCATCGCTACCTCATGAAGTCAGGTGGAGTCATTTCTTGGTTAGCCAGTGAAGCATCGTCACCAACAACACTGGTGGAGGAGAAGCTATCAAGGTGTACGTGGAGTCCATTCTTAGAATTAGAGTCTCTCAAGCCATAGATTAGGGCTGACATCAGCCGTAGTGGATTAGGTTCTGAGCTAGAGTTATTCTCCAGCTTGGAACTTCGAATTGCTTCTTCTGATGTTTCATTTGCATGAGATCTTCTTTGATTCTTCAAGAAGATTCTTAAGACTTTGTAATGAATTTTGTATCCTATAAATTTGCTTGGACCTGCTATGTTCTGTTGTACCACTTTGAGAGATGTAATATTCACGGATAAGTCCTTCTATGAGTATTATGTCATTGACTTGCGCACTACACATGCAGTGGTGTGTTGGGTCACCTCACATGGTATCAGGGCGAAGCGACCTTAGGTTTAAAACCTTTTAGGAGATCTGTTGTAGCACCCTACCTTTTTACAAAGGTAGAATACCTGTGTACCTGCTATTCCCGGGATCTCTGATAGCATACACATGAAAAACTGAAATATTCATTGCAATAGCATCAATCTACAACGTATGATCCATTGGATACGAAATAAAATAGTCTTACAATTGGCATAGTCAACATGGACTAGTCCCAAATAACCGAGTTCAAAGCAAATACAACGGAAACAAATCTTCAATGAGCCTCCTTCTCTTCATGCGCCACAGACAGACATGTTGGGATGTAGACTCGAGATCCTAAACAGTTACTCATCATCTGAATAACCTGCACGTTGGAATATGCAGCCCCCACAGGGGAGGAAGTCAGTACAAACAATGTACTTGCAAGTGACACTTGTATGGTGGCAGTTTTGAGGAATAACTAGCTACATGATATTTGGCTGGTGGAGTCTGGGCTATTTGCATAAAGCCAATTTTGTCCTATATTTGATAAATCATTTTAATAAAAATGAAAACTTCTGTACAACCATCATGGCTAAATCCACCATGAAGGTTGATAGTTCATCATGGATAAATCCACCATGAAGTTTGATAAATCATCATGGCTAAATCCACCATGAAGTTTGAAAATCGTCATGGATAAATCCACCATGAAGTTTGAAAATCGTCATGGCTAAATCCACCATGAAGTTTGGTAAATCATCATGGCTAAATCCACCATGAGGTTTTATTGTGGCATCATGGCTAAATCCACCATGTTCCCTAAAAGGGGTTTCTACCATGTTTTATATCATTCAGAAAAGATGAGGAGATCCTTCAGCACTAACTCTGTCTAGATGCTCAACTGGCCCATAACCGGGGACACGGCTAAGATCTTAGTTTTTAAACTCTGTAGAGGTTGTGCACTTTCACCTTGAGACTCATTTTCCCCGAGAGAAAAATGAGACAAGATCTTTGGGAAGAGGGATTCAACCATACCAGCATGACTCGACGCTCCTAAAATTCTACCACCCAATGTCATACAACAGGATGAACCCCCACAACTTACTTAATATTGGCAGAGCCCATATTACCTCAAGGCTGCACTGGAAGCTAACTAAACAGTGAAGACCTACAAATCTCTTTAATCCTGGGTGGCAATCCACAAGTGTACCCTTAGGTGATAACCACCACATCCATGGCTAAATCCACCATGAACATGGCCCTGAGTAGCCACTCAACATAATCCATTCGTACCAATCCACCCAGGTGTTTCATTGGGTTGTTAATTTTCAATTTTCACAACATGTATCATCAATAGTTGTGATAATATTCTGGCATAGCTAAACTAGTATCTAGTAGAGGTTTGAGGTTGGCTACATACTACTAGGTATTACTAAGCATAGCATATACTTTGGAAAATAAATAAAATCACCTGTGCTGCATACTACTGAAAACTCTAATGTAACATAAAAGGTGGGACATCAGCATCACTTGCCTTGTGGAAGTTGGTATTGAAGCACTCTCTTCACACATAGAACGTTGCTCTCCGTTCAATCTAAACAATACAAATAAATAACAATAAACAATCAATTCACCAACATACAAACAAATACAACAATATATACAATAAATAAGCATAACAAGTTATTCGACTTGATTGGTGTTAACATGGACAAGGTTTTGACACATAATTCAATATGCAAAAAGAACTAATTGTTTGGTCATGGGGTTTTCCATTGGTGGTAAAGGGTTGTAAGGAATATCACTTCACTCAATATACAAAAGAAGTGGATGTGATATGGTTTAGGGTTTACCACTTAATTCAATGTACAAAAGGAATTAAGATGTTTTAGGTCAGGCTTTCCACATTGCCAAAACAAACTTGTTTCAAGGGTCCTAGGGTTGTCTTGGTCACAATGATCACACAAGGCGTTGGTCTAAGGGTTTTAGAAAACAAATTCATGATCAACATGATGCATTTCATGGCTTTGGTTAGTAGGTTTGAAGCAGATTTACGATATGGTTTGTAAATTTACAAAAGGTATTAGGCTATGGGTTTCTGGTCCAAAAGTTACTTTTCATATGGTCAACATAAATTGGGTATTGGTTTTGATAAAAATAGCCACACCACAATTTTCCTAAAGGGGTTTCCATCAAACAACACTTAATTTATAATGGCTTATTACTATGGATGGTTTAAATGGAAATTATTACATGGAATTGGTCCTTTGGTCACAATTTGTTTTGTTACTGGTTTCTCTGGTCTAAGGTTACTAAGTGGAAAAATTTCCTAGAAGAAAACTAATTAAAATTATTTATAGAATTAAAACTAGGTGCAAAATACTCAAATGGCTATTTAAATTCTAATCTCCATTTTAATTGGTTCAATTATTATTTTGGGACATAGGGTATGAAATTCCAAATCCTAAGGATTCCAAATAAATTTTATTGCAATTTTTGGCATTGTAGAATTTGAATTATGCCAGAATTCATCAAACAAGCATATTTAAAATTTAGACAATTTAAGTTTATCAAATTTTAATTTGGACAATGCCAAAAGTTTCTACATGTTCAGGGGATTTCAAAAAGTCCAAGTTTGCTAAATTTGGGCGTATGGATCAAAAGTTATGATGGTTCCAAGTTGTAGGGACTTTTCTGGAAAACTGCATTTGATTTTTTATTCGGAAATAAACGAGCACGTGGCCGGCTGTGATTGGTCCATGCTGCTGACAGGGTGCTTGCGTGGCGCTGATAGGGCAACGCTGACTGTGCACCGCCACTTGGCAGTTTCCTATTGGTCTATACCGATTCGGTATGTGGATCTAATCATGGCCCTTGATTCAGATCCGACGGTTCAGGGAGGAGGAAGGAACTCACCGGCGAGGTTCCCGCCGGAAAGTGGCCGTGCGACGGCCGGCGGTCACGGAGCGGACGGCGGCGATGTTGGAGAGGGCCTCGGGCTCGGGGAAGATGATGACGGGGTGCAGATCGAGATGCCGGAGACGATGGCGGTGACGGCGGAGACGCGCTCTTCCAGGGACGGCGTGGTGGGGTGGCCGGAGAGTGCCTGCGTCAAAAACCGCAGAATAAAGGGAATGAGGACCATCGGGACGTGGGAAATCCAACGGAGGGGGTATCGGGCTCGGCGTTTTCTCACCTCGCCGGATTGGACGACGAACGGCGGCGGCCAAATGTATTCCGGCGAGCAATATCGTCACAGTGGGGGCACGCTTTCGAGGAGAAATAAAGGGGAAACAGAGAGGGGAGTCTGGGGCTCCTGTGAAGGGGGTCGAGAGGCGAGGGAGCGTGCCGAGGGAGGAGATCGTGGCGCGGGCATGTGCTCGATCGTGGGTTCGGTTGGAGGTTGAAGACGTGGGCATGTCAGCATGACGTCAGCACTTTTGTTTTTTCCCTGTTTTCCTCGTTTCTTCGATAACTTATGTTTTAATAACCCAATTGACCTCATTTAAATTTCTAAAATCTTGCAATGGAAATATCTATCTATTAGAAAGCTCCTTTGTTGTTTCCAACACATTTGAAAATTTATATTTTGAAATTATGAATAATCCACTAGTAGTACTTATAACCATTTTTAAATGAAAAATACCAATAATTAGAAATGGGGTTTTATAAAATTTCAGAGACATTATAATAGTCAAATACTATTTTTTAAAACCATTTAAATTCATTTTCTTATTTTTATATTTTTAGAAATTGAGGGATTTATAAATGGCATCTTATTGTCATTTTCCACATAGAGAATAATTAATTGAAAATATGCTCAAATATTGAGAATTTGTTTCTCTAAGTCATTTTCACAAAAAAAAAAATTGGTGGAATTTTTTTTGCTACTTTTACTTGACATAGTTGTTGAAAATGAAATGGTTAGTTTGGGCTTGGAAAATAATTAAAAAAAATAATAGTCGAATAGAAAACATTGGCTTAAATAAGGTTTTCTATAAAGAAGCAACCAATTTGAAATGATAAACTTATTTGAAAAGGTTTAGGGTTTATGGAAAATAGAGGCACTTTTATTTTATTTCCAATAACATTGGAATAACACATAGTATTTCCTTTGTGTTGGAGTTTTGTTTGTTTTTGGGTGGTTTGCATTAGTGGAAAACAAAAGTTTTAAATTTTTGTGATTTTTGAGTTTCTCCAAAAATCAGGGATGTTACAGAATACCACCCTTAAAAGAAATCTCGTCCCGAGATTTGGGAAGGCTAGAAAGAAAGATAGGGTTGGGTAACTGTGTTTACACAAGTTGGGTGGGCTACCACCCTTAAAATAAACTTTTGTAGGTAGTATAAACTCTTGTCTAACTGGTTACTGGGTTTACCATATCCTCAGCTGGAGTCATACTTCAGCATCCATAATATCCTTGTATATCATGTATCCACTCCTGGTAGGTATTTGGAATCTTGAATCCATGTTTTCAACATGTAGGGTTCTATGTGTTCATATTCATCCCCAATAGGATGAGTCTATTCACATAGATTGGAATGTGGTTTTACTCAACATGGCTGGAGTAGAAATTTCTCTTGCATTAGAGCTCCATATCAACATAAGTTTGTTGAACTACTTTTGACTCTGAGGGGTCACTCTTTGGGTCAATCAAAAATCCTTGGCAGTCTAACCTTCACTTCAGCTTCTTGGATGATGTCATGATCAAAGAAATTTCTTTCTTGTAGGCCACTCCACAGCAAGGGTGTGGTGTATTTCTTCCCGTACAGAGCTTCAAATGGTGTCATCTCAATACTGTCTTGATAACTTCTGTTGTAAGAAAATTATGCATATGGCAAGTTGTCATCCCAACTAGATTCATAGTCTAAAATCACATGCTCTCAGCATATCTTCTAAAATCTGATTCACTCTCTCAGTCTGACCACCTGTTTGAGAATGAAACATTGTGCATAACTCCAATCTGGTTTCGAAGGACTCATGTAGACCCTTCCAAAAGTGTGGAGTAAATGGGTACCTTTATTAGACACAATACTTTTTGGAACATTATAAGGCGTACAATCCTCTTCATGTAAATATCAGCCAACTTTGCCCTGGTGTAGGTGATCTTACTGGCACAACGTGTGTTATCTTTGTCATACGATCAACTACTTCCCAATTAGAATCATACCCTGATTTGGTTCGAGGTAATCCACTGATAAAGTCCATACCAATTTGTTCCTGTTTCCTTGCTGATCTTTCATCATGTTGTTGTATCCCTTGAATGCAAACACCATGTTATTTCTAACAAAACTCTCATGGTAGGCAATATCTTCCATTGCATGATTCCGTCAAGATTGGCTTTGTCCTCTCCGAAGTTGTATACTTTTTGGCAACACTTGCCTAACATAGGGTTATTATTACATCTTACCGTTCTATGGTCCAGGCTTAACGTTGTCGCCTCTCTAATAGGTATGTCACTCCCGATTTATCATCCCGCATAACAAAGCAAATGAAATGAGTAGTCGTCATGGTAGATACTCCACATCGCACCCAATTCATTACTTTGTACTTGGTCTGGTGAATCTCGTATGATAACACTAGGTCACCTCACTTGTCTGACAGAAAGTTTCCAATCTATAAGACAAACCTAAACTAAACTATCGTTTCTCCAACTAGTGGGATTGCGTAAACTCTTTGCACCTCCAGTTGAATAGTTGAATCTTCATCATATGTCCTTTATCACTGGTTGATACTTGTTGCTCCTTAGGGTGGTGGTGGCTTGATCATGGGTGTGATTTTTCCTTCACACAGAAGAACATAATCCTGATATCTTTGGTATTCCTCAAATGGATGGTTGTCTCAAAAGGTTCTCTTGGGTGTCAAGTCTGTTGTTGTACTCCAACTTAGAAACTCACTATGGTTGGTAAAGGGGTATGGTGTTGGGTTTGGTTTAGCATGGATGAGTAGAGATTTAGAAAGATACTAAAGAAGGTTCCTACCCAAACACAACAGAGCAAGGCAAATCATCTTACAAACAACATCTAACAAGAATATATCAAACATTCATGACTCCAATCATCAAAGTTTATAAAATAACCTAGTATTGTCATACCACACACAATTGTATGATCAATACACTAACACGTTAACGTTTTTCTAACAAAGTAAGTAGATTGACGGTCTCATCTATATCCTCTTGAGTTTTCAATTCATCCTCTTGATGTCTTGAGGTGTTTATGATTGTTGTGAAGTATGGGTATAACTCCAAGTTTCTTCAATGGTCTTGATTGTAGATCTTCATGTTGAAACCAAAAGGTCATGTGAAACTATTCCTTTCACTCCATGATTATTCACCAACCTTGTCTTGATGGAAAACAAGAGGTAGGTCATCTATAACAAGAGAAGAATATTTTGAAGGTGAATAATAGATGAGAGGATATGAGAAAGGTTAAGATGTGATGTTCTATTTCTATAGGTTTGAAGAAAGTAGATTTTCAATCCTAGGGTCATTTTCCTAGTTCTAAACCAAACTTAGGGTCTCGATCCTACAAGCAACACTATGCTCTGATACCATTTTGTAGCACCCTACCTTTTTACAAAGGTAGAATACCTATGTACCTGCTATTCCCGGGATCTCTGATAGAATACACATGACAAAATGAAATATTCATTGCAATAGCATCAATCTACAACGTATGATCCATTGGATACGAAATAAAATAGTCTTACAATTGGCACAGTCAACATGGACTAGCCCCAAATAACAGAGTTCAAAGCAAATACAACGGAAACAAATCTTCACTAAGCCTCCTTCTCTTCATGCGCCACAGGGAGACATGTTGGGATGTAGACTCGAGATCCTAAATAGTTACTCATCATCTGAATGACCTGCACGTTGGAATATGCAGCCCCCACAGGGGAGGAAGTCAGTACAAACAATGTACTGGCAAGTGACACTTGTATGGTGGCAGTTTTGAGGAATAACTAGCTACATGATATTTGGCTGGTGGAGTCTGGGCTATTTGCATAAAGCCAATTTTTTCCTATATTTGATAAATCATTTTAATAAAAATGAAAACTTCTGTACAACCATCATGGCTAAATCCACCATGAAGGTTGACAGTTCATCATGGCTAAATCCACCATGAAGTTTGATAAATCATCATGGCTAAATCCACCATGAAGTTTGAAAATCGTCATGGATAAATCCACCATGAAGTTTGAAAATCGTCATGGCTAAATCCACCATGAAGTTTGGTAAATCATCATGGCTAAATCCACCATGAGGTTTGATTGTGGCATCATGGCTAAATCCACCATGTGCCCTAAAAGGGGTTTCTACCACGTTTTATATCATTCAGAAAAGATGAGGAGATCCTTCAGCACCAACTCTGTCTAGCTGCTCAACTGGCCCATAACCGGGGACACGGCTAAGATCTTAGTTTTTAAACTCTGTAGAGGTTGTGCACTTTCACCTTGAGACTCATTTTCCCCGAGAGAAAAATGAGACAAGATCTTTGGGAAGAGGGATTCAACCATACCAGCATGACTCGACGCTCCTAAAATTCTACCACCCAATGTCATACAACAAGATGAACCCCCACAACTTACTTAATCTTGGCAGAGCCCATATTACCTCAAGGCTGCACTGGAAGCTAACTAAACAGTGAAGGCCTACAAATCTCTTTAATCCTGGGTGGCAATCCACAAGTGTACCCTCAAGTGATAACCACCACATCCATGGCTAAATCCACCATGAACATGGCCCTGAGTAGCCATTCAACATAATCCATTCATACCAATCCACCCAGGTGTTTCATTGGTTTGTTAATTTTCAATTTTCAAAACATCGCAACCCAATAGGTATCATCAATAGTTGTGATAATATTCTGGCATAGCTAAACTAGTATCTAGTAGAGGTTTGAAGTTGGCTACATACTACTAAGTATTTCTAAGCATAGCATATACTTTGGAAAATAAATAAAATCACCTGTGATGCATACTACTGAAAACTCTAATGCAATATAAAAGGTGGGACATGAGCATCACTTGCCTTGTGGAAGTTGGTATTGAAATGCTCTCTACACAAATAGAACGTTGCTCTCCATACAATCTAAACAATACAGATAAATAAAAATAAACAAGCAATTCACCAACATACAAACAAATACAACAAGATATACAATAAATAAGCATAACAAGTTATTCGACTTGATTGGTGTTAACATGGACAAGGTTTTGACACATAATTAAATATACAAAAATAACTAAGTGTTTGGTCATGGGGGTTTCCATTGGTGGTAAAGGGTTGTAAGGAATATCACTTCACTCAATATACAAAAGAAGTGGATGTGATATGGTTTAGGGTTTACCACTTAATTCAATGTACAAAAGGAATTAAGATGTTTTAGGTCAGGCTTTCCACATTGCCAGAACAAACTTGTTTCAAGGGTCCTAGGGTTGTCTTGGTCACAATGATCACACAAGGCGTTGGTCTAAGGGTTTTAGAAAACAAATTCATGATCAACATGATGCATTTCATGGCTTTGGTTAGTAGGTTTGAAGCAATTGACGATATGGTTTGGTAATTTACAAAAGGTATTAGGCTATGGGTTCTGGTCCAAAAGTTACTTTTCATATGGTCAACATAAATTGGGTATTGGTTTTGATAAAAATAGCCACACCACAATTTTCCTAAAGGGGTTTCCATCAAACAACACTTAATTTATAATGGCTTATTACTATGGATGGTTTATATGGAAATTATTACATGGAATGGGTCCTTTGGTCACATTTGGTTTTGTTACTGGTTTCTCTGGTCTAAGGTTACTAAGTGGAACAATTTCCCAGAAGAAAACTAATTAAAATTATTTATGGAATTAAAACTAGGTGCAAAATACTCAAATGGCTATTTAAATTCTAATCTTCATTTTAATTGGTTCAATTATTATTTTGGGACAGAGGGTATGAAAGTACAAATCCTAAGGATTCCAAATATATTTTATTTGCAAATTTTGGCATTGTAGAATTTGAATTATGCCAGAATTCATCAAACAAGAATATTTAAAATTGCACCAATTTAAGTTTATCAAATTTTCATTTGGACAATGCCAAAAGTTTCTACATGTTCAGGGGATTTCAAAAAGTCCAAGTTTGCTAAATTTGGGCTTATGGACAAAAAGTTATGATGGTTGCAAGTTGTAGGGACTTTTCTGGAAAACTGCATTTGATTTTCTATTCGGAATTAAACAGAAAAACTGCTCGAGCACGTGGCCGGCTGTGATTGGTCCATGCTGCTGACAGGGTGCTTGCGTGGCGCTGACAGGGCAACGCTGACTGTGCGGAAAATGGCCGTGCGACGGCCGGCGGTCACGGAGCGGACGGCGGCGACGTTGGAGAGGGCCTCGGGCTCGAGGAAGATGATGACGGGGTGCTGATCGAGATGCCGAAGACGATGGCGGTGACGGCGCAGACGCGCGCTTCCAGGGACGGCGGGGTGGGGTGGCCGGAGATGCACGCGCGCCGGCGATCCTCTGGAAAGGACGGCGACGTCGAGTGCCTGCGTCAAAAACCGCAGAATAAAGGGAATGAGGACCACCGGGACGTGGGAAATCCAACGGAGGGGGTATCGGGCTCGGGCGTTTGCTCACCTCGCCGGATTGGACGACGAACGGCTGCGGCCAAATGTATTCTGGCGAGCAATATCGTCACAGTGGGGGCACGCTTTCGAGGAGGAATAAAGGGGAAACGCAAAGGGGAGTCTGGGGCTCCTGTGGAGGGGGTCGAGAGGCAAGGGAGCGCGCTGAGGGAGGAGATCGTGGCGCGGGCATGTGCTCGATCGTGGTTTCGGTTGGAGGTTGAAGACGTGGGCATGTCAGCATGACGTTAGCACTTTTGTTTTTTTCCTGTTTTCCTCATTTCTTCGATAACTTATGTTTTAATACCCCAATTGACCTCATTTAAATTTCTAAAATCTTGCAATGGAAATATCTATCAATTAGAAAGCTCCTTTTGTTGTTTCCAACACATTTGAAAATTTATATTTTGAAATTATAAATAATCCACTAATAGTACTTATAACCATTTTAAAATGAAAAATACCAATAATTAGAAATGGGGTTTTATAAAATTTCAGAGACATTATAATAGTCAAATACTATTTTTGAAAACCATTTAAATTCATTTTCTTATTTTTATATTTTTAGAAATTGAGGGATTTACAAATGGCATCTTATTGTCATTTTCCACATAGAGAATAATTAATTGAAAATATGCTCAAATATTGAGAATATGTTTCTCTAAGTCATTTTCACAAAAAAAATTGGTGGAATTTTTTTTGCTACTTTTACTTGACATAGTTGTTGAAAATGAAATGGTTAGTTTGGTCTTGGAAAATAATTAAAAAAAATAATAGTCGAATAGAAAACATTGGCTTAAATAAGGTTTTCTATAAAGAAGCAACCAATTTGAAATGATAAACTTATTTGAAAAGGTTTAGGGTTTATGGAAAACAGAGGCACTTTTATTTTATTTCCAATAACATTGGAATAACACATATTATTTCCTTTGTGTTGGAGTTTTGTTTGTTTTTGGGTGGTTTGCATTAGTGGAAAACAAAAGTTTTAAATTTTTGTGATTTTTGAGTTTCTCCAAAAATCAGGGATGTTACATCTGTAGGTTGGTAAAGACTATAGGAATCCCTCTTATCTAAACCACATTTCCTACAACTATGATGATCGTTCACTTGAGAATGATACGGTCATACTTGTATAGAATGTTCTTACTCAATGAGTAACTCTACTGATCTATTTTCTTTATACCTAGGTATGAATAGTTAGAAGTTTAAAAATGTATCAGTTTTATCGAGAAGAAGAGTTGTGACCTAGTCAGAGATGATTAACTCACAGTGATGATTACCCTATTCTATGAATGTATAGAATGGAGTAGAACATGGTATAGAGTAAGTATAAGGAGTCGTCGACAAGGGATGTATTAGAAGCATGAAGAGTCACTGAAACTATGGTAATCATGGGGTATATACCATATCCTCAGTTATCAAGTCTAGAGGTGAATCATTATAGTATTGTATAGAATTAGGAGAAGGCATACGCATTGATGGAAGCTACATTACTACTCCTAAGGCATGATCAAAAACATGAAGGATCAACAGATGCCATGAGAAGCTTATCATAATCAAGATGTAGTACTTCAATTTACATGGTACTTAGTTCTATATGGAACCCAATTTAGACAACAACTACTATAGGATCATGTTGTCTTGGTGTATTCCATTGCAGTAAGGCATGCAACTGGAGTAATTACCTAGGCAAAGAGTGGTTGTGTAGAGTAGGATTACAAGGTACTATATACCTACTTGTAGCATATAGCATTTAAGAGCCTTGGTACTTGAGATGTTTTACTCAAGGTACTAATATTTCACAGACTTTTGATTGCATGAGTGTTATATAAATGCATTTGGGATTTATTGGATCTTATTTGGATTTTTGATTGACTAGATCTGTAAATGAAGATGGAACGTGATGTGCAAATGCATGTGCAAACACTGAGTTCTTTCTTGATGATACTGGTCTGCAGGATATAGGATTAGTATGAGAGCGGTCTGAACTATCAGCTGATCGAAGCAACCACAAAAGCTCTAGAAGTCCAAGAAGTCAAGAAGGCAGAAGGTAATGAATCCACTGATGATAATGGACCACATTCCACATCTTGCTTGGAGTTGGTGACATACTTCATCAACACATAGAGATATACCACAAGTGATGAGAAGAAAATCACATGAGTAGTTATATCAAAGAAGAAAATAGTAGAAGTTTGAGAAATCAAATTATAGAGTCCTACGATAGAAGTTAAACCCCAAAGATATAGAAGGACCATAGGTAGTCACCAGTGGAATAGGTTATAGTCACTTGTAGGGAAAAGTTAAAACTCCAAGATATTTTTACTAATTAGATGAGTCTAAGTTAATGTACACTATGTTGTACAAGTTCCTTTCAGCATTCACTACCAAATTCCGCGCGGTCTGGGACGTTTCAATACCATTGTGGATGGGCTCCAAACCGTCACTAATGGCAATCCGCGACGGTTTGCTCGACGGAGTGATAACGTCCCTGATCGACTGTCACGGACGATTCTGCGACGTTAATTTGAACGGAAAAATGTTGAGGATATCCGCAACGTTCAGAAAATCTTCGTGAGCATCTGGGCCGTCCGGTCCCGTCCCATTAAGCGACAACGTTGTTTTTCGTCGCTGTCGGCTGACACGTGGCAAAGGATTAACTGACGGCCGTTAGCATAATCAGCTGACGTCATAGTATAGGAAGCTTACGTCATTACGATCGCAACGGTTTTTCCGTCAAAAATAGATTCTGTTGAGGCCCCGTTTATGACATCACCAATCCGTTCATGACGTTATAACCGCCGATCCCGTTCACGACGATTTTTTTTGTCGCGGCCTAGACCAATCATGTGAAACCATGTGGACGCCATCTGCGAGGAACTTGCTAGCGTCGTGGTATGAGATGATGCAACAAGATGACGCCACGTGGAACAATCGTACGTCGCCGCGTGTTTTTTTTCGGCAACGATCTCCGGTCATCGCGGGCTACGCGGTGACGGATTTGTTTTCTGACCCAAAACAACGCCACGTGGACCAAGTGCGTGGTGTCACGTGGCGCCTTTTCAGCGACATTTCTGTTTCGTTGTGGAACTACCCAGTCATAAAACGACAAGTGGACCGTGCGTACGGTGCCACGTGGCACCTTTTTCGCGATGTTTTTATTTTTGCTGTGGAACTGTCCAACCGTAAAACGACACGTGGGCATGGCATACGGTACCTAATCCGGGTCTGTTTTTACGTTACGATACTACGACGTTTTTTTCGTGCGAGATGGGTGCTTAAATCATCGTTCGAATTGAGCTTTCCATGTTCCATATGCAGAAAAGAAAACCACATAGCAGGCATCAAATACAGAAATTGCAACACTAGTGGTTTATTTTACAGAAAATCAAACCAACATACAGAAATTCAGCTTTCAGCAACACGACCATAGTTTCAATTACCACATATGCGCTGAGCTAACTGCTCAAGCAGGGAACTCCTTCTTGTTGGCTCGTGTTGTTCCTTCCGCATTTCTTCCATTTCAAATGCAAACCGGAGCCTCGTTCGCTCAGATTCTGCATTCGCCGCCCTCAAATCAGCAATTGTGCTGCGCATATTGGCATGCCCCCTCTCTCAACATCAGTTTGCACTTGGTGTTCAGACTTTGAAATACTTGTTTCCACACGAGATTTCTTTGACAAAGTATGCTTTCCACGATCCAGCATGACACCTAAAGTATCATCCTCATCCTCTAAAGCTGGTGTCGACATCATCCTTTTCTTGCTTGCCTATCAAGCATGCAAAGAAAATAGATGTAAGTATGTACAGAAAACAGATGAAACTAGCAGGTGACCAGCAATGTACAAAAAATAGATGAAACTAACATATGGCCGGCAATGTATAGAAAATATTTGAAAAAATAGCAGATGAATATCAAACAAGCATGTCTGTAATAACAAATGACCTAGATGATGTCAAGCATGTCAGGAGCATAGATGGAAACCATGTTAAAATGACAACCACGACCTTAATTAGCTTGCCAAAACGTATTATGGTATGGAATAGATGAGGTAGCACAAAATATATGACACAACAGTAATCAAACTGTTCAACACAAGATAAGTAAGATGTGCCCTAGTTGTTGTTTTTTTAACTAAAGGGAGTTTTTATTACTTAAAGAGTTTTAAGCATTACACCCTAGTTGTTGTGATATCATGGAAGAATGTTGAGCTGCCGAATTAGGGATAACCTGCAACTCATTGTCCTCACTGAATAGGGATTGACATGACCAGTCTCCTTCACTGGAATCTGATTCCTCTTCATCATCATCCTCAGGAGTGTACTCAGATCCAGAGTCTTCCTTCTTGATCTTTTTGGGTATGAATACAGTAGGACATGAAAGAATACTTGCTAAAGACTTTACACCCAGTTGATGCATCCTTGCACTGTTTGCCATGATAGTTCTGGCACACTCTTCTTCCATGGGGTGTAGTGGTGATCCTAACATGAACAAATAACTCAAAGTAAGCTCCAAATATAAACACTTGGTAAGAACCTAATACATCATCAAAAATTAAGGTACTCATCCTGTAAGAACAGTCCAGTGTAAGTAATATAATTTCTGATCGTAGATTCGTAACTAAGACTAATAGGATCATAAGCAAAGTGAGCTTAAACCTAATAGTATACATGCTGAAAATAAGCAAACTTTTACCGTTGGAAAACAAAGCTAGATACGTCTATTTTTATTTTTATGCAAGATTAGCAAGAAGGTCCCCCTAACGATTTCCATTAAAAAAAACCATGCAGTCTTTTCTACTAGAAAGCAAATAATTAAAAAAGGAGCATCAGGAGGGCAACACACCCATTTCCACTACATATTTGTAACACATGGACAAGCCTCTTTTTACCACTATACAAAGTTATAAATACAAAGGCAATAACAAAGACGGATATAAGGAACCATCAATCATACAACTAAACAGAGAAACAGTTTAGAGAGATTTATTACATCAAACATTAGCAAGATAATTAAGAAGCATCGACCAAACAATTTAGATAGATTAATTGCATCGAACATAAGAAGAATCAAGCATACAATTAAACAGAAAACTAATTCAGAAAGATTAATTGCATCGAACATATGAAGAACCATCAATCTTACTGCGTTTCTCGCCTTCAACCTTTACCCGTCTCGGCGTGGTTGCAAACATTGACGGTGAAGTTGCGGCGAGGTTGGAGACGAGGTGGCAGATCTGGACGTACGGCGAGGTTAATGGCGAGGCGGCACACCAGCGAGCACACGAAGGCGAGGTTGGAGACGAGGTGGAAGATTTGGACGTACGGCGAGGTTAATGGCGAGATGGTACACCAGCGAGAACACGAAGGCTAGGTTGGTGACGATGTGGCAGACCGGTGAGCACGACGACAGGGTGGCACACCAGGGAGCACACGACGGCGAGGTTGGTGACGATGTGGCAGACCGGTGAGCATGACGGCGAGGTGGTGATCCTGGAGAGTGACCTGGGCGGGGTGGGGGATCTCGACGGCGATGTCGGAGATCTGGCAAGCGAGCTATACGGCGATGTGTAAGAGGGGTGGGATCTGGTCTGGGAGGACGGGGACTGGAGGGGAGAAGGGGGAGTAGTCGATTCTTTGGGCGAGGGCCGAGGGGATAAGGGAGAGTTTCAAAATGATTACAGAAATTCCCTCCGCGATAAAGTTTGACCGTTGTGTGCGGGAGGGCTGAGAAGTAATATTCTTGCGCGAAATTTTTTGAGTGGGCTGTCCTGGCGCCAAATTTTCGGAGGGACGCGAAATTTTGGCGGTAGTGCGGGAAACTGTGCTAGCCGTCGGATGCTGATGGGTGGCTTAAACAAATTGACCATTTATGCAATAATTTACTAAAGGGACCTGGTGGGTGGCTTAAACAAATTGACCATTTATGCAATAATTTACTAAAGGGACCTTGTGAGGAAATAAAGAAGTATTATGAAATAATTTTGGAGTTGGGGTCGTCGGGCATAAAACGCGTTAGAATATGCAGAACGGTTCTATGTGAAACCAATAGTAACTAAAAAACTACATATAATTGAGTACTTGCAACACAATACATACTATTAACTTAATTATAGAGTAGCAAAACACAATCACATCACACACAAACGTGTCGACAAGTAAAACACGACGAGTCGACGACGTAGCAGGTTACACATATGCTCTATAAGCACACTAGTTGCCGCGATGAAGGACACGAACAACCGGACGCACCAGTGGGACGAACTCGTTCTAGAGGAGCAAAGGGTTGACCTGGACGCAGCACAGCAGGGTGTCGTTCAGCCAGTAGAGGCCACCGTGCAGATTTGCTCCCGAGCCATGCTCCCAAAGCCTGGCGTAGACCCCGCCGCCATCCTTGCCGTAGTCGATGATGAATATCCGCCGATCGGCCTACTTTGCACCAAGCACGATGTGCGCGGTGCTCCAAGTAGAGATATTTTCATCAGCGTGAAGAACTGCACCACGTCGGAGAGGTCATAGCCATCGGGGCAGACGTACTCCACTTGGTGTGCGTCCTCGAGCGGTTCCTCCCCGATCAGCTCGATGGTCGTCCAGGCCATGGCGCGCGCAAAGGGCACAAAGCTGACCTAGCTCTTGTGTTTTGCACAAGCTATTTATTCGAGACGTGTTGATGAAGGGGGTGTGTTTTGCAGAGGCCCTCCAAATGCGCTGATCGGGTAATATAACGGCGGGGAGAGGCCGGCCGGCGGATCACCAAACAACAATAATTGGTGCTGAGGCTGGCCTTTACCATTGAATTTGCTGTCCAGGCGCAGCGATGACAACGAGCACACACAAACGTCCGGCGCCGAATTTGACCCAACAGTCCACAGCTAGCCGTTTGTGTGTGCAACGGCAGAAGCGAGGCATGGGCATGCATGCACATGGCCGGGCACGCGCCCAGGCACGCATTAAGATCAAGACGCGACGGGTCACGCAGGCACAACACGCAGCGTACGGAGGCAAATAGTGCATGTCTCGTGCGGCATGCAGCTAGCTCGCCCAAAGTTTGCAGGCATGGCGTGCAACAACTAGCTAGCCCCAAAGCAGGCTCAGCACGCATGTAGACAGAACTGTGGCGACGTCCCGTCTTTCCCATGCACCGAGACATGAAATTTTAAGGGGCCGAGCATCTCTCCTCCTGCACTCCTAAAGTCCACTCCTCCATTAGCTTCTTTCCTCCTCCACTCCTAAAGTCCACTCATCCATTAGCTTCTCTCGGCCTCCACTATGCACCAACGCCGACGCGACGCGGCCGGACAACGAGCTGCGGGTGCCCACGAGCCTCCATCTGACGATAATCTGCTGGCGGAGGAGGACGCGCGCGCACTTATCCGCACGAACACTCCCGTGCCGGCTGCTTTAAGCCTCCCGGAAGGTTGGACGACCAACACCATCTTCGTCCCGGTGGCGCCGTGTCTCTCCGGCCAGGCACGGGTCGACTACATCAACCAGTGCTACGATAACATGTCATGGCAGACGAGGCATCATGATCCCCAGGACGCCGTGTCTTCGTTGTACTGGGACGAGCAAGTGGAGCTGGAGTACATAGGGCGGCTCCACTCCTACATCATCGACAACAGCATGCATTCCAGCAACACGGAGTGTTCCGACGAGGAGGAGGAGGAAGAGGACTCGCCCGAGACAGATTGGTGCCCCTTGGCACCGTCGGAACCTGCCGCCCCGCCAGCAAACACCTTCTTCCTCCCATGTAACTGCCGCATTTGCATCTAGGCACTTGCACAGCCGGGAACCTGCCCGAACTGCGGGTCCGAGGAGTGCCACCACCTAGTTTAGGCTTTTATTGACTGTATTTATTATTATCTTAATTAAGCTCCCTTCAGTGTGAATGTATTATCTTTATTTTGACTCAAGTTTGATTGAAACTCCCTAAATTGCAGCTCCGAAAGGGGTTCCCAATTGTATATTTAGTTTGCCTGTGGTAGGCTTCTCATGCTCAAAGTCAACTTTTTCGTCTACCCCTTCCACCGGCGTCGCAAGGGGGTGTCCCAATGGGATATTTTGTTTGGTTGTGTTAGTTTAGGCCATAGGTACATGGAGAACTAATATCTATCACAAGTTCTGATAAGACATTCGCTCAGGTTCGTCTGAAGGGGGAGTTTCGAGATGTAGTGGAAGAACCCTTCCTTTGTACAAGTGATGTCGGTGAAACCGGTCACACCTCTTATTAGGATCTTGGATCTCTCTCTGCCTCCTAACACACTTGTATAGACATGATTGGACCCCATCTAGGTTTTGTAGGGATTCCTATGCTCCGGATCCCCCGCTTCAGCGAAACTCTGGCATGTTGACCAAAAAGTCAACTTGTTCGTCTACCCTTTCCACCGACGTCGGAAGGGGGTGTCCTAATGGAATATTTTGTTTGGTCGTGTTAGGGTAGTGTATAGGTAGATGGAAAACTAATATCTACCACATGTTCTCATAGTATTCCCTCGGGTTCGTCCGAATGAGGAGTTTCAAGCTCTAAGTAGTCCTGGAACCCGCGAGAGAGAATCTAATGCCGGTGAAGCCCTAACACAAAGAGTGAGGGAAACTTGGGCATCCAAGGCCCATGGCACACTCTAACACACATGGTATGCCGAACCCTTGGTTTGGGTGGGATTCAGACGCTCTGGAACCCCTCTCCGGAAAAACCCTAGGCCCGCTGGAGAAAAAGATGAATCTGTCGTTTTGGCCCCTCTACGTGAGCCGAAGGGGATAGAAAAGTGCAACTGATTGCTTGGTTGTTTTAGGTTAGGCCCAAGGAACACCCAAGAAAATGGTATGGCCCACCTCTTGGCAAGATTCCCCCGTTCCGTCGGATCCGGTAGTTTTGGGCTCTGAGTAGTCCTAGAACCCGAGAGAGAGAATCTGATGCCGTGAAGCCCTAACACAAAGAGTGAGGGAATCTTGTGCATCCAATACCTATGCCACACTCTAACAAACATATTATGTGATACCATAGGCTTGGGTGGGATTAACACGCTCCGGAGCTCCTCTCCGGAGAAACCCTAGGCCCGTTGGAGAAAAGGACGGAACTGCCGATTTAGCCCCTCTACGTGAGCCGGATGGGGGTAGCAAAGAGGAACTAATTTTTGTTTCTATTAGGTTAATTAGGCCCAAGGAACACCCAAGACAATGTTAGGGCCCAACTCTTGGAAAGATTCCCTCCGTTCCATCAGATCCAGGAGTTTTGCGCTATGAGTAGTAGCCCCTAGAACCCGCGAGAGATCGAGAATCTGACGCCGGTGAAGCCCTAACACAAAGAGTGAGGGAATCTTGGGCATCCAAGACCCATGCCACACTCTAACATACATGTTATGTGATACCCATGGCTTCGGTGGGATTAAGACGCTCTGTAGATCCTCTCCGGAGAAACCCTAGGCCCGTTGGAGAAAAGGACGGAACTGTCGATCTAGCCCCTCTACGTGAGCCGGAAGGGGGTAGCTAAGTGGAACTAATTGCTTGGTTGTGTTAGTTTAGGACCAAGGAACACCCAAGACAATGTAGGGCCTACCTCTTGGCAACATTCCCCACGTTCCTTCAGATCTGGGAGTTTCGGGCTCTGAGTAGTCCTCGAACCCATTAGAGAGAAACTGACGTCGGTGAAACCCTAAAACAAAGAGTGAGGGGATCTTAGGCATCCAAGGCACATGCCACAATATAACACACATATTATGGCAAACCCTTGGTTTGGGTGGTATTCAGACGCTCCGGAACCCCTCTCCGGAGAAACCCTAGCCCCGCTAGGGAAAAAGACGGAACTGTCGTTCTCGCCCCTCTACGTGAGCCAGAAGGGGGTAGCAAAGTGGAACTAATTGTTCAGTTGTGTTAGGTTAGGCCCAAGGAACACCCAATACAATGGTAGGGCCCACCTCTAGGCAAGATTCCCCCCGTTCTTCGTCACATCCGGGAGTTTCGGGCTATATGAGTAGTCCTCGAACCCACGAGAGAGAATCCGACGCCGGTGAAGCCCTAACACAAAGTGTGAGGAAATAATGGGCATCCAGGACCCATGCATGCCACACTCTAACACACATGGTATGACATACCCTAGGCTTGGGTGGGATTCAGACGCTCCGGAGATCCTCTCCGGAGAAACCCTAGGCCCACTGGAAAAAAAGACGGAACTGCCGTTCTGGACCCTCTACGTGAGCCGGAAGGGGGTAGCAAAGTGGAACTAATTGCTTGGTTGTGTTGGTTTAGTACCAAGGAACAACCGAGACAATGGTAGTGGCCACCTCTTGGCAAGATCCCCCCGTTCCGTCAGAGCCGGGAGTTTCGGTCCCTGAGTAGTCCTGCAACAACTAGAGAGAATCTGACGCCGGTGAAACCCTAACACAAAGAGTGAGGTAATCTTTTGTATAAAACACCCATTACACACTCTAAAAACATGTTATGTGATACCCTAGGCTTGGGTGGGATTAATACGCTCCGGAGCTCCTCTCCGGAGAAACCCTAGGCCCGTTGGAGAAAAGGACAGAACTACCGACCTGGCCCCTCTGCGTGAGCCGAAAGGGGGTAGAAAAGCGGAACTAATTGATTGGTTATGTTAGGTTAGGCACAAGTAACACCTGTAACATCCCAAGTATGAAAAACCATCCCCTTAGAATGTTTGTTTCATGTTTATTAAAGTATTGCATTATGTCATCATATTGGTTTCATGTTGTTGCATTTGTTTCTTATTTGATGCATCTGTTTTTCCCTGTTTTCCCAATTCAAATTTAAACTTTATTCAAACAATTGTTTCATACTTGCTCTGTTACAACATTTGAAATAAAAATCACAAATAAAAACAACCAATTTGTTTCATTTTATTCCATAGTGATCACTTGTTAAAATGATGGTTTTAAATCAATCATTTAAATTCCAAATCATATTTAAAAATTCAAATCAAGCACCAAACAGCAACCAATTTGAATTCATGCCAATTATAAAAACAAATTTAACCAATGGGTTATAATTAACATAGGGGTTACCCTATTTAAAAGTTGGTTTTTATTAATGATCATTTAATATTAAAATTTCACCCAAATTTGGTTTAAATTCAAACAGCAAACAAATTTCAAACTTTTTGAAAATAAAAGTTAACACCTGTTTGCAAATGACCTAAAAAGGTTACCCTAATTTTTCCAAAAATTTTACTAAGTTTAAACCTATCAAATGCTTCCAATTTCTTTTTCAGCAAAAAAAAAAGAAGAGGAAGAAATAAAATTTCAAAAATCAAAGTTTTTGGCGCCAGAGGGGGTGGGCTGCGCCCAGCCCACCTCGCTTCCCTTCTCCTCGCGCAGCAAGCCCAGCCCAATCACTTAAAGTACCGTACCGGTTCGTTTTTTTTCCGTTCGTTCTAATCCGTCGTCCTCCCGCGGTACGGCGTCCATCGGAGACTGCCACGGCGGCAGCCATCGCCACCGACGGCATCCACTCGACGTCCGGACCCTATAAGAACCCCTAGGGCTCCGCGCCACCAAACCCTAACCCCAGGTACCCCTATCCCCTCTTTTCCGCCGCCGCCAATCCCTCTCCTCGCCGGATCCCACTCCCTGTCCCCCTCGCCGGAGACGAGCACGTCTGAATCCGTCCACGCCGCCGTCGCCATGGAGGTCCACTCCCCTACCTAGACACTGAAACCGAAACCCCACTCTCCCCTCGTCCGATTAGACACCAGAGCAGCCCCGGAGACTCTCGGTGCCCTCGCCGCCGTCCACAACCTTGTCGCCGTCGAGCTCGTCACGGTCTCTGCAACCACGACCACGCAGTGAGCCACCGTGGCACCTCTCCCCTCCTGCTCCCTCTCTGTCACGAGTACACACACACGCACAGGCATCCGTGCTCCCCTCACGCGAGCACATCGAGCCCATTTCGCCGCGTGCTCGCCGTCGTTCGCCGTCGAACCTTCTGTTTAATCCTTATTTAATTCATTTAAATTTGATAAAATCATAACTTGCCCAAAATAAATTATTTTTGAACATGCAAAATATGTTTTCAAACTAGAAAAATATGAACTTTTCAAATATGAGTTGAATTTATGTGTTGAGCAAATAAAATTCAAATATAATTCATGCTTGTTTTAAATTCATTTAAAACTTGTTTCATTTTGCTTAAGCCATAATAAATTCATCCTAATGCCTTTCTCAATATTTGAAACATGTAATCCACCCAGAATTTTATGATCTTTTCAAATATGGATTTTGTTATTTATTTTGCACAATTTAAATTGGTGAAAACAACAACTACTTGTGTGTGTCACCTTTAAGTAATCAAAAATTCTTTAACTTAATAAATAAAAATTCTAAATTGCTAAACCTCATTTCAAATTGGTTCTAATGTTGTTATTTTATTGTTTTCCTCATGCATGCATCATACTAATCCACCTTCACCTATTGATCAGTTGGAAAACAAATAATCTAACCAAAATTCCATGGGCTTTTCATATGCAACTCAAAATTGCACATGTGTCCATTTAAGTTGTGTTATCATGTCAACTAGTTTATTTTGATGCATCTATTAACTTGACATGCATCATCCCATGATTGTGCACTATGCCATGATAATGATTGTTTATATTTCTGTCTTGTTTGTTTGCTTCTTCTCGAATAGACGACGACGTTGAGACCGACGATCTTTACGACACCCCTTCTGAGGATCTAGCTCAGTACCCGGCTACTGGGTTTGCAGGCAAGTTATCACTCACATGAACCATTGTGTTCCTTTCAACATTGGTTACCGATACTTTCCGTTGTCTATTTCTGCTAGCCATATGTATCGTTGCTTCTGTTACGAACCTATCACATGATACCCTGAACCCTGATATTGCCTCACCTCCAGCCCTAAAACCCCGTTGCTTGGGCCCGTGTCTTACTAGCATGCTTAGGGTTGTTTTGGCTCGAGTCTGTTATCAGCTACTTTCTGTTATCATATCTGCTTATATTCTGGGGCTCGATGTTAAACAACAACCTGTTAATTTGGGGTAATAATAATTTGCTGATAAGGCACCGGCAGGAGGCCCGGCGTGGTTTTGAGGCCTGCTAGTGTCGACCCTAATAGGAAAAGGGTCTTGTCTACTGATCCATGATGAGCGCACTATCCGCATGTGGGAAGCGTGTATGGGCGCCCCCCTCAATTTGATTCGATTCGCATCTCGTCCAAATCACCACACTTAGTTCGGGCTTTCCATTTGATGCACGCATATGCAGGTACGAACCCGAGGCCAGGGTGGAATTTTTGTAGTCGGCATTTAGGGCGGCGTGGTCTTCCAGTGCTATGAGGGTCCCCTTTTCTTCGTGGGGCTCGATTAGCCGCGCACGCACAGCACGTGGTGCTTTGGGCTTGATGCGAAGCAGAGTTGAGTTGTGTTGAGTGCCCCGCTTGGTGGGAAAGGCCTTCCCATCTGGCGGGTTATTCTTACGTGTACGGCCAAATTGGTGCACCCCTGCAGGGATAAATCTTCTCGAGAAGCCGTGTTTTCCGCGGTTATGGTTAACTTGGTGAAAGTACTGGCTAACAAGTACTCAGAACAACTTACACCTAAATAATGATAACTTGACTAGTAATAGGCTTATTGACACAACAATTTGATCCATCATTAATCCAACTGGGTGAGTTATCCTCGGATTGCTTCTTTGGATAAGGGGCGAGATCCAGGATGGGTTTGTTTGGTGGTTAGCTATAGTTGGTTACGATACGCTATCTTATCTCTTTCTGTTAGACCGGAAGTTGTAGTTTGTTCTGTAGTTGGTTAGTGCCGCCAGTTGCAGCATCTTTTATATCCATTTCTTCCGTTGATCCCAAGGCATCTGTGCTTGGTGTTGACGGGCTACACTTTGGTGAACTGTGAGTCTTGCTTGCCAGTACGTTTATGTACTGACCCCTTTGGGGCTGTGGTTTCCGCAGACTACGCTTACGAGGATCCAGGTGACGGCTACTACGTGGAGTTTGACGAGGCTGCTGACGAGTAGTTAGCGGACCTGGGCAGGATCCGAGACATCGTGGATGGGCTCCGTTTTCTTTTCACTCCCGGCTTCTTAAGCCTATTTGGATTTGTCTGTACTCAGACCCTTTGAATGTTTCCGCTGAGTTGTAATGATGTTATGTTGGGACATGTGTCCTCTGGATGATTGTATCTGCTATTATCTGCCCTAGTGAGGGCCAGTTGCAACTTATTTCAATCTTTTGTGTCTTAGAGATATGTTATGTTATCATCTTGTTCCAAACCGTTGACGTACCGTGTGTGTATGGTATGAAGTACGTCAATGGTAG
The DNA here is from genome assembly GCA_028641055.1 of Alopecurus myosuroides. Taxonomy (NCBI): domain Eukaryota; kingdom Viridiplantae; phylum Streptophyta; class Magnoliopsida; order Poales; family Poaceae; genus Alopecurus; species Alopecurus myosuroides. The sequence goes on from CM054062.1 coordinate 244,711,279, forward strand.
TGTCCTGATTTCTACGGGATAGTTTACATCGACGGTGAATAGTAAAGATTGGTTGTCACACATAAGTGTTGGCCTACTCGTAAGAGATGCGGGTGCCGGTAAGCCCCGTAATCCAATCAAAATACTGTTCAGTTCATACGGTGAGTATCCTCTAGAAGTCCGGGTGTGACAAATGGTATCAGAGCATGTCTGCCTGTAGGATCCCTTTTACTGGTCGCAGTTGAGTCTAGAAACTATTTTGTAGCTATATAGGAAAAATGAAACGTGAGAGTAGGAATTCTGCCATTTTTCTTCTTTCCCCACCCACCCACCCTTTTCTGGTAAGGAAGTGCAACGTTGATTTCCCTTCTCACCTAAACTTTCAAGTTAGGATTTCACGTATCCTGGTTTCTCAAGGATAGTTATATCTACGAGACCATAGGAATGGAGGTGGTTGTAACATGATTTATCATGTTGCCTACTCATGATTGAGAACGGAGGCGTGTAAGCCCCGGAAGCAAATCCTCTATCCCTTAAGCAGTAGATATTGATCCTTTAGAAGCCCGGATGGGTTTTTCCGTAGTACCTCAGGAGTTTTGGTCTCGTGTTTCCCGTTGTTGTTTCGATATCCTGTTCTTCTCAACATCTTTTCGTCCGTTGAACCTTGTTGTTACTTTCCACTTCAGTTCTTCTACCGGCGTCTAATCAAAACCTCCCAAATCATCTGCAGATGGATCTCAGGTTCTTCCCGCAGGTGGTTCGGATGACTCGTTGTGAGAGCACCGCCGGTTATCCGAAGATGCTGAGAGACATGGTCACTTATCTGGGGTTCCATTGGGCACCAGAGTACCAGGTCTACGAGCAGCAGCGAGAGTTTGACCAGACCTACTACCAGGCTATCGTCTACATTCTGTCAGATGATGGCATGAGCGTTGTCCACCGCTACGAGGCAGTAGGTTCCACAGTGGATATGGCCGTGCAGCAGGCAGCTTACGTGAGTCTCACCGTCCTCCGTGCTGACTACTGGGGGTTTGACGATTCTATCTATCGCCACATCCCCCGTGGTTACATCACTTCAGCGGGAGCTCACTTCACGCTCTACGACAACCTGGATGTCTACGAGCATGATAACACCAGGCTGCACACCACCACCCAGTTTGTGAGGCACAGTGACGCTGTTGCCACCACACTTTCTCAGGAGTTGGCCTCAGTCAGGGAGCAGCTCTACCTTGCTTTGACTCGTCTGTCTACGTACACCACATACTTTGTTGGAGATGAGCGCTTTGCACGTTTCCATCAGACAGTTGGACGTAGTTTGCCAGATGCTGGAGGTTACGAGCCGATCAGAGGTCCACTCCTCAACCTCGGAGCTGGTTACACTGGGATTCCACGCTTTGGAGCACAGGGAGACGACGCTTTCTACTTCACCACACCGAGAGTCGCTCTCAGAGCAGTCCCGATCTACGTGGATCGTCGTTCTACCTACTTCCGTGGGATTCCTCCTCACCGTATCTCTCGTCGTACTACTCACCGCCGTCCTGCGTGATGAGCATGGGAGTACCGATGTATCCATTCATAGCTATGTTTAGTTATCCTTTGGCTTTCGAACCATGTATTGGTCTGTTGGATATTCTGATGTATTTGAACATGTGATGATGTACCTGTTGGTTATCTATTCATGCGTCGGAATAATCTATCTTTCGGTTACCAAGTCTATCCTTTTCTATTGTTGTGCTAAAATGCATGTCTATTCAGGATGCCGCCAACAAGGAGCAACCCGCCTGAACCACCTCCGCTCACGGAGCTGTTGACTCAGATGACTCAGGTCGTGGCTCAGATGGCCCAGATCCAGGCTAACCAGCACAACAACCAGAATGCTCCGCGAGTCAGCATCAAGGAGTTTCTGAGTATGGGGCCGAGAGCTTTCGTGGCAACACGTGAGCCTCTGGATGCTGATGACTGGATCAGGGAGATGGCCAGGGCTCTGGACATTGCTCACGTTGCTGAGGAGGATAAAGTCAAGTATGCCACCTACCTACTGAAGGGTCAGGCAGCTACCTGGTGAGAGAACTACCAGACCATGAGAGCTGGATACCCTATCACCTGGGGTTGTTTCAAGGATGCCTTCCTGAAGCACCACATCCCAGATGGTCTCATGGAAAGGATGCGTGAAGAGTTCTGCTCTCTTAAGCAGGGCAAGCTGGACGTCATTGGCTACCAGAATGAGTTCAATCGCCTCGCTCGTTATGCTGGTGATGAGGTGTCCACTGAGGTCAAAAAGATGGCAAGGTTCCGCCGAGGTTTTAACCCGGAACTGAAGTACGCTCTCACCAACATCAAGTGCAAGGACTTCGAGGAGCTCGTGAACACAGCGCTCAATGAGGAGAATGGGCGCAAGGCGTTCGAAGAGTCGCGCAAGCACTCGCGTGAGGGTGGTTCCTCCTCCAACATGACCACCCCTCCGCAGAAGCGCCGCATCTGGGTGCCAAATGGTGCTGTCACTAGGGCTCCATATGCCCAAGCTTCTCAAGGCTTCGCTTCCCGCCCACCCAACCCAGCTCAGATGCAGGCTCAGAGGTTCTCAATGGGGCAGCCAAGGCCAGATGCACCTCGTGTCGTCACTTGCTACAAATGCAAGCAGACAGGGCACTATGCTGATAAGTGCACTCAGAGGCAGCTACCTCCACCACCTCCTCGCCCCAACACCAACCAGGCAATGGTTCGTGCTCCCCCGGCTAAAGCCTTCAACTCCAACAACAGGCCTGTCGGGAGGACCGCGAGGGTGAATCATATCAAGGCCGACAAAGCTGAGGAAGCTGCTGACGTCGTTCTCGGTACATTCCCCGTAAACTCTAACCCAGCTAAAGTGTTGTTTGATACCGGAGCATCGCATTCTTTCGTGTCAAAGATCTTTGCGACAGCAGTTAAACTACCTTTTGTTGGTTTGGGTTCCCCGCTAGTAGTAAACTCCCCTGGAGCAACTATGCAAACTTCCAAGATCAGTCATGAGAATCAGATTCTAATTGGAGGTCACATATTCCTTGCTTCCCTCATTCTGCTTGGCAATTCTGACATTGATGTCATTCTTGGCATGGATTGGTTGAAGGCCAATAAATCTATGATTGATTGTGCTAAGAAGTCAATAACTCTGTTCCACCCGTCTGGCCAGATAGTCTATTCTCCAAGTGAATCAAGTTCTGTTCAGCTGTACACCCTCGATGCTAAACCTCTACCTCTACTCGAAAATGTTCCGGTGGTTTGTGAATTCCCTGACGTCTTTCCAGAAGAGTTGCCAGGGATGCCTCCGGACAGAGCAGTTGAGTTCGTGATCGAGCTTGAACCAGGTACTACTCCAATCTCTAAGCATCCATACAAGATAGCTCCTCCTGAACTGAAATTGTTGAAGGAGCAAATCGATATGTACATGGAGAAAGGTTACATTCAGCCTAGTTCCTCCGCTTGGGGTTGCCCAACTCTGTTTGTTGCCAAGAAGGATCAAACAAAAAGACTCGTGGTTGACTATTGTCCTCTCAACGAGAAAACAATCAAAAACAAGTATCCAATTCCTCGTATCGATGATCTTTTTGATCAACTTGCTGGAGCCTCAATATTCTCAAAGTTGGACTTGAGGATGGATTACCATCAGATAAAGATCAGAAAGGAAGATATTCCAAAAACAGCTTTCACCACTCGGTACGGTCTATATGAATACACCGTCATGTCATTTGGTCTCACCAATGCACCGGCAACGTTCTCAAGACTCATGAATTCTATCTTCCATGAATACCTCGACAAGTTCGTTGTGGTATATCTCGATGATATTCTAGTCTACTCAAAATCTGAGGAAGAGCATGGAGAACACCTTCGTCTCACTCTCATGAAACTTCGCGAGCATCGTCTATATGCCAAGTTCTCCAAATGTGAGTTCTGGATTCCAGAAGTTGCTTACCTTGGTCATGTCATCTCCGCCAAGGGCATAGCCATTGATCCAGAAAAGGTTAAAGCAATTGTTGATTGGAAACCTCCTAAGACGGTAAAACAACTTAGAAGCTTTCTAGGCTTGGCTAGCTATTGCCGTCGTTTCGTCCAAAACTTTTCCAAGATTGCCAAACCTCTCACTGATCTCACCAAGAAGGACAAGAAGTTCGTTTGGTCTCCACAATGTGATGAAAGTTTCAATCTCCTGAAGACTAAACTCACTTCTACCCCAGTTCTGGTTGGCCCAGATACTACCAAACCTTTCCAGATATTCTGCGATGCATCTCTCCAAGGTCTAGGTGCAGTTCTTATGCAAGAACGTCAAGTTGTGGCTTATGCTTCACGTCAGTTGAACCCACATGAGCAAAACTATCCCACACATGATCTTGAACTTGCAGCAGTTGTGTTTGCCCTCAAGAAATGGAGACAATACTTGTTGGGTAACAAAACTGAAATCTTTTCCGATCATAAGAGTCTGAAATACATCTTCACTCAGCCAGATCTAAACCTCAGGCAAAGGAGATGGATTGAAAAGATTAAAGACTTTGATCTCACCATTTCTTACACTCCAGGCAAGGCTAATGTTATGGCCGATGCTCTCAGTCGCAAGTCATATTGCAATAATCTCATGATCATGGAAAGCCAACCTCCACTTCATGAAGAATTCCAGAAGCTGAACCTTGGTCTTGTTCCTCAAGGCTACCTTGCTAGCTTGACAGCCAGTCCAACTCTCAAGGACAAGATTCGTTCTGAACAACTTCGTGATACTGAAATCAAGAAGATGGTTGAGCACATCAAGGAAGGAAAGGAGAAATTCAAGTCCTTCTCAGTTGATGATAAAGGAACTGTGTTCTTTGAAGGACGCATTGCAGTTCCTCAAGTTCAAAGTCTCAAAGATATCATTCTCAAGGAGGCTCATGAAACTCCTCTTTCCATTCACCCTGGAAGTACAAAGATGTACCAGGATCTTAAGACACTGTATTGGTGGCCTGGCATGAAACGTGAAATTGCTCGATACATTTCTGAATGCGACGTTTGTCAACGTGTTAAGGCAGTCCATCAGAAAACATCCAGTCTACTCCAACCTCTGAAAATCCCTGAGTGGAAGTGGGACATGATTGAAATGGACTTCGTCACTGGTTTTCCAAAGTCCGAGAAGGGCAACGATGCAATCTTCGTTGTTATTGATCGTCTCACTAAAGTAGCTCACTTCTTTGCTGTCAAGGAAACTATCTCAGCTAGCCAGTTAGCAGAGCTCTACACAGCAAGGATCGTTCCTCTTCATGGTGTTCCATTGGAAATAAGCTCAGACCGTGGAAGTATCTTCACTTCTCATTTCTGGAAAAGTTTTCAAGAAGCATTGGGCACCAAACTTCTGTTCAGCACAGCCTATCACCCTCAGTCTCAGGGGCAAGTCGAAAGAGTCAATCAGATTCTCGAGGATATGCTCAGAGCATGTGGTATCTCCTTTGGCATGAAATGGGAGGATTGCCTTCCATATGCTGAATTCTCCTACAACAACAGCTACCAGGCAAGCCTAGGTATGGCACCATTTGAAGCACTGTATGGCCGCAGATGCAGGAGTCCAATCAATTGGTCTGGAGCTGGTGAACATTCACTCTTAGGCCCTGACATTGTTAAGGAAGCCGAGGAGAAAGTTCGTATCATTCGTGACAATCTCAAGATTGCTCAGTCTCGTCAGAAAAGCTACTATGACAGCAAGCACAGGGATATGATCTATGCACCTGGTGACAAGGCATATCTCCGTGTAACTCCCCTCAGAGGCACTCATCGTTTCGGTGTGAAAGGAAAGCTTGCACCAAGATACATTGGTCCTTTCAACATTCTCTCAAGGCGTGCAGAAAATGCTTATCGTCTTGAACTTCCAGAAAAGCTATCCAAGGTGCACGATGTGTTCCACGTGTCACAGCTCAAGAGGTGTTTCAAAGATCCAGATCGTGCAGTTGATCATGATTCCATTGAACTGCAAGATGATCTATCTTATGAGGAGCACCCTGTTCGTATTCTCGATGAGACCGAGCGTAAGACTCGCAACAAGAGCACCAAGTTCTTGAAAGTGCAGTGGTCGCATCATTCCGATAAAGAGGCAACGTGGGAGACCGAAGAGGATCTTCGCAAGAAGTATCCGGACCTTTTCCTTTCTCAGTAGGAATCTCGGGGCGCGATTCCTTCAGGGGGGGGGGCGTTTTGTAACATCCCAAGTATGAAAAACCATCCCCTTAGAATGTTTGTTTCATGTTTATTAAAGTATTGCATCATGTCATCATATTGGTTTCATGTTGTTGCATTTGTTTCTTATTTGATGCATCTGTTTTTCCATGTTTTCCCAATTCAAATTTAAACTTTATTCAAACAATTGTTTCATACTTGCTCTGTTACAACATTTGAAATAAAAATCACAAATAAAAACAACCAATTTGTTTCATTTTATTCCATAGTGATCACTTGTTAAAATGATGGTTTTAAATCAATCATTTAAATTCCAAATCATATTTAAAAATTCAAATCAAGCACCAAACAGCAACCAATTTGAATTCATGCCAATTATAAAAACAAATTTAACCAATGGGTTATAATTAACATAGGGGTTACCCTATTTAAAAGTTGGTTTTTATTAATGATCATTTAATATTAAAATTGCACCCAAATTTGGTTTAAATTCAAACAGCAAACAAATTTCAAACTTTTTGAAAATAAAAGTTAACACCTGTTTGCAAATGACCTAAAAAGGTTACCCTAATTTTTCCAAATTTTTTACTAAGTTTAAACCTATCAAATGCTTCCAATTTCTTTTTCAGCAAAAAAAAAGAAGAGGAAGAAATAAAATTTCAAAAATCAAAGTTTTTGGCGCCAGAGGGGGTGGGCTGCGCCCAGCCCACCTCGCTTCCCTTCTCCTCGCGCAGCAAGCCCAGCCCAATCACTTAAAGTACCGTACCGGTTCGTTTTTTTTCCGTTCGTTCTAATCCGTCGTCCTCCCGCGGTACGGCGTCCATTGGAGACTGCCACGGTGACAGCCATCGCCACCGACGGCATCCACTCGACGTCCGGACCCTATAAGAACCCCTAGGGCTCCGCGCCACCAAACCCTAACCCCAGGTACCCCTATCCCCTCTTTTCCGCCGCCGCCAATCCCTCTCCTCGCCGGATCCCACTCCATGTCCCCCTCGCCGGAGACGAGCACGTCTGAATCCGTCCACGCCGCCGTCACCATGGAGGTCCACTCCCCTACCTAGACACTGAAACCGAAACCTCACTCTCTCCTCGTCCGATTAGACACCAGAGCAGCCCCGGAGACTCTCGGTGCCCTCGCCGCCGTCCACAACCTTATCGCCGTCGAGCTCGTCACGGTCTCTGCAACCCCGACCACGCGGTGAGCCACCGTGGCACCTCTCCCCTCCTGCTCCCTCTCTGTCACGAGTACACACACACGCACACGCATCCGTGCTCCCCTCACGCGAGCACATCGAGCCCATTTCGCCGCGTGCTCGCCGTTGTTCGCCGTCGAACCATCTGTCAGGTTGCAGAAGCAATCGGTCGTCAATTCAAATTCAGTAACGCGCAGATCTGAACTTAACCTCACTGCCTAACTGAACCTGACAAAACGAAGTCGAGTACTGCAGTGGTTGCAGAACAGCGCGCGCGACCGCAGGTCTCGAGTTCGATCCCGAGAACCGTGGATTAAATCCACACCTTTTTGCGCGCGTGGCTGACGGGCAGGACCCACACATCAGTGGCTCACACTGCCACGCACGCGCGCGCGCGCCACGCTGGCCACAGGCCCACGGGGCAGTGGCAGTGGCTAGGTTGCAGTGCGGTAACGATGTTTTCCAGCACGTTTCTGTTTTAAAAACTAAACCTTTTAAATTACAGATTAGTCCTCTGTTTTAAATTGATAATAACTTTCAAAATATAACTCTAAATAATAAAAGTTAAATATGTTTATTGTTCTAAATTAAATTGTCTATCCAACTATGCCATTTGTTTTCTGTTTTGAATTTTCAAAATGCAATTCAAATTTGAATTCAAATAGTTCAATTGTATTTTACAGAAATTCATAACTAAATCATAATAAATCCAAATCATGCAAACAAAATATGTTTTCCATACCATTTTGAACCACCTATTCAAATATAAATTTTGTTTCATGGTTTGAATAATTTAAATTGCCTAAATAATTTAATCCTTATTTAATTCATTTAAATTTGATAAAATCATAACTTGCCCCAAATAAATTATTTTTGAACATGCAAAATATGTTTTCAAACTAGAAAAATATGAACTTTTCAAATATGAGTTGAATTTATGTGTTGAGAAAATAAAATTCAAATATAATTCATGCTTGTTTTAAATTCATTTAAAACTTGTTTAATTTTGCAGGCAAGTTATCACTCACATGAACCATTGTGTTCCTTTCAACATTGGTTACCGATACTTTCCGTTGTCTATTTCTGCTAGCCATATGTATCGTTGCTTCTGTTACGAACCTATCACATGATACCCTGAACCCTGATATTGCCTCACCTCCAGTCCTAAAACCCCGTTGCTTGGGCCCGTGTCTTACTAGCATGCTTAGGGTTGTTTTGGCTCGAGTCTGTTATCAGCTACTTTCTGTTATCATATCTGCTTATATTCTGGGGCTCGATGTTAAACAACAACCTGTTAATTTGGGGTAATAATAATTTGCTGATAAGGCACCGGCAGGAGGCCCGGCGTGGTTTTGAGGCCTGCTAGTGTCGACCCTAATAGGAAAAGGGTCTTGTCTACTGATCCATGATGAGCGCACTATCCGCATGTGGGAAGCGTGTATGGGCGCCCCCCTCAATTTGATTCGATTCGCATCTCCTCCAAATCACCACACTTAGTTCGGGCTTTCCATTTGATGCACGCATATGCAGGTACGAACCCGAGGCCAGGGTGGAATTTTTGTAGTCGGCATTTAGGGCGGCGTGGTCTTCCAGTGCTATGAGGGTCCCCTTTTCTTCGTGGGGCTCGATTAGCCGCGCACGCACAGCACGTGGTGCTTTGGGCTTGATGCGAAGAAGAGTTGAGTTGTGTTGAGTGCCCCGCTTGGTGGGAAAGGCCTTCCCATCTGGCGGGTTATTCTTACGTGTACGGCCAAATTGGTGCAACCCTGCAGGGATAAATCTTCTCGAGAAGCCGTGTTTTCCGCGGTTATGGTTAACTTGGTGAAAGTACTGGCTAACAAGTACTCAGAACAACTTACACCTAAATAATGATAACTTGACTAGTAATAGGCTTATTGACACAACAATTTGATCCATCATTAATCCAACTGGGTGAGTTATCCTCGGATTGCTTCTTTGGATAAGGGGCGAGATCCAGGATGGTTTTGTTTGGTGCTTAGCTATAGTTGGTTACGATACGCTATCTTATCTCTTTCTGTTAGACCGGAAGTTGTAGTTTGTTCTGTAGTTGGTTAGTGCCGCCAGTTGCAGCATCTTTTATATCCATTTCTTCCGTTGATCCCAAGGCATCTGTGCTTGGTGTTGACGGGCTACACTTTGGTGAACTGTGAGTCTTGCTTGCCAGTACGTTTATGTACTGACCCCTTTGGGGCTGTGGTTTCCGCAGACTACGCTTACGAGGATCCAGGTGACGGCTACTACGTGGAGTTTGACGAGGCTGCTGACGAGTAGTTAGCGGACCTGGGCAGGATCCGAGACATCGTGGATGGGCTCCGTTTTCTTTTCATTCCCGGCTTCTTAAGCCTATTTGGATTTGTCTGTACTCAGACCCCTTTGAATGTTTCCGCTGAGTTGTAATGATGTTATGTTGGGACATGTGTCCTCTGGATGATTGTATCTGCTATTCTCTGCCCTAGTGAGGGCCAGTTGCAACTTATTTCAATCTTTTGTGTCTTAGAGATATGTTATGTTATCATCTTGTTCCAAACCGTTGACGTACCGTGTGTGTATGGTATGAAGTACGTCAATGGTAGTGTCCTGATTTCTACGGGATAGTTTACATCGACGGTGAATAGTAAAGATTGGTTGTCACACATAAGTGTTGGCCTACTCGTAAGAGATGCGGGTGCCGGTAAGCCCCGTAATCCAATCAAAATACTGTTCAATTCGTACGGTGAGTATCCTCTAGAAGTCCGGGTGCGACAACACCCAAGACAATGGTAGGGCCCACCTCTTGGCAAGATTCCCCCCGTTCCGTCAGATCCGGAAGTTTCGGGCTATGAGTATCCCTGGAACTCGCGAGAGAGAATCTAACGCCGGTGAAGCCCTAACACAAAGAGTGAGAGGATCTTGGGCATCCAAGACCCATGCCACAGTATAAAAAACATGTTATGTGACACCCTAGGCTTGGGTGGGATTAAGACGCTTTGGAGCTCCTCTCCGGAGAAACCCTAGGCCCGTTAGAGAAAAGGACGGAACTACCGGTCTAGCCCCCTCTACGTGAGCCGGAAGGGGGTAGCAAAGTGGAACCAATTGTTTGGTTGTGTTAGGTTAGTCCCGAGGAACACCCAAGAAAATGTAGGTCCCACCTATTGGCAAGATTCCCCCGTTCCGTCAGATCCGGGAGTTTCGTGCTTTGAGTAGCCCTAGAACCCGCGAGCGAGAATCCGACGCTGGTGAAGCCATAAAAAAAAGATTGAGGCAATATTGGGCATCGAAGACACATTCTACACTATAATACACATGGTATGGAATACCCTAGGCTTGGGTGGGATTCAAACGCTCTAAAGCTCCCCTCCGGAGATACCCTAGGGCCGCTAAAGAAAAGGACGGAATTCTCGTTATAGACCCTCTACGTGAGACGGAAAGGGGTAGCAAACTGGAACTAATTGCTTGCTTGTGTTAGGTTAGGACCAAAGAACACCCAAGACAATGGTAGGACCCACATCGTGGAAATATTCCCCTCGTCCAGTCAGATCCGGGAGTTTCGGGCTCTCAGTATCCTGGAAACCATTAGAGAGAATCTAATGTCGGTGAAGCCCTAACACAAAGAGTGAGGGAATCTTGGGCATACAAGGCGCATGCCACACTCTAAAACACATGGTATGGAAAACCCTTGGTTTGGGTGGGATTCAGACGCTCTGGAACCCCACTCCGGAGAAACCCTAGGCCCGCTGGAGAAAAGGACAGAACTGTCGTTCTGGCCCCTCTACGTGAGCCGGAAGGGGGGTAGCAAAGTGGAACTGATTTCTTGGTTGTGTTAGGTTAGGACCAAAAAACACCCAAGAAAATGGTAGGGCCCACCTATTGGAAACATCCCCCGTTCTCCGTCAGATCCGGGAGTTTCGGGCTATGAGTAGTCTTGGAACCCATGAGCTAGAATCCGACGCCGGTGAAGCCATAACATAGAGAGTGAGGGAATATTGGGCATCCAAGACCCATGCCACACTCTAACACACATGTTATGGAATAACCTAGTCTTGGGTGGGATTCAGACACTCCGGAGCTCCTCTCCGGAGAAACCCTAGGCCCGCTGAAAAAAGGACGGAACTGTCGTTCTGGACCCTCTACGTGAGCCGGAAGGGGGTAGAAAAAGGGTAAATAATTGCTTGGTTCTGTTGGGTTAGTCCAAGGGAACAACCAATACAATGGTAGGTACCACCTCTTGGAAAGATCCCCCCGTTCCATCAGATCCGAGAGTTTTGGTCCCTGAGTAGTCATGCAACAACTAGAGTTTATCTCATGCCGGTCAAGCCCTAACACAAAGAGTGAGGAAATATTGGGCATCCAGGACCCATGCATGCCACACTCTAACACACATGGTATGGCATACCCTAGGCTTGGGTGGGATTCAGACGCTCCGGAGCTCGTCTCCGGAGAAACCCTAGGCCCGTTGGAAAAAAGGACGGAACTGCCGTTCTGGACCCTCAACGTGAGCCGGAAGGGGGTAGCAAAGTCGAACTAATTGCTTGGTTGTGTTGGTTTAGTACCAAGGAACAACCAATACAATGGTAGGGCCCACCTATTGGCAAGATCCCCCCGTTCCGTCAGATCCGGGAGTTTCAGTCCCTGAGTAGTCATGCAACAACTAGAGAGACCGAATCTCACGTTGGTGAAGCCCTAGCACAAAGAGTGAGGGAATATTGTGCATCCAAGGACCATTCCACACTCTTAACAAAAAATTTATGTGATACCCTAGGCTTGGGTGGGATTAATACGCTCTGGAGCTCCTCTCCGGAGATACCTTAGGCCCGTTGGAGAAAAGGACGGAACTGCTGATCTGGCCCCTCTACGTGAGCCGGAAGGGGGTAGCGAAGTGGAACTAATTGCTTGACTGTGTTAGGTTAGGCCAAAGGAACACCCAATACAATGTAGGGCCCACATCTTGTCTAGATTCCCCCCGTTCCATCAGATCCAGGAGTTTCGGGCTGTGAGTAGCCCTGGAACCCGCGAGAGAGAATCCGACGCCGGTGACGAAGGCATAACACAAAGATTGAGGGAATCTTGGTCATTGAAGACACATTCCACAGTATAAGACACATGCATGGTATGGCATACCGTAGGCTTGGGTGGGATTCAGACGCTCTGAAGCTCCTCTCCAGAGATACCCTAGGCCTGCTAAAGAAAAGGACGGAACTATCGATCGTCCTTGCCCCTCTACGTATGCCGAAAAGGGGTAGCAAAGTGGATTTAATTGCTTGATTGTGTTAGGTTAGGCCCAAATAACACCCAAGACAATGGTAGGGCCCACGTCTTGGAAAGATCCCCCCCGTCCAGTCACATCCGGGAGTTTTGGGCGCTGAGTATATCCTGGAACCCACAAGAGAGAATCTGACGCCGGTGAAGCCATACCACGGAGATTGAGGCAATCTTGGGAATCCAAGACCCATGTCACACTCTAACACACATGGTATATGACATACCCTAGGCTTGGGTGGGAATAAGACGCTCTAGAGCTCCTCTCCGAGAAACCCTAGGCCCGTTGGAGAAAAAAGGACGGAACTGCTGTTATGGACCCTCTACGTGAGCCGGAAGGGGGTAGCAAAGTGGAACTAATTGCTTGGTTGTGTTAGGTTAGGCCCAAGGAACACCCAAGACAATGGTAGGGCCCACATATTGGAAAGATCCCCCCGTTCTCCGTCAGATCCGGGCTATGAGTAGTCCTGGAACCCACGAGAGAGAATCTGACGTCGGTGAAGCCATAACACAGAGAGTGAGGGAATATTGGGCATCCAAGACCCATGCCACACACTAACACACATGGTATGTCATACCCTAGGCTTGGGTGGGATTCAGACGCTCCAGTGCTCCTCTCCGGAGAAACCCTAGGCCCGTTGGAGAAAAAAGGACGCAATTGTTGTTTTGGACTCTACGTGAGCCGGAAAGGGGTAGCAAAGTGGAAATAATTGCTCGGTTGTGTTAGGTTAGGCCCAAGGAACAACCAAGACAATGGTAGGGCCCACCTCTTGGAAAGATTCCCTCCGTTCTGTCAGATCCGGGAGTTTCGGGCTGTTTGTAGTCCTCGAACCCACGAGAGAGAATCTGACGTCGGTGAAGCCATAACACAGAGATTGAGGCAATATTGGGAATCCAAGACCCATGTCACACTCTAACACACATGGTATGACATAACCTAAGCTTGGGTGGGATTAATTCACTCTAGAGCTCCTCTCCGGAGAAACCCTAGGCCCGTTGGAGAAAAAAGGACGGAACTGCTATTCTGGACCCTCTACGCGAGCCGAAAGGGGGTAGCAAAGCAGAACTAATTGCTTGGTTGTGTTAGGTTAGGCCCAAGGAACACCCAAGACAATGGTAGGGCCCACCTCTTGGCAAGACTCCCCCCCGTTCTCCGTCAGATCCGGGAGTTTCGGGCTATGAGTACTCCTGGAACCCACGAGAGAAAATCCGACGCCGGTGAAGCCATAACACAGAGAGTGAGGGAATACTGGGAATCCAAGACCCATGCCAAACTCTAACACACATGGTATGGCATACCCTATGGTTGGTTGGGATTCAAACGCTCCAGGGCTCCTCTCCGGAGAAACCCTAGGCTCGTTGGAGAAAAAAGGACGGAACTGTTGTTCTGGACCCTCTACGTACGTGAGCCGGAAGGGGGTAGCAAAGTGGAACTAATTGCTCGGTTGCGTTAGTTTAGGCCCAAGGAACAACCAATACAATGGTAGATCCCACCTATTGGAAAGATTCCCTCCGTTCCGTCAGATCCGGGAGTTTCAGGCTGTTTGTAGTCCTCGAACCCAGGAGACTGAATCCGATGCCGGTGAAGCCATAACAAAGAGAGTGAGGGAATATTGGACATCCAGGACCCATGCCACATTCTAACACACATGGTACGGCATACCCTAGGCTTGGGTGGGATTCATACGGTCTGGAGCTCCTCTCCGGAGAAACCCTAGGCCCGCTGGAAAAAAGGACGGAACTGCCGTTATGGAACCTCTACGTGAGCCGAAAGGGGGTAGCAAAGTGGAACTAATTGCTTGGTTGTGTTGGTTTAGACCCAAGGAACAACCAAGACAATGGTAGGGCCCACCTCTTGGCAAGATCCCCCGGTTCAGTCGGATCCGGGAGTTTCGTTCATGCAAGAACTAGAGAGAATCTCACGCCTGTGAAGCCCTAACCCAAAGAGTGAGGGAATATTGTGCATCCAAGTCCCATTCCACCCTATAACAAACATTTTATGTTATACCCTAGGCTTGGGTGGGATTAAGACGCACTAGAGCTCCTATTCGGAGAAACCCTAGCCCCATGGAGAAAAGGACGGAACTGCCGATCTGGCCCCTCTATATGAGCCGGAAGGGGGTAGCAAAGTGGAACTAGTTGCTTGGTTCTGTTAGGTTAGGCCCAAGGGAACACCAAATACTATGGTAGGGCCCACCTCTTGGAAATATTCCCCCCCCCCGTTCCTTCAGATCCGGGAGTTTTGTGCTTTGAGTATATATAGCCCTGGAACCCGCGAGAGAGAATCCGATGCCAGTGCAGCCATAACACAAAGATTGAGGCAATCTTGGTCATCAAAGACACATGCAACACTATAAGACACATGGTATGTGATACCCTAGGCCTGGGTGGGATTAAGACGCACTGGAGCTCCTCTCCGGAGAAACCCTAGCCCCTGGAGAAAAAGGACGAAACTGCCGATCTGGCCCCTCTCTACGTGATACGGAAGGGGGTAGCAAAGCGGAACTAATTGTTTGGTTCTGTTAAGTTAGGCCCAAGGAACACCCAAGACTATGGTAGGGCCCACCTGAAAGTGCACTATGGTCAACTAGAGGGGGGGTGAATAGGTTGACTACCAATTTTTCTTTTTCTTTTCCTTTTAAGGGACTTAGTAAGATAAGATACGATTCTCTAGATGTGCAACTAAGTGAACAACCTATGTGAAGAGAGTAGTATGCGCAACGGAAGTAAAGCGTAAGATAGTAAAGCAAACAACAAGTGTAAACAAGGAGACAAGGATATGTTTCACCGTAGTTCCTTCTCAAAGAGAAGTACGTCTACGTTGGAGAGGTGGGGAGCCACCTAGGCGCTCCTCAATAGCACGGTTGTGCACACCTTGTTCTCCTTGAGCTTCTCCGGTGAGGGAGATGCTCGTTTCCACTATGAGGTCGACTTGAAGGTGTTGACCAAACCTTTACAAGGGCTTGAGGTCACTCCACAAGGATGGAGGCTCTCAAGCAATCCGTAGCTTCTTGCAACAAGGTGGAAACTACAAGCACGAGATCTACTAAGGTTTCTAGGCCTCAAGTAGGATTCTAGATCTACTAGGTTGTGGTGGATGGATTTGAGATTCCTTTGGTGGAAGTGTGGATCTAGGTCTCCTCTAGCTCTCCACCAAGTTTGGGAGTGATTGGGTGGACGGAGAGGGAGATCTAAGAGGTTGAAGCTTTCATTAATGGCTAGGAGAGAGAGTGGGAAAAGCTTGGCATTTATGAGGTAGGTGAAGGGGTATTTATACTCTTGGCCACGAAGTAGCCGTTTGCAGTCCAGAGCACCGGAGGCTCCGGTGGTTTCACCGGAGGCTCCGGTGGGTCTTCTTTGCACTGCGCAGTTGCGCAGTGCCTTATCCTTTGCGCGCTGCTGAGGAGGCCGGAGGCTCCGGTGGATCGAGCGGAGGTTCCGCCCACCGGACCCGCACCGGAGGCTCCGGTGGAACCTCCGCCACTTTCCAACAGAAGGGGTGCCAGGCGGAGCTAGCACCGGACCCTTCACCGGAGTCCATTTGCCCTAGGGCCAGGGGGCCACCGGATGTCCACCGGAGCCTCCGGTGGAACCTCCGCCACTTTCCAACAGAAGGGCATTTTGGCGGAGGGACCACCGGATGCGCACCGGAGCCTATTTGCTCACAGGCTGAGTGGCAGCAGCGGGCTGAGCCTTCGGTGGATTCACCGGAGCCTCCGGTGGATTTACCGGAGCCTCCGGTGGGTTCACCGGAGCTTCCGCCCCTGCATATTTTGGCTCCCTGGCATCCTTTCTCTTAGCACTTTTCGAATATATCAAGCATTAGCCCCATAGATATAGTGAACCTAATAACCTGGGCATTTTCATCATTTGAACAAACATTAGATCCAACAATTATGTTGTCATATAATTACCAAAACGGACGATGATCTTTCAATCTCCCCCTTTTTGGTAATTGATGACAACATAATTATTTGCATGATTACGGACTCAATATGAACGGAGCTCCCCCTAAAGATATGCTCCTTTCATATTGAGATCACTAAGACATGATATAAACTAATAATATGACAATGATAACACATAGCACACATATCACATAGATAATATGAAACGAGGTTCACACATGATCACAATATAGCGAGGTTCACGATAGATACGAATAAGATAAACAACCGAAGTTCCAAATAGTTCAAATCAAATTCCCTCAAGCAAAAGAGAGATGCAAATCAAAGAAAGCTTGAGGGACCATGCAAATGCCCGTTGCCTAATATATCTTTCTCCCCCTTTGGCATCAAGATACCAAAAGAGGGAGAGCCAAGTGCTAACGCCCCAAATCATTCGGAGGATGTGGGAGATGCTTCCGGAGCCGGGGAGGGAACACGGTGAGAACTAGTGGCTTCGTCTCCTTCTTCCTCGGACCATTCAATGAGCTTGCCCTTGGAGTCCTTAGCTTGCCAAGCATCCCAATCTGTGATGCTATCAAGAACCGGGGATTCAATGGAGAGACCCTCTTCACGGAGACGTTCACGAGATGCTTGAGCCTTTTTACGTGCCTTGAGTTCCGCATCATAATGTGCCTCCCATTGATGTTGCTCAATCTTTTTGTTCAAGCAAAATACTTTCTTGAGAGCCCGAGCCATCCATTTGAAGGCATTGCTAGAAGGAGGGGGTTGAGATGGACCCTCGGCTTCCTCTTCCTCATCCACAATGATGCGAGGCCGAGCCTTGTGCTTGCGAACAGCTGGAGTGGGATGCACAACGGGCTCGGTGTGATTCTTCATGAGAAGCCTCTTTTCCGTATGAGAGATCCAAAGAGAATCATCCAAAGGATCATCCGGAAACCTAGCATTCCACACCTTCAATATGATCTTCATGATGAAAGGACCAAAACAAGAATTCCTTCGGTTGGCAATGACATGCCACAACTCGTTCCAAATGTAGTCAAGGACATCAAGCTTGCGAGGAGTGGCATCCATACGGTATTGATGAGTAAGAAGCAACAAGTTCTTCATGAAACCTTGAATCTCATCCACATTGCCCGCCTTTGGATTGATAGTCTCTCTATAGACTCGTAACATGATGTCATAAGTGGGAAAGAGACCCTTGACGAAACCCACGGCATATTTCTTCCAATGATAGAGGGGAGTGAGGTCATCCTTTGAATTATCTTGAGCGGAGTGAACTCGAAACCATCCATTAGCAAATTCTTCTCCGTTGGCAAAAGGACCAAAATCTGGGTAGCCACCAAGAAGAGTGCCAACATCCTTCCAAGTGATGTCAAGTTGTTTGTCCTTGGTCATCCAAATGAGGTGGCGGTTGGTCTCATTGCCAAGATGAACTGTGGCAAGGAACTGACAGACGAGCTCTTCATCAAAGTCTTGTTGAAGGGTGATAATGGGACAGAGACCAAACTTCTCAATGATCTCAAGGGCCTCCCCAAAGTACTTGTGATTGCGTTCCATGTGACCAATACTTATAGCATGTTGGGGAACAACATTTTCCTTGGGCTTCCTCATCAAGATCTCCCTGAATATCTGTCCTTGGAAGGCGGTGTGAAAACGCGGATCCTTGCCCCGGAATTGGGGCATTTGGCGGTCACGGGCAATGACATATGGATTTTCCCTTCTTTCCTTTATAAATGTCGCATCGGACATCTTGGATGCGGTTGGTGCGGTGTTCTTCCTTGGCAAGGTCTTCTCGGGAGCCGGAAATCTCTTGCGCTTGCCTTGAGTACGGTCAAGTTCCTCTTGAATTTCATCCACGGGTTGTGGCTTGCGGCGGCCCGTGGACTTGTACCTTAGTCCTTTCCCTTTGGAGCCGGAAGCATCTAACATAAAAATCGAGAAGAGCATGAAGAACGAGTAAAGCTCGAGTCAAATAAGACACGCACAAACCAAAGAACCAAGATATTCATGGTGTTAGGGTTGAATAATCTAGGGTTAGGGCAAACTTCCCATAGAACCGCAACGATTCAAGCCTAACATGCATTATCTAGGTTGCTAGGGTGAGTACTTGAGAAAATCCACTCCTAAAACTCCAAAACCACAAATCTAGAAGGCTAGAACATGAACTCCTATGCATCTCATCCATCAACTAGATGAGAGAGAGAGAGAGCACATACCGGCTTCATCCATGGTGGAGAAAGGAGGAGGGAAGGTTCCCGGGGCGTCCCTAGGCAAGGAGGAGGTCTCCCCGCGGTGGAGCACCCGAATCCGGCGGCGGTGAGCTTGGGGGCGGCGGCGGTTTGAGAGGAAGAAGATGGGGGCGTGGGGGGAAAATGAGATTGGATCTCACTTACCCCCGTGCGCCCCAATCTTATCCGCAGTGATTTTTCCGCCGGCGGAGCCTCCGGTGGTTTCACCGGAGCCTCCGCTCCCGCCAGCGGAGCCTCCGGTGGAATCACCGGAGCCTCCGCCCCTGTCCCAAAACTTTAGGTTTTGGCCCGCTGAGCCACAGGGACCCAGCGGAGCCTCCGGTGAGGTTCCGGTGGACAGACCCGGCGGAGCCTCCGGTGGATTCACCGGAGGTTCCGCCCAGATGAATTTCAGCGCGCCGAGATTGGAAAAACTCGAGCAATACTATAAGAGCAACGGTTTGGGCAAGTGGGGTTGGGTTGGAAAAACGTTACTGTCATACGAGAGACATTGCTCGACGGGGTTCGCAAGAACCATAAAACAAGTGAAAAACCGAACCCGTACGAGTTGTCAAGATGAGGATATAAAGTGAGAAAATGATCAAAAACACCTCAAGGGTTGGTGGCCGAGGCCACCATGTTTGAGTGTGTAACTTGGCACCGCGAAGATATATCTTGGGTCCAAAATTACTACTCACAATTAAGCACAATGAGTCACAAATTGACTAGATATGCAATGATTGATTGATTTTCGCATAATAAAAGGAGTGCATACTCATGAGTTGAGTAGCGCTCCCCCTATATCCATGCCTACACCTAGACTAGATAGCAAGTATAATGAGGGTAGATATGCAAGGTTTCAAGTGAAGTTGGAGGAATCGATGACATTTAGTTCATTCCTCAAAGCTCGAAATCTTGGTTCATCAAGGGCCTTCGTGAAAATATCGGCAAGTTGATCCGTGGTGGAGACATAAGAGAGATCAATATCACCTTTCTCAACATGATCCTGAATAAAGTGATGACGAATCTCAATATGCTTCGTCTTGGAGTGAAGAACCGGGTTGTAGGCGATCTTGATAGCACTCTCATTGTCACAAAGAAGAGGCACCTTGTCAAAATGAATACCATAATCCTTCAAGGTTTGCCTCATCCATAGCAATTGGGCACAACAACTTGCCGCGGAGATATACTCGGCCTCGGTGGTGGAGAGAGCAATACAATTTTGCTTCTTGGAAGACCAACAAACCAAGGAGCGGCCAAGAAATTGGCAACCCCCGGATGTGGACTTCCTATCCGTCTTCTCTCCCGCATAATCCGCATCCGAGTAACCAATGAGCTGAAAGCTTGAACCCTTGGGGTACCAAAGACCGAAGTTTGGGGTATGAACTAGATATCGAAAGATTCGTTTCACGGCTTCCAAATGACTTTGCCTCGGAGAGGCTTGAAACCTTGCACATTTACCTACGCTATACATGATATCGGGTCTAGATGCACAAAGGTAAAGCAAAGAGCCAATCATGGAGCGGTATACCTTTTGATCTACCTCTTTCCCATTAGGGTCGGGTTTCAAGTCGGTGGTTGTGGACATAGGGGTCTTCATAGGTTTGGCATCATTCATATTAAATCTCTTGAGCATGTCTTGAGTATATTTGGCTTGTTTGATGAAGGTTCCTTCATAATATTGATTCACTTCGAAGCCAAGAAAGAACTCCAACTCTCCCACCATAGACATCTCAAACCTATCGGTCATAAGCTTGCAAAACTCCTCATTGAACAAGGTGTTAGTAGACCCAAAAATGATGTCATCCACATAGAGTTGGCATATGAACAAGTCACCTCCAACCGTCTTGGTAAAGAGGGTGGGATCGATTAAACCAACATTAAACCCGCGATCTACTAGAAACTCTTTAAGGTGCTCATACCACGCACGTGGAGCTTGTTTAAGTCCATAGAGCGCCTTATCAAGTTTATAGACATGATCGGGGTGGTTGGGATCCTCGAAACCCGGAGGTTGCTTGACATATACTAACTCATTAATGGGACCATTAAGAAAAGCACTTTTCACATCCATTTGTTGTAATTTGAAGTTATGATGAGATGCATAGGCAAGTAAGATACGAATGGATTCAAGGCGAGCTACGGGGGCAAAAGTTTCACCGAAATCGATACCTTCGACTTGAGAAAAACCTTGGGCCACCAATCTTGCCTTGTTGCGAATGACAATACCATCTTTGTCTTGCTTGTTCTTGAACACCCATTTGGTACCAATGACATTTTTGCAATCCTTGGGTCTTGGCACTAATTTCCACACCTTGTTGCGCTCGAAGTTATTGAGTTCATCATGCATGGATTCAAGCCAATCTTGATCTTCGAGAGCTTCATATACCTTCTTGGGTTCAATGAAGGAGACAAATGCATGAGCCTTGCTAAAATCCGCCAATTGCCTTCTAGTGACCACTCTTCCACGAACTTGACCAAGAATCATGTCCTCCGTATGACCCGCTCGTTCAAGATTCTCTTGCCTTCTCTTTGCTCTTCGAGCCAATATCTCCTCCAAAGATTCCTTGGATATGGATTGAGAATCACCTTCTTCATCGGAGACATGTCCATCTTCATTTTGTCCTTGATCAATAATGGGTGATGAATCACCACTAGGTTGAGCATTCTCAACAATAATAGAATCTTGATCATGATTTAGGTGTGTTGCTTGGCCTTGTTCATTAGCTTGGCCTTGATCGTTAGCTTGAGGGCTTGGTGCATCTTGTTGGATTGCTTGATCATCAATGGGTGTAGACAATGGCTCCACTTGAGTGGGGCATAGTCCTTCTCCCTCCGTCATCCGGTGTCCCTCAATGGGGATTATTTCACCAATCCCCATTCTTCTTATGACGATGGGAGGAATTGCATCTCCTACAACACCATGATCTATACGCCCCCCTTGGGAGCCATTATCCTCATCAAACACCACGTCTATAGCTTCTTCAACTTGTCCGGTGGACTTGTTGTAGACTCTATAGGCGTGAGCGTTTGTGGCATAACCAACAAAAATGCCCTCATAAGATCTAGTCTCAAATTTTGACAACCGTTTACCTTTCTTGCGAATGAAGCACTTGCAACCGAAGACCTTGAAGTAAGATACATCCGGTTTCTTACCCGTGAGAATCTCATAGGGGGTCTTGTTCAAGATCTTGCGAAGATATAACCGGTTGGTGGCGTGACATGCGGTGGAGACGGCTTCGGCCCAAAAGTTATAGGGAGAAGAGAACTCCGCAATCATAGTTCTAGCCGCATCCATCAAAGTCCGGTTCTTTCTCTCCGCAACACCATTTTGTTGAGGGGTATAAGGAGTGGAGTATTGATGAGCAATGCCCTCTTCACTAAGAAAACCCTCAACGGTGTAGTTCTTGAACTCCGAGCCATTATCACTCCGGATAGCCAATATGGTAGCATTGTGTTGACGCTCAACTAGAGTGATGAACTCGATGACTCTACTTTGAGTTTCACTTTTCCTCTTGAAGAAATACACCCAACAATATCTTGAATAGTCATCCACAATTACCAAACAATACTTCTTTCCTCCGAGACTATCATAGGATAGTGGACCAAAGAGATCTAAGTGAATGAGCTCGAGAATTCTTGTAGTGGAGATAGATGTCTTGGTTGGGTGTTGTTCTCCATGTTGCTTCCCAAAGGTGCAAGAGCTACACACACGATCTTTAGCAAATTTAGCTTTGGTTAGTCCTAGAACGTGATTGCCACTTTGGAGATCATGCAACATTCTCATATTGGTGTGGGCTAGTCGGCGATGCCAAAGCCATCCCACATCAACTTTAGCCATTAGGCATGTCGCGGCACACATGTCTTCCTTAGAGAAGTCCACTACATACATGCCGTTCTCGACAAACCCAACAAAGGCTACTTTAAGAGATGTCTCCCAAGTGACAATCACACTCTCTTTATTAAAGAACGAGGTGAAACCACAATTCGCAAGTTGAAGAACGGACATCAAATTATAGCCAAGGGACTCAACAAGGAGAACATTCTCAATTGATAAATCATTTGAGATTGCTACCTTGCCTCGTCCCAATACCTTAAGCTCGGACTTATCACCAATAGCGACGCAATTGAGATGAGGTAGAGGAGGTTCAAGATTGCTTATTGCGTCAAGGCTTCCGGTCATATGTTGGGATGCACCACTATCCACTGTCCATTTGTTAGACCCGGAAGCATTTCCCTACAAGAGATCAATTTCTTGATTTAGGTACCCATCCTTCAATGGGTCCTCTTTTGTTAGTAACAAGGGTCTTAGGAACCCAAATAGTCCAATGATAATCATCACCATAAGAAGTACCAACGTATTTAGCATAAACATGTCCATCCCTAGATTTCATAAGAACATAAGATGGATTATATTTTCCGGCGAAATCATTATGAGTGATGCTCCCCCTAGAGGTATCACCACCCATAATGGCGTTGGTCTCCTTTTCTTTGGTCACCTCACCCTCTTTTACAAAAACAACATTTTGAGGGGGAGAGGTGACATTCTTGGATGTCTTCTTTGACTTGGAAATAAACCCAAGTCCCTCTTTACCTTTCTTGGCACCTTGAGAGCTTATTGCATCGTTGAGAATTCTTTCCTTCCCTACATTGTTAGTCGTAGAGGAAGAGGTAGGTGCAATAACAACGCTATTTGATGAAGATGCAACATGCTTATTTGATTGTTGAGCTAGAAGCTTGATTCGAGACTTGGCAAGTTTGTCATGAATTTCCTTAAGAGATTTAAACTCTTCTTTTAGTTTGTCATGTTCCTTGTCAAGTTTTTCATGAGCTATTCCTAGCTTCAACTCTTCCTCTTCAAATTCTTTAAGCAAAACAAGAGATTTGGCATGTTCTTTCTTAAGTTTGGCAAGAGATTTTTCATTGTCTTTCCTAAGCTTAGAAACACTAATAGCATAAGAGTCTTGTAAACTAGATAGTCTTTCTTCAAGAGAGGCTCTCATGGATCTCTCCTTTTCGAGAGCCTTAATTAGTTCACCATCATGATTCTCATTGGTACCACCATGATTCTCCAAGGTCATGATGATTTCCTCCTTCTCATCAATGAGAGAGTTGGCTTCATCAAGTTGCCTTAGGAGAGTTTTTACCTTTTCTTTAGTTTCACCTTCAAGACTACTCAACCAAGACCCTAGGTTCTTGGCCTCCTCATCTTCACCAATGTTTTCAACACAATCCAATAATGAGGGAGAGGTAGTGTTAATAGACTTGGAGGTGGAAGTTATTACCGCGGTGGCTTTTGCCATGAGACATGTAGGTCGGATCGATGTCTTCTCATTGGGAGATTCAAATAGAGAGACCGATGAAGAGGAAGTGGTAGCTATGGCGACGTGGGCAACACCTACGACTTCATCTTCTCCTTCATCTCCGGAGTAGTATGTCTCCAATGTGGGGCCTTCTTGAACATATAGAGCCCTTGGAACCCTTCTAGCGAGGTTCTTGTTTTGTGGAGCTTTGTTCTTGTCCTTGCGAACAAGCTTCCCTTCATTCTCTTCTCTTGGCTCAAAGGGACACTCCTTGACGAAGTGGTTTGCACTTCCACAATTATAACATGTCCTTGGCCGTTCCCCTTTCTTCCTAAAGATCTTGTTCCTTGAAGGTCTTGGGGCACCGGCTTTGTGAGCCTCCCATCTCTTCCAATACCCTTGCATGGCAAGAGCAATACATTTATGGGCACCCTTGTATGTATCCTCATAGTCCTCGTCATCATCATCATCATCATAATCAACTTCTTCAATCTTGGCCATTGCTCTAGACTTCAAGGCAAGGTTGGGAGACTTTCCATGTCCTCTAGAGCGAGCAAGAGCATCATCCGCACTTTTGTGAGATAGGGATATGGCAATGAACTCACTTAGCACTCCAATGGAGTTAAGGGAGTTGTAGTCGGATCTTGTTCGAATGCTAGTGGAGAGGTTCTTCTCAAATGGAGTTATGGCCTTGACGAACTTCCTCTTGATCCATTCATCCGAGATTTCCTCTTTCCCAAAATCTCTTAGTTGATTGCCAAGAGTGACAACTCTTCTATATAGCTCCTCGGGACTCTCGTCTTCAAGCATGACGAAGTTCTCGGACTTGTCGAGAGCAACATCATATTTTGATGATTGAATGCTAGCATTTCCTTGGAACAAGGAGTCAAGTTTATCCCATGCTTCCTTGGCGGTCTTCAAGCCGCGAATGTGCTCAAGATGTTCTCTTGGGAGAGCCTTTTGGATAGTCACAATAGCGGTCTTGTTGAGTTGGAACTCCACGTCCTCTCTTGGGGTCAAGTTGTTTGGATCATGAGGGTGGAATCCATGAACAACGCTTCTCCATAGAGCGGTGCAACAACCTGAAATATGAGACTCCATATCGAACTTCCATGATGAGAATTCGTTAGTGTTAAGCATGGGAGGATTTCCAACATTAACCATGTGTGGTATTGTAGCAATAGGGTGGATAGAATCGTAATTGGGAGGCGGTGGAACTTTAGAGTTAGACCCCGAACCGTTAGCCGATTGAGACTTGGAGCCCTCGGAGTTCCCACTACTCTTAGCCTTTTTATCGGCTTTTGCTTTGGCTTTCGCCTTAGCTAAAGCGATGTTAGCTTCCATTTCATCAATGTACGGAATGGATTCTTCATCCGAGCTAACATCGTTGGTAGTGAGAGGTGCTTCCTCGGACTCCTTGGTTCTCCCCATCAATACCTCCATCATTTTCTTGATGCTAGAAACCTCCGTACTGACAGTAGAGCTAACCTTAGACATTTCGGCTTGGAGGATTCCAACCGAGTCTTGTAGGTTAGATATACTGTCGGACATCTTGGAGATTTCCGCACTAGAACTACCGGGGGTATTTTCATCGACCATTGTACTCTTAGGCGGTTAAGCCCTTAGTAAGAGCCGAGGCTCTGATACCAATTGAAAGTGCACTATGGTCAACTAGAGGGGGGGGTGAATAGGTTGACTACCAATTTTTCTTTTTCTTTTCCTTTTAAGGGGCTTAGTAAGATAAGATACGATTCTCTAGATGTGCAACTAAGTGAACAACCTATGTGAAGAGAGTAGTATGCGCAACGGAAGTAAAGCGTAAGATAGTAAAGCAAACAACAAGTGTAAACAAGGAGACAAGGATATGTTTCACCGTAGTTCCTTCTCAAAGAGAAGTACGTCTACGTTGGAGAGGTGGGGAGCCACCTAGGCGCTCCTCAATAGCACGGTTGTGCACACCTTGTTCTCCTTGAGCTTCTCCGGTGAGGGAGATGCTCGTTTCCACTATGAGGTCGACTTGAAGGTGTTGACCAAACCTTTACAAGGGCTTGAGGTCACTCCACAAGGATGGAGGCTCTCAAGCAATCCGTAGCTTCTTGCAACAAGGTGGAAACTACAAGCACGAGATCTACTAAGGTTTCTAGGCCTCAAGTAGGATTCTAGATCTACTAGGTTGTGGTGGATGGATTTGAGATTCCTTTGGTGGAAGTGTGGATCTAGGTCTCCTCTAGCTCTCCACCAAGTTTGGGAGTGATTGGGTGGACGGAGAGGGAGATCTAAGAGGTTGAAGCTTTCATTAATGGCTAGGAGAGAGAGTGGGAAAAGCTTGGCATTTATGAGGTAGGTGAAGGGGTATTTATACTCTTGGCCACGAAGTAGCCGTTTGCAGTCCAGAGCACCGGAGGCTCCGGTGGTTTCACCGGAGGCTCCGGTGGGTCTTCTTTGCACTGCGCAGTTGCGCAGTGCCTTATCCTTTGCGCGCTGCTGAGGAGGCCGGAGGCTCCGGTGGATCGAGCGGAGGTTCCGCCCACCGGACCCGCACCGGAGGCTCCGGTGGAACCTCCGCCACTTTCCAACAGAAGGGGTGCCAGGCGGAGCTAGCACCGGACCCTTCACCGGAGTCCATTTGCCCTAGGGCCAGGGGGCCACCGGATGTCCACCGGAGCCTCCGGTGGAACCTCCGCCACTTTCCAACAGAAGGGCATTTTGGCGGAGGGACCACCGGATGCGCACCGGAGCCTATTTGCTCACAGGCTGAGTGGCAGCAGCGGGCTGAGCCTCCGGTGGATTCACCGGAGCCTCCGGTGGATTTACCGGAGCCTCCGGTGGGTTCACCGGAGCTTCCGCCCCTGCATATTTTGGCTCCCTGGCATCCTTTCTCTTAGCACTTTTCGAATATATCAAGCATTAGCCCCATAGATATAGTGAACCTAATAACCTGGGCATTTTCATCATTTGAACAAACATTAGATCCAACAATTATGTTGTCATATAATTACCAAAACGGACGATGATCTTTCACCACCTCTTGGCAAGATTCCCCCAGTTCCGTCAGATC
The DNA here is from genome assembly GCA_028641055.1 of Alopecurus myosuroides. Taxonomy (NCBI): domain Eukaryota; kingdom Viridiplantae; phylum Streptophyta; class Magnoliopsida; order Poales; family Poaceae; genus Alopecurus; species Alopecurus myosuroides. The sequence goes on from CM054062.1 coordinate 244,738,372, forward strand.
CGGGAGTTTCGGGCTCTGAGTAGCCCTGGAACCGGCGAGAGAGAATCCGACGCCGGTGAAGCCCTAACACAAAGAGAGAGGGAATCTTGGGCATCCAAGACCCATGCCACTCTCCAGTAAACATGTTATGTGATACCCTAGGCTTGGGTGGGATTAAGACACACCGGAGATCCTCTTCGGAGAAACCGTAGGTCAGTTGGAGAAAAGGACGAAATTGCTGATCTGGCCCCTCTAGGTAAGCCGGAAGGGGTAGCAAAGTGGAACTAATTGCTTGACTGTGTTAGTTTAGGCCCAAGGAACAACGAATACAATGTAGGTCCCACCTCTTGGCAAGATTCTCCCTGTTCCGTCAGATCCAGGAGTTTCGGGCTCTCGGTATATATAGCCCTGGAACCCGCGAGCGAGAATCCGATGCCAGTGAAGCCATAACACAAAGATTGAGGAAATCTTGGTCATCTAAGACACATGAAACACTATAAGACAAATGGTATGGCATACTCTAGGATTGGGTGGGATAAATACGCTCCGAAGCTCCTCTCCGGAGAAACCCTAGGCCCATTGGTGAAAAAAGGACGGAACTGCTGTTCTGGACCCTCTACGTGAGCCGGAAGGGGTAGCAAAGTGGAACTAATTGCTCGGTTGTGTTAGTTTAGGCCCAAGGAATAACCAAGACAATGGTAGGCCCACCTATTGGCAAGATTCCCTCCGTTCCGTCAGATCCGGGAGTTTCGGGCTGTGAGTAGTCCTTGAACCCACGAGAGAGAATCCGACGCCGGTGAAGCCATAACACAAATAGTGAGCGAATATTGGGCATCCAGGACCCATGCCACACTCTAACACACATGGTATGTCATACCATAGGTTTGGCTGGGATTAAGATGCTCTGGAGCTCCTCTCCGGAGAAACCCTAGGCCCGTTAAAAAAAAGGACATAACCGCCATTCTGGACCCTCTACGTGAGCCGGAAGGGGGTAGCAAAGTGTAACTAATTGCTTGGTTTTGTTTTGTTAGGCCCAAGGCACGCCCCAAGACAATGGTAGGGACCACCTCTTGGCAAGATACCCCCCCCCCCCGTTCTCTGTCAGATACGGCAGTTTTGGTCCGTGAGTAGTCCTGTAACAACCAGAGAGAATCTGACGCCGGTGAATCCCTAACACAAAGAGTGAGGGAATCTTGGGCTTCCAAGACCCGTGCCACACACTCTAACAAACATGTTATGTGATACCCTAGGCTTGGGTGGGATTAAGACGCTCTGGAGCTCCTCTCCGGAGAAACCCTATGCCCGTCGGAGAAAAGAACGGAACTGCCGATCTTACCCCTCTACGTGAGCCGAAAAGGGGTAGCAAAGTGGAACTAATTGTTTGGTTGTGTTAGGTTAGGACCAAGTAACACCCAAGACAACGTTGGGTCCCACCTCTTGGCAAGATTTCCCAGTTCCCTCAGATCCAGGAGTTTCGGGCTCTGAGTAGCCTTGGAACCCGCGAGAGAGAATCCGGCACCGGTGAAGCCATAACACAGAGAGGGAGGTAATATTGGGAATCCAAGACCCATGCCACACTCTAACACACATTATATGGCATACCCCAGGTTTGTGTGGGGTTCACACGCTCCGGAGCCTCTCTGCGGAGAAACCCTAGGCCCGCTGGAGAAAAGGACGGAACTGCCGTTTTGGACCCTCTATGAGCCGGAAAGGTGGTAGAAAAGTGGAACTAATTGCTCGGTTGTGTTCGATTAGGCCCATGGAACACCCAAGACAATGGTAGGGCCTAGCTATTGGTGACATTCCGCCCGTTCCTTCAGAACCGGGAGTTTCGGGCTCTGAGTAGTCCTGGAACCCATTAGAGAGAATCCGACGCCGGTGAGCCCTAACACAAAGAGTGAGGGAATATTGGGAATCCAAGGCTCATGCCACACTCTAACACACATGGTATGGCAAACCCTTATTTTGGGTGGGATTCAGACGGTCCGGAGTTGTTATAGTATTCCCTCGGGATCGTCCGAAGGGGGAGGGGGTTGAGGTGTACGTATAGATCCTTCCTGCATATATAGCAAGCGATGCGGGTGAAACCGGTCACACCTCGGGTTTGGATCTTGGCTCTCTTAACCTCCTAGCACACTTGTATGGACATGATTTTACTCCATATAGGCTTAGGGAGGATTCCTACTCCGGAGCCCCCTCTTCAACGAAACTCTGGCATCTGTTGACCGAAACTTTTCCGTTTACCCCTTCAACTGGCATTGGAAAGGGGGTAGACCAATAGATTTATTTCCTCACTTTGTTGGGGCATGCCGTACATACATAGAAAACCAAAATCTAGCACATGTTATAACAAGAATTGGAGCCCCTAGTGCAGATTTTGTGTTGAAAAAGGGTCAAATTGAGACTAAAACAGGATTGAACCCCAAATTTCCCATTTGCTCATCTTCCCAGCTTGCAGACTGAAACAGAATCGAACTCCAAATTCCCCATTTGCTCATCTGCCCATCTCGCAGACTGAAACAGGATCGAACCCCAAATTCCCCACTCTTCCCCACCGAATCCATAGATCGCGGGCGGCTATTCGCTGTCTCCTTCGTTGATGGCTACCCGTCGCATGTTCCTGGAGGAGATGTTCCGGACTGGGGATCCCGCACTACGGCCGACTCAAGCCCGTTGCATGCTCGCCCGCTTGCGTGCAATGGAGAACCTCGAGGAGAAGTGGCACGGTCACGCGCTCGAGGTCACCGTGGGAGGGCGTCACCCTCCTTTGTTGCCTGAGGAAGTCCTGGCTGCGCTGGTCGCGCAATGCATAGTAACCCGTAGGCAGGTGAAGGTGGATGTTAGCGCACCGCCGGTGGACTTTCTCATTCGGTTCCTGTTCCGAGGAGGACTGCACCGCCGTGTTACATCTGTCCCGGCGCGTCGCTGCCGGTGGAGCGCCGCTCAGATTTATTCGCTGGTGCCGTGGCAGCGGCGCCAAGCAATCTGAGCTACTGTATCTGACGAAGCTCACCTTCGAGCGGTTCCCGTGAGAGGCATCGGAGCGTGTTGCGGTGGAGCAGTTAGTCAACCATCTTGGCGGTGATCTAGTGCAGATGCATGTCCCGGTGGACAGCTGGTTCCTGTCGGTGGAGGCCTGCATGAAGCAGCCGAGCACAGCCCCGAAGACCTACATTGTGGAGGTGGAAGAGCCGTACTTGCCGGCCACAGTGCACACCCCGACCTCGATGAAGACATTGGACCACACTGTCCTCATCCATGTCTCGGAGGTCGTGGACCATGTCCCAGTCGTCTCGGACACTCCACTATGGGACGATGACGAGGTCGACACCACACGCACGCACCAGTTACCATTCTTTGGTGAGTGTGTGGATGGCAGTGGCCCTCCTCAGGTGAGGGACGTTGGCCATTGTTTCGGTGGGCACAACGACAACGGATCTGCCGGAGGAGAATGATCTGTTGACTGAACAAGATTGACCTGTTGTTTGAACTGCTATCTGAAGATGTCATTTGACTTATGTTGCAGCTGCTATCTGTTGGGAGTCTGAATTGTGTGTTGTATCGTGCATCTCTAGTCAGTTTGAAAATGGTTCACTTATGTTGCGACTATTATCTGTTATAATATGTCAGTTTGATCTCTAGTCAGTTTGAAAATGTTTGACTTATGTTGCGACTATTATCTTTTGTAATATGTCAGTTTGATCTCTAGTCAGTTTGAAAATGTTTGACTTATGTTGCGACTATTATCTGTTGTAATATGCCAGTTTGATCTCTAGTCAGTTTGAAAATGTTCAAGTTTGTTGTTGAATTTGAGTTGAATCTAAGGCTCCTAATGTTTGACCAATTAATGTTAATTCATGCCAAAAAAAAACAACAACAATGTATTTCATCTATAAATCATGGAAACAAATTCCAAGTATTACATATTGCACAAAATTACATTAATATGTAAAACAAATATATTTTTCGCGCACACAAACCAGAACACAAATAAGAACACTTATTATCAAGCGCTAAAAACACTTAAACAACTACTCCCTGCGTATCTTTTTGCTCGTGCCCTCGTTGCCGCGGTGGCGGCATGAAGCTCTTTCTTCGCTCTTGCACGAGGGGCGGATCTTCTCCAGCCATGTTGGACCTAAACTGTTTTTCATGTCTCAAATCCTTCTGTATAGCTCATAGCTGACATATCCGTCCACCGATGCATAGTTGCAGCTTGTTGGAGTCATCTTCCGTTCCCAATATTGGTGCAGGTATGATGGGAATCCAGACTTCATCTTGAGATACCAACTGTCTATGATATTTCCTGCTAGAGTATCCATTCCAATTTTAGGTCCCCCGAATTCCATCTGGATGTCATGGTGGTACTGTGGTGGCAGAAAGAAGCCTGATTGGGCAAGAGGCTTCTTGTCGCCCGTCGTGTCCACGCTTGCGAACATGATCTTCTTTGTTGAAAAGAAATCTTGCAGCAACTTGCGTCCATGATCTGCGGCGACCTGCACCAGTGGTACACGAGGACGTGGTTGCGCATGGAGATTTGCAAGACAGCGCCGGCATGGGGTTTGTAAGCATGGCTACGTGTGTACTCAAGGTCGAAGCCCAAGAACTTGTGCTTTTCAGGCTGAAGCCATTGCACGAAATTGGCCAGGGCAGTCTCCAAGGCACGTTTCTCGTTGGTATAAATCACCTCCAGCATGTTGCCGCCGTGGACAGGGAGGCTGGTAACCTCCGTGGTTGGTCGGAAATCGTCCATGGCAAGTCTCCGCCGTGGGCTTGGAAGAAGAGTCGGGGAAGATGAAGTCTGGATTCGATGGGTTCGATGGTTTGGAAGAAGAGTCGGGGAAGATGATGAACGGAAGGAGCGCAAATGGCAACTGCAAATGGCAACCGCCTAAATATCGAAGGCGTGTGTGGAACGAAGGTGTGTGAACCCAAGCGAGTAGATGAACGAACGTGGAAACTAATGGCAACTGAAAACGAGGCAGATTGCATATACATGTTCGTCACCGTGGGTGGCCGTTTGACCTCCCTCGCAAATGACCGTTGTGTTCGCTGGAAGAGAGCGATTCGTTGGCTCGGTTTGGCTGAATTTGTTCGACTGATAGGTGGCCCTGACTCGTTGTGGCCCCGTTTGACAGTGACTAAATGTCATATCACTCTGTGTTTGACAAAGTCAGCCCACGGGAGAGCCATGCAGAGACATGCATGCGCACACGTCAGCGGGCCCAACAGCCCTCGAAATGGCAGTCATTATAAATGCCCCTCCTGCTTGCATCGCCTCCCTCCCCTACCATTCCGGCCCCAAATCTAGCAAACAAAAAACACTTTGCTCCGGCCTCAACGCCTCCCTCCTTCTCCCCCAACCTTGAGGCGGTTCCGCGAGGAATGGAGGACGCCGTCGCATCATCTGCTGCCGGCGTGGCCCACCATGTCGGTTGGACCTCATGTCCGGATCCGATGCAGGGGAATAACGCCGGCGCGACATCTTCTTTTGTCGCCGCAGGTGCGGCCGGCCATGGCGGTTCGCTGTCATCGCCTCCTCCGGCGGTCGAAGCGCCAGGACTCCCTCTCCTGTCCGATCTGAGGGACCCCATGGGGGAGGTACCGACGTTCGAGGAGGTCGTCTCCGACGAGGAGTCCGAGGTGCTTCCCTAAACAGATATATCTAGCCCTAGTTTAGTATTGAAGATCCAATGGTTTGTAGAGACATGCAAGCAAGTTGGATCTGGAGACGAGGATTCTACATATGCAACTGCGAACCCAGCGCCCCCTATTACCCAGCGGTCGGAACAGTGTAGTTGAAGTTTATTTCATAGAAAAAAATACACATTAAGCCTTGTAACTGACTGTTTGCCCGGGCTTGAATCTATTCTCGGGTCCGCTAATGATTTTAGGTCCCGGATTCTAGAGCTTGTAGAATAGAGCGACGTGTATATACATTATTTTGATTGCCTTTTGTCTATCTGCAAGTTCTATTGTCCATTAACTAGGAATTGGCTATACATGATTCGAATGCGGGCATAAATTCTAGCCTTGTTATTACATATTAAGTCCATTAACTAACTGCATATATGTGGTACCATTTATGTGCTGCTTAAATTTTTGTATGCTATTTAAGCAAAGATTGATGTCATTAGTTTATAACTGGCATTGTTATTTGATTTAAACTAGTGTTAGTACGTGCATTTTAAAAATGACCTAGAATTAGAGTGTGGTGCTAACTTTTGTTTTATTTCTAATTTGAAGCATTCCGATGACGGCGTATCATCTGATAAGGAGTCCCGCGATGCTAAGAGCAGACATGTTCTTAGGAAGTTGCAGAATGGGCAGATTAGGTACCGTCGTTGCGCTGGCATGTTGTTCTACCCCTTCTGCTGCAGGAACATTGACACGAGCATCGTCAGCATGATATAGCATGCCAGCGGCTTTGGACGTGGCTCGGAAAACCGCGTGCCCGCTGTTTGGGCCAAGCATGCTGCCTACGGTGTGTTCCTAAAGAAGTTGCTCGCCCGCAATATCCGCTTAGGGCTCGCACATGCTCATCTGAACCCCAATCACCATGACAGGAATCCTTGGAGGAGCCAGTAATGCTGTCGCTTGTGCCGAATGCATGAACTTAATTTGAATAGTTGTGCTACTAGCTAATGTTCTGGTTTGGACAAGTAGTACATGTAAGAACTTTATTAGTATTGTGGAAGAATTCCTCGTGTGTGTAACAATTTAAGTACTATATATGTAGTACTTCTATACTATGTTGCTTCAGCCGATCATGTTTTTAGCATGCCTAAATATGATATAACTTAGTAACAAGTGGATGTGTCACGTCCATTTAGTACTCGATCATGCCCAATAAGCCAATCATTGTCGAAAACTCATTGATCTGATGGATCAATGGTTTTTAATTCTTCATTTAATTAGTAGAAAATAAATAACTAATGGTAAGAATACTTTTCGTATTAGCAAAGATTTACATTTGAAAAACCTTCAATTTTGAGACAACATGCCACAATTGGCAGCTATAGCCCATTGTACCCTAATTAACACATAGACCCTCAATTTTAAAAAATTCACATCCAAACATAACATCTGCGCGCCTAAATTACGACCGCTAACAGCCGCACGCACGCTAAAAAACGAATACGTCTCACACGGGGTCCCACTCGTCAGCGTCACAGCCGCACGCGCTAAATCTTCACCGAAATAGCCTCACACGGGGTCCTACTCGTCAGCGTCACAGGCCTTCGCGCTCCCTCGCCCACTCTCGGCTACTTCCCCACTGAAAGGGATCACTCTGCGCCCCTCCCAAAAAAACCTAGTGCCTCTACTTCGCCCACTGGGTGGCGGCTATCACGGCGGCGCCCTCCCTAGCTTCCCCGTCCTCACCGACGCCCTCAACCATTGTCTGGTAAGTGCTGGTTGCCTCCCTTCCCTTCCTCAACCAAACGATTCGATCTAGGTTAGATGGCGGCGGATCTAGGTTAGATGCCGGCGGATGTAGGCTGGATGCCGGCGGCCATCGTCGTTGACGTGTTTTAGGTCACCACCAGCCATGGATTTAGCTCATGCTACCGTCACAGGTATCTCGAAGATCGCTTCCCCCACCCAGATGGAAGTCCACCTGAACAAGGCCTTGGAGCTCGCAAGGCCCCCTGTTCTTCAGATCCCCAAGGTAAATACTAGCATATAAATTAGTATCTCCTTTCGCCTTCGTAGCTACTTGTTTGATTTTTCTTCTTTTCATATTTGGTTGTAGCACTCTAGTCGAGGCTGTAGCTTCTGCACCATATCTCCTTATGAAACTCGTAACTGGATGGAGGCGCCAGTTGAAATAGATCCAGAGTATCGTCTCTTTCTGGAGTCCCGTGGCATTCTGGTTAATGGAGTTGGTAAAATTCCAACTCAGGAGGATCTCGTCAGTGAAGTAAAGGTAACATTTGTGCTTTATACGTGTGCCAATGATTAAACTGTGCACTCGATCTAGTTGAGATCATCGAGCATTTTACCTAGTGTTGTGTACAACCACATTGGTTCTGCATCTTCCTTGGTAAAATGTTCTACGATCTCATTAATTTTGTTTTATGCTTATTAGTATGAGGCTACTTTTCTTGTTTTCCATTGCTAAACATCTGTGCTTGATACATGTGCCAATGATTAAAGTGTGCACTCGATCTTGATGATATCATCAAGCATTTACCTAGTGTTGTGTACAACCATATTGGTTCTGCATCTTACTTGGTAAAATGTTCGATGATCTCATTAGTTTTGTTTTGTGTTTATTAGTATGAGGCTACTTTTCTTGCTTTCCATTGCTAAACATTTGTGCTTTATACGTGTTCCAATGATTAAACTGTGCACTCGGTCTTGTTGAGATCATCGAGCATTTTACCTAGTGTTGTGTACAACCACATTGGTTCTGCATCTTTCTTGGTAAAATGTTCTACGATCTCATTAATTTTATTTTATGCTTATTAGTATGAGACTACTTTTCTTGTTTTCCATTGCTAAACATCTGTGCTTGATACATGTGCCAATGATTAAAGTGTTCAATCAATCTTGATGAGATCATAGAGCATTTACCTAGTGTTGTGTACAACCATATTGGTTCTGCATCTTCCTTGGTAAAATGTTCGATGATCTTATTAATTTTGTTTTGTTCTTATTAGTATGAGGCTACTTTTCTTTCTTTCCATTGCTAAACATTTGTGCTTTACACGTGTGCCAATGATTAAACTTTGCACCCGATCTTGTTGAGATCATCGAGCATTTTACCTAGTGTTGTGTACAACCATATTGGTTCTGCATCTTCCTAGTGTTGTGTACAAACACTCGACGACGATTGCGGCGCCAGTCAACATGGGGAAGAAGGTGCCGATGTCAACCACGATTTTCAGAGTATATGAAGTGGTCGGGGAAGATGATGGCGACGCTGGCGCTGAGCTGGTGCTGGACGTAGACGAAGAGGTGGACGATGATGTAGTCGGCGGAACCAGAGGCAACCTATGGGGGGACACGTCGGTCGCCGTTAGAAGCAACACAGCGGCGGTAGCCCGCGAAGATCCACGACGGTCGCCTGTAGAAGCGCGGAGGTGGTGCTCGAAGTAGGCGAGGAGGAACCTCGCGACGTGAGAAAGACAATGCACAGACATGGCGACCCGCACCGTGGGAAGAGGCACGGAGGGAGCCAAGGACGCCAATGTGCTAGGACGGCGAGGACGGTCACGTACGGCGACGTTACACACTAGAAGGCGGTGTAACTGCAGGACTAGAGTCGGTGCAGTGGCTGGGGGCCACCGGCGACGTGGACCAAGGGCGGCACAACGGCAGCCCATAGCTTGGTCGGTGGTAGGCGCATACTCGGGGACGTGCTTGGCGAAGACAAACACGTGGTTGGTTGATCAGACCGACAGTGCGCTGTGCCATGGCGTGGACGAGGATGCGTAGATCAGAGTCGATGGAAACGTTGTCGGTGGAGTCCTGGTCGATGACGGCGACGACGAACTGGCGATGGATGTTGCGTGGATGAGAGCAGCCGGAGTGACGCATAAAGCCGTCCCTCGGACGACGCGTCCGGCATTGTCGCGCGGTTGGTGAAGACAAGCCGGTCAGTGCGGTGCCAGCGCAAGCGAGACGGCCGAGGCCTACCGAAGCAGGCATGGCAGTCGGCCTTGAGTAGCCGGCCGGTGCGGAGTCGGCGCCGGCATGTCAGTCGCGATAACCAGCATGAAGGAACCTGCCGGTGCGAGTCGATGCCGATGTCGAACTAGAGGCACGCGGAGATGACGGGCCGGCGGTGGGCGACGCAATCCAATCTATGATCGACAAAACAAAAAAGAAAACGTCGGCCAAGTGAACGACGAAGAAAAATACTCTCTAGGGAAGCCGATCAACATGACCGGTGAACGAGCCCTAGGTACGGGCGGCGCGGCCTCTGGTGGGAATCATGGAGATCGATCGTCTCAGCGGCAGCGCGGTGCGGAAGTGTGTGCGGCGGCTATGTCAAGTATCTTGTCGCTCTGATACTATGTAGAAGGATGAGATTGGCGGAATATGATGGATGTATTATTGGGCCTAATATGCGAGTATATATTGGGGTGCAAATTTAGAGGGTAAGAAACCTCGTGGAGATAGAGTAGAAGATGGATACTGTTAGATTATAAGTCGGTTATTAGTTTGATCGTAATACAAGTTAGGGTTAGCTGGCTGACCCTCTATATATACTCTTTGTAATCCTCCAAACAATATACAATTATGAGATAAATACTATCCAACATGGTATCAGAGCTAAACCGATCTAGGGCATGTCGCCGCCCACCCCACGTCCGCCGCCACCGTCCGGCTATTTCGAGCGGCGGGCTACTCTCTGCCGAATCTGCATCTCAACAAGTCCCTCGGGTGAACCCATAGGGTTTCGATTAGGAGAACGTGTAGGCGCTGGTGACAATCGTCGGCTAGACAGGGGACACGATTTACCCAGGTTCGGGGCCCTCGTAGAGGTAAAACCCTTACTCCTACCTCTATCGATCTGTATTTACGAATAGATCGGTTACAATGGGGGATTGCTCAAGTCGAGAGTACGATCTCGAGCTCAAGGCTTGATGGTGCGGTATTGCTTGGTCCTCTCCCGGTGGTTCTCCTGGCCTTATATAGGTGGCCAGGTCTCAAACCATACCCGGGTAGGACTCAAACTCTAACCCTATGTCGGTTACAAGTTTCCTATCTTAATCCGCAAGCCATTGCGGGTGGGCTTCAATTGGGCCTTCTAGAACTGTACGCGATGCCTCCTTTAGAGCCTGGGCCGTGGGCCTGAGACCGGGTAGGCATACCCGACAGGCCTAGGATCCATCCCTTCGTCAGTAGCCCCCGAGTGCTTAGTAGATTGAGAATCAGTCGGGTGAGCACTCAGAGTTCGTTCTTGATTTCTTCGATTGGTTTATTCAATCGCCAGGTTTTGAGGGTGTATACCCTGTGCGCGATGCGCCTCTGTACTCGAGCATCGAGTGGTAAATGTGCCTTGTTGGTTGTTTTCGCAGAAGGATGCGGCTCAGTTGCTTGGCTCTCCCGAAAGCTGAGGGCCAATTAATTGCATCTAGGGCAAAAACAGTTCTGGCCTACACAAATTCGAGACCTCCGACTCGAATCCGGCGAGGTGATCGTTGCGACTGGACCGTTGAGATCTTACCGAGCCGAACTTAACCTAAAGGGGTACCCGGCGCGTCCGCTAGGATTTTTCTTCGTGTTGTTGACACGGAATTTACCGGAGGACGCAGCTTGAGTGCGATTCCAGGCCCTCAAGAGAGATCTTTGGGGTCTTACCTTCGTATCCGAAAGAAATACGACATCCGGATGTGCCTAGTCGGCCGAACGACCCGGGAGATTGATGTGTGTACATCGTATGATCAAGTGGTAGGAGCTACACACTAGCAGTTTTTTTCTGGAGATATTTCGAGTGAATCTTCTCCCTTGATTTTGCACAGAAAGTGTTTTATGCTTTGTAATCTTCCTTCCATACGAAAGAGTTTTCGTGTTTGGAAATTTTATCATGCCCATTCGAAAAGAAATTTCATATCTGGGACCTTTATGCGAGAGAATCTTCGCGTCACAGTTTTGTCCATACGAAGTTATTTCGTGTTTGGAGCTTTATGCGAGTGAGTTTTCTCGCCTTGATCTGCCCATACGAAGTATTTTCGTGTTTAGGACCTTTATCCGAAGGAATTCCGGGCTTGATGATGTGCGCTATGACGTCACTGCGCACTTTATCCTCCCGATGGGACGTGACAGAGCGAGAGCAGAGGTGCTGGCCCACCTTGTCAGCTTTTTGACTGGAAACGAGACATCGTTCCCGGTTTTTACGCAAAACTGCCCGCAGTAATTGCGCACGATCCACTGTTAGGATCGTGGCATGAAACAGCTTCCGCCGCCCTTTCGTTTCACCTCCTCGCGTGGCAGCCGCGATGGGCGCCACGTTGCTTGATGGAAGGCTAGGATTAGGCGGCCCTGTGTATAAATGTGGCCCTTAGGTAAACGGTGAAAAGTTCCCGTCATTTGCTTCCAGCCTTCGTCTTCCTCGTGCCCAACTCTCTCTTTGCAAACTCGCACCAGCATCCATGGCGGGAGGCAAGAAGCGCAACACCGTTGCTTCTTCTTCGAGGGCGACGGAGGAAGCTCCCGCGCCACCTGCACCGCGCTCAGGCGACTGGCGCTTACCCAACACGACGAACAAGAGCATCAAGGAGATGCAGAGGGAGAGGCTGCTGCCGCCGGAGACAGAGAAGCGCGTTCGCCTCGGAAAGAAGGAAGAGGTACCAAATCCTCGCGCGAACGAACGCGTGATCTTCGTGGATCACGTTTTGTGCGGGATATCCTTCCCCCTCCATCCTTTTCTTGTGGCATTGATGTATGTCTATGGCATACAGCTCCACGACCTGCCTCCAAATGCGGTGCAGCACATCTCGTGCTTCATCGTGTTTTGCGAGTGCTTCTTGGGCATCCGCCCTCACTGGGGCCTTTGGAAGGCACTCTTCAAGGTGCGTGTCTTCCGCGAGAAATCGCGGGTAGAGACTGAGTCTGGAGAGCCGCTGCGCACCGGTGGCTTTGGAATCTAGACCAAATCGGACAACTGCTACTTCGCGATGCACTTCATCGACTCCGCGCAAGGATGGAGGAAGAAGTGGTTTTACGTCGTCGACAACAGCGCGGGTGGAGTCCATGAGTTCCACCCGTTCGCTGTCCTGAAGAGGCGGAAGTCCTGGGCGCACAAGCTTTCAGCTGAAGAAGGTCGAGTGGTCGCCCCACTACTCGCCAAGGTGGCTGCCCTTCGTGACCAAACCGCAGGAGTTGTGCTGAACGTCTTGCACCTGGCGAGCGTGTTCCTCAAGCGCAGGATCCAACCCCTGCAGGAGAGGCCCTCCACAATGTGGGAGTACCAGGGTGTTGAAGACCCCAGCCGTGTGAGCCGCGAAGAACTTTCGAATGTTGAATTCGAGAAGAAAATCGCGGCTATCACCAGCTTGAAAGTGGGCGAGACCTTACCTGACTGCTCTGTCGCAGCTTTCGAGGCTTTGAAACCTCCTCCACCCGAAGTAAGTTTAAATTTTCTCTTGTCTTAGTTCTTTTTCTAGCTTCAAAGTTTGTCGATTGAGTTTCTTCTTCTTTTTCTTCTTGTAGAGTCTAGCGGTGGTCACCTCCTACCCGCCCGTTTCCGGTGAAGAAGTCTCGGACTTGTTGGCGAGCAACCTGGATGTCCCTGCTGACACCAGCGTCGCTGAAGCCGAATCGAGTTCTGAGCATGACTCCTCGGATGACGTGGAAGAATCAGGTAGTGATCTCCAGCACCGCAAATGCCGTCGGACGGAGGGGGACGAGGCTACTTCTAAAGACAACTCCCTTGGCGGAGCGTCTAATAAGGAGCCTCTCCACGCGACCCCGCTAAGTGTGCGCGCTCCTCTCGCTCCCCATCCGACAATACAAACCGCTTGGAACGCGGATATGTTGGACGATGAGGATGATGACGAGTAAGTTTCTGCCTCTTTGTTCTAGTCGAACGTTTCTCTTTTGTTTCTTCTGACACTTGTCGTTTTCCTTCATGACAGCCTCCAATCCATCATCCCTGACCGGTTTGCTTCTTCACTTCCTCTCGAAAAAAGGAAAGAAGTTGCTGCTGCGGGTGGGACTCCAACAGCAAGCACCGTCCAGAACTCACCGAGTCCAATCCCCACAGCTGCGGCCACGGACTATCAGCTCCCTAGCTTTGCGGTTAGGGGTTCGACCTCGAAAGAAGTTTCGGGCAGCTCGGCTGATCCTCTCTGCCTCGCTCAAGGCCAGGTAAACCTTGTTATCTTCCTTTGCATTATGTACTTCGTTCATTTTATCGGGTGCACGACAGTGCTCCCGATGGGAGTAGCCCCCGAGGCTGTAGTTAATCGTGTGCGATTGGCTACAGGCTCAAGAACTTAAGCCTTTTTCTTCTCTTCAATTTATCGGGTGCACGGCAGTGCTCCCGATGGGAGTAGCCCCCGAGGCTATTCACGAGTGTGTGCAGTCATGAATAGGCTCAAACTTTTCTATCTTTTTTTTATTTTCTTTCTTCCTTGTCTTGCAGGCTCTCCTTGATTCCCTCGTGGCTGTTGGCCGCCGCGTGATTTCGGCTGAGACGGAGTGCGTGACCCTTCGGCCAGATCGTGACCGACTCGATTCGGAAGCTCAACTCCTCCGAGGTAACTTGATCTGCTTTCTCTTTATCCTTTCCAGTCGTGCGAATTCCTTCGTTTCTGAAATCTATTGTTTGTGCAGCTCAAGCCGAAGTTTTGAAGGCTGAGAAGGCCGACGCTATCACTCGGGCGAACAACCTCGAGGTTGAGTTGGAGACTGCTCGAAAGGAACTTGAGTCCCTTTGCAAGCAGTCGGCTGACTACGAGGGGAAGCTCACAGGTGCTGAGGACGCCTTGAAGAAATTGGAGGAAGCCGGCGCGAAACATGACAACGATCTTGTCGACTTCTTCCGTCCTTTAGCTCAAAACTTCGCGAGTAAGTATTACTTGCCTTTGTCATTCTATGGTTAACTTGAACCGCCTTTGAAACTGATACTGCTTTTCGTAGATATCCTTGGCGTCGTGCTAGAGCTGCCTGGGGTCACTCGAGTGGATGCGGTGACGAATTCCCTCGCCCAGCTCCGGAGGCATGCGGATGGGATCGGTTCCCTCATCGGCGATGCCACCCAAGTGATGAGGAGCTTCCATGAGCGCCTTCTGGTGAACGTGGCAGTTCCGCCTACTCTGGGCGGTTTTCTGAAGGTTTTTCTGGAGGACGACATCCTTCAGGCCTACTATGTTCCCCAGTCAGAGTGCGGGGCGAAGACCGCTATTCAGTTCGCGCTGGCGGATGGAGTTGAAGGCTTGGATGAAGCCTACTCGAGTCTCCCCGTCAATCCTTCCACGGGCAGAAAGGTAGCGCTTCGTCCTTTTGGCGAGCTAGCTGAAGCCCTGGCTCGGAAGTTGGCCGCCTTGATTGTTAGCGCCAGTCGCAAGGGGCAACCTGCTGCGAGTGGCAGCACTTCCGCGATTCCATAGGATAGGATTTATTTTAACTTGTTCTTCCTGATGTAATGAACCTTTGGGATGTATTCTCGTACTTTTTCCTTTAATCAGAATGTTCTTTTGATATTCGATCTTTGTGATTCCCTGCCATTGATTGTCGTGAAGTTCTCCCGATGGGAGTAGCCCCCGAGCACCTGTTTAAATAGGTGGTTTTACTTTATCGAGTGGGGTTATTCTGAAACTCTTTCTTTAACCTTTGTGTTTTCCTCCAGGAAATTGGTGCTGCCGTGGAGTCTTCGAGTGGATCTGTTGTACGAATGGATCCGCTCGTTGCTGCTGTTAGCGCTTTTGCTGGCCTCCGTGACCGTGTTGCGGATGGTGAACGCAAACTAAAAGTTCTACGCGGGGTGGCTGATGTAGCCAAGTCCAAACAGAAACTTGTGGTTGAACGTGAGCAGTTTGTGATGGATTAATTGGCGGCTGTTGCCAAGGATTTGCTTTGTAAGTATCTCAGCCCCCTAGCTTTCCATGTCTTCTTTATTTCTTTAACTCTGTAGCTTTCTTCGCAGTTGTTCAGCCTAATGATCGGTGTGAAAAACATTGGGTGGAGAACCATATCCTTCATGAAGCTGGCAGTTCAAAACCCCATGCAAGTAACTTTTAGTCCGATCGTGGTCGAGGCTTTGTGCTTGCTACTTTGAAATATCGAGTAATCCAGACGAAGATGCTCGTGAGTTCCTGCCACGAGACTTTGATTGCTGTGAACTCTGCTTTGTATCCGCTGGAAAGGGGTCCCAAAGATTTGAGCCATCTCCTCAGAACTTTCGCGCGAGAAGGAGAGATTCGCGAGTGCGTCTGCAACCAAATGATCTGCGGGTCCGTACTAGCGCTTTCCTTCGTCCAATTGTGGCATCCTGAGGTGAATTTCAACTCTGTAGCCATGCTCCCTGATGGTCGAGTCGACATGACTCCTCATTATAGAGCTATTCGGCCTGCAGCAGAGGAAATTATTCGATTGACCTCGGAAGAGGTGGATCGGGTTTTAGCCGAGGAAAACGCTCGCCGCCGTATGTAAATATAGGATGTATGTATCCTGTTACTTTAGTTGTCTTGAAACTTTAAAAGGTGCCGACCTTGTTTGTAGTCTTGCTTTTCTAAATAATGCTATGTTAGGCGTAGCCCCCGTGTGTTTGGGATGTATACCTGTTATTTAGCGTGTAAAGATCAATGGCGTGAGAAACTATGGTTGAGAAACCATGTAATTTATTAATAGACTGAAAAGTCATGTGTTGTCTTCGAGCTACAACATGGCTTAGAATAGCCTTATTTTGTCGAGTAGAATAATCTAAGGATAAAATTTGCGTAGGTGCGCAATATTCCATGGATTGGAGTAGATGCCACCGGTCACGTATTCTTCAGTCGATAAGCGCCACCAGG
The DNA here is from genome assembly GCA_028641055.1 of Alopecurus myosuroides. NCBI lineage: Eukaryota > Viridiplantae > Streptophyta > Magnoliopsida > Poales > Poaceae > Alopecurus > Alopecurus myosuroides. Next base: position 244,754,820 of record CM054062.1, read on the forward strand.
GATAAATTCATGTATTATGAAGGGTCCTTCCCACGGTGGTTCGAGCTTGTGTCCTTCCTTCTGTTTGAGTCGTAGCACCAAATCTCCTGCCACGAAGGCTCTGTGGCGTATACGGCGGATGTGGTAGTTGAGTAGCGACTGTCGATATACCGCGGATCTTGCGAGTGCAATGTCGCGTATCTCGTCGAGTGCATCCACGTCTTCCGCGAGTGCCCTGTTAGAGGTTTCTTTGCTGTAAGCGACGACTCATGGGGCGCTGAACTTGACGTCTTCGGGAAGGACTGCTTCAACCCCGTATACCATGAAAAATGGTGTGTAGTTTGTTGATCGATTTGGGGTCGTGCGTAGGATCCATAGTACGCAGGGTAACTCTTCTGCCCAATGTCCTGCTGCTGGGTGCAGTCAATCTAGTAGCCGTTTCTTTATCCCAGCCGAGACCAATCCGTTGGACCGCTCGACCTGGCCATCGGTTTGCGGGTGAGCCACAGAGGCGAAACTGAGGGTGATACCCTTTTCCTTGCAGAACTGCTCTGTTTCCTTTGCTGTGAAATTTCTTCCGTTCTCGGTGATGATGTTGTGTGGTATTCCAAATCTGCACACGATAGAGTCAAGAAATTTGACGGCGCATTGAGCGCTGGCTGAGGTGACTGGCATAGCCTCAATCCATTTTGTAAATTTGTCGACTGAAACTAGCAAGTGCGTGTATCCTCCGGGTGTTGATTTTCTCAGAGGTCCCACCATGTCTAGCCCCCATTGTGCAAAGGGCCAGGCGATTGGGATCATGTGACGCTCAGTGGCAGGGGCGTGAGGCTTGGGCGCGAATCTTTGACATGCGTTGCATCTGTCGACTAGGTCCTTCACATCCCTGGCTGCTGTAAGCCAGTAGAACCCTGCGCGAAAACCTTTACCCACGATTGCCTTCTAGCTAACATGGTGTCCACAATCTCCTTGGTGGATATCCCGCAGTAGTTCTTTGCCATCCTCAGGCGCTATGCATCTTTGTAATATTCCTGATATGCTCTGTTTGTACAGTTCTCCATTGAGTACCCGAAAGGCTTTGCTACGTCGTACTATCTGTCTAGCCTCGCGAATATCTGCTGGGAGCTGTTTGTTGGACAAGTAGTCGAGATATTTCTACGTCCAGACTGGCTCGACCAGAAAAACTTGTCTTGAGATGTTGTGGGTAAGCTCGATCATAGCAGTTTGCGGGCTGACTTCTGTCTCCGATGTCTCGGGTGCTTCTGCTGCTTTTTTGACTTTGACTGATCGTTTTATCATCCTTTCGAAGTATATTCCAGGCGGTATGGGTGTGTGTGTAGAACCCATGTTTGCCAGTTTATCCGCTTTTTCGTTGCTGGATCGCGCAATATGCTTTAGTTCGCACCCTTGGAAACTTCCTTCGAGTAGGTTGTACATGTATCGATAGGCAATCATGTTTACTGCAATGGCGTCACACTCTTTCATTGTCTGCTGCACTATGAGGTTTGAATCTCCATAGATCATCAGTCGGGTTGCTCCGCAGGCAATCGCCATCTTCATGCCGTGTAGGAGGCCTTCGTACTCTGCATCATTATTTGACGCCGGGTCGTCGGGTGGAAAGTCCAATCGGAGGACGTGTTGTAACTTGTCACCTCTCGGCGATATTAAGACTACCCCAGCTCCGGCTCCTTCGTTTCTCTTTGATCCATCAAAATAAATTATCTAATTGCTTGTATACTCTGGGAGGCCTGGTGTTTGTAGTTCTGTCCACTCGCTTAGGAACTCCACGAGCACTTGTGATTTGATAGACTTGCGACCCGCATATATGATGTCCCAGGCGCCGAGCTCGATACTCCACTTTGCAATTCTTCCAGATGCCATTGGGTTATTCATAATAGTACCCAGTGATGCGTCGTTTACCACCGTGACGGTGTGTTCCTGGAAGTAATGTTTGAGCTTTCGGGCTGTGAGCACCACTCCGTACGCAAGCTTCTGGTAATGGGGATATCTCTGTTTGCAGGGCGAAAGCACTTCGCTGATGTAATATATTGGCCTTTGGATACCAAATGCCTTGCCGTCCTCCGGCCTTTCGACCACGATTGATGTGCTAATTAATGACCTGATTTGTTGCGGCTAGGTAGAGGAACAGTGGCTCCCGTTCTTGTGGCGTTGCCAGGACGCGCCTGCTCTGCAACGCTCGCTTGAGGTCTGCAAATGCTTTCTGTGCTTCGGGTGTCCACTCGAACTTATCCGTTTTCTTCAGTAACTTGTAGAAAGGTAATGCTTGCTCGCCTAGTCTCGCGATGAATCTGCTTAAGGCGGCTAGCCGTCCCGCGAGCTGCTGCACACCACGGAGATTGGTTGGTTCCTTCATTGTCAGGATTGCTTGTATTTTCTCCGGGTTAGGTTCAATCCCTCGAGAGGAGACTAGGTACCCGAGAAGTTGTCCTGCAGGGACGCCAAAGACACATTTGGTCGGGTTGAGCTTGATTTGGTATGCGTTCAACGCGTCGAACGTTTCTCTAATATTGTCGAGGAGCGTATCTTCCACTCGAGTCTTGATGACGATGTCGTCAACGTACACTTGCATGTTCTTGCCAATGAGCTTGGCGAGGCATTTTTGCATGCAGCGCTGATATGTTGAGCCTGCGTTTTTCAGCCCGAAGGGCTTTGTCGTGTAGCAGTAAACACCGTGGGGGGTTATAAACGCCGTCTTCTCCTCGTCTTCCTTCTTCATTCTGATATGATTATAGCCTGAATAGGCGTCCAAAAAAGAGAGGCGTTGGAGACCTGCTGTAGATTCCACGATCTGATCGATTCGTGGCAGGGGAAAGTTATCCTTGGGGCAGTGTTTATTCAACGACGTGTAGTCGATGCACACGCGAAGGATGTTGGTATTTTTCTTCGGAACCATCACCGGGTTTGCTAACCAGGTGGAAATTTTTATCTCGCGAATAAATTTTGCGGCGAGTAGTCTGTTTACTTCTTCTCCAAGCGCTTTTTGTTTGGGCTCTGAGAACCTTCGGGTAGTCTGCTTGACAGGTTTAACGTCTTTGAAGACTTCGAGTGAGTGCTTGGCGAACTCCCTTGGTATCCCTGGCATATCTGAAGGCTGCCAGGCGAAAATTTCCCAGTACTCACGGAGGAGCTCAACGAGCGCGCCTTCCTATGCTGGCGAGAGGGTGGTGGACACGATCGCCGTCTTCGCAGAATCCGTCGGGTGTACTTGATTCTTGCGGGTACCGCTATTTGTGTTGAATACAAGCTCTGGAGCGTTCTTCTTGGTGAGAGGCATCACGGAGTGATCCGTGGTTTTTGCTATCTCCTCTAGTTCTTCCTGCATCCCGAAAGATTGAGCGATCCCGTTGAATTCGATGTCGCATTTGTTGGACTTTTGAAAATCGCCGTCGATGGTGATTGTGCCATATTCTCCAGGTAGCTTGAGCTTCAAGTATGCGTAGTGTGGTACTGCCATGAATCTGGCGAACGCCGTTCGACCAAGAATGGCGTGGTACTGTGAGGGCCAATCGACAACTTCGAAGTCGAGGAATTCTCGTCTGTAATTGCTTCGGTTGCCTAGCACCACCTCTAGGTTGATCGTTCCGAGTGGACAGACTGCTTTTCCTGGAACTATCCCGTGGAAGGATGTCTCTGATTCTGCGAGTCCATCCAAATTCTTGTTCATACGCCGGAGTGTGTCTGTGTAGATGATATTGATGCCGCTGCCTCCGTCCATGAACACGCGAGCCAGCTCGTAATTGCAAATTTGTGCTTGTATGACAAGTGCGGCGTGTCCTGGTCGATAGACTCGCGGAGGATGGTCTTCCTTGGAAAAAGTTATCGGTTGTTCCGCCATCTTCAGGTACTCAGTTCTTGTAGTTGGAGTTTGCACAGCCATGCATAGCTGCCGCGTGTTTGTCTTCTGAGCTCTGCGTGATGGACAGACCTTTTGTATCATGCCTAAGAGACCTGCTGGCTTTGGGTACCCATTGGCTCCTTGATTTGGGGCGGGTGGTGCTGGCAGCGCAGCTAGCATTGCATTTTGGTTTCCTGCTGGGGGCAGGGCTTTTGGTTGTTGAAATCCTTGAGTTCCTCCTAAGGAAAGTTGCGGGTAACCCTGACTAATTGCTGCTCTGTTTTTTCTTCAAGAGGGCCTCGTGGATATCGATGAACTTTCGGCAATCCTTGAGAAGGTGTGTTGCCTTAGTTTTGCCTGTGCGCTTATCTGTAAATAGATGTAGCGTGCAGTAACCGTCGAGGTCCTCCTCGGGGGTTTTGTCTTCTTGCTTTGGTTTCCACTCGCGTTTTCCACGATATCCGCTGTCGCGATTTTTGGTGAACTCTGCTGCCATGAATTCTTCTCGATCATCATGGTCGTAGTTTTTTCTTCTTTTCTTTCGACTATGGCGGTCGTCATCGCGTGCTGGGGATGAGTCTTTCTCGTTGCGCACTACATCTTCGCCGTTTGCCCATCTATCGGCTATGGCCATCAATTCTCCAATGGTTTTGGGTGCTAGTCGCCCCAATTCTTCCCTGAAAGAAGTTCGCCGTGCTCCTTTGGCAAATGCTTCAACCGCGACTTCTTCTGATATATTCCCTGCTGTATTCCTTAGCGTGGTCCATCGCTGAATATATTCGCGAGTAGACTCGCCACTTTTCTGCTTGCAAGCCCGTAGCTCCTCGATGGTCGCAGGTCTTTTGTAATCTGATAACCAGGCTGAAGGCTCCTGCGAACCGTCGTATTTCTGTACTTCTGTGGATAGCTTAAATCTTTTGGGTAGCGGCGCTTCGCGGATGCTGCGGGTGAAGCATAGGGCTCCGCAGACTTTGTCATCGGAGGATGTGGATGGGGAGAGCGCACGGTTTCTGGCCGCCCGACCTTTATCGACCTTGCGCTGGGCGATGTCCAATCGCGCGTTGTATCCAGGCTCATCTCGATTGGCGTCTCCTCTCGGTTCTTTGCTGCGATGTCGCGAGCGACTGCTGTCTCGATCTTTTCGCGGGCTGCGATCCCGATTTCCTCGCGGGCTGCGATCCCGATTCCTCCGTGGGCTGCGATATCGAACTCTTCTCGGGCTGCGGCTATGGTCTCGACCCCTTGGGCTGCTATCGCTGTCACTCGGGCTATCTCCTCGTCGCTGAGTTTCTTTCCCCCGTGCTTGGCGGGGCGATTTTTCCTTGTCAGGTGATGTGCCCCTACGTCCACGTGGTGCTTCTTTGTCCTTCTGTTCGGCTGCCTTCCTGCGATCATAGGAGGCAAGTTTTGCGGCTGCCATGCCTAGTCCTTTTTGCACTTGCTTGTATTGTTCCGCACGGGGATCGTTTTCCCCTGGTTGATTTATCTGCATGTAGGTAGCTGCGGCTAGCACTGCGGCTGCGGGAGTTTACGGATGGATGTTTCCATCTTTGTCCACACGCATAAGGGATTTGCTGATCCCGCTTAAGGACTCGCCGTCCATGGTCGCGGTTCTCGAGGCGCGTCCCTTCTTCTGGGAGCGGTTCCCGACGGAAGGTGTTAGGGATAGCTCCGCACGGAGTTGCCTCGATTCGTCTGCCAATCTTTTTCGCACGACCAGATCTTCTCGGGCTTCTTTGATAGCAGTGGCCGCTCTTACTAGATGATAGTGGTAGGCGACCATGTCTTCGTGTGGGACCCCGGCCGCAGGTGGTTTGCTTGTGCGGATGGCCTCCTTTGCTCGAAGCCAGGCGTCTCGCGAAACGTTGATCTCGGGGCGTTCCTTCGCGCTTTGTTCAGTTTCCGCAGGTGGCTGTTCCGATCCTGCCATGCAGACTTGAGCCAGACGTGGCTTGTGAGCCCTAGGCGTAACTCGAAAGGCCTTCCTGACCCGATAGGGTTCCTCTGTAGAGAGGGTATGGAAATTGTTGGTGTTGAGGCGGATGGATTCGCCACTTTTCGCCAAGTAGGGTCGTGAATCGACAGCTCCTGGGCTGGAAATTGACTCATATCCCGATTCTTCAGGGAAGTGGAGGACCCGTCTTTGTTGGTGTAGAACTTGAAGCTCCCGTACGTCAAGGTGACGCTTTTCTCCAGATTGCTGAATTCCAGGCGTGATTCCGGCGAGTGAGGGGTGACTACGACAGATCCGATCCGAATTGGGTTGGTTGGAGTCGAAGTCGAAGGTTTCCAACGCGAATTGGTTATCGATGAAGCCGAAGAAGCCGGAGATCCAGCGCCCGCCGTTCCCACAGACGGCGCCAATTGTCGAATCTGCATCTCAACAAGTCCCTCGGGTGAACCCATAGGGTTTCGATTAGGAGAACGTGTAGGCGTTGGTGACAATCGTCGGCTAGACATGGGACACGATTTACCCAGGTTCGGGGCCCTCGTAGAGGTAAAACCCTTACTCCTGCCTCTGTCGATCTGTATTTACGAATAGATGGGTTACAATGGGGGATTGCTCAAGTCGAGAGTACGATCTCGAGCTCAAGGCTTGATGGTGCGGTATTGCTTGGTCCTCTCCCGGTGGTTCTCCTGGCCTTATATAGGTGTCCAGGTCTCAAACCATACCCGGGTAGGACTCGAACTCTAACCCTATGTCGGTTACAAGTTTCCTATCTTAATCCGCAAGCGGGTGGGTTTCAATTGGGCCTTCTAGAACTGTACGCGATGCCTCCTTTAGAGCCTGGGTCGTGGGCCTGAGACCGGGTAGGCATACCCGACAGGCCTAGGATCCATCCCTTCGTCACTCTCGCCGCTTCCAAGCTCAACGCCGCCACAACGATTTTTCCTCCCCTTCTTCCTTCACCCAAACCCTAGTCTCTTCAAACCTACCCACCATCAGTATGCCGATACAATTTCAGATGTTAGTCCTCTTATTCCTGTTACTTTAGGTCTTCCCAAGCACAACTACTACCATTGGCGCCACCTCTTTGAAGTTAATCTCGGCCGATGCAATCTCCTCGGCCACATCGACGCCAACTCCGTCTCCTAGCCCTCGGATCCTGGCTGGGTGAAGGACGACATCGCCATCATACAATGGATCTACCAACAAGTGTCCACCGATTTTGAATCTCGTCTTCGGTGACGCCTCCAACGCCGCTGCACTCTGGGCGGCCTTTGGTCGGCTCTTTCAAGATAACGTCGATGCTCGCATCACCACCCTCCACACCGAGCTCCGTGACACCGTACAAGGCGACTCCCAAGTGGGGGTTTATTGTCAACGGCTCAAGTCCCTCGCCGACGAGCTCCGCGAAATTGGCGACCCCATCGACGATCGTCACCTCATCAATGTCCTCCTCGTCGGCTCAGTGACCAAAAACGTATACCTAATGTATTCCTAACAGTTTATGTACGAGTGTTGCATTGTTAAAGTAAAATACCGATGCACGAAGATCGTATAGCCATTGTGTTTGTGTAGCAGCACGTAGGTTGAATAATACAGTTCATATCATGCTGTCGTCGGCTGAACAAAAATACATTTTTTTAGGAGCCCCGAAGATCGTATAGCTTTGCTTGAAAGTGGAACATGGAAATTCTGATTTTTGAACACTATAAGCAATGCACATTTTTTTTATGGTTTACTTTCTTTTTGAGAATCTTTTATAGTTACTCTTATTTTTTGAGAACCTTTTATGGTTACTATAAGGAACAAAAATTCATGTGTTTCAAATGGCCTCAAGTTAGGCCCATCTGGTTGTCCGCTGCATCTAACTTGACAACTAAAATACCCCGGTAATCACTAAAAAAGGGAAGCCTTTCGGAAGGGTACCCCGCGTGCGCTTCTCGCGCGACTCTTGGCACATGCAAGTCATCTCCTTTTTCTCTCAGAAAGTTAGGAAAGGGTTCTCTTTTCGTAATCGCACCCAAGTACCCCTCAAAAAGAAAAAGAAAAACTCAAGTGAAGTTTTTGCCAGTCCAGGCCGGAGCTTTCTACCCATATCCGTGGAACGTTCCGTTGGCCTTCTGGTGGACACAAACGGGCGCTGCTTTGTTTGGTAAGACTTTCGTTCTTTAATCGCAGCCGCTGCTTTGCGCGCTCGCCCACGTTATTTGACCCACTCGCGACCAGGTAGCCACGCCGTGGCGCAGGGGCAAGACTCAAGAGCGCCCGAAACCACCCGCCTTCTTGTTGCCGCTGCACATAGTTTCCGCCTTGCCTATCAGTATCCCGGTATCTCCACGCATATCCAGTACTCTGTACGTTGGATCATCGATGACGGATGAGCTGCCCAGCTCGTTCATGCATCCTGGCTTCAATGGCTCATGAGGAGCTCCAAGGGCCGCGCAAGTTTGGGCCGGCCTCGACCTATTTAAGCCTCCGCTCCAATTTGGGATCATATCACGACCAACACCTGATCGATCTTGACTGACCAAATTGTTCAGTGCTCGTGCTCAGCTGCCTCTGCCTGCACAGTTTGTTGCACACACCACACCACGCACAAGCGGGAAGGAAGGAATCAAGGAAGCCATGTCTGCCGTCGTCTTCAGCGAGGAGCAGGAGGCGCTGGTGCTCAAGTCATGGGCCATCATGAAGAAGGATTCCGCCAACCTTGGGCTCGGCTTCTTCTTGAAGTAAGAATAGTACTGTACTGATATACTGTATGATGTGATGAAGCATTGCCAATGCATTACCTTGACGTGAACGCGTGCCACCAGGATCTTCGAGATTGCGCCGTCGGCGAAGCAGATGTTCCCGTTCCTGCGCGACTCCGACGTGCCGGCGGAAACCAACCCCAAGCTCAAGACCCACGCCATGTCCGTCTTTGTCATGGTAATACACTGATTCTCAACATCTATATATGCATGGATAGAGGGGATTCTAGTGTTTTATTTATGGCACGGAACTTACCAATGTGTCTGTACAAATGTGTATCGCGATGCAGACATGTGAGGCGGCTGCGCAGCTGCGGAAAGCCGGCAAGATCACCGTGAGGGAGACCACCCTGAAGAGGCTGGGTGGCACGCACTTGAAATACGGCGTGGCAGACGGACACTTTGAGGTAATATTAGCCTCCTACTCACTCCGTTCTATATTAGATGACTCTCATATAGATGTATCTAGACATATTTTAGTACTAGATACATCTAGTTGAGAGTCACCTAATATGAAACGGAGGGAGTATAAATTATCATAGAATGCGTGTTTGATTTTCATTTCGTCTTCTCACACACTTTTTACTCTCTACTCAGGTGACAAGGTTCGCCCTGCTCGAGACGATCAAGGAGGCGGTTCCGGCTGAAATGTGGGGCCCAGAGATGAAGAGCGCGTGGGGGGAAGCCTACGACCAACTCGTCGCCGCCATCAAGCAAGAGATGAAGCCTTCTGCTTAACCTTTGCTGGCTGAAAGCCGATTCACCCATGTCACCCCCCACTATCGTGTTGTTTTAATGTTTCTCACAGAAAAAGGAGTGTGTGTGCGCGCTTATTTTTTTTTTTTTGGGGGGGGGGGGGGGGGAGATGGTGTCTAATAATTCCCTTTTTATACTCCCTACCTTCCATATTAGATGACTCTCAAAGAGATGTATCTAGTACTAAAATATGTCTAGATACATCTATGTGAGAGTCATCTAATATGGAACGGAGGGAGTATAAATCATGGGATTAAATAAAGATCTTAAAGTTCGGACAGAAAAAAAAATGTACATAGGCTCTGTGCTGCTCTATTTGGAGTTGGGTGAGGACATTAAAAATAATGTTCATAATAAAAAATGAAGGATAAAGCAAAAATATAAAATAAGAAGAAATGAAAAAGAAAATAAGAAGAAACCTCTTACCTTGGCCGGCCTTCTACATTACTAGTTCGCATGTCGCTGGTCCATTATGTTTCTTCGGCCCAGCATCATCAGGTGGAACTAGAAACGGGAGTTGCTGGCCCATTTTCTCACGGAACAAGTCTATGCGTGTCTATGTGTGCACGTTTCCCCAATTATAAGATGGTGAACGGTTGCCCGGAACACTCTGATCATCGCCCGGTATTGCTCTCGGTTGATGGGGCACAAAGAAGAAGTAAGCCGAGACCAAATCTGTTGAATAAGAGGTTTGAAGCGCGCTGCCTCTTGAAAGAGGATTGTGAAAAAGTGGTTAAATCGGCCTAGAATGATGCGGCCAGCTCAGGAGCTAATAAAACAATGGAATACCTAAAGGTTGTGTCCAAAGATTTGCACGCGTGGAGCCGTGATGTTCTGGGTCATTTACAAAAAAGAATAAAGAAGTTGCATATAGAACTAGAAGGACTTCGGCGAGGAGATATATCTGAACATGTGGCAACGTTTAAACTAGAACGTCTTGAAGAACAGTTGGATATTTTTTGGAGGCAGCAAGCTCACGTACACTGGCTGCAAAAAGGAGACAGAAATACTAGCTTCTTTCATGCACATGCTACGAAGAGGAAAAAATGAATACAATTAAAAAAGTGAAAGGGGACGATGGAGTGGTGGTGGAAGGGGAGGAGGGTTTGAAGACCCTTATTACTAATTATTTCTCTTCTTTGTTTACCCCCATGGCAAGTGCGGATGTACAACGTGTGTTACAGTGTGTGACGCCCCGTGTTAATACACAAATGAATGGATTCTTGACATCTGAATATTTAGCGGAGGAGGTGAGGAAGGCACTTGACGATATGGGCGATTTAAAGGCGCCGGGGCCTGATGGTATGCCTGCAATTTTCTACAAGAATTTTTGGGGTACTGTTGGTGATACTGTGGTAAAGGAGGTGTTACATGTGTTGCGAGGCGGCTGTATACTAGAGTGATGGAATGAAACTATTGTTGTGCTCATCCCGAAGGTTCAGAATCCTGATCCTCTAAAAGATATTCACACGATTAGCCTATGCAACGTTGTGTACAAACTCATTTCCAAAGTTATTGCTAACCGACTCAAAGGTATTTTGGGGGAATTGATATCACCCAATCAGTCGGCATTTGTTCCAGGAAGATTAATTTCAGATAACACTATACTAGCCTATGAAATGTCACACTTTATGAGGAGGAAGAGGAGAGGTAAGGATGCATACATGGCACTCAAGTTGGATATGAGCAAGGCGTACGACAAAGTAGAATGGTCTTTCTTAGAAGGTATGTTGAGGAAAATGAGTTTTGATGAAAACTTTTTACAACTGATCATGAGGTGCGTGACAACGGTTTCGTACCGGTTTCGGATAAATAAAGATCTTACAGATGTGGTACATCCGGGTAGAGGGCTGCGGCAAGGGGATCCTATTTCCCCATACTTGTTTCTTTTGTGTGCCGAAGGTTTTTCAGCTCTTCTAAATAAAGCCGAAGAGAATGGCTTCATTTGTGGTATCAGGCTGGCACCGAATGCACCTCGCATCAATCAATTGCTTTTCGCGGATGACTCCCTGTTGGTACTAGAGGCTAACGTGCAAAGTGTAGAAACCATTAAGTCCCTATTACAGATTTATGAGGAAGGGTCTGGTCAGATGATTAACCGGGAAAAATCATCAGTTATGTTCAACTCCAATGCTAGCCGAAGCACCAAGAATTTACTGTTACAAGCATTGGGTCTGGGGGCGAAATCTACTGAGGGAAAGTACCTCGGGTTACCGACGTATATTGGTCGTTCCCGTAGAAAATGCTTTGCATATATTAAGGAACAAATTTGGAAGAGATTGCAAGGGTGGAAGGAAAGACCCATGTCTATGGCAGCTAAAGAGATATTGATAAAGGCGGTTTCTCAAGCAATACCCACTTATGCCATGGCCTGTTTTGACTTATCGAAATCTCTTTGTGATGACATTAGCCAACTTGTTTGCCATTATTGGTGGTCTCAGAATGAGGAAGAAAAGAAAATGCATTGGGTCGGTTTGGAAAAAATGAAACTACCCAAGGAGGAAGGAGGCTTGGGATTTCACGATTTGTATTCTTTCAACCTGGCAATGTTGGCGCGGCAGTGTTGGCGACTAGTCCAGGCTCCTAAATCCTTGTGCGCTCAGGTATTATGAGCTAAATATTTCCCGGACGGTAATCTGCTCACAGCTAAACCCATGGCTGGTATGAGCTATGTGTGGAGGAGCATTTTGAAAGGACTTGAGGTGTTTAAGGAGGGGGTCATATTGCGTATCGGAGATGGGTCGAATGCCAATATTTGGCAAGACCCGTGGATTCCAAACAGTGTTACTCGTCAGTTAGAACACCAAAAGGAGATTGTGAGCTTGTGAGGGTGTGTGAACTCATTGACGCTGATTCAATCACTTGGAAGCGAGAACTGATTTCCCAGCATTTTTATCCAGATGATGTTCCTCTCATTCTTAGTATCCCGTTGTGTGATCAATTAGAGGATTTCATTGCGTGGCATTTTGACAGCCGAGGTTTATTTTTCGTGAAGTCGGCGTATAAGGTGCACATTGATATGAAAAACAGGGAGAGTATTGCTCAGGTCGGTCAGGGTTCGGTCTCTACAACGGTGAAAAATGAGGTCTTCGCGAAATTGTGGAAAGTGCAATGCCCACCAAGAGTTCATCATTTTTTGTGGCGACTTGCGCACAACAGCCATCCACTATATATGAATATTGCACGGATAGGCGTAGAACTTGATATGAGATGTGCAGTTTGCCACAAATACTTTGAAGATGGGAGCCATTTGTTTCTCTCTTACAAGCTAGCTAAACAGAGGTGGCGGACTCTGGCATTGGAGGATGTGAGACTGAAGTTGCTCCCTTGTCGATCGTCGCTGGAAGTGTTACAGGAGGTTTTCAGCTTGTCGGCCATGGAACAACTTCTCTATGTATCTTTTCTATGGCTATGGTGGCAGGAGCGGAACCGCGGAAATCATGGTGAGAACCACAAGCCTATTGAGAGCTTTCGTTTCAATGTGCAAATGCATGCGGATGAGACCAAAAAAGAATGTTACTGTGCCAAGGACAGTGAAATGGGAGGCACCGCCAACTGAGTTTATTAAAATAAATATTGACACTGCTTTCAGAAAGGAAGCAAAGATTGGTGGCTGGGGTGTCATTGGAAGGGAGAATACAGCTGAAATCTGTGTAGCTGCAGCGGGTTCTCTTGACATGGTTCGTGATGCAATGCATGCCGAGGCACGTGCACTGTCAAATGCTATTCAGATAGCTGATCAACTAGGAATTGGCAGAGTCATTTTTGAGACAGACTGCTTCAATCTGAAACATGCCATGACGACATCGGATTTCTTCTCTTCGCCGATCGGCATCCTGATTAATGACATGAAGTTTAGACTTCAAATAAATTTTATAGAGTCTAGAGTGGTGTATGTCCCGAGAGAATGTAACAAGCCTGCGCATGAGTTTGCGGTTTTGGGTATGAGCGAAGTTTACAGGCGACATGTTATATGGTCGTCGAACTTCCCCAGTTCTGTAACCCGTCTGGTGACCGGTGATCACGCCGTGTCTTAATGGAATACCAGTGTTCCATAAAAAAAAAAAAAAAAAAAAGTTCAAAAATTCGAAACTGCCATTCGTCCAAACATTATTATGTACAATTCTTTTTACCATAGAATTACATTCAATGCATCCTGGGGCAAAGAGTATTTTAGGCATTATATGCACATTATATTCTTCATAATTTTTGTCTTTTTTTTGCCATAATTAATAATAATTATTTCTGACCAAACTTTTTACGCGAATAGAGTACTTGATTATTTTGTAACTAAAAAAAAATTGTTTTTAATTTTTTTCGTAAACCAGGTTCACTTGTATCGTGGAGCCACAAGTCCACGTCCATGTATGCATGCCTTATAGGCGAGGTCTGTTTGCCTTCCCTTTCCGATGGGGTACTCTGCGTACATGAGATTCCATTTCCAAGGAGATTTTACTTATTTTTTTTTAGAAATGGGAGCCTGGGCCCCGGCCTCTGCATCAAAATGATGCACACAGCCGGTTTTTTATTAAATAATCAGAAAAAGCATCCAGAGTATGTAACTTATTACAATCATGGGTCCGAAAGTGTGGCCACAAAGACAAGCCACCGAAACATAGACGAACTACGCATTAATTCGCCTAGAATTAAGCCACCCAGCCTGGCTGTAAATAGCCCGAACGACCGCCATCAGTCGAGCACAGCCGGAATCCATAAGTCCTCGCTGATCCAGAGGGAGAAGAAACGCCCACATCTGGATAGAATAGACCTCCTTGTTTACAACCTGCAAAAAGTGAATGTTCGTTTGTTTGTTAAAAACCAAATCATTGCGGCAATTCCAAATTGCCCATAGGAAAGCAGCCGCACCAACTCGTATTCGTGCTTTTGTTTTCCTATCAATACCATTTAACCAGTTACCAAACATATTCGCAATGCTAGTAGGTGGATAAATGCTATAAGTAAAGTGTATCAAACGCCAAATATCACGGGCAAAAGGACATGTTATAAAGAAGTGTTCTACAGACTCATCTGCATCGCAAAAAACACATTTTTTACAACCATGCCAATTTCTCTTAATCAAATTGTCCTTAGTTAAAATAACTCTTCTATTAAGGAACCATAAAAAGATCTTAATCTTCAATGGCACCTTTAATTTCCACAAGTATTTTCGTAAAAATATTGTGGACCCATGCATCAGATCAGCGTAGTACGATTTAACAGAAAACGTTCCATTCATTGATAGTTTCCAACGAAACACATCTCTATCATTTGTTAGAGAAACTCTCATAAGCTTCTCCACCAAATTTAACCAGCGATCCCTTCTGTGTCCAACTATATTCCTTCGAAACCGAACATCTAAAGGATTATGAGCTAACACACTCACGACCGTAACATTTTTATGGGAAGCGATATTATACAAGGACGGATAGGATTGGGATAACGGTTCATCACCAAGCCAAGTATCTTCCCAAAACCGCACCTGCTGCCCGTTTCCTAAAGAGAACTTGCCACGTGAAAAAAATTCATTCTTAACTCGCATTAAACCCTTCCAGAAGGGTGAGTCCGATGGTTTACTCTCTACTTGAGATAACGTTTTATCCCCTAAATATTTATTAGAGAGTAACTCATGCCACACCCCCTCTTCAGTTAACAACTTGTAGAGCCATTTACTTAACAAACACATGTTTTTAATTTGTAAGACTTCGATCCCTAAGCCTCCTTGATCCTTTGGACGGCAAACAATATTCCATTTAGTTAGTCTATATTTCCTCTTTTTCACATCACTTTGCCAGAAAAACCTCGATCGATAAAAATCCAAACGTTTCCTCACCCGTACGGGAATTTCGAAGAAGGACAACAAAAACATAGGTAAACTAGATAGGACTGAGTTGATCAAAACGAGGCGATCCCCATAAGATAACAACCTACCTATCCAAGAACTTAGTTTCTTTTCAAACCTGTCCTCAATGGGTTTCCACTCTTTGTTAAGAAGTTTTCTATGATGAATTGGTATGCCTAGGTATTTGAAAGGTAGATTTTACTTATTGAGCGAGTGTTTGCTGGTTTGAGATAGTTTATCACGTGTGCTACATGATCTAATTGAGGAATGTGAGTTATACATGGGTTAGGTGCCTAGGACCACTAGCATCATAAGTTCTTTTTTTTAGTTACTAGCACAATGTCCGTGCTTCACTACGGAGATAACCCAAATTCTTATTATCCGTTGGTCAGTTAACCGTTAACAGATCATGCCGATGTTTAATCAGGACGGTGGGATGTGGGCAAGCGAAACCTCTTATCTCGCTTCATGGACAACGCGACGAATCAGCGGTAGGCCTAAAGCCGAGAAAATTTTATTTGTGTCGCTGTCATCTATGCCATCAAAACACGCGGTGCTCCACAATCCGTTGGATTTGCGTGACTTGTGACTTTGGAGTTCGGGTTTGACGAGGCGACTTGTCGTCAATCTCTTGTCCCCGAGGCGAGCAGCCACTCATGAGACCGAGCGTTTGACCGGAGATCCTCGTCGAGGTCTTGCCTTGGATCCAGCAGCCGGGAACTAAGGTATTAGTCCACTTCCCCTCTTGCCGGTTGTCAAGAGAAGAAGAATCCCTTGTTGAGCGAGGCTCGCATGTACGGCAGGAGAGAGATATCCGAGGAATTAAGATGGATCTGGAGCAAAGTGGTGGCGACACAAGCGGAGGATACGTGAGCAGGAAGGATCAGAGGCGGAGCTTAGTCTCCCAAAACATTGCTTCTTTTGCCTTTCGCCCCCCTACACTCTTTGTCAAGCTCCGCCACTGGGAAGGATGATCCTAAAAAGTGGGCGGCGATGCCTACGAAGGATGGATGTACCTGGCAGATTATTGAGCACGTGTATCAGGAAATCCAAGATGGGATAGATGGCGAGTCGGAGATCCCAGGAAGGACATATTCATTTCTGTACACGTCTACGAGAGCGCGGAGGTACGTACACACATGTATGTACGTTAGTGGAATGTATGGTACATACCTACAGTTCTAGGAGATTGTGTTTCTGTCATATTTGGAAATCAAAAGAAGAAAAGGGAGAGGAGAAGGATTGGTTCTTCCTTTTTTTTTTCAGTCCATCCTATACGCGAGAGATATAGGAAACGATGGAGAGGGAAGAGAAACCGTTTAGAGGTTCTGGCACAAGTAGTTCCCTGAGGTTGCGAACGGCACGGAGTTGTTGGATCGACCGATGCAATGCCAACTTGCTAAGATTTTTTATTTCTTCTCTGCTTTATTTGCTCAAGCAAGCATTCTGAATCATCTCAACAGACTACTCATGCTTGTGCTGCAAGGAGGCAGAGGAACATGTTCTGTTCGTAGCACTCCGCCCCGTGCAGCTGCATGAATCTCCCCGTACACCAAAAGTATAGCCAGAAACCCAGAAGGATCATGATCTAGTATGAGATTCAATTGTCTGCCCAAATATAGCCAGACATAGTTAGCGATAGAGAGAAATTTAAATATCTTATGGTACCATAAGATATTCTTTAGGTCAAACTCTTTAGAAATCCTTAACAAACGTGTAATCTATATAGTTTGTCCGACTTGTGAAACATAATTTAAGAAGATTTTTTTTATAAGCTTCAATTTAGATTTAGCGCAATCAAGTGGATTTGAAGATGTTTAATATAATACTATACCAAAAAAATTACAATTAAATTTTACAACATTTCTAAACGTTTAATATTCCAAATAAACAATAAAAAAACTTATAATCATAACTAATGTTGTAAATGGAAAAAACAATTATAAATTATAAAAGTTGAGTACAAATTACAATTATATTTTCCTTTCTCCAATAAAGGATTGAGTCGCGCCGCACTTTCTTGTGGATTCACGAGCGCGTGGCGGTGACCACTGCCGATGGGGCCTCTTGGCATTTTCTTTACCTAAGTTTGGATGAAGAAGGATTTTCATTCTTTACCTAGGTCCGGCCTCTCGCTACGCCCAAGACTAAGCTCTGCCGCCGCGCCTGAGCTGGCGGTGGTTCGCCGCATCATCGACAACCTTGCGCTCTCCGAGCTGGGCGACTCTCACATCATGGAGAGCATACCATTGCATAGATGACATTGTCCTCATTTGAAACTTAAATTAGACCAGACAATTGAAAACCAAATAGTCTGTGTCTTTTTAGACACAATCTCCTAATCAACGACCTAATAATTTACTAATATTGGTATAATAGAAGGTTCAGCGAAATAAATAACTGGCTTGACACCAAAAGTCATCAATTTTTGGTTTATAACAGGGGTAAAAGAAATAGGAAACATGTCAGAAACAACAGTTTCACAAATATTTCTTTAACAATTTCATTATGCAATTTTACATTCTACTTCAGCATTTTTTCTTCCTAACCAAAATAATCTCCAAAGTAAAAGCATTGATGAAGTTTTGTACAAAGTGTGTACGGCAAAACATAAGTCTTGGGTGGATCAATAATAAGAAATATCGCGAGTTTCTTCTAGATTATAATAATTTGATAACAAATGGCTATTCTTGTTTACTTCTGTAGAATATGTGGCATAAATTTCGAAACGATTGAGTGAGCTAGAGTTCCTCGCGTGCCTGTCCCATGCGAGGAATTGCGTCCCTATCCCGAGTGAGCGAGATAGGGTTCCTCTGTCGCCGCCCAGACGCCGCCTTCTCACTGCCCGACCGCCGGTATCGAGCTCCACCTCCGGTTATCCACATGTTCTCTGTCTCGGGCCATCGAATGCAGCCGTGCACTGCTTCTCTAGCGCCGAACCGCACCAGCGTCTGCCTCACCACGCGTTGCCTCCTCCCTTGACCCTGCCCTCCCGAGCCGTCCCATGGCCCGTCTCCGCCGTTTGCTGCGCGTGTTATCCCCAGATCAAGCTCCGCCTCGGGCCATCCGCTGCGGGGGATCCCCTAGTCGGGCCGGTGGTGAAAGTACAATATGGTCAACTAGAGGGAGTGCTGAACAGGTGACCTACAATTTTTAATAATTTTCCATTTTAATTGGGCTAAGCAAGTAGAAGACAAGGTTATTTAGATGTGCTACTAGATGAAACAACCTACATAATAGGAAACAAGGTAAGCAACGGAAGCAATATGTAAAGAACAAGATAACCACATGTGTAAACAAGGAGACAAGGATATATTTATCGTAGTTCCTTCCCAATGGATGTACGTCTACGTTGGAGAGGTGTGGAGGCACCTAGGCACTCCAATAGCACGGTTGTCCACACCTTATTCTCCTTGAGTTTCTCCGGTGAGGCAGATTCTCGTTTCCACTACGAGGTTAACTTGAACGCGTTGACCAAACCTTTACACGAGGTTGAGGCTACTCCACAAGATAGTTGGAGGCTCTCAACGATCCGATTTTTTGTTTTGAATATTGACTACAGGGCTTGCACCTCGCAATATTTATTAAAAAACAGAATAGGAGTTACAGAATGTACAAGACATTTACATAAGAAAAAGAGAGAAATCAAGACAGATTGTCAATCCATATTGACCAATGTTGAGCTACCTTGGAGCGTAACCTATGCCAATGCATGGTGTCCTCCTTGACAAAACCTATCTTCCAACTAGCAAAAGAAGGTTGCACCTTCCTGAAAATAGAGTCATTCCTTTGTTTCCAAATATGCCAAGCAGCCAAAATAACCACCTCAGAGAAGAAAGGGTGAAAGAATTTTTTTCTAGTCCTGAAGAAAATCTGCTTAAAGGAGTCTCCGGGCTCCCATTGAATTTGCAGGTAATTCCAAACCCTCACACTGAAGTTACAGTGGAATATCAAATGCTGCCAATCTTCAGTTCTTGTCGGGCATAACTCACAGACCAAACTATCAGTAACATTCCAATGCCTTCTCCTAACATATCCTTTGTATTCAGTCTGTCACTTACCAGTAACCAAGCAAATACCTTAACCTTGAGAACAACCTTGCTCTTCCAAATAGAGGCAAAAATGGGACTAGCCTTCACCTCCTTAAAACAATGCTTATAAAAACTGTTGGAAGTGTAAATTCCATCCTTCCAGACAGTACTCCATATATCCTTTTCACCAGGCTGCAAAACCACATGTAATAAATCCTCCTGAAATAACACACATTCTTCAAAAGCCTGTCGTGATAAGGGAAGATGAAATGAAGTTGTTTTATCCTGGGTGAGCATCACATCCTTCACTGAGAGATTGGCATCCATAGCAAAATAAATAACCTAGGATATTCCTCTTGAAGCACTCTGCCATGCCAAGAATCAGTCTAGAACAAAGCAGTATCACCTTCCTTCACCTCTGTAGAAATAACGGACCAACGGTAATGAAGAGATCTCTTAGAGTCCTCGTTGCCACTTGTGTTGAGCTTATCATAGTACTCTTTCATCCTCAACTAATAGGTGTCCCTTGTTTGATCCGAGCCAATGGCCACATCCATGCCCACCGCGCGTCTTGGAAAGCCACTCATCTTCCTCGACAGTATAGTTAGCCGCTCTTCTTTTTCGCACATTGACTATGACTTCCCTTTCCTCGTGAATCTCTTCATCATTTTTATATCCATAGGTTTGAAATTAATCGTGTTCGGATCCATATTGTTGAGACCAATTGTTGTTTGATCCGACATTCATAGTTGACAAATATGCGTCATCATCAACACTACAATGTATGGAGTTGAACACATGTCAAAATATGAAATTGCTAGCCATCTATCTATTTTGAAAAAAAATTATACCTTTGGGGAATTCTCTCAAGCACGTTGGGCGCAGCCGACGGCGCAACAACATCCGATGGTGCTACGAACGGCGACGAGGGAGGCGGCAGAGGGTTGAACAACGGTGCCGGTGGCGCGGTGGGAGGCGGCATCACGGCTTGTTGTTTGTGCCTGGCGGAGGCTTTTGTCTTCTTCGCTGCCGCGGTGGTCGCTGAGGAGGACAACGGCCCCTTGGCGACCTGATACGTCCCAAACGTATCTATAATTTTATATGCTCCATGCTTGTTTTCTACATGTTTTCCCTATATTTTCCTATGTTCTCTATCATTTATTGGACTAACCTATTAACAAGATGTCCAGTGCCAATTTCTGTCTGTTTTGTCTATGAATTGCATAAAACGTCCAAAAATGAAAGTGCTCAAAATTGGGTGAAAATTTACAAGGATTTTTTATTCACCGGAAGTCCATGTCACCCCCTCCCTCCCACTACCGTGTTGTTTTAATGTTCCTCACAGAAAAAGGAGTGTGTGTGTGCCTATTTTTTTTGGGGGGGGGGAGGGGGGAGGTGGTGTGTAATAATTCCCTTTTTATATAAATCATGGGATTAAATAAAGATCTTAAAATTCAGACGGACAAAAAAAATGTACATGAGCTCTGTGCTGCTCTATTTGGAGTTTGGTGATGACATTAAAAATAATGTTCATATGATTTGTAAAAAAAAGTTAAGGATAAAACAAAAATAATGCTCACCTGAATGTAAGGCGTATAGTTTTCTGCACGAATATTAAGTCGTGGGTATTTGGCAGACGATAGAAAGATTTTCTCCTACAAAAAATTGTGAGAGGGGAGTTCATACTAGTCACAAGTTGAACACAATATGTCCTTCCATATTGGGACTCATTTTTGGATGGCTAATATTGTCCGTAAATCATAATGAACCATATATTTTGAAACTTTTAGCAAAACAATATAGGCCTTACATTCAGGAATGGAGGGGGTAGAATAAGAAGAAATAAAAAAGAAAATAAGAAAGAAAACAAAAAAAAACCTCTTACCTTGGCCGGCCTTCTATTGTAGTTCGCATGTCGCTGGTCCATTATGATTCTTCGGCCCAACATCATGACGTGGAACTAGAAACGGGAGTCGCTGGCCCGTTTTCTCATGGAACAAGTCTACGTGTATCTTGAAAATATATTTGAGCCTGATATGTAAAAAAAATTAGAAATTCAGAAAATTAAAAAATTTGAAACTGCCATTCGGCCAAACATTATTATGTACAAATTTTTTGACCACATAATTACATTCAATACATCCTGGGGCTAAGAGTATTTTAGCCACTATAAGCACGCTATATTCGTCATAAATTTTGTCATCTATGCCATCGAAATGCCGGTGCTCCACAATCCGTTGGATTTGCGTGACTTGTGACTTTGGAGTTTGGGTTTGGCGAGGCGACTCGTCGCCAATCTCTTGTCCCTGAGGCGAGAAGCCACTCGTGAGACCGAGCGTTTGATCGGAGATCGTTATCGAGGTCTTGCCTTGGATCCAGCAGCCGGGAACTAAGGTATTAGTCCACTTCCCCTCTTGTCTGTTGTCAAGAGAAGAAGAATCCCTTGTTAAGTGAGGCTCGCATGTATGGCAGGAGAGAGAGATCCGAGGAATTAAGATGGATCTGGAGCAAAGTGGCGGCGACACAAGCGGAGGATACGTGAACGGGAAGGGTCAGAGGCGGAGCTTAGTTGAGGCGGGGGGACACCGCCCCTCCCCCTAGTTTTTTTTAGCAAATCCTAAAGAGAAAATTTGGGAAGGGGTTAAATGAGAAGAAATATAGTATTTCGCCTCCCAACACATTGCTTTTTTGCCTTTCGCCCCCTTACACTCTTCGTCAAGCTCCGCCACTGGGAAGTATGATAAAAAAAAGTGGGCGGCGATGCCTGCGGGGAATGGATGTACCTGGCAGATGATTGAGCACGTGTATCAGAAAATCCAAGATGCGATGGATGGCGAGTTGGAGATCCCAGGAAGGACGTATTCATTTCTGCACACGTCTACGAGACCGGAGGTACGTACACACATGTATGTACTTTATATTTTATTATTAGTGGAGTGTACCGTACATACGTACATTTCTAGGAGATTGTGTTTCTTCCTTTTTGTTTGGAGTCCATCTTGTACGCGACAGATATACGAAACGATGGAGGGGGGAAGAGAAAACGTGTAGAGGTTCTGGCACACGTAGATCCCCGAGATTGCGAATGGAACAGAGTTGTTGGATCGATCGATGCAATTCCAAGATCTTTTCTTTCTTCTCTGCTTTGTTCGTGCTGAAAAGCGTAATACAGATTGGTTTGGGCTGTCCCGATGTGCCTCATCGGGTAGGGGTCTTTTCAATATATATGACACAGGTTGTACATTGTACCTGTTACAAAACGTATCGACTACGTATTCTAACACCCTCCCTCAATCTCAACGGGTAGAAGGCTGACATTGTGTTTACAATGTTCATACAATGGTAAAGGGAGTGGTTTGGTGAAAATATCTGCAACCTGATCTTTGGACGAGATAAACCAAATCTGTAGTTGCTTTTGAGTAACACGCTCGCGAACAAAGTGAAAATCCACCTCAATATGCTTTATCCTTGCGTGAAACACCGGGTTGGACGATAGATAGGTTGCCCCAATGTTATCACACCATAACACTGGAGGTTGCTTTTGACCAACTCCAGGTTCTTGCAACAATGACTGTACCCAGATCAATTCTGCTGTGGCATTTGCAAGAGCCTTGTACTCAGATTCAGTGCTGGACCTAGAAACTGTGGACTGTTTCCTGGCACTCCAGGCGATCAGGTTACCTCCATAAAAGATAGCATATCCCCCCGTGGATCGCCGGTCATCCATATTGCCAGCTCAGTCTGCATCAGAGAACGCTGAGAGCAATAATGAAGAGGAAGACCGAAACTGTAGGCCACAGTTAGTTGTGTGCCGCACATATCTCAGAATGCGTTTAACTGCAGACCAATGAGGAGTACGAGGATCATGTAGGTATTGACAGACCTTGTTAACGACAAAGGATAGATCAGGTCGTGTCAATGTGATGTACTGGAGACCACCAACAATGCTGCGATACTGAGTCGCCTCCTCTGAAGAGAGAGCATCACCATCCGAGCTACAGAGACGCTCTGTCGAGGACATGGGGGGTAGCAGCCGGAGCACACTTCAACATACCAGCCCGAGCAAGTAGCTCAAGAGCATACTTACGTTGTCGAAGAATAAGATGCCCAGATGATGATGAGGATACCTCAATGCCCAAAAAATAATGAAGAACTCCAAGATCCTTAACTGAGAATTCTGAACGAAGCTGAGCAATCAACTTGGGAATAACAGCCGCTGTCGAACTGACAACAATGATATCATCAACATACACCAGTAGATACACCGTCACATCTGATCGGTGTAGAATAAAGAGAGATGTGTCAGCAACAGACGGCAAGAACCCCAAGGAACCAAGAACAGAACTCAGGCGGGCATGCCATGCACGGGGAGCCTGCTTCAGGCCATAAAGAGACTTGACCAGCTTACAGTAGTGATTAGGTTTGGCAGAGTCAGTAAAACCGGGAGGTTGTCGCATGTATACCTCCTCGTCCAGAAAACCATTAAGAAAGGCATTCTGTATATCGAGCTGTCAAAGATGCCACCAGTGTGAGAGAGCCATAGATAGTAACAAACTAATATTCACTGGCTTAACCACAGGACTAAACGTCTCATCATAGTCAAGGCCATAACGCTGTTTGAACCCTTTAGCAACAAGACGGGGTTTGTATCTTTCAATAGAGCCATCAGCATGAAATTTGACTTTAAAAATCCAACGTGAGTCAATTAAATTAACTCCCGGAACTAGAGGTACCAATGTCCACGTACCGTTAGTCTGAAGCGCAGAAAATTCTGCTTCCATAGCAGTGCGCCAGTGAGGAATGCGTAGGGCCTCGTGATAGTCACGGGGTTCAGCTGTGCTTTTGGATGCGGTATAGGCAGCTAAAATACTGGTCCATGCAACAGTGCCATCCGTGGGAATCCGTGGCTTTCTGATTCCACGAGACAGACGCGTGACGGGACGGTCTGGAACAATAGATGGCGGACTAGACACAACAGCATCTGATGGACTGGACACAGCAAAATCTGGCGTGGTAGGTGGTGACGGGTTCTCCTCGTACGAGGAAGCAGCAGGTGAAGCTGGGCGATCTGCTGCTGGCGGGGATAGCGAATCTGCTGGTCCCGTCATTGGTTCTGCATGGCGCATGGGAGATGGTGCTGTCGGAGCTGACGGGGACAGGTGAGCCGGCACGGAAGCGCGTGAGCTGGCCGGGACTGCATGCGAGCTGGTCAGGTCGGCTGGGCGAGTCGGCTCGGCTGCATGCAGAGGAGAAGTGGCACGCGACAGCATCTGCGCTGAATCCGAGGGAACAGACTCCAAGGGCGGCCAATCATTGTGCACAGGAGCAACAGGAGCATGCAGGGGCACTGAATTCGATGCAGTATTTGGTGCACTATCAAGCTGCGTTTCCAGCTCAAATTCGGACAGAATTTCCAGTCGAGCAGCACGGCCTGTACCTGCACCATGGTTAGGGAGCAAAGACGGTGCATATGCGGTATTCATAAAGTGGTCAGCTGAAAGTAAAGATGACTCCGTGAGGGGTGGTGAATTATGAGACGTAGGCATGTTGGCAAAAGGAAATACGGTCTCATCAAAGATAACATCCCTAGATATGTAGACTCGATTAGAGGGAACGTGAAGGCATTTATATCCTTTGTGTAAAGAACTATACCCCAGAAAAACACACTTTTAAGACCGAAAATCAAGTTTATGATTGTTATAGGGTCGAAGATGAGGCCAACAAGCACATCCAAAGACTTTAAAGAAGGTATAATATGGGGTCTCGTGAAGGAGTTTCTCAAGTAGAGTTTAATGTCAATAGTACGACTAGGAAGCCTATTTATCAAGAAACAGGCTGTGGAGAAGGCATCGTTCCAATAATGTAAAGGTAGAGATGCATGAGCAAGCAAAGTAAGACCAGTCTCGACAATATGACGGTGTTTACGTTCAGCAGTGCCATTCTGTTTGTGAGTGTGTGGACATGACACTCGATGTGAGATACCTAGACCATGAAAGAAGGGATGGAGTTTTTCATACTCTCCGCCCCAATCTGTTTGAACATGAATGATCTTTTTAGCTAGGAGACGTTCAACATGTTTTTGAAATTGGAGAAAAACATCATAGACATCAGATTTGCGTTTAAGTAGATAGAGCCAAGTAAATCGACTATAACCATCAACAAAACTCACATAGAAACGATGTCCACTGACAGAGGTTTGTGCGGGACCCCACACATATGAATATATGATCTGTAAAGGAGAGTTTATTACACGAGTAGACAAGGAGAAAGGCAACTGGTGACTTTTTCCTTGTTGACAAGCATCACAAACTGGCTTAATTTTATTTGACTCTATGATAGAAGGTAGCTCATGACTACGAAGAACATGTTGAACAACTTGAGATGCAGGATGACATAGACGACTGTGCCACATATCACGTGACATCTTGACACTGCTGAGTGCTTGCTTGATAACATGTACTTTAATCTCGTAGAGACCTCCACTGTACCGACCTCTAAGCATGGGTGCTCTCGTGTCCCGATCCTTCACAAAAAGATCATTAAGGTGAAGTTCAATGAAAACATTATTGTCACGTGAAAGTTTGCTAAGTGACAAAAGATTACGTGAAGCATTTGGAACATGAAGAACATGATTGAGAGCTAAGGGTCTAGATGACGGAGTAGGAATAGTAGCATGACCAACATTATGAATACGCATACCTGCTCCGTTTGCTGTGTGAACCTGCTCGGTGCCGTGGTAGGGCTCGCGTGTAGTGAGCTTCTCCAGCTCATGAGTAATATGATGCGTAGCCCCCCGAGTCCGCATACCACGCCGGGTCTACGACCTGTTGTCCACCGTGGGAGGCAGACATGGCCATGGCAACCTGGCGCTCAGTGTTGCTCCCATCATTGCCGATGCCCAGATAGTTGCGGTTGAACCTCTTGTAGCACTTGGACGATGTATGACGCGGTATACCGCAGAGCTGGCAAATAATGTTGCCACGTCCAGTACTGGTGCGAGGCGTCTGCGTCTGGTTGTTGTTACCCGTGGGCTTTGGCGCCGTGTACTGTGACTGAGGAGGAGCACCGCTCGGTCGGTATTGTGGCCGAGGGCTGCCGCGGAAGGCCCCGTATGCAGCAGGGGCTCCACCTTGCGTGGCAATGTGAGCTGCAGGGTAGTGACTCGCGGGAGACGCCGTGCGACGGGCTAGCATCCGTTGTTCCGTTGCCACAATCTGAGAGAACAAATCCTGAACGGGCATAGGCGTGGTGCGAGCAGTAACAACGCCGTGAAGTGCATCATAGTCACCATCGAGACCAGCTAGAACATAGGAGATGAATTCTTCCGAGCGGAGAGGCTGTCCAATGCTTGTGAGGGTATCGGACAATGCCTTCATCTTATGAAAATGAACTGTGGCTGTCATGTTTCCCTTCTTAAGCTCAGACATCTCCTGACGTATCCCCGAGGAGCGAGCAATGGAGGTGGAGGCAAAAGCACCGCTCAATGTTTCCCAGGCCTCTCGAGAAGTGGCAGCGAACATCACCATGCCTACAACATCAGGCATCATGGAGGAAACAAACGCTGAGAGCACGGCCTGATCCTGCTGAATCCAATGATGATAGGCAGGGTTAGGCTGCTGAACCATTGCACCACCGTGATTAACGATAACACGAGCAGCAGAGCAAGCGAAGGAACCATCTACATATCCCATGAGAAGCTGACTCCGAAGAAGGGGACTGACTTGGGACCTCCAAACCAGATAATTTTCACTGGTTAATTTGATGGTGATGGACGACGTGATGTTGATGACCCCTCCGGGGATCATGTGGCCACCAGGAAGCATATGATTGTAGTACTGCCCTCCCTGATTGTAAACCGGACCAAGCACAGTCGAAGTCGAGCCGACCGGGGGCATCTGATTGGGGTAGCCGATCTGGTGCGTCTGCTGGTGACCAGATGGGTTCGGGGACGCATACCCTAGCATGGGCATGGTGAAAGACGACGGAGGCGCAGGCGCTGATCCGGAATATGGAGCAAGTCCCGCGCTGGTTGGGGACGCATACCCAAGTATGGGCATGGTGAGCGACGCCGGGAGCGCAGGCGCTGATCCAGAAGACGACGCAAGCCCCGCGCTGGTAGCCACCAGCGGCATGGAGAAGCCTTGGTGCAGGGCGGACGACGTCGGATGCGTGACGTGCGACGGCATCAGGGCCGTGGAGACGGCGTGTGACGGCAGTTCCTCCGTAGATGCCTGAGATAACTGCGACGCCGTGGTGATCGGGGCGGCCGGAGCGGAAGCAGATGACGTAGATGGGGAGGTCGCCATCTAGAACGTAGGCCGGCGGCGGCGGTGGGATTTAGGTCAAGAGCTGGTGCTCTGATACCATGAAAAGCGTAATACGGATTGGTTTGGGCTGTCCCGATGTGCCTCATCGGGTAGGGGTCGTTTCAGTATATATGACACAAGTTGTACATTGTACCTGTTACAAAACGTATCGACTACGTATTCTAACACGTGCAAGCAAGCATCCTGAATCATCTGAACAGACTACTCGTGCTTGTGCTATAGGAAGGTAGAGGAATCTGTTCTGTTCGTAGCACTCCGCCCCGTGCAGCTGCATGAATCTCCCCGTACACCAAAAGTATAGGCAGACCTTGGTCTAGTATGAGATCCAATTGTCTGCCCAAATATAGCCCATACATACTTAGTGATCGAGAGAAATTTAAATATCTTATGGTACCATAAGATATTCTTTAGGTCAAACTCTTTAGAAATCCTTAACGAACGTTCAGTCCATATAGTTTGTGCGACTTGTGAAACATAATTTAAGAAGAATTTTTTTTATAAGCTTCAATTTAAATTTGGCACAATCAAGTTGATTTGAAGATGTTTAATATAATAGTATACCAAACAAAATTACAATTAAATTCAGCAACATTTCTAAAATTTTATTACTCCATACCGCTCGACGACGGGCGCTCGCTCGTCTGCTCGCCCCAACCCCAGTGCGTGGCCTGCGCACCGTCGGCCCACCACTACGCGCTCCTCCAGCGCCTCCAACCCGCCGCCGTCGCCATCGTTGACCAGCGGACGCGGCGACACGGAATGGAGCTGTCGTACGCTGTTGACCACCACCCACGCACCCGACGGCCCAACACGTGTATCGGTCCACACCGCACCGAGCGCCGGCTCGACCTCCGAGAGAGCCACATGAACGGAAAATCACTACGGGCCACAACCAGCGTCGGCAAAAAGACGTCTCACAAACAAACTCAAAGCAAGCCTTCAGAGCGCTCGCTTTTTTACCCAGATTACAGCTATAGAGAATTCCTTTTCTTTATTCTTCGTTCGTTCCGGACAACCTTTACATCGTATTCTTTTTTTTTTGAGGGATTTACATCGTATACTTTGTGTACCCAGACCTCACTGACTCAATCCTGTTTACGTTTTTTTTTTTTTGATAAAACTCACACTATATTAAACAGTCACCAAGGTTACAGGAACAGAAGGACTATAAGGTGTTCCTAGCCACAAATGTCTACCAATTTGTAACGAGAGTCCAAACTTTGCTAGGTTATGAGCTTCTGTATTCATCGTCCTTCTTTCATGCACCACTTCACACCGATCCATCAAACTGATCCTCCTCTGAACTTCACGAACAATAGAACCATTCACTCCCAGACCACTGGTATTTATAGCATCCACCACATTCTTACAATCAGACACAAGGAGTACTTGATTTAGGTTCAAATCAGTTGCTAGAGACATACCCTCCCTGCATGCCAAAGCTTCAAACACCTCAGGATCACTTATTCCTTCCACCACGATCAAAGAAGAGCCCAAATAAGTGCCATTTTGATCTCTGCATATAGCAGCAGCAGAGCATACAGACCCCTGCCTCTCAACAGCCCCATCCACGTTAATTTTTGCCAAACCCAAAGGAGGAGGAACCCATCCGAAACCTGTAGGATGTTGAGCTGTAGGAATATTCGAAGAACCTCTATTTGCATCT
The DNA here is from genome assembly GCA_028641055.1 of Alopecurus myosuroides. Lineage (NCBI taxonomy): Eukaryota > Viridiplantae > Streptophyta > Magnoliopsida > Poales > Poaceae > Alopecurus > Alopecurus myosuroides. The sequence goes on from CM054062.1 coordinate 244,783,972, forward strand.
TCATATTCTCTAATATATCTTCCAACGAAACAGTGGATTGAATAAGGACTTTGGAAGATATCTTCATGGATAACCTTTCTCCTTGCCGACCAAACAGCCCAGAGTTTAACAACAACCCGAGTAAATTCTTGTTGATGCAGAGAATCATTAAGAATAAACAGCCACTTCTTTGCATTGCTCTCGCCACAATTTTGAATTTTTTCAAACAGGTCATCCTCCTCTAGTGACCAAACACTTCTTGACATTGGGCAATCGAGGAGGGAATGTCTCCAAGAATCGACATCTCCACATAGAGAACAATTGCTAGCAGCTGCCATATTACGATTATGCAAAACATCCGCAGAAGGTAAAGAATGCTTCGATAATCTCTACACAAAGAATCTGATTTTTGGTGGTACCTTTAACTTCCATAGAGACTCCCAGGATTTAGTCTCAATAATCGTATTAGAGGGGCCTCCAGGTTGATTACCTTGCTGAATTTTATCAGCAATGAGCAAGCGATAGGCAGATCTAACAGTAAACAATCCGTTTTTCTCAAACCTCCATCCCCAAAAATCCTCCATAGGACAAGTGCAGATGGGAATAGATTTGATCATGGAAGCATCCATAGGGAGAAATACCTGGTTGATCAAATCACTGCGCCACCGAGCTTCTGAATGGTTAATCAAATCACTGACACGTTGAGGGGGGTTAACTCGCAGTGGTAATAATGGTCTTGGCATTGATAACCGTGGCAGCCAATTGTCCTCCCAAATGCGTGTTGATTCTCCATTACCAATCCTCAGAATGAGACCCTTCTTCAGAACACCGAGCCCTTCAAAAACTGCTCTCCAAATCTGCGAGGGATGGGAGCCCAAGCTAGCATCCAAAAAATCAGAATTAGGGAAGTATACTGATTTCAAAATTCTAGCACTTAAGGAGCTCGGGTCCATGATAAATTGATAATCCATCCACCAACAGTAGACCCGAGTGAAAGCTCCGGTTTCACAACTTTTTGGACGGATACCATACTTTTCGTGGCGAACCATGCAAAGTTACGACTGGGTCAATTCCATTTTTAATTTTAACAAAGGTCAATTCCTATAAGCATGTGCCGGCAACGCGTACATACCGGTATTTCCACGCAGACATCCTTACGCTCGCGCACCGTTTCGTACGTATTCGCCACTTGCATTGTGCTAGTACTCCGTACAACGACTCCACAGAAATGTATTCGTACGTATTCGCCACTTGCATTGTCGTACAAGTCTACGACTAGTGTACCCCACAGAAATGTATCTGCATGCGCAGAATTATTTTCCTGGCATGTCCATGCATTATTCTAGCTGACGGTCCGTGGAACATATGTATTTTGGTGAACGAAACAAAGTGGCGGTCCCGAAAAGATCGATCGTAGGCGCTGACGTGGTGGAGTAACATGGTTTGCTTGTATTATCCTTTCACTAATAAAGCCAATTGTGGACGTGCAGGACATACACATGTATATATCACGCCAAATAAAGAAGGACGAATTTAATTGGCATCGCATGCGGCGGTCGGCGCCGGAAGCTGTTTTCTCCACGTACTATGAACCGCCGGTGGCTGACGGCCTCCATCCTCGCCCGCTGCGGCGCTCGATGACACGTGCTATGAACCGCCGGTGGCCGCGATAGAGAATCACGATGAGCTATGCGGGCAGGAATGGTTGGTTTCTGTCGTGGTCTAGTGCTTCGCCAAGGAAATGGACCAGATATTGCACATGAATACTCCACTAGATTCACATGCTTGTGCACGTTTTCAATTTCATTTTTTGATCTACTGTCGTGCACGTTTTCGTTAACACGATGGAAAAGTCGAAAAAATATAGTCAAAGCATAAAGGTGTACTATTAGCTCTGGTGTAGGACTAGGAAAGGCTGTGTGTCTGAGTACTTCCTGTAGAAGTAAAAGGGCGCAGTCTGTAGATTATGAATACGTACTACTGTCAACGCTAAATCTAGATATCAATGATCAAGTCCACGTCAAGCCCCGTGCAGACGAGATCCCACGTGCCACTCACACCATAGACTCCTCTAGGAAGGCCTAATGTTACTTCTTTTCAGCTTCACGAAGAGCTCCTCTAGGGCGAGCGCGAGGCAACAAACTGGTAGCGTCGGGCGAAAGTTTTCGCGTTCCATGAACATGATCAGAGGAACTGACTGCCGATATCCCGAGTAAACGTCTGACCTAGGAAACTAGGGCTTCTTGGCTCCTCTGGCGATTTCGCCAGGGTGAGATCGGTTTGGATTTCACGTCGGGCTTGGAGATCGGATCGGACTCGGATAGGCTGAGACTACAAGGATCGGAGGCTGTTCCTCAGGATCATCACGGTTTCGCATCTGCAGTTAGGGCTGAGGGACCTCGCGGCGGAACTGTGCTTCGCGAGGCGAGTATGGATTCCGCGATGGGGGGCTCTGGAGTCAGTAGAGGCAAGGGAGAAGATGACGCGGCACTGGCCAGGGCCTTAGAGAACCTGGAGTTGCGAGAAGGAGAGCTAGATGACGTTTTCATCGGAGACGATGATCTACGGGATCTGCAGAAACAGTCCAGATGGTTAGCTGTTGCAAAAGTTCATACAAGCAAACCAGTCAATGCTGCAGGCGTTTTCGAAACCCTAAGAGGAGTGTGGGGTCTTGCCCACGAACCAGAGCTGAGGGAGGTGGACGATAACCTCTTCACGTTCAAGTTTTTCTGCCTAGGTGATTGGAACAAAGTGTTGAATCAAGGTCCCTGGCTTTTCAAAAAACTTGTTGTGGTGATAGCAGAATATGATGGATTGTCAAATCCGAAGGATGTGAAGCTTGAACGTACAAATATCTGGGCTCAGATACATGCAATACCTGAGATTTATCGAGTAAATAAGGTTGTTGATGAACTTGCTAGGAGGATCGGTAAGGTTCAAAGCGTTGATATGAAGCCAGCTCGCTATTTTGAAGGGGATTACGTGAGAGTTCGGGCTAGCATTGATATAAGGGTGCCGCTGATTAGGTTTGTTCCCCTCAATGTGGGAGGTAAGAGAGAATTGCTACACGTCAAATATGAGAAGATCGGATATTTTTGTGATGTTTGTGATATTTTGGGACACGACTTGGAAGAGTGCGGTGATGGTGTGCATGATCAGACGGCCCTGCAGTACGGAAAGTGGATGATTGCAAAACGAAGAATCCAGCCTAGCCAAATCTCCTTTCGTGGAAGCTACCCCGGAAGATTGAGTGCGAGGGGGAGGGGCAGGAACTTTGAAAATTTTGGCCGTAAGCGTGGCTCTGCTGATTTCGATACTGAAGAGGATATTAGCGACACGGCATCGAGCCCGTTGAAGAATTTTGGGGCTCCCATGGCTGTCGATGGAGAGGTTGAAAGACCTAGCACTCACACTGTAACAAAAAAGCTTAATTTTGATACAGAGAAGGAAGGAGGGGTGAGCTCGGAAAAGTACTCAGCTGATGAGGGCTCGGTGAGGGCTATGGTTCCACCACCACCACCGAGTTATACAAAGGCCAGAATTTCAAAGAGAGCAAAGAAAGTTGGGGAAGAGAGTACAACAGCATCAAATGATAGTGGATCGGCGGCTCCCTGCGAGGGAGACCGCCGGGAGCAATGAATCTATTCAGCATGAACTGTCGGGGGTGCGGGCGCCTCGAGACAGTTCAAGAGATTGGCAACTTAATTAAGTTGCATCGCCCTGGTTTGGTGTTTCTCTGTCGCACCCGGACTTCTAGGGGATACTCACAGTCCGTTAAACAGTAGATAAATGGCTTACGGGGCATACCGGCACCCGCATCTCAATATGAGCAGGCCAACACGTAAACGTGTGACAACCATTATCTTACTATTCATCGTCTGCGCAAACCATCCCGTAGAAATCCACATACTTCCATTGACGTACTTCAAAACATACACACATGGTACGTCAACGGCATTGGAACAAGTGATATCACAACAGATCTCTACGACACAAAAGATTGAATAAGTGCAAATGGCTCTCACTAGAGCAGAGATAGCAAATACAATCATTCAGAGGACACATGTCCCATCAATACATCAGTACATCACAGCGGAAGCATTCAACATGTCTGAGTACAGACAAAATCCAAATAGGCCTAAGAGGCCGGAAACGAAAAGACGGAGCCCATCCACGAAGTTTCGGATCCTGCCCGGGTCCGCTATCTACTCGTCAGAAGTCTCGTCATACTCCACATAGTAGCCACCATGTAGATCCTCGGAAACGTAGGTCTGCGGAAACCACAGCCCCAAAGGGGTCAGTACATAAACGTACTGGGAAGCAAGACTCACAGTTCACCAAAGTGTAACCCGTCAACACCAAGCACAGATGCTTTGGGTTCAACGGAAGGAAGGGGATATAAAAGATGCTGCAACTGGTTGCTCTAACCAACTACAGAGTTACTACCACTTCCGGCTACCAGAAAGGAGATAAGATCGTGTATCGTAACCAACCTATCAACGAACCTCAAACAAACTCATCCTGGATCTCGCCCCTTATCCAAAGAAGCAATCCGAGGATAACTCACACAGCTGAATTACTGATGGTTCAGATTATTGTGTCAATAAGCCTATTACTAGTCAAGTTGTTAATCATTGGGTGTAAGGTTGTTAATCATTAGGTTTAAGTTGTCCTGAGTACTTGTTAGCCAGTACATTCACCAAGTAGTCCATAACCGCGGAAAACACGGCTTCTCGAGAAGATTTATCCCTGCAGGGGTGCACCAATTTGGCCGTACACGTAAGAATAACCCGCCAGACGGGAATCAAACCCACCAAGCGAGGTACTCAACACAACTCAACTCTTCTTCGCATCAAGCCCAAAGCACCACGTGTTGTGCGTGCGCGGCTAATCGAGCCCCACGAAGAAAAGGGGACCCTCATAGCACTGGAAGACCACGCCGCCCTAAATGCCGACTACTAAAGTTCCACCCTGGCCTGGGCTCGCAAGATCATGCATGCAGCAAATGGAAAGCCCGAACTACGTGTGACGATTTGGACGAGATGCGAATCGAATCAAATTGAGGGGGGCGCCCATACTCGCTTCCCACATGCGGTTAGTGCGCTCATCATGGATCAGTAGACAAGACCCTTTTCGTATTAGGGTCGACACTAGCAGGCCTCAAAACCACCCTGGGCCTCCTGCCGGTGCCTTATCATCAAATTATTATTTAACAATAACATTAGCATGATTGATTGATTAAACATCGAGCCCCCAGAATCGTAATAGAAATAGTAACAGAAAGTACCGGGTAACAGACTCGAGCAAAACAACACTAAGCATGCTAGTAAGACATGGGCAACAAGCAATGGTTATAGGTATGGAGGTGAGGCAATATCAGGGTTAAAGGATACATGTGATAGGTTCGTAACAGAAACAACTAACCATAGGGCTAGCAGAATAGACAACGGAAAGTATCGGTAACCAATGTTGAAAGGAACACGATGGTTCATGTGAGTGATAACTTGCCTGCAAACCCAGTAGCCTGGTACTGAGCTAACTCCTTAGAAGGGGTGTCGTAAGTATCGTCGGTCTCAACGTCGTCGTTTATCCGGGAAAAGCAAACACACAATGCAGAGAGATAAACAATCAATATCATGGCATAGTGCACAAACATGGGATGATGCATGACCATTTAATTGATGCATAGAAATAAACTAGTTGACAAGATAACATAACATGATTAAATGGACCCACATGCAATTGGATTGCATATGGAAAGCCCATGAGTTATGGTTGAATTAATTGTTTTACAACTAATCAAATTGTGTAAGTGAATTAGCATGATGCATGGATGAGGAAAACAACAAGATAGCAACAATAGAACCAAATGGAAATAAGGTTTACCAAGTTTGGAAATTCTAGTTATTAAGTTATGAAATTTTGGTTCCTTAAAGGTGTTACACAAGCATTTGTTGCTTCCATCAATTTTAATTGTTCAAAATAGATAACAAGGTTCATATTTGAATAAAACACAAAATTTTAGGTGGATTACATGTTTCACTTGTTGAAAAAGGATTTCAAATAAATTATTTATGAATTAAACAAGTTTAAGCAAGAATTAAATGAATTTAATTCAAACATGAACTTATTTGAATTTTTATTTGTTCAAAACATTAAGTGAAATTCATATTTGAAAAGCTTATACTTTTGTGGTTTGAAAACATATTTTATATGTCCCAAAAGAACTTAATTTGATCAAGTTATGAATTTAGCAATATTAAATGATTTAAACAAGGTTTAAATCATTCAACCAATTTTAATTATTCAAAACTTGAAACAAATTGTATATTTGAAAAGGTGGTTTAATTTTGCATGGGAAACATATTTCATTTGTGGAAATTGGATTTAAAATGAGCAAGTTATTAATTTGGCAATTTTAAATGCAATAAAAAAGAAACAGTTTTTTTCAGCAATTTAAATTATTAAAAACAGCAAACAAAATTTATATTTGGAAAGAACATGAAAAGTTGATTGGAAAACATATTTAGTTTGTGGAATTTGGAATTTTTATGAACAAGTTATGAATTTTGCAAGTTTGAGTGAATTTAACAAGTTTTCAAATATTTCAACAACTTAAAATATTCAAAACAGTAAACAAATTTTATATTTGGATAGAACATTTAATTTGGGACAGAAAACATATTTAAAAAGTTAAATTTGGAGTTAAAATGATTTACTTATGCATTTTACAAGATTTAGTGTAATTCTGCCATTTTTTATGAACCAGGGACTTAGGAAAAATTTGCAGGGGCTAGAAATAATTTATAAGGGCCTATTGGTGATTCCTGAGATGTTTCTGTGCCAAAACAAACAAATAAAAAAAAGTTGGTTTTTAATTGAGGGAGTGGGGGATCGAACCCACACCCTCCTGGTGCGCGCAACAGACAGGAACCAGTCTGTTTGAAAGGACGTGGCTGCCGGTGCCTGCTGCTGTGTGTTTGAAAGGAGGTGGACTGCGGGGGGGTAAGTGTTGTGGTTCCGCGCAGTTTTCTGAATTTAACTGAACCCGAGCTTTGCATCTCGACATGGAAACAGACAGCAGCGAGGGATGGCGCTGGGGGCTCGCTGGAGGGGGCGCCGCTCGCGGGAGGGCCGTGGCGAGTAGAGAGGAGGAGGAAGGCGCGATGGAAGGAGGGGAAGGGATCGGTGGCTGCTCACCTTGGGCCAGGGAGGCGGTCGGGGCAGGTTGAGGAGAGCGGCAGGAACAGAGGGCAACGGCGACGTCGTGGAAGCTCGCAGGCGATCGAGGGAGTCCCGTGTCCCTCCCTGGACACGAGGAGGAAGCCCGCGCCGTGGCGGTTCCATTCCCGGCCGTGGTGCATCCTCGCGGTGACCACGGCGATCGGGGCTAAGGGGAGGCAGTGGTGCTCGGTTGGGTTTCAGAACAGAGAACTTGGGGGGGAAGGAAGGAGAGGAGCGATGGCGGCGCAGGAGGAGGCTAGGGTTGGCGAGGCTAGGGCAGAGGGGTGAGGTGGTCGTTTTATGGGGAGCCCTAGCTCGGTACGGCTGCCATCGGAGAGGGGAGGGAGAGATCAAGTGGTGGATGACTCGTTCGTACAGAAGATGACGATTGCTGGGAGGAAGACGACAACAGAAAGGAGATAATGGGCTAGAAGTAATGGGCTTGGGGGGTGAAAAAGGGGATGGGGTGGGCTGCCCTTTTCTCTCAGCTCACCCCTCTCTCTCTATTTTTTTTTGTTTTTCCTTATGAACATTTTTTTGTAAAGGATGAAAGAGGAAAGAGAGATAGAAAGAAATAGGGTTTTTCTTTTATAACTATTTGTGTTAATTTTTAAAACAGAAATGAAGCAAATGTTTACATTATTTCACAAGTTTGAAATCTTAATTGGATTTAAAGTTGTTAAGTGGATTTTTCCAATAGAGTTTGGGGTTGTTATTTGATAATTAACTTTCTATTAATTTGCAAAACAACAACAACAAGGTAGTTTAAAATTACTTTCAACAACTTGAATTATTAATGTGATATTAAATTGTTAGGTGATTTTCAAATAGGGGTTTGGGTTGGAATTTTGGAAATAAACAAATTCTATTTAATAAGCTCAAGCAATTTTTCAAAGATTATTGAATTTAATAGTTGGCAAGAATTTTAATGCTTAAACCACAATTTGAATCATGTCAATTATGATTTGATTTGCAATTTAATTTGCCATTAGGGTGTTGATAAATAGGAATGTTACTCACAAGCAATTTACATCAACTTCAACTATTGAAAACAATATTTGAATAGGGTGATCAAATGATTTTAATTGGAAACAAATGATTAATAATGGTGTTGCAATTTTTATAAGACCAACATGGTTGCTGTTTTGGACAATGTGATTTGAATTTGGAAGCAAATTGGAATTAATTGATTGATTAGAAACCACCATTTTAATAGTTGAACATTATGGAATAATTGGAAACAATTAAGGTTTTGATTTGGAAACAACTATTTGGATGTTGGTTTGGAATTTCAAATGGAAAACAAATTGAATTTGAAAAGGGTTTGATATTAAATGAATTTTTGATAGAAACAAAACAACAGTTTTGAAATCACACTTTAATGGAAACAAACAATTGTTTTATTTTGAATAATCTTTTGGAAATTGTAACATCACAAGGATGAAACAAAAGGTTTGAATTTTGGTTTGAAATTCAAATAGAAAACAAAGGAAAACAAAGGAAAACAGTTGGAAAACAAATGAAAACAGAGGAAAACAAGCAAAACAATTGCAATCAACATGATGCCATGATGCAAAACATAAAATAACAGAGAGCAAACATTCTAATGGCTTATTTTTCATACTTGGGATGTTACAAAACGACCCCCCTTGAAGGAATCGCGCCCCGAGATTCCTGCTGAGAAAAGAAAAGGTCCGGATACTTCTTGCGAAGATCCTTTTGAGCTATGACACGTGAAACACATCGTGCACCTTAGATAGTTTTTCTGGAAGTTCAAAACGATAGGTATTCCTGGCAACTCTTCTGGAAAGATGTCAGGGAATTTGGAAACCACCGGAACATTTTCAATTGAATGAAGTGGTTTTGCATGGAGGGTGTATAGCTGGATAGAATTTGATTCATGTGGAGAATAGACTATCTGGAATGTGGTGATTCTGGAATGCTTTCTCGAAACAACCCCAGGTGATAGGAATGCCAGCTCTCATAGCCTGGAATCAACAACAACAACAACCTTCCTGGCCAGATAGACTTGATATTTGGGAAGTTTTGATTAGACGCCGGTAGAAAAACTGAAATGGAAAACAACAACAAGATTTCAACGGACGAAAAGGATGTTGAGAAGAACAGGATATCAATATCGGGGAAAACGAGAACAAAACTCCTGAGGTACTATGGAAACCCATCCGGGCTTCTAAAGGATCAATATCTACTGCTTAAGGAATAGAGGATCTGCTTCCGGGGCTTACACGCCTCCGTTCTCAATCATGAGTAGGCAACATGATAAATCACGTCACAACCACCCCCATTCCTATGGTCTAGTAGATATAACCATCCTAGAGAAACCAGAATTCGTGAAATCCTAACTTGAAAGTTTAGATGAGAAGGGAAAACAACGTTACACTTCCTTACCAGAAAAGGGAGGGTGGGTGGGGAAAGAAGAAAAAGAACAGAATTCCTACTCTCGCGTTTCATTTTTTTTCCTATATAGCTACAAAATAGTTTCTAGACTCAACTGCGACCAGTAAAAAGGGATCCTACAGGCAGACAAGCTCTGATACCATTTGTCGCACCCGGACTTCTAGGGGATACTCACAGTCCGTTAAACAGTAGATAAATGGCTTACGGGGCATACCGGCACCCGCATCTCAATATGAGCAGGCCAACACGTAAACGTGTGACAACCATTATCTTACTATTCATCGTCTGCGCAAACCATCCCGTAGAAATCCAGATACTTCCATTGACGTACTTCAAAACATACACACATGGTACGTCAACGGCATTGGAACAAGTGATATCACAACAGATCTCTACGACACAAAAGATTGAAATAAGTGCAAATGGCTCTCACTAGAGCAGAGATAGCAATTACAATCATTCAGAGGACACATGTCCCATCAATACATCAGTACATCACAGCGGAAGCATTCAACATGTCTGAGTACAGACAAGATCCAAATAGGCCTAAGAGGCCGGAAACGAAAAGACGGAGCCCATCCACGAAGTCTCGGATCTTGCCCGGGTCCGCTATCTACTCGTCAGCAGTCTCGTCATACTCCACGTAGTAGCCACCATGTAGATCCTCGGAAACATAGGTCTGCGGAAACCACAGCCCCAAAGGGGTCAGTACATAAACGTACTGGGAAGCAAGACTCACAGTTCACCAAAGTGTAACCCGTCAACAACAAGCACAGATGCTTTGGGTTCAACGGAAGGAAGGGGATATAAAAGATGCTGCAACTGGCTGCTCTAACCAACTACAGAGTTACTACCACTTCCGGCTACCAGAAAGGAGATAAGATCGTGTATCGTAACTGAAAGCGCATGGTTCCCCCATATGTGGTTTTGGTAATTAATGACAATCCTTTATGGACTAATGTTTGCATTGAGTTATCCTTGTAGATCTTGTCCATAGGAAATAATGGAGTTCATGTGTTGAACTCTATTAGCTTCCTTGATGGCCATTGTTTTTCTCATGGATTTATATGAAGAATGGTCTTGGTTTGAGTTGAGCTTATTGCTAGTTTGTCTTGAAGAAAAAGGATTAGGTGATCTTTCATTATCATCTTCAAGACATCATCTTTAGAAGTGAGAAGCAAAGATACAAGGTTGATCAAGCAAGCGATCAACACACAAAGCTACAAGTTGTACCAAGTGGGATTGTGTATCTCATGGTATGGTAAGCAATTGTCAATATAGCTTTGTGAACTAACCCATGATATGTGTGTGTCGCATCTCTATGTGTGGTTAGGTATCTTTCCATGGGCATGAACCAAAAGGAAGATTTCATATAGCCCATGGTCTATGTCGTCGTCAAGCGGTGTTTGTCATCTAGCTTGACGTAGAAGCTCAAGTGAAGCATCTAGAAGATATCCTATGCTTGATGCTTGCCACCACTTTGGGAGATTGTGGCCTTGTGAAGATTTGCCGAAGGGTCTCTCCCATAATGGTGTATGGGGGAGCTAGTCTCTCCCATAATGGTGTATGGGGGAGCAACTTGCAAGTCTTCATCAAGCGGAGTTTGTGCTAGCAAGCGCAATCAAGAAAGAAGATCCAACTTGAGAGAGTCAAGATCGTCATCATCTAGCTCAAGTGGAATGCTCAAGGCAAAGGTATAATCTTGATAGGTTTTCTATTTTACCGGTCTCGTGTCTTTGGGAGACCGGGTTATAGGATAGATAGTCGTACTATCAAGAGGGGCTCTCAAGTGAGTAACTCGATCGAATCGTTATGGAGAGCTCAAACCTTTGCATACTTTGCATATCATCTTTCTTGGTTCTTATTTGGCTTTTGTCTCCTTTGGGTTTTAGTGCTTGTCGTGATCTTCATGACAAGCCTTGGTTTCTCGAAAACGGATTTCGTAAGAAAAACTTGTTGCGTTTTCGGTGGTGAAAATATTCCGTTCGTCTTTGAGAATGTTCCCACACCTTCCATGTGTGGTAACTTCTCCATACTTTGAGGTATCAATATTTTCACTTTTTGTTTGGATACTCCTTGCTGTTATCTTTCCATTGCAATTGGATTTACCTCGTTCGGAGTTCATTTGCAAAAGTTATGGGGTTTCTAGTTCAGCCTCTCTGTTCTGGACTCAACCGGATTATTCTAGCCGGATTATTCCGGGCAACCGGATATTCCGGTTAGGGTAGTTTTGGTCCATATTCGGGACAGAGAGGAGCCGGATTATTCGGAGGAACCGGATATTCCGGTTGTGGAGTTTGTTGCGAAAAATGGCTAAGGACTGGAAGGTTGGAGCTACTGGAGTCAACCGGATTATTTGGTCCGGATTATTCATCCTGGACCGGATATTCCGGTTGCTGCGAAAAATGGCTAAGGACTGGAAGCTTGAACCTTCTGGAGTGAACCGGATTATTTGAACCGGATTATTCGGGGCATACCGGATATTCCGGTTTGGGCAGTTTTTAGACCAATTTGCTCACTGACATGGACCGGATTATTGGTACCGGATTTTTCCAAGGGGACCGGATATTCCGGTTAAAGTCAACAGGTTTCGAGCAGATCTTCGGATCGGATATTCCGGTCCAAACTTGGACCGGATATTCCGGTCCCAGATTCCTGCACAAACGGCTAGTTTTTGTGGGGACCTATTTAAGGGGGCTTTCTTCCCCATTGGTCCCCAAGTCTTCCAAGCACGTTTTTCCTCTTCTCTCCCACCATTGTTGACCTTGGAAAGCTTGCCCCTCTCCCAATCCCTCCTATGATTCTTGCATATCTTTGAGGGAGAAGGTAGAGGAGATCTCGATCTACATTTCCACCAATCCATCTTCCTTCTTAGTGAGGGAAACTTAGTAGATCTTGATCTTGGAGTTCTTGGTGTTTCTCCTCCATTGTTCTTCCTCTCTTATTCCCCCATAAGCATTTGTTGCTTTGTTGGAATTTGAGAGTGAAGGATTTGAGCACTTGTGCTCTTGCCATTTGCATCGGTTGCATCGGTTTGCTCTCTCCACGAGGATTCGTGGAAGTTGAAAGTTTGTGAGCTTGTTACTCTTGGGTCTTGGACCCTAGACGACTTGTGGTGTTCTTGGGAGCCTCCAATTGAGTTGTGGATGCGTGCCCCAAGATTGTGGTGACACCGAGAGCCTCCAATTGAGTTGTGGATGCGTGCCTCGGATTTGAAGGTTGCCAATAGTGGAAGGTGAACTAGGCCTTTGTGGCGGAAGTTCATCGGAGAATAGGGTGAGGCCTTTGTGGCGTTGAGTAGGCCTTCGTGGTGAGCTCACACCCCTCCAACGAGACGTACTCCCCTTTGTGGGAGGAACTCGGGAATACATCTTCGTCTCCGTGTGCCTCGGTTATTTCTATACCCGAGCTTTTTACTTATGCAATTTACATTGTGATAGCCTTCGAGCTTGAAGTTATATATCTTGTTATCACCTTGTTACTTGTCTTGCTTACCATAAGTTGTTGGTGCATCTAGTTTACCCTAGAATATTTAGGTTGTATGCTTGTTAATTTAAACACCTAGTTTATTTCCGCATTTAGCAAGCATTAACCGGAAAAGTTTTTATCGCCTATTCACCCCCCCCCCTCTAGGCGACGTCGTTGTCCGTTCAGTAACCAACCTATCAACGAACCTCAAACAAACCCATCCTGGATCTTGCCCCTTATCCAAAGAAGCAATCCGAGGATAACTCACACAGCTGAATTACTGATGGTTCAGATTATTGTGTCAATAAGCCTATTACTAGTCAAGTTGTTAATCATTGGGTGTAAGGTTGTTAATCATTAGGTTTAAGTTGTTCTGAGTACTTGTTAGCCAGTACTTTCACCAAGTAGTCCATAACCGCGGAAAACACGGCTTCTCGAGAAGATTTATCCCTGCAGGGGTGCACCAATTTGGCCGTACACGTAAGAATAACCCGCCAGACGGGAATCAAACCCACCAAGCGAGGTACTCAACACAACTCAACTCTTCTTCGCATCAAGCCCAAAGCACCACGTGCTGTGTGTGCGCGGCTAATCGAGCCCCACGAAGAAAAGGGGACCCTCATAGCACTGGAAGACCACGCCGCCCTAAATGCCGACTACTAAAGTTCCACCCTGGCCTGGGCTCGCAAGATCATGCATGCAGCAAATGGAAAGCCCGAACTACGTGTGGCGATTTGGACGAGATGCGAATCGAATCAAATTGAGGGGGGCGCCCATACTCGCTTCCCACATGCGGTTAGTGCGCTCATCATGGATCAGTAGACAAGACCCTTTTCCTATTAGGGTCGACACTAGCAGGCCTCAAAACCACCCTGGGCCTCCTGCCGTTGCCTTATCATCAAATTATTATTTAACAATAACATTAGCATGATTGATTGATTAAACATCGAGCCCCCAGAATCGTAATAGAAATAGTAACAGAAAGTACCGGGTAACAGACTCGAGCAAAACAACACTAAGCATGCTAGTAAGACACGGGCAACAAGCAATGGTTATAGGTATGGAGGTGAGGCAATATCAGGGTTAAAGGATACATGTGATAGGTTCGTAACAGAAACAACTAACCATAGGGCTAGCAGAATAGACAACGGAAAGTATCGGTAACCAATGTTGAAAGGAACACGATGGTTCATGTGAGTGATAACTTGCCTGCAAACCCAGTAGCCTGGTACTGAGCTAACTCCTTAGAAGGGGTGTCGTAAGTATCGTCGGTCTCAACGTCGTCGTTTATCCGGGAAAAGCAAACACACAATGCAGAGAGATAAACAATCAATATCATGGCATAGTGCACAAACATGGGATGATGCATGACCATTTAATTGATGCATAGAAATAAACTAGTTGACAAGATAACATAACATGATTAAATGGACCCACATGCAATTGGATTGCATATGGAAAGCCCATGAGTTATGGTTGAATTAATTGTTTTACAACTAATAAAATTGTGTAAGTGAATTAGCATGATGCATGGATGAGAAAAACAACAAGATAACAACAATAGAACCAAACGGAAATAAGGTTTACCAAGTTTGGAAATTCTAGTTATTAAGTTATGAAATTTTGGTTCCTTAAAGGTCTTACACAAGCATTTGTTGCTTTCATCAATTTTAATTGTTCAAAATAGATAACAAGGTTCATATTTGAATAAAACACAAAATTTTAGGTGGATTACATGTTTCACTTGTTGAAAAAGGATTTCAAATAAATTATTTATGAATTAAACAAGTTTAAGCAAGAATTAAATGAATTTAATTCAAACATGAACTTATTTGAATTTTTATTTGTTCAAAACATTAAGTGAGATTCATATTTGAAAATCTTATACTTTTGTGGTTTGAAAACATATTTTATATGTCCCAAAAGAACTTAATTTGATCAAGTTATGAATTTAGCAATATTAAATGATTTAAACAAGGTTTAAATCATTCAACCAATTTTAATTATTCAAAACTTGAAACAAATTGTATATTTGAAAAGGTGGTTTAATTTTGCATGGGAAACATATTTCATTTGTGGAAATTGGATTTAAAATGAGCAAGTTATTAATTTGGCAATTTTAAATGCAATAAATAAGAAACAGTTGTTTTCAGCAATTTAAATTATTCAAAACAGCAAACAAAATTTATATTTGGAAAGAACATGAAAAGTTGATTGGAAAACATATTTAGTTTGTGGAATTTGGAATTTTTATGAACAAGTTATGAATTTTGCAAGTTTGAGTGAATTTAACAATTTTCAAATATTTCAACAACTTAAAATATTCAAAACAGTAAACAAATTTTATATTTGGATAGAACATTTAATTTGGGACAGAAAACATATTTAAAAAGTTAAATTTGGAGTTAAAATGATTTACTTATGCATTTTACAAGATTTAGTGTAATTCTGCCATTTTTTTATGAACCAGGGACTTAGGAAAAATTTGCAGGGGCTAGAAATAATTTATAAGGGCCTATTGGTGATTCCTGAGATGTTTCTGTGCCAAAACAAACAAATAAAAAAAAAGTTGGTTTTAATTGAGGGAGTGGGGGATCGAACCCACACCCTCCTGGTGCGCGCAACAGACAGGAACCAGTGGGCTAGCTGCTGTGTGTTTGAAAGGAGGTGGACTGCGGGGGGGTAAGTGTTGTGGTTCCGCGCGGTTTTCTGAATTTAACTGAACCCGAGCTCTGCATCTCGACATGGAAACAGACAGCAGCGAGGGATGGCGTTGGGGGCTCGCTGGAGGGGGCGCCGCTCGCGGGAGGGCCGTGGCGAGTAGAGAGGAGGAGGGAGGCGCGATGGAAGGAGGGGAAGGGATCGGTGGCTGCTCACCTTGGGCCAGGGAGGCGGTCGGGGCAGGTTGAGGCGAGCGGCAGGAACAGAGGGCAACGGCGACGTCGTGGAAGCTCGCCGGCGATCGAGGGAGTCCCGTGTCCCTCCCTGGACACGAGGAGGAAGCCCGCGCCGTGGCGGTTCCATTCCCGGCCGCGGTGCATCCTCGCGGTGACCACGGCGATCGGGGCTAAGGGGAGGCAGTGGTGCTCGGTTGGGTTTCAGAACAGAGAACTTGGGGGGGAGGAAGGAGAGGAGCGATGGCGGCGCAGGAGGAGGCTAGGGTTGGCGAGGCTAGGGCAGAGGGGTGAGGTGGTCGTTTTATGGGGAGCCCTAGCTCGGTACGGCTGCCATCGGAGAGGGGAGGGAGAGATCGAGTGGTGGATGACTCGTTCGTACAGAAGATGATGATTGCTGGGAGGAAGACGACAACAGAAAGGAGATAATGGGCTAGAAGTAATGGGCTTGGGGGGGTGAAAAAGGGGATGGGGTGGGCTGCCCTTTTCTCTCAGCTCACCCCTCTCTCTCTATTTTTTTTTGTTTTTCCTTATGAACATTTTTTTGTAAAGGTTGAAAGAGGAAAGAGAGATAAAAAGAAATAGGGTTTTTCTTTTATAATTATTTGTGTTAATTTTTAAAACAGAAATGAAGCAAATGTTTACATTATTTCACAAGTTTGAAATCTTAATTGGATTTAAAGTTGTTAAGTGAATTTTTCCAATAGAGTTTGGGGTTGTTATTTGATAATTAACTTTCTATTAATTTGCAAAACAACAACAACAAGGTAGTTTAAAATTACTTTCAACAACTTGAATTATTAATGTGATATTAAATTGTTAGGTGATTTTCAAATAGGGGTTTGGGTTGGAATTTTGGAAATAAACAAATTCTATTTAATAAGCTCAAGCAATTTTTCAAAGATTATTGAATTTAATAGTTGGCAAGAATTTTAATGCTTAAACCACAATTTGAATCATGTCAATTATGATTTGATTTGCAATTTAATTTTCCATTAGGGTGTTGATAAATAGGAATGTTATTCACAAGCAATTTACATCAACTTCAACTATTGAAAACAATATTTGAATAGGGTGATCAAATGATTTTAATTGGAAACAAATGATTAATAATGGTGTTGCAATTTTTATAAGACCAACATGGTTGCTGTTTTGGACAATGTGATTTGAATTTGGAAGCAAATTGGAATTAATTGATTGATTAAAAACCACCATTTTAATAGTTGAACATTATGGAATAATTGGAAACAATTAAGGTTTTGATTTGGAAACAACTATTTGGATGTTGGTTTGGAATTTCAAATGGAAAACAAATTGAATTTGAAAAGGGTTTGATATTAAATGAATTTTTGATAGAAACGAAACAACAGTTTTGAAATCACACTTTAATGGAAACAAACAATTGTTTTATTTTGAATAATCTTTTGGAAATTGTAACATCACAAGGATGAAAAGAAAGATTTGAATTTTGGTTTGAAATTCAAATAAAAAACAAAGGAAAACAAAGGAAAACAGTTGGAAAACAAATGAAAACAGAGGAAAACAAAAAGGAAAACAAGCAAAACAATTGAAATCAACATGATGCCATGATGCAAAACATAAAATAACAGAGAGCAAACATTCTAATGGCTTATTTTTCATACTTGGGATGTTACATTCTCTCGGAGACCAAACTATCAGATACGAGAGCAAAGGATCTGAGGTTTCGCTTTGGCTTTCAGAACGCGTTTGCGGTGAAAAGTGAGGGCCTGAGTGGAGGATTGGTGCTGTTCTGGAACAACGATTCGAGGGTTAGTCTGAAATCTTACAGTAGGACTCACATAGATGTTATGATCCAGAGTGACATGATGGGACCTATGGAGTGGAGGTTCACGGGGTTCTACGGGAACCCGGTGAGATCGAGGAGGAAACAAAGCTGGGAACTGTTGGAGTTTCTGAGGAGTCAGTTTGATAATTCGTGGCTATGTGCGGGTGATTTCAACGAAGTGCTTAGTGAGAGGGAGAAGTTCGGTGGGAATCCAAGACAACAATGGCTCATGGAGGGTTTTAGAGATGTGGTTGATCATTGCAGGTTTACAGACCTGGGTTTTTCGGGACTCCCATACACTTGGGATAACCGTCAACATGGGAGGAGGAACATTAAGGTCAGATTGGATAGGGGTCTTGGCGATGATCTCTTCATGGACGTTTTCGGCAACACGGTGGTCTCACATATCCAGACCACGGAGTCAGATCACTGTGCGCTCTTAATATCCGTGAAATTATCAACGGATGAAGAGGATAGAGGGGGCTCTAGACCGTTCAGATTCGAGAATGCGTGGACTAGACACGTGAATTATGATAAGACCGTAGAGGAGGCGTGGATCCCTACTACGGGGGACTTAGCTGTTGTATCTCAGTCCCTGGTAACGGTGAAGGAAAATCTGAAGAGATGGAATCATCGCGAATTTGGGAATGTAAGTAAACAGCTAAAAGAGATGAGACAGAGGCTAGAAAACTTACGGGCTCGATCAATTGGGGAAGGACCATCAAATACAGAGAAATCCTTGATGAATAGAATTTCGGAACTCTTGGCTAGGGAGGAAATTATGGCTAAGCAAAGAGCGAGAGTGCAATGGCTGAAGGAAGGGGATCGTAATACCTCTTTCTTTCACGCTAAAGCAAAGCAGCGTCATCGGCAGAATAAGATTAAATCCCTACGGCGGTCTGACGGTACTACTGTGACTAGACAATGCGACTTGGAAAGTGAAGCAAAGGATTTTTATATGAATCTTTTTTCGGCTGAGCCGAATATTAATCCTAACTTGATTACAGATTTTGTAGAGGCTAAAGTGGATGCAGGGATGAATGATTCGCTTTGTAGACCAGTACAAGATTCGGAGATTGAAGAGGCCTTATTTATGATGAATCCAAGCAAATCTCCAGGGCCAGATGGTTTTACGGCGGGCTTTTACGTTAGGCATTGGAATTTTCTCAAACAACCGGTATGTACTGCTGTTAAAAGATTTTTCGATACTGGGGTAATGCCTGCGGAAGTGAACAAAACAGTGCTGGTGTTAATTCCGAAGGTCCCTGATCCGAAGGATTTAACTCAATTTAGACCAATTTCTTTGTGCAACGTTCTTTACAAAATTGTGTCAAAGGTGATGGCGCAAAGACTGAGACCTATATTGGATGAGATAATCTCGGAAGAACAAAGCGCATTTGTCCCAGGACGGCTTATTACGGACAATGTGCTCACTGCATATGAATGTATTCATTACTTGAAGCGGAAAAAGGTAAAACAAGTGCTTGTGCGATTAAACTCGACATGGCTAAAGCATACGATAGAGTGGACTGGAATTATTTAAGATTGATAATGGTGAAGCTGGGTTTTGCGAATGCTTGGATACAGTGGATCATGGCCTGTGTGGAATCGGCCAGTTTTTCGGTTAGAGTGAATGGGGTTTTTTCGGAGAATTTTATACCCTCAAGGGGGATTCGACAGGGAGACCCTATAAGTCCATATTTATTTCTTTTGTGCTCGGAGGGTCTAACCTGTTTGCTTAAACGTGTTGGTACAGGGTTTTTGGCAAAAGGAATTCGTGTTGGCATTCATGTTCCATGGATTTCGCATCTATTGTTTGCCGATGACTGCATAGTGTTTACTCAATCTAGCACGGAGGGAGCACAAAGATTGGCTGAAATATTGGAGAGGTATCATTCAGGATCGGGGCAATTGGTAAATAAAGCTAAATCCGCTATCTTCTTTAGTGGAAACTGTCCTGCTGAGTTGAAGCAAGAAGTACTGCTTGTGTCTGATATTGCTAATGAAGCACTGGTAGAGAAGTATCTTGGCCTTCCAACTTCTCTAGGCCGATCCACTGATGCGGAGTTTGAAGGTATTTTATCAAAAATTAAAAGGCTGGTGAATGGTTCGGTACCTCAACATTTAAACAGTGCAGGTAGAGAGGTTTTGATTAAGGCAATTTGTCAAGCTATACCTACATATTCTATGAGCTGTTTTAAATTGTCAAAGAAATTGTTGAACAAGATCACAGCTATTGTAGCAAGGTTTTGGTGGGGAGGGGATGATGTTAAGAGAAGGATGCACTGGTGCAAATGGCAAGATTTGGCTAGGCCAAAATGTGAGGGCGGATTGGGGTTTAGAGACCTCGAACTTTTCAATCAGGCCATGCTTGCTAAGCAGGGTTGAAGGTTAATTTCAAATCCAAATTCGTTATGTGCTCGTGTTCTCAAAGGAAAATATTTTCACAACAAGGAGTTTATGTCAGCAACAAGAAGAAGAGGATCGTCTCACACTTGGCAAGCGATTTTTCACGGAAGAGAAGCATTAAGGCTTGGGCTGATTAAGAGGATCGGTGACGGTACTACAATAAACGTTTGGACTGATCCTTGGATTCCGGATAACCCCTCTCGAAAACCTATGCGAAGAGAGGGCAACAGTGATATTGTACGGGTGGAGGAG
Organism: Alopecurus myosuroides; assembly: GCA_028641055.1. Classification (NCBI taxonomy): domain Eukaryota; kingdom Viridiplantae; phylum Streptophyta; class Magnoliopsida; order Poales; family Poaceae; genus Alopecurus; species Alopecurus myosuroides. Next base: position 244,804,423 of record CM054062.1, read on the forward strand.
CTGCTATGTCCGGCTACTAACAACTGGCTAATTGACAAGGTGAGATCGAATTTCATACAATCTGATGCAGAAGCGATCATTCGTATCCCTGTTGGATCTTTTATGGAGGATACCTGGGCCTGGCATCCGGAGAGGCTGGGTTTCTTCTCTGTTCGATCCGCATATAAATGTTTACTGCACGACGCACGGGGGAACCAAGTGGAATCATCTACTGGTAACAATTCTGAGGAGTGGAAAAAACTTTGGAGAATACCGGTTCCCCCCAAGGTTCGCAACTTCTGGTGGCGTGTGATGAGAGGTTTTATACCATCTAAGGAAGTACTTTGCAAAAGACACATAGAACGGCTACAGTTTTGTGATGAGTGTGGGCAGGAGGAAACTATATTTCATGCACTATTTAAGTGCACTTGGGCAAAGAACTTCTGGGCAGAAGTCAGAGCTGTTACGGGGTCAAAAATCCCTGATCTTCACCCGAGGACTTGGGCTTCTGACATGATCAACGAAGCGTTGGTTCCTTCGAGAACTTGTACTGTCATTTTATGTGGAGCCTGGGCTGTGTGGTCGGAAAGAAATGCTAGGCGACACGGTGAATCTTCGAGGACTGTGGCACAATCGGTTAAATGGACGAGCGATCTTGCTAATGATCTGTGGGAGACGGGCAAGAAACTTCATCGGCCTGGTAAGCCTAAGGTCCGATGGAAACCTCCAGTACAAGGTACGGTTAAAATCAACGTTGATGCATCGTTTTCCGTTAGTCAGTGTAATGGTGCTACAGGGGTGACTATGCGAGACCACAACGGTAAGCTAATTGCAGCAACGGCATTCTGGTACGAGAGAGGAGCATCCCCGCTGACGATGGAGGCCTACGCAATTCGTGACGGTATAAAATTTGCAATGGAAAGAGGGGTAAGAGATGTGGAGATTGAATCAGACTCGTTACAAATTGTTGATATGTGGAAAGCAACGAACTATGGAAGATCTCCAGTGGCTGCTATTCTTATGGAGGCTAATGATCTGGTTGGAAACTTTGATAACATTACTGTAAGTTTTATTCCTAGACTAGCAAATGAATTGGCGCATCTTTGTGCTCAATACCCTAGTCAGGATAGGAGTAGATGTCTCTGGATCGATTATACCCCGTCCTTTCTTGATGCTTGTATCAGAAAGGATTGTAATCCTGGATAATTTGTGGTTCGGGCTGCAAGTTTCAGACGCGCTCTTTTCCTTACCAGGGTACCTACGGGGACTGGAAGGTTTTTAGTGAGGCGGCTTGCATGCTTAATATAAGGTAAATTTCAAAAAAAAAAAAAAGAGCTCCTCTAGGAATACCCTTTTCCTAGAAGCCCGCCTCCCAAATTTGTTTAGGCTTACAAAATACTCTTGCTATGACTAATTTGGAAGCCTCAACCAATATGTAAGGCGAGCTTCCGGTGGAAGCTAATGCAGAGGGGCTTCATGGAGAAGGCCTCCTATAAACTGAAAAGAAGTATGCCCAACTAGTAATAGCTGAGAGGGATTTTTTTGATTCGGTTTTGCTATTTCTAAGAAAACGGGGAATTTTATAAGTCTTCAGTCAATTTTAAAGATTGTTGGTTTGGTGAAAATTTCAACCTCTATTTTCATTCCTTAAAAAGTGAATCTCGGTGAAAATAAAAGCAAGTTACACTTTTCTAAATCGACGAGAGTTTACAAAATCTCACTCGACTTGGACATAAGACATACCTTTTTTTTGCTTTTAACTACCAAATAAGATAGACGAGGTGTTTGATTGACAAAAGAGTTAACAAAAATGACAAAACAATCATAGTATACATGCCCGATAGACCTAATGACGGGGAAAAGTAAACATGCCATGAAAATTTCTTAAAAAGATGGCTATCACCGGTCGAGGGAGAAATTACTAGAAGTGACTGAGCCACTCTTTTTCTTATTTTTATGGTGAAAGGTAGACGATTCTCAACTTTGTAACTTTATGGTCTAGTCACGAGGAATAGAGGGTTTTAGAATAAAAAGAATTTACATTGACCAAAAGGTCAGCCAAGCGTGAGAAAAATAAATAGAGAGGAGTCTTTTTTAAACACCGTCTCGGTTACCCTCTCTATCTGGGTTGTTCATAGAATCGTAGGTTCATCAAGATCTGTGTTAGTCCTTTTTGCCCTCTTAAACCACTTTTCTTTTTTTCTATCTCTCAGACAAAACAACATACGGATTTGAAATTTTGTAACTCTCTGAAACATTCGAGATAAAAAATGGGAAAGTAGTTCGGGATTTTTCTCAATATATATATACTTAATGATTTTTAAAAATAGAAAAATTGCACGAACAATTTTCCAACTATTTTTTTCATATTCTACTTCTAATGTTTCAGAGACCTGCAAAGTTTCAAATCCATATGTTGTAATATTTTGTAAGATATAACAAATAAAAATTTAAAGCAATGTGGAGGTGTAGGCAAGTCTATGCTCACTCACAACTTTTGAATCTTCGTTTTGTGTTTCATCGATCTTGTCACTATAGCAACAACTCGTATGTAGTCCTCCGAAAGATCGTCACTGGGGTGATCATTTTATCACTAGAAACTTTGTCGTTTCGGGCTCGCGCTGGCAAACCATGAAAAACTTTATCCAGCTTTGTATGAGGCTATACAAGCCATGAAAAAGGTTGGAACTGCCAAAACAACATCGTTCAACATCGCTAGCTCCCCTCATGTGATAGCATTTGTGGCACCCAAGCTGGTAGTTGTCGATGAATCTGCCTAGCTGCAGTGCTCCATGCGTGATTTTGGTCATGGATAGAGGCAGATCAAGATATGTACATGATAGTGATCTGGCGGCGTAAAATCTAAATTACTTGCTCACCGTCTCGGAATCAAAATTCATGGGTACATTGGTACTTTTCTGGTAATTTATTTTCAACCAACTTTGATTCGTAGGATTTTGAAAATGCACGAATCGGAAAAAAAAGGTATAATTGTAATGGCATGTCCGTTCTGGTCCTACATGATTTTATATGCATCAAAATTTATTTGATCCCACCACATTAAAATTAAATGATTGTGACGAAGAAGAGGTAGTGCATGCCAAATTTTCAATGAAATATAGTGCGGAGGATTCTTTAGGAAAAATCCTATAAGATTCAAACCTACAAATTAAACAACCACCAAAGGTAATCCTTCAAAATTCCTATAGAAATCGGGTTTCAATACATGAGACCCATATAGTTATACTCCCTCCCCTCCTTAATATAAGATCTTGGGGAGTGTAAATTAAACTCGTCCAACGTCTTATATTTAGGAAAAGAGGGATTTTCACCGAGGCTGGCGCATAACTTTCCTTCCACATGTTAACTAATTATATGCCACAGCATGAGCTTTCGTACGAAGATATTAAATTTGTACAAGTCCGATTGACGGTGACGTAGCAGTAGCTGATAGCTAGTCACATTCATTTCTGCGTGTTAACAACTCACTAACTAAACAATTACTCGTAGAAACCCTCCTACTTTTATTTTTATTTCTAAGTTACCCTCTCTATCTGGGTTGTTCATAGAATTGTAGGTTCATCAAAATCTGCGCTAGTCCTTTTTGCCCTCTTAAACCTTTTTTTTATCTCTCAGACAATACAATATACAGATTTGAAATTTTGTAGCTCGCTAAAAAATTCTAGGTAAAAAGTGGGAAAATAGTTTAGGATTTTTCTCATTATATATATATACTTAATGATTATAAAAAACAATTAAAATTGCACGAACAATTTTGCAACTATTTTTTATTTATTCTACTACTAATGTTTCAGAGACCTGCAGAGTTTCAAATGCATATGTTATAATACTTTGTAAGATATAACAAATAAAAACTTAAAACAATGGGTAAGTGTATGTGAGTCTATGCTCAGTCACAACTTTTGAATCTTATTTTTGTGTTTCATCGATCTTGTCACTATAGCAACATCTCGTCGGCAGTCCTTTCAAAGACCGTCACTATGGTGGTCACTTTATCACTAAAAACTTTATCGTTTCGTACTCGCCAAGGAACCAGCTAGCAAACCATGAGAAAATATATCCATGGCCTAGATTCTAGCTTTGTCTCAGGCTATACAAGCCATGAAAAAAATTGGAATTGTCAAAAGAGCATCGTTAAACATCGCTAGCCTCCCCTCGTGTATTAGTTGCAGTATTCCATGCATGATTTTGGTCATGGACAGAGGAAGATCAAGATATGTACATGGTAGGGATCTGGCGGCGTAAGATCGGAGCTATTCCGCTCACCGTCTCGGAATTTAAATTCATGAGGACATTGGTGTTTTTATGGTAATTTATTTTCAACCAACTTTGGTTCGTAGAATTTTGAAAACGCAGGAATAAAAAAAAAGGTATAATTCTAATGGCATGTCCATTTTGGTCCTACAATTTTATTTGATTCCACCACATTAAAATTAAATTATTGTGAGGAAGAAGCGGCAATGCATGTTAAATTTTCAATGAAATCTAGCGCCTACAAAAAATGTAATGAAAAACACATAACAAACGCGGCAGAGAAATAGCAGAAACCCTGCCGCAGCAGGAAAAGTTTTAGCCCCAGCTCGTGTTACCACCCAGGACTAAAGGTTCTCCCGCCCGCAGCGCGGCCACATGGAGGGCATGTAGTCCCGGTTCGTGGAATACCAGGACCGGGGGGGGGGGTCTCTAGTCCCGATTGGCTAGTCCCGAATGGAAAACTGGGACTAAAGCCAGTTCCGACCCGGGACTAAATACCCGTTCTCTACTAGTGTGCATGTTAATTTTTTAATGAAATATAGTGCGGAGAATTCTTTGGAAAAAATTCCTATAAGATTCAAGCCTACAAATTAAACAACCACCAAAGGAAAAAGTCGCGACTTGAATCCTTCAAAATTCCTTAGAAATCGGGTTTGAATACTACAAGAGGCCCTCAGCGGAGTATTAAATTTCTTTTCACTGATGCTGGCCCGTAATTCCTTCCACATGTTAACTAATTATGACACAACATGAGCTTTCGTACAAATCCGATCGACGACGACGTAGCGGTAGCTGATAGCTAGTCACGTTCATTTCAGCGTCTTAACAACTCACTGCTCGTACCAGCCCTCATTTATTTTTGTTTTTTCCAATGATATTTCCTTTTCATCTTTTGGGATCGCCGACGTCACCAGCCACGACTGAGCTTTTGCTATTCCGAGGTAAAGCCGGGCGCGCAGCAAATGCGAGTGATAGACGATACCGGCCGCCGGGATGGTGGGTGAACGGTGCAACGTTCCCTCCCGGAATTTGCTGGTTGCATACAGCCACCGATCTGGTCGCCTGGCCCGTCAGCCACGGCACGCGCCCGCTCGGTCCTCCGTGCGTGCCACTACCAGCCATGCATACTGCTCTCGCCGCGGGCTATATGTACACCCCCAACGGGTAGACGCAGCTGCATATTTCCAACACACACACCAAGTCTTCTCTACAGCCAGAGGAGAAGAAACAAGGAGATCTAGAGCTTGCTAGCTAGCTAGATCTGAGAACTTGTGATCGAACCTTGCAAACTTTGCTCGTGATTTGAAGCAGGAACTGGTGTAAGATGAACCCGAGCGGCATGGGATCCCGGGTGCCGCGGGAGGTGCCGGGCAGCTACGGCGTCCCGTACGTGTCGGCCATCCGCGACCGCCTCGACTTCTACTACAACCAGGGCCAGGACAAGTACTTCGACTCCCGCGTCGAGAAATACGGCTCCACCGTCGTCCGCATCAACGTGCCGCCGGGCCCCTTCATGGCGCGCGACCCGCGCGTGGTCGCCGTCCTCGACGCCAAGAGCTTCCCCGTGCTCTTCGACGTCACCAAGGTCGAGAAGAAGGACCTCTTCACCGGCACCTACATGCCCTCCACCTCCCTCACCGGCGGCTACCGCGTCTGCTCCTACCTCGACCCGTCCGAGCCCACCCACGCCAAGGTCAAGCAGATGCTCTTCTCCCTCCTCGCGTCCCGCAAGGACGCCATCATCCCGGCCTTCCGCGCCCACTTCTCCGCGCTCCTCGCCACCGTCGAGTCCCAGCTCGTGCTCTCCGGCAAGTCCGACTTCAACACGCTCAACGACGCCACCTCCTTCGAGTTCATCGGCGACGCCTACTTCGGCGTGCTCCCCTCCGCGTCGGAGCTCGGCACCACCGGCCCGGCCAAGGCCGCCAAGTGGCTCATCTGGCAGCTCCACCCGCTCGTCACGCTCGGCCTCCCCAAGATCCTCGAGGAGCCGCTCCTGCACTCGTTTCACCTCCCGCCCTTCCTCGTCCGCGGCGACTACAAGGCGCTGTACAAGTACTTCTTCGCCGCCGGGGCCAAGGCGCTCGACACGGCCGAGGCCCTCGGGCTGGCGCGCGAGGAGGCGTGCCACAACCTGCTGTTCGCGACCGTGTTCAACAGCTACGGCGGCCTGAAAGTCCTGCTCCCGGGCATCCTGTCGCGCGTCGCGGGCGCCGGCGAGAAGTTCCACCAGAGGCTGGTCAAGGAGATACGCGGCGCCGTGGCGGACGCCGGCGGGAAGGTCACGATCGAGGCGCTGGAGAAGATGGAGCTGACCAAGTCGGCGGTGTGGGAGGCGCTTCGGCTGGACCCGCCCGTCAAGTTCCAGTACGGCCGCGCCAAGACCGACCTCAACATCGAGAGCCACGACGCGGTGTTCGCCGTCAAGAAGGGAGAGATGCTGTTCGGTTACCAGCCGTGCGCCACCAAGGACCCGCGCGTGTTCGGCGCCACGGCGGCGGAGTTCGTGGGGGACAGGTTCGTCGGGGAGGAAGGGAGCAAGCTGCTGCAGTACGTGTACTGGTCCAACGGGAGGGAGACGGAGAGCCCCAGCGTGGGCAACAAGCAGTGCCCGGGGAAGAACCTGGTGGTGCTCGTCGGCAGGCTCCTGGTCGTCGAGCTGTTTCTCCGGTACGACACCTTCACCGCCGGGGTCGGCACCGACCTGCTCGGCACCAAGGTTGAGTTCACCGCCGTCACCAAGGCCACGTCTGGTCCTGAGGCTGCTTAAAACCTGCATTGGTCGAGCCAACGACGGGTGCAACTCTACGGTAGTCGATATATCTATCGTCGCTCGCTGTCAACACGTACTTACGTTATTACTCGTGCATGCATCTTGTTCGGTTGCTTCCCCTGCATGTTGCCCGCGCGTGTGCGTACGCACGCTTAGCGTGTATGGTTTACTTTTCGCAATCTCCTTGCCCAGTGTAATAAGATGGACTTTTTTTATGTACTAATAAGACTATCCCTTACAGTTGGAGCGATTGACTGTTTGCGATGGATATTACAGCGAGTCAAACGCCATACCTTTCACAGACATACGGAACACAAGGTTGCATTCATACCAAGTTAGAGTAGCAAGATCGGTGCAAGAGATGATTAAGCAATAATTAGGCTACAGGTTTTTAGGAGAATTAATTATTAGGGGCCTTGTGAGGGGCTAATTGCTGGACAAATATTTTTTCACTAAGAGCCCAGTAATCCCGGACGGAGGGAGTAGGCAAGATTTGGCTCAAATTAAATATGTTAGAATTAGAGTGAAGGAATGTGTGCGTGGCGCAGAACCAGTCGTTGGACTATTCATGTTGGTGTGGCCAAATCTCCGACTGAAAAATTAAAGGTTTTTTTTTTTGAATTAAAGGGTGTGCTTTATTAATCAACGAAACATATTGTCCATACAAAGAGTCTCCTGAATAACATCCGGGGGGCACACCACGCCACACACTAGAAACACAAGCATCAACAGAACGAGCTAAGAAATGAGCGGCAAAATTTTGCTCGCGTCGAACATGCACCACCGTGCAAGCAGAGAAGGAGACAATGAGTTGTTGAATGCCGTGGATGATCGACCCGCAGGAGGAGCGATCCTTCTCCTTACTCTGAATTCGCTGGACCACCGACAGACAGTCGGTAGCAAGGCTGAAGTTGTCCAATCCTTCGTCCTTAGCGAAAGAAAGCGCCAGCCGGATCGCCAAGGCCTCGGCTAGTTCTGGTGACGTGGTATCAGCTAGTCCCTTTCTGCAAGCAGCAATAAAGTGACCAGCGTGATCACGAACCACGATGCCAGCACCCATCCGACGAGCAGAAGCGAAGATGGCTGCGTCGACGTTGATCATTAGAGAACCCACCGGCGGCGGAGACCAAGAACCTGACAGAGATGGCTCACGCCTGTGGTTAGTAGGAGACCCATAAAGATGCTCTCAACAATCATATCAATGTATGCATTGATCTTGGCAGCAAGCCCCAACGGGGAGACTGTCATCTGTTCCTCCCGGAGTTTGTTTCGTGTATCCCACACATGCCAGCACGTAACTGCTAATACGGTAGCCTGCAAAGAACCCCCCCGATCGAGGAAATCGAAGATCCATGTCTTCGGTGAGGTAAAGCCCTTCCGTTTGAGCTGTACATCAAAGGTTTTCTTTACCTCGGACCACACCGCGCGAGCATAAGGACAGAAAAGGACTGCATGTTCAACCGATTCTTCCTTGGCGCAGTGTACGCAGAGGTGAGATGCCGGGATGTTTCGCCGCTGTAGCTGCCTCCCCGTCGGTAAGCAGTTGTGGGCAACACGCCATAATGTGATAAGATTCTTCCCTGGAGCTTTAGTAGCCCACAACTTCTTCCATAACCTTGCCTCTTCATCAGCATCAGAGGTAAGGCCCCGTCCATGTCTGCTTCGCGAGAGCAATGCAGATTCCGACTTCGCCAGGTGATACGCTGAACGAACTGAGAATGAACCCGTCGTAGTATGAGGCCAAGAGATAAAATCTTCACCCCCCCCATACGGCTGATCAGGATCCGCAACACCTGGTCTGCAACCTGCTCACTGAACACCAACCGAACCACCGTCTCGTCCCAGGTCGACTGGTCATCATCAAACAGTGAATTCACCCTTTGGTTATCTGTGATAGATTGCCTCACCCGTAAGAGATACGGTGGAATGTCCGGGATCCAATTATCATGGAGAATCCTAATACTTGCACCATCTCCAATACCCCATCTGATCCCTTTAGCCAACAGCTTCCTACCATGGAGGATACTGCGCCAAGTGTATGAAACTGAACGAGGACAAGCAGCCCCCAAGAAATTCCCCGAAGGAAAATACCGGCCCTTCAGAACCCGAGCGCAGAGAGAGTCTGGGTCTGTGACAGGCCTCCAACACTGCTTCGCAAGCATTGCTTGATTGAATATTATCATGTCTCTGAAACCCAGCCCTCCTCTATCTTTCGGTGAAGTGAGCCATTCCCACGAGCGCCAATGCATCTTCCTCTTGCCATTTTCCGTGCCCCACCACTGGTTTGCAATTGCTTTCCTCATCTGCTCACACGTGGACACTGGCAATTGGAAGCAACTCATGATATAGGTAGGTATAGCCTGGATAACAGATTTGAGCATCACCTCACTCCCCTTTCTTGACAGGGGTTTATCCGACAGGCCATTCATTCGCTTCCACATGCGATCATACAAATACCGAAAGGTTAACTGTGGAGAGCGACCGACCTAGTTGGCATACTCAGGTAGGAGTCCTGTAGCTGTTCGGATTGTACACCCAAAGTATGCTTGACCACATCTTTTATCTCCTCCCTACAGCCCTTGCCAAAAAATATCGTAGATTTCTCTAGATTGATTTTCTGGCCCGAACCCTCACAGTAAAGATTGAGGGTACGATGTAAGGCATCCACACTCTTCTTATCACTCCGTGCAAAGAAAATGCTGTCATCTGCGAACAGTAAATGGGAGATAGCAGGTCCAAGTCTACCATTTTTAACACCTTGTAGCTCACCTTGGACCTCCTGTTTTTGCAGAAGACATGACAAACCTTCAGTACACAAGAGAAATAAATAAGGGCTGATCGGATCACCTTGACGAATGCCCCGAGAGGGCACAACTGGCTTTGTGAGATCACCATTCACTCTGACAGCGTATCTAGCCGTGGTGACACATCTCATCACCGAGATGATCCAAGACTCCACAAAACATAGACGAGAGAGGCACCCCCGAAGGTAATTCCACTCCACCCGGTCGTAAGCCTTCATCATATCGATTTTCAGAGCAAAGAAAGGAGTTTTTACCCGTTGGCGTCTGATAGTGTGTAAGCACTCGAAAGCAATGAGGGCATTGTCAGTAATGAGCCTACCCGGGACAAATGCACTCTGAGTTTCTGACACCACCTCTGGTAAAAACACCTTCAAACGGTTAGCTATCACCTTCGATGCAATTTTGTACAGAACATTGCATAGGCTTATTGGTCTGAAATTCTTGAGTTGTTTCGGATTAGTGGTCTTTGGAATAAGAACAATAACCGAGTCACAGAAACCCTCAGGGATGGGATCACCCTGCAAGAAACTTCTAACCGCTGTACAAATCTCCTCTTTGAGAAACTCCGAGTGATTCTGATAGAATAGGGCTGGGAACCCGTCGGGTCCAGGGGCCTTTGTAGGGCCCATCTGGAAAAGCGCCAACTTGATCTCTTCCTCTGAATAATCTTTGCACAAAGACTCATTCATGTCATCAGTAATTTTGCGAGGAATATAATCTAGGACAGTATCAACCGAAGAGCATGGTTCAGAGCTAAACAACGTGGCATAGAACTGGTTGACCATACCTTTAATTTCAGTCATATCATCACACACCGAGCCATCCTCACGTGTCAAGTTGGAGATCTTATTCACTCTCCTCCGTGCAGAAGCTCTAGCATGGAAAAACGCGGTGTTTCGGTCGCCCTCTCGCAGCCAATCCACCCTGGACCGTTGACGCGCCATGATCTCTTCTCTCTCGAAGAGCTCGCACAGGGACTTCTCAACGACCCGGATCTCCACAGTACTTGCATGATCACCGCGGAGACCCTTCAACTTCCTCTCAAGCTTGCGGATCCTTTGACGAATAACGACGAAAGACTCTTTACTCCACCTCCTTAACGATGCAGCAACATGCCGCAGATTATCACAAGTAGATTGAAGAGATGGTGACCCAGTACTGCCTTCCCTCCACGCTTGTTCCATCACCTCTTTATAATCGGGCGCGCGTAACCAGGCAGCTTCAAACCGAAACTGCTGCTGTACCGGGGTGTAAAGGACCTTGTCAGTCAAGTTTGCCACCGTGATGGATAATGCAAAGTGATCTTACGTCGTGGTAATAACATTCTCCACCCTACAGTCATTGAACATCTCGATGAAATCTCCATTAGCTACAGCCCGGTCTAGGCGAACACGGATCAGATGATCGCCATCCTGTCTGTTGTTCCATGTATGTTTAGGTCCCGAGAAACCAAGATCTACCAAGCCACACTCATCAAGACAATTTATGAACATATTCATTTGTGCTTCCGATCTCTCCGTGGAACCAAGATGTTCATCACCACTAAGAACCTCATTAAAATCCCCGCAACAAATCCAGGGGCCCTCCCATTCTCTGTGTATCCGACATAACAAGCTCCAGAATTCATGTCGGCTCTCTCTTCGAGGTTCTCCATAAACAAAGGTTGCTCTCCAAGGTGCACAATGTTCCTTGTTAACAACCACATCAATGCAATGCGCATTGTAGCCCTTCAAGGCAACGGAGTACGGCTGTTGCCAAAACAAAACAAGCCCTCCGCTTAGTCCAACACTACTGACCGCAAAACTCCCCGTGTAGCCCAATGACCACATGAAGTTCTGCACACGTGAATCCTTCATCTTCGTCTCGGAGAGGAAGAGGAAGGTGGGTCGGAAAAACCTCACTAACCAGCGAAGTTCACCAACTGTCGAGTCCGAGCCTAGCCCCCGACAGTTCCAACATAAGAGATTCATTGCGCGCGGCAGGGCTGTTCAACAGCCGCTGCCAGATCCGCCGATCGAAGTGAATTTGTTGGAGAGTTTGTCTTCTGCTTCTTGTTTGAGTCTGCTACTGAATCTGATTCGCCTCCATCCCCAGTAGCCACGGAAACGGAGGCAGCCACGCCCACACTGCTCACAGGCACAAGAGCGAGACCAGCCTCTGCCACACAAACCACCTGTGGTTGGTTCTTAGCCTTATAGACTTTCCGTTTCTGACCAATAGTCTGTTCAGTCGCAACCATTTTGCTATTGTTTTTCCGTGCTGCACCCCCAGCCGTAGGGCGCCCGCGATTCTTCTTGGTTTTAACCGGGGAGTTAACCTCACCCCCACCATCACCACCCTGCTGTGAAGCACAGGGAACCTTTGATCCACTGTGACCATTACCAGGATCAGAGAAGTTACCCGAGTAGGAGTTCTGACCAGATTTCGCTGCCATGCCTTTCCTCTTTTCTTCCGGCACAGATAACATTGGTCCATGATAAGGGAGATGTCCCTCGGCATCACGCTCCGCTGGGTTCAGACAAGTAACCGAGGAGTGCCCAATCAACCCACAGGAGAAGCAGAACATTGGAAGTTTCTCGTACACGACCCGGTAGTGGTCCGTCTGTTGCCGCTTCTGAGAGAATACCGAAACACACCGCACAAGGGGTTCAGAGATCTTGATAGACACCCTGACACGCAGGAAGTCCCCACAAGCACGTCCCTTTTCATCGACCTCAACCTTCACAACCTCCCCCACATTGCCTGCCAATCGCTTCCCACGTTCAGAGTTCATGAGGCCAAAGGGAAGGTTTAGAATCCGCGCCCACACAGTCAAGCGATCAAAGATGATATCACTTGGTTTGAGTGAGGGGTCAAACTCGTTCAGAATAACACCATGACGACTGACAGTCCACGGTGACCCCTCCAACACCCGATCCTTGTCTGCTTTGCAGCGGAATTCAGCCAAGAATTTGTTGGGTCCCAGCGGGTGGAGCTCTAGCCCTTTAGGCCTCGTTTGGCAGTGGAGTCTTGACAGGTTTTTGTGTGTATTATTCCGGCCCATTTTTAAACTCCATAAAACACAGCTGGGCCGTTTGGCAGGCCGGATTTGGCCGGGCTCAGCCCTAGAAAACACTGCGTTACACGTCGGGCGGACGTGTATTCACGACACTTCTACCCCCTCGCGTCTTGGGCCATGGAAACGATTGATGCAGCAGGTTCGCTACGCGTACAGAGATGGAAGCGCCCGTACGGTTCGCTGCCTACAGGATATTTTCCATAATTACCAAACGATAGGTTTTGCAGGAGATTTGGACAGAAGTGGATTAGAGGGGATTGGGTGGTAGAAGTGTTTTCACCCAAAACACTCGGGACAATACCCAAAAATACATTCTAATCCATGCCTACCAAACGAGGCCTTAGGGTTTCCCCATGCAGGACGTAGACCGGCCCTAATCGTGGAGATGTGCAAGGGATTTGGCGCCAGCACATGTCCAACGATTGCCCATGCTGGGCACCCTGGGTAATCATCCTCCTCATCCTCCAAAACGAAAGCGTTAGCCTCTTTGGATGTGAGGTGAAGGCGCCCGAGCATCTCCGCCATGTTGTCGCCAGGTGTAGGCGAAGAAGATCGAGTGCCCGCCTTCGGAGTACCCTTTCGAGTCGAATCCATCCCCTGGATCGACAGCGGTTTGGCAGGCGGTGTTGATCCGCCAGCCGGAGAGCCATCCCTACCATTGCTCGACTCAGCCATCCTTTCTCCGATCCGCAAAACCACACGAGCCAAGGGCGGGTAGCGAAACTAGGTTCACCCCTTGATCGCCCCGAACCCTTATGGGGATGCGGACTAGGAGAGGAAGAGAGGACCAAGGAGCCGCGGTGGGATTGAGGGAGACGGCGGAGCAGTAGAGCGCCGCCGGCAGAGATCGTCGAGAAAGCTAGGGTTTCGCCCGTCCGTCGCCAGAGGGGATACCTAACGTGACCGAAAAAAGCGTAGACGCCTTCCGACGATTTGAGTTCCGGCGGAAAAAAAAAAGGTTAAAGTGCATCGTTTTCTTTTTTCACACGATCCATCGGATAGCTAGGGATGAGGTAGGCTGTTTGGTTGGGTTTTTTCTGACTTTTTAGTCTTTGAGCTACAAACCACAAAAACATCTAAACATGTGTTTTTGTCTTTACCTTTTGACGTCCAAATAAAAAACATCTATTTAAATATGTTTGTGCCTAATAATAACCTAAAACCAAAATGAAGCCAACCCTAAATAGTTAAATTTGTCTTTCGCATTTGACTGGATATTAGTATTACAATATGGTGTAAGTCAAAACTCAAGCTTTCTGATTCAATACACCCCCCTCCCAAACTCAACCAAAACTCAAACACAACAACGGTTGTGATCGTCCGACACCCCTTCGTAAATTCGGTCCTGGTTTTATTTTTATAATTAAATAAATGTCAATTAGTTGGTATTAAACCCCTGTAGAAATCCATATGGCCCAATTGTCATGTACGCGTATACAGTGTACATACGTATACATGTGGCGACGTCGGCGCTGGCCGCAGCGGTCACGTTCCGATCGGCCGGCTAGCTACTTATCCCAGATTTCTAATGTACGTGACACTACCTAGTTGTGTGTATGCATAGCCATACAGGGCTGGATAGGGGCTTAAATGGGCCACTAATTAAATTATCTTCAAAGCAAATTAAGAAAAGGGAAACAACTCTTCAGTTCCTGCGTGAAGGGGGAGGGGGATGTATTGAAACATTGCTCAAAACTCAAAACAAAAAACACCTATTTAAATGCTTTTGTGCGTAATAACCCAAAAACCAAAATTAAGCCTAACCTAAATAGGTTGTTTTGTCCTTCACTTTTGACTGGATATTTTTGCACGATGGTATAACCTAAAAGTCAAAATCAAAAACATATATTTAAATACTTTTGTGTGGTAAAAGAGTTCATCTACGTAGCGCTTAATGGCCGCCTAATGATAGGGTTAAAAGATTAGATGTCAGCTCTCCAAAGAACAACATATTTACGGATAACCCCCGTTTTGTCCGGTCCATCCGGGTCGTCCGTTTTCTCCACCCAATGGACGAGATTCGCTGTTGACCGACGAAAGAAACGGACGGCCCATAATTGATGCCGCGCTTCCCTCCAAATAACATATACGAAAAACATATGCAGCACTTGAGCTGCCACCCTGCATCTCTAGTAACCAAAAGTCTACCAGAACATAATCCGTGCTCCAAGCCACACTCTCTGTCAAGCTTTATCACCATCCCCAGCGTGTTCATCATGCATGCCAATTGTTCTCCGGGCGTGGAACCTAAAAAGTCTTACATTTTGAAACGGAGGGACTTTTTTTTTTTGAACATAAAAGTGGCCCCGAAGGACCTGGAAGCTATATTATCAGCGGGCTTTTACAAAGAGACCCCCGAAGAGGGATAATTACAAAGAGGGACTCACACTTAACAAACCGAACCCTAAAAAGATTGGGGGAGAAGCAATCAGGTCCCTGGGTCCGGCCACCGCTGCATCCATCGAACCTCCATTCCCAGGCATCCGCGTCGCCGCCGGGGAGCTTGCCACTTGGTGCGACGTAGATGATGGAACCCGAGAAGAGGCCAAAGATCCTCATCTTGAGGAAGAAGAGCTGAGCAGTCAAGCCCAGCGAGGAGCGGCTCCTTTCGCCTGACAAAACGCCGACGCCCTGGTCGTGGCGTTGAAGAACTCCTCTTGTCAAAGAAGCTTCCGATGCGAGCACTGAAGCGCGCGCCCGCCTCCGCCGCGGAGCTTCACAGCCAAGATCCAAGGAAGCTCGAGCTCTCTGCCGTATCCCACCACGAGCGCGAACAGAGAGGAAGAACAAACCTCGAATCCTGCTCTCCGAAACTCCACAAACGAGCGTTATTGAAGGGGCTGCGAAGGAATAGCTGCCAGCCGCCGTCTCCTCCCACTGGAGCTCAACGAAGCAGACCATCACCTCCACCGTACGCGAGGAGTCGCTCGACAACTCCGGCGCCCAACACCCCTGCGGCATAAAGCCGAGTCTGCAGAAACGCAAAAAAACAGAAGTAAACCTAATACTAAGAACGGGCCGGCACCCTACACCATCGCCGCAACCACCAGCAGAAGCGCCGGCGGCCGGGGAGGCCGGAACTCGCCGCGGTCGGCTGACTCTCAAACTACTGTAGCAGAGACCTTATCCTCTCGAGGGGAAAGAAAGCCCTCCGTCTAGCTAGCTACTATGAGTAACAAAACGGAGGGACTACTCTATAACGTTATTAGGTGCTCCTGTGGGGTCGCTGCCCAAGTGCCCATGCATAAATGATCACGGTGCATGTACGGCCAGTTCCTACCTGCAGCTTTCCGATCCTTTTTTTAGAGAGTACGTTAAATTTATTCTGTATAAGATAAGAGTTGTACTCCGTATTACAAGAAGCTGAGAGAGTATTGCATACAATCTCTGTCACACACCCACCCATGATCGGTCCGTGGGAAACGTGCAACCAACACAGGTTTTTGGAAGTACGTCCGTCCGGCCGGCCGCCCTGCAGCCTCGCTCGCCGCCGCCCGCGGCTGCGTGCCACGCTCGGCAGACCATATACAATATTGAGACGCCCATCTATTCGGCTCTGAGTATCAGTGTAATTCACATGTACCGATGCCCGACCCGACGCGCACATCAATCAACTGTCATCGGGATTAGGGTAGGTTAAGTCGACTCCGATGCAAACTGCACCGATCTAGGTTTTTTGTGGTTCTCGGAGTAAGCTCTATCCTCGTTGATGACGAACTTCATGCCGGATTTAAAAATAGTTTTGCAAAGACGGCAGATACACCATTAGGTTTGACAAAAGGCTATTTTTAGCAAAAGAAAAAAAACGCGATTGGGTCCCGATATCAGCACTAACCCTGGAAATACTATAACTACGGATGGATTTGTTACGGGCGTGTTCTACGGAGGTACTTGTCCTAGTTAGGTTGTAACTTTTTCGATAAATAAAAGTGTCGAACCGAACGAGAAGCAGAAGGTATTGATAAATAGTCCTTGAAAACCCCACATAATTCCGTAAGATTACTCCGTGAGCCTCGTCCGTAGATGTAGCATCTCTCCTACTAACCCCGTTGCTTACTTGGGCGCGATTCTTTTCCTCTGGTGTCTATGCATAAGAGCGAGTTCAATAGTATAGTCGACAACTGGCTATAAGTTGTTGCCATGTCATGTACAGCCAACTCTATAGCCAACATATATAATATTCTAGCTATAAACATGTGATGTTTGGTCCATCTCTCACTCTCAAAAAGTGTCTAGGAACACGCGCTAGAGGTGACGCTTAATCTACGTGCACCTCTCTTCTCTCTTCTCTTCTCTCTCCTCCAACTAAGCCAAACTATATTTTTTTAATCCTTATAGCATGCCCACGTCACTTTATTGTACTTGCTCTAAGCCAGCTTGACCTGCCCAAATAAACAGAAGACAAAATAAGCTCGAGAGAAACTACACTCCGGTGCTTTTCGGGTTTCACTATCCAACTTATTGTGTGAACTGGATGATGAAAAGTCTTTAATGGCCCTGAGATCAATTTGTGTTCTTACTACCTACTACTGAGTAGTTTCTTATAGTTTTTGCCACAAGTTTGAGAAAGCAATTTATTCCAATATTTGGGAAAGAATAAATTCCAAAATTCGAAGTGTGATAGAGAGGAGCTTTAGCAGGAAGGGGTCGAGTAGTGCGGCGTCGGAACAACATGTTGGATGGGCGCGGCAACGCCGGTCGATGGACGCTGGAGACCGAGCCCCCGTCGGTGGGCTCGACCTAACCTCAATCCGCGCCGATGAGGTGTCGTCGGTGCTGGTCCGACCAGGGGATCCTCCCGCGGCGGATGGCCCGAGGCGGAGCTTGATCTGGGGCTAACCCTCGTAGCGAACGGCGAAGCAGCGCACGGGCGCAGTCGATGGCCCGAGATAGAGTGCCCGTGAATAACCGGAGGTGGAGCTCGATTCGGGCGGTGCACGGGAAGTGACAGAGGAACCCTAGCTCCCGAGTAAATTACATAAATCTACCCAATTGAGGTGGTGGTTACGAGTCAGTACACTTCTTGGGAATTTTTTTCGAAAATCTACAAAGTTTGGGACTAACGACAATAGATCACACTAATTTTCGTCTAAATGCATTTTGACAGCGGTGCTGACCAGTGGAGCACACTCTTAAGAGCTGACTAGGCAGCACACGTGGAGTACGAGGTGGCATGGATGTGGGGACCACCTATCAGCCCATTTTTTCCCCTTTCTCTCTCCTTCATTCTTTTTTTCCTTTTTTCATCTTATTCTGGCCGGAGGTTGAGGGTTGCGTTAACCATGTTTGCGAGGGAGTTCCCGCCGGCGTTCCGATTCCCAGATATCCCTCCCACCCGCCGGCCGCCGGCGCCCTCCCTCACCCACCGCGCCATCCCCCACCCACCGCGCTCGTCCCCACGGGCATCCGCGCCCCATCGTTCGCTACGACGTCCGCGCCCCGTCGATCTCGCCGGCTGCTGTGCCCTGTTTTTCCACCGGCGGCAGCGCGTTGTTGGGCCAGCGGCGGCGCGTAGATCGTACCCCCGTGCATCCCACCTCCTGCCAATTTTGGTGGAGCCGCCCTGCCTCCGTCGGTGTGGAAGCTGTATAGCCGGATGGAGCCGTTGTCACGCCGCCGCGGAATCTCAACGTCCGGCCATGGCGAGACAGCCTTCTCCTATGACGGCGACGTCCCTCTCAATCTGTGCCAGTGTCGGATCCCTCGGCCGCGTGAGCAGGCTACATGGGGACAAGAATAATGGAGATAGGGAGGATAGGAGGTCGACCTTGGAAGCGCACCATGGCGGGATGCGGCGGCCGCCCGAATCAGCAGCGGGGGGAGCCTAGAGGAGAGTCGTAGGTGGCGCAGCCGGGCGCTGGCGGCAGGGGCGCGACGGCCGGGCGCGAGGCCGGAGAAGAACGGCGCCGGGTGGCCTCGGGCGAGTCAAAAATGGGGCAACGCAGAGGTGGCATCAGGCGCCATGGTAGCACCGTGAGCTCATGGGGACGGAGCCGCGGCGGGGACGGGTGAGGGCGGCGCCACAGAAGTAGGTGTCGAGGGCGGCCATCGAGCCATTGGCGCTTGCGCGTGCGAGAGATTTGGAGAAAGAAGAAGGAGAAGAGAGAAGAAAATGGGGAGCTGACATGCGGACCCCACTTCCACCTCAGCTCCATGTCCACGTGTGTTTCCCACTCAGCGCTGGCATATGGATCCCAGTGTCAGAATTTTTGACACCACGATATCAAACATTCATTAGTGCAATCTGTTGTCGTTAGTCCCAAACTTGGTAGATTTTTGAAAAAAATCCCAAGAAGTGTACCGACACGTAACCGCCGCCTCAATTGTGGTAGATGTTTGTAATTTACTCCTAGCTCGCTCACTCGGGACAGGGACGCGATTCCTTGCACATGACAGGTACGCGATTTTTTTTCCGCTTATAACGATTGAGGCTGAGCGGTGGCATTTTCATGTAAATAACAATTCAAACATGGGTAATACTAAATAGATGTTCGGTGCACTTACCCTATATTGCGGGAAACTGGGGTATTGCGGCTTCCCCCACTTTGAAGAAACTGGGGTATTGCGGCTTCCCCAACTTGCGCGTTGTTGGGGTATTGCGCCCCCCCCCATCTTTTTTGCTTTTGAGCTCATGGACGATCTCATGGAGGGCCAAAGCCCCCTCCAGGATGAATCTCCCCTTGATGAAAGTTGTCTGATTGGGGCTGATGACCTTATTTGCAATGGGATCCAGGCGAGACGCGAAGGCCTTGGAGATGATCTTGAAATTAACGTTGATAAGGGCAATGGGTATAAATTGAGCAATATTATCTGCACCTGGGATCTTCGGAATCAAGGTCAGCACCCCAAAGCTAAGGCGTGAAATGTCTATCCTCCCGAGGATAAAGTCATTGAGAATGTGAAGCACCCCGTGTTTCACCAAGTTCCAGCACTTCTTAAAGAAGGCCACCGGAAAGCCATCTGGCCCCGGGGCAGTGTCTGAGGCCATGTAGGCCACTAGGCCTTCAAGCTCATCCTCAGTGAAGGTGAGAAGCAACCCAGCGTTGTCTTCCTCCGAAACCTTCTGACGACCCGACCAAATGTCGGACGCAAGGCCGCAATGCCTAGCAGTCGTCGAACCTAGCAACTCACGATAAAACGCATATATGTGTTGTTGTAATGCTAGTTTACCCGAGATCACCCCTTGGTCTGAGACTAGAGAGGAGATCGCACATTTACGGCGCTTCCCGTTAGCCACCACGTGGAAGTAGGCCGTGTTGGCGTCCCCCTTGAGAGCCCAACGGATCCTGCCCCGCTGATGCCAGTATTCCTCCTCCTGCTTGTAAATCTGGAGGAGTTGGTCTTCTAGTTGGAAGCAGAAGACCCATGCCTCATCGTCGAGACCGGACGAATCAGCCTGCTCATCTAGGTCCTTGAGTTGGGAGAGGAGAAGCGCCTTCTTGATTTTAGCATCCTTGCCTAGGTTCCTACTCCATCCCTTAAGGAATTGCCTCAGGACCTCGCTCATGAACGACCACCGGTCCACCATATCACGCCCCCTAACACCAGCTGCGAGTTTGCCCCACTCCTGCAACAAAACATCTTGGAAGCCGGGGGTCTCAAACCAGTCGGATTCGAAGAAGAATCGATTACTATGAATCAGAGTCCCAACTCCCGAGTCGAAAACGAGGGGAGTGTGATCCGACTCGAGGCTAGTTTCAGCCACTAGCGAGCAGAGTGGAAAGGCAAGGACGAGGCTGGCCGAGATGAACACCCTGTCCAGCACGCACCGGACGGGGTTGGGGCGTTTGTTGGTCCAGGTGAAGCACGCACCCGAGCGTTCCACCTCATGCATCCCCTAGGTTGCAATGTGAGAGTTAAACAGATTCACCCGCGACCAATTAATGTTGCCGTTATTCTTGTCCGAGGGGCCACAGATCAGGTTGAAGTCGCCCCTAACAATACTGGAATCTGAAGTAGCGCAAGCTTGGCCGAGAGCTCGACCAAGAAAGCTTCAGAGTGCGCGTGGTCGGCCGGGCCATAAACGTTAAGTAGCATCCGTTTTTCTTTAGACGGGCGGTGGAAGACCTCAAGGCTCTGAAATAACCGTCCCTGGTCAATGGAGCCTACGTCAAACATGCTATCCCTAGCGCCCATGAGCAACCCCCCCCCCCTCGATTTCCCTGTCGCCGGCACCCAATGCCAGAAAAACTTCTCGCCCGGTTCCAAACTACT
Organism: Alopecurus myosuroides; assembly: GCA_028641055.1. Taxonomy (NCBI): domain Eukaryota; kingdom Viridiplantae; phylum Streptophyta; class Magnoliopsida; order Poales; family Poaceae; genus Alopecurus; species Alopecurus myosuroides. Next base: position 244,825,526 of record CM054062.1, read on the forward strand.
AAGCTCCTAGCCAGAGAAATGATGTTTAATAGTTTCCTGAAGACAGATAACATCGGTCTTTAAGCAGGGTGTTAAGGAAGAAGCAACACATTAAACAACCAACTTTCTAACCCGTGCTTGGCGGGTGTAAGGCTTGCTAGGGGCCAAGGATGGAATCTTGCCAGCCCGGCGGTGAGTGATTGGGCCCACACGTGGGACCGTAGACCTAGAAGCAGCCGCAGTTGTAGCAGACGACCCGGCCACCGCTGGCACGGGTGTTTCCTCGGCTACCTCTACCTCCACGGAGGCGCCCTGAGCAAGGGCCGCCGAGGCCTGCTCTGCTTCCGACTTAGCCAGAGCTGTGGCGCGCGCTAAGGCCAACTTCGCTTGAGCAAGCTCAATGGCCCTGAGAAGCACGATCGGGTCCCCCGTCTCCTCCGACCGGAGGAAAGCAACTCCGCAATCGGCGGCAACTTGAAGAAGGTGGGAATCAGAGAGCTCATGAAAAGCAGTAAAGTTGGAGATGGAGATCGCACCAGTCGCAGAAGGAGACTAGGCACGCGCCACCGCGCGCTCGAGGACTGGCTGCTCCGTGAGCCCCCCTCCCCTGGCGTTCTTGCGTGACGAGGAGACCGGAACCGCCCTGCTGCAAAGTACCTTAGCAACCGGTGCACACAGAGCTTGCACTACACCGGCAGACTGCGCCGAGTCGCCCGAGAAGTCCGGCTGCGGGAAGCATGCCTGAGAGGACGCCAGCACCTTTGCCGGTCTGTCCGCGTTGGCCTTTCTCCTGCGCTCCCTAGCTTGCATCGCCGAGGGGTTAGAGGTCCGGCTCGTAGGCGTGGCCACCGGAGGCTCCCCAGGCAGAGAGCCAATTGACAGCGAGGTGCACTTCCCCGGCGAGCCCGGAGGGGGAGGAGGGATCAATGACGTCAGCTGTGCCTCCTTGGGAGAGACCATCTCCATATCACCCCTTCCCCCTGCCCCGCGGAGGAAGGAGCCGTACTGGTTCACCGCAGGGGAGAGGGGAGCCACCGCCGCAGGCGGGGACGGTGGCAGAAGAGGAGCCCTACTTAGCTCCCGAGGTTGCGGGCGTGGTCGACTTGCGCTTCGGGGAGGAGTGACGGCCCCTTTTGCCGTGCCATTCCTCTTCTTCATCCTCCGACGGCTCCGCCGCTTCTTTGTCATCATCACCTCGGTCAGAAGGGGGAGGGGGAGGGGGAGAACTCGGTCTTCCAGCCCCCGGCGCCTTCTCAGCTTCCACCTTGATCTTGTACCCTTGTCCGTTGACACACAGAAGAAAAGAATCCACCAGTTTAGCACCCACCCTGCAGCCAAACTGCATGCGAATGGGGAGTTTTGGGTCATCGAAGGTCGCTTCATCTACCAGCATAGGGCGACCCACCGGCCTAGCACCCACCCTCAGCCTGTTGGTGTTGCGGTAGGGCGGAGGGACACCATGGAGCTTCACCCACACCTCGGACAAGACCTCGGTCGCCATCTCGTCCATGGCTCCTTCCAGAACAATAGCTCTCGCCTTCGAAATCGGGAGACGCAGACCCCCCCCAGATAGCCATGCGTAAGGTACCAGCGGACGGGAACACCTGTGCGAAGTCAGACGCACTCAGTTGGCGGACCTCCCACGCCCACGACTCGTCGACGAGATCCTTGAATTCAGCTTCCACCTGCTCAACCGAGAGCTCCTGGCCCTCCACAAACACAGTGGCAGAGTTGGGCGGGACCACCCCGACTTCCTCCTCGCCCACCTCAAGACACATGAAGCCAATCCCGTCAGCGCCGAACCCTGCCCAGTATGGGTCGAAGCGCGAGTCCAGGGCATGGCAGATCGCCGTCGCATGGCCGGGAGCATTGCACTTGATGCAGACGGCACCCTCTTTGCAATCTGCCTGCTAGTGGCCCACCTGACCGCAGTTGTAGCAGGTAAGCTTGGTCGCCTCGGATGGCGCCGCTGGATCGGGCACGGCCGAAGAGTTGCCCGCCCCCTTGGCAGGCCCCTCCAGATTCTTCATCGCAGCCGCCCCCTTGTCGCCCTCCTTGTTATTGTTCCTACCCTTTGCTCGGCCCCGCGGGGAGGCCCCCTGGTAACCGGAAGCACGCCCATCGCACTGGCAGTCTGAGTCACGCCCTCGCCGAGGAGGGGACTCCCTGTCGCCGTACTATCGCCGGTGATCCGTGTACTCCCGCGAAAGCCGGTCGGAGAGCTCACGGCGGTTGCCCCCGCCCGCGTACTCCTTGAAGGGCCGCTTGTTCCTGCGGTCGTCACGCTCCCGCTCCATCGAGCCCCTCCGCGCAGCACCGGGAAGCCGCGGAGAGCTCTCTTCTTTGCCTTGGATCTAAGCCGCCGCACTTCTTCCACACGCGCAGGAAACCCTAGAGAGGAGCCACGGGAACCCACAGCCACCCACGGCCAGTTAAGTAGTAACCGCGGGGTGGGCCCAGGGTCCAAGAGGCCATCGGCTGGGCCAGCGACACTTACCGGTCCAGCCTGGGCCACCTCGCCCAGGCGATCGGGCTCCCCTTGGCAGGACTGGCCAACCGTCCTAGTAGCCAGCGCCCGGCCCAAGTCCTGCCTCGCCTCCATCAGTTGAAACCCTAACGGGGTTGCGACGCCCTCCGCCGTCGCCGCGCTCACCGACGGGAGGAAGGGAACCAGCACCGCACCGATCCTCACCCTCGCCCCCTCCGTCGGCGCCGTCCTGGGGAGAGGAGGGAACGTTGAGAGATCAGCTGGGAAGGGAGGCGCCTTCGCCCCCCTCCTGACCGGATCCAGCCCAAACCGCGCCGGAGGAGAGCCCACCACGCCGTCCGGCCGCGGAGAGCCCTCCGACACCGTCGGACGCGCCGCTATCGGAGACCTTTCCCTCCAGGCAGACACCGCCGCGTCAAGAAACGGGCCTAGCCTCCGCTCCTCCGGCCGCGCCAAAGGACCACCCTTCTCGCTCGCCTCGCCGTCGCACAGGGCCCCCCACCCCGCGGGGGAATCGCCGGCCGAACCTCCACCAACTCCTCAGAGATCTGCGCCGTCGCCCGCGCCCGACGACCCTTACGCCGGAGGCGGCGCCACGGAGAGAGACGCGGGGACGGTGAGGGAGCACCGTCGCCCCCCCAGTCGCCCATGGAGTCGCCCTCCCAGTTGTACTGCTTCGTGAGACACATCTGATTTAGTCAGGGAAACCAAGCACTCGAATAACAGAGCAACCTAGATAGAGAGGGTAACTGAGACGATGTTTAAAAAAAGACTCCTCCCTATTTTTTTTCTCACGCCTGGCTGACCTGTTGGTCAATGTAAATTATTTTTATTCTAAAACCCTCTAGTCCTCGTGACTAGACCATAAATTCATAAAGTTGAGAATCCTCTACCTTTCACCATAAAAAATAAGAAAAAAAAGGATGCCACTATGGCTCAGTCACTTCTAGTAATTTCTCCCTCGACGGTGATAGGCAACTTTTTATGAAATTTTCATCGTCGAGTCTACCGGGCATGTATATTATGATTGTTTTTTCAGTTGCGTTAATTCTTTTGTCAACCAAACACCCTGTCTATCATTTTTGGTATTTATTAAAAGCAAAAAGGGTATGTCCTATGTCCAAGTCGAGTGAGATTTTGTTAACTCCCGTCGATTCAGAAAAGTGCAACTCGCTTTTATTTTCACTGAGGTTTACTTTTTAAGGAATGAAAATAGAAGTTGCAATTTTCACCAAACCGACCGTCTTTAAAATTGACCAGAGACTTAGAAAATTCCCCGTTTTCTTAGAAATAGCAAAACCGAATCAAAAAAATCCCTCTCAGCTATTACTAGTATGGCATACTTCTTTTCGGTTTATATATAGGAGGCCTTCTCGATGAAGCTCCTCTGCATTAGCTTCCACCGGAAGCTCGCCTTACATATTGGTTGAGGCTTCCAAATTAGTCTTAGTAAGAGTAGTCTGTAAGCCTAAACAAAATTGGGAGGTGGGCTTCTAGGAAAAGGGTAGCTTCCTAGAGAAGCTCTTCCAGAAGCCGAAAAGAAGTGCGTCTATGGTGTTAATTAGTGGCACGTGGGTTCTCGTCTGCACGGCTTGACGTGGACTTGATCATTGATATCTAGATTTAGCGTTGACAGTAGCACGTATTCATAATCTACAGACTGCGCCCTTTTACTTCTACAGGAAGTACTACGCACACACACACAGGCTATCCATAGCTAATACGGAGTACACCTTTATGCTTTGACTATATTTTTTCGACTTCTCCATCGTGTTAACGAAAACGTGCACGACAGTATTATCAAAAAATGAAATTGAAAACGTGCACAAGCATGTGAATCTAGTGGAGTTCAATGGATCCGGCCTGGGTGAGAAGAGCAGCCTGGTCCCTTTCCTAGACCACGACAGAAACCAACCATTCCTGCCCGCGTCGATATAGCTCATCGTGCATGATTCTCTATCGGCCACCGGGCGGTTCATAGCACGTGTCATCGAGCGCCGGCAGCGGTAGGCGTGGAACAAAACAGCCTCCGGCGCCGACCGCCGCATGCGAGGCCAATTTTATCCGTCCTCCTTTATTTGGCGTGATATATACTCCGTACATGTGTACGCCTGCGCGTCCACAATTGGCCAAATTTTTTGTTTCGTTCCCCAAAAAACATATGTTCCACGGACGGGACAGCTAGAATGCATGGATACATGCCAGGAAAATAATTCTGCGCATGCATATACGTACATTTCTGTGGAGTCGTTGTAGTACTAGCACAATGCAAGTGGCGAATACGTAGGAAACGGTGCGCGTACGGATGTCTGCGTGTGGAAATACCAGTATGTACGCGTTGCGGGCACATGCTTATCGGAATTGACCCCGTCGTAACTTTGCATAGTTCGCCACGAAAAGTATCCAAAAAAAAACTGTGAAACCGGAGGCTTTCACTCGGGTCTACTGTTGGTGGATGAATTATCTATCGGTCCTCACGTGAACCGGATAGACCAAGTATGATGTTGATGTAAGGGTTTGTCCGGAACGAACGAAGAAGAAAAGGAATACTCGTAGTACTGATGCCAATGGACTGGGTTTCTACCGGGCAGACCTCCCGCGCAAGGATTCAACCGATACACGCATCACATCCTGCTTGCGCCGCAAAGGAATGCATGTGCTACCGGGAAACATGCATAACTCAAACTGTAGCTTTGAAATTTTGACGCATAAAAATATGAAGACCTCTATGTACGACTAATTCGGGTTCCAAATCAAATTTGTTTTCTTGCAACGCTGCAACCAGATTTTGTGCCTCTGATTCAAACTGCGCCTCCACCATCTTGATGCCGTGATAATCTGATTACAAATCCCCGCCCCCTTAGGGCATCTTCACTCACGCCCTCTTGTTGCCTTCCGGATCTACTCCCGGAGAGGCCTTTTGGGAGCTGTCCGGACGGGAAACCAGCGTTAAGGGGCGCGGCTCCCCACTCGCAACCCCAACCGGAGGCCCCAAAAAATCAAATTCAAACGACGATTTTATTCAAATTTTTAGGGAATATTACATAATTTAAACGAAATTTTAACTAAATACGACGTGTTCACTAGTTAAACACGTCGTAGTCGTCGCCGCCGCCGTCGTCGCCGCACGGCCAGTGGCTCAGCCCCGCCTCGTGGTCGTTGGCCGCCGGGGGTCCAGGTCGATGAGCGGCGCGCCGGACATCGCCGCTGTGTCGGCGACGGACCACGCACACGCCGCCTCGTCAGACATTAGCGACGGGGTGTTGTACAACTCGAGGAAGGTCGGCACCACGCCCTCCGGGTCGTCGTCATCGATGGCCGTCACCGCCTGGAGCGCCTACAACTGCTCAAACAGGGTCAGGGGGCACGGCTCCGGCTTCGGCACGCGCAGCGGCGGCGCTGGGAGGGCTGGGCGCTGCCGCCGATGCGCATGCCACCAACGCGGCTCCTGCTTGACGCGCAGGTGCGGCAGCGGCGACGAGCGCGGATCCATCTTTGGCACGCGCAGAGGCGGCGTGGGCGCGGAGCGGCGCGAGGAGGAGGAGGAGGAGAAACGGGAGAGGGACGACGAGGGCGTCGCCATGGCGCGCCTCGGGACCCAGGCGGTGGGGGCGGGCCACGGGAGGCACGGCGAGTTCCTAGCGGCGATGTGCGCCAGGATGAAGTCGGGGGAGAAATCCCTCTGCGCCCACAAGGCGTTGCGCTCGTATTTGTTGTGCTCGCTGGCGGGCGGCGCCGGCCTGGGGCCGTCCCACCGGTTCCAGCGCTTGAAGGATGCCTCGTAGCACGCCGGGGTCGCCGGGTCCTAGGCCAGGTCGGCGCGCTGCTCGTCGTTGAGCTTGTCGTAGCAGTGTGCGCCCTAGGAGGCGTCACTCGCCTGTGGCGCGTCCGGGATGGGAACGCCGGCGCGCCCGATGGTGAACCAGTGCCCGGCGCGCATGTCCAACGGGTACGGGTTGGCAGCGAGAGGGTCCATCGGCAGGGAGAAAGAAGTGAAGAGACGGCGAGGCGGAGGAGAGGGACGGTGTGGCGGAGGAGAACGGTGAGGCAGAAGGCAATGTGGCGCCGGTGAGCACGGGGCAGGCCATTTAAACCTGCGGCGCCAGGCCAAAGGACCGCCCGCATTTACTCTGGCGTCCGTGCGCCCGCCGCGTGGGCGACGCGACCGGCCGAATAGATGGCTGGCTGTGGCTGCCTGCGCTTCTGCACCGCCTCGGGAGAAGACGAAAGCCGGTGCGCCGCTTTGACTGCTCACGCGTCTCGCTGACGGGGCGGGCCCACGGACGGCACGCGGTTTTTCTTCCCGACCGGAGCCCCCACGAGAGCCCCTACGCGGTGGGGTGGGCTGGGCTTCCGGACGGGAATGGGGGCGCATCCGGACGGGAAGATCCATTGGGAGCGCGACTGGGCGTATTGGGTCGTCGGGACGGGAAAGGGCTGGGGGGCCTTTGGGGGGCGCGACAGGTGATGCTCTTATCGTGGTACGCTCCATCGCTGGTCCTTTGGTGTCGTGGTTCTGGCGGCCTTTTAAAAAAAACATTTGTTGCTCCGATGTCTGTTTTTGTTGTTTGCTTTTTTATTAATCAGAAATTCCTTCCAGTGTTAGTTAGATCCACAGTACCGGATGTGTTCTTTTTAATATAATTGTATATGTATGAAGCTATAATATTTTATCTAGCGTGGTACCTTTTAATAAGATTTACATTATGAAACCAATCTTTTTATCATTTTACCACGTAAAGTATGTATTCATATGTGTAAAAATATAACATCATACAATTCAGACAATAACATTTCAATTAACCATTTTTAGTGGGGACTAAGGATGTAAGTGGGATGGGCCAGCCCGCCAAGCCCGCCTCCCATCCCGCCAGCATAGCCCAATTATCCCGTTTGCAGGATCCCGCTTCGTCCCGGCGGGATTAATGCTAATCTCCCACTAATCCCGTTCGTATCCCGTGGTGGCTAATCTGTACCTCAATCCACGACTTGGCGCCCGCTATTCTCCTCCGAGACCAACAGTGCATGGCTAGATAAATTTGCATGTGGAGACTAATTAGTGGGTCCCATGGGTCCCGCGTATCCCAAATCCTAATATCCCGATTCTCCCGAATAGTCCCAGCGGACAACAGCTGGCGGGAGGCGGTTGTCCCATGCCCGCGCCGGTTGAATCGTGAGTGGGGACCCCGATCCACTGGCAAAAATGTTCCCCGGTTGTTAAATGGGTTCCGAACGTTGAGAGGACCCGATGGAGAGCAGACCCGTTGCCATCTCCGCCTCACCATCTCTGCCTGCTCCTCCGAGCATGTGATCAGGTGCAGGGCCGGTTCCCGGGGGGCGGCAGGGGCGGTCGCCCCGGGCCCAGAAATTTTAGAGGCCCATGCTAGAAATTTATTCACTAAATGTTAAGCAAAAATAAATAAATTTAGATATGAAAAAAAAAACCCTGGGTAACGACTGGGCCCTTCCATTCATGTGAGAGAGTAGTACACGGGGTTGCGAGCAGTTTCTCCTGGGCTCTCTAGTTTCAGCTATTCAGCCCTAATGGCATCTCTGATCCATTTCTACGTCTAAAATCCATCGCCCATCGCCTCCTCAAGCCTCACCCGCCGCAGCAGTTTGGCAAATGGCAACCTGATTCCCCGAATCCTTGTCGTACTCTCGACCGCCAAGGCGTGACGCCGCCGGCAGGTTCAACCGGCCAGTGTCGTCCAATCTAGAGGAACAAACGGTATATTGTCTCTAACTATGCTAGATGATATCTCCTTTTCTTTTGTACTTTATGAAATCTTTTTGGTGCCTCTTACTTCTTAGATCAGGGTTAAGTATCTCATTCATTTGCCCCGACGAAGGTGCATATATAGATTTACAATCTATCTTAGTGTGTGCTTTAATTTTATAGAAATTTAAATACCCAAAAATGGTTAGCGTTTAAAGATTTGTGGTATGAAATGAGATGATACTGATATTGATTTCAACCTGACCGACTTTGCATAATTTTAAGGATAAATTGAAATTGCAATAGTCATTTCCCAAAAGGGTTTTCGCCATAAAACTTTAGTATCTTGTTTCTCTCTTTGATCTCTACTTAGCTAAAATATATTTGTTTTAATTATTTAAACTAAGGGGCCCTAAATTTTAGGTTCGCCTCGGACCCCCGAAATCTCAGGACCGGCCCTGATCAGGTGTGATGAGCACTTGCAAAGTTGGTTCACAATCCCGTAGCTTCCCGAAAATCCGTCAAAATGGACTCACACATGTGAATATCAAGCCATGTGAGACGGATGAAAGTAACCACGTCGTCCACAGAGATGGACATATGATGCTCAAAACGCGCAAGCTTGGTGAGCATAGGGGAGAGGGGGTCCCTTGTCTCAAACCACCGGGATTGTCGATTCGCCTTCCTGCCACTCCATTTAGCAGAACCCTCGCGTTGAAGATGCTGTTAGAGATGGCGGTAAGTCGGAAAACCGCATCGCTTTCCTGCCTACAGAAAACCACGAACTGAAACCAACCATTTTTAGCTTATCTGGATTTTCCATCGGCCACAAGCTACTGTTTGCGGAATTGGTCAAGATAACGATCTCCGTCTTCACGTGAACTGGATTGCATCAGCGACACCTCAACTGAGGTCTGAGTAGACCAAGTTCCATTTACAGATTTCTGGAACCAAATGAAGAAAAAAATCGTACGCACGTCACTAGCTAGTTGTACGACTAAACGCTAACTAGGATCGATGGCGGGAGAAGCAACGTAATGGCGAGTGTTTGAGTTCAGTGTAGGGAGCTATTATTCCCCAGCAAGCTACTGGAAGAAGGGGAGCTCCTGTCGCTGAACCACCTCTCCTGAACGGACACCGGTGACGAGGCGACGGCACCCTTCTCCGTCTCCTGCGCTACTGCTACTTCATTCACCGGTGGCGCCAACACCTTGTCCGTTCCACGCGACGGCGCCGACGAGCAGAGCGACGACGTCGTCGACATGAACGCGGTGTCATCCGTTGACGGCGCCCAGCCGCTGAGTTGTATCTGCTCCAGCTCGTCGGCGACCTCGGCCATGGACGGCCTTATCTCGCTGTGGAAGGCCAGGCAACGGAACGCTAGCTCGGCCACCTTGTGGATGGACGTGAGGGTCCATGCGTCCCTGTGCGGATCCAGATACGGGTCGATGATGTCGTCCACGCAGCCCTTGCCGATCTTCTCCACGGCGAGCTGCGCCAGGTTGACCTCGCAGGGACGGCGGGTGAAGTCGACGACCTTCATGGCGGTGATGATCTCGACGAGCACGACGCCGAAGCTGTAGACGTCGCTCTTGTCGGAGAGGTGGAAGTTCTGGTGGTACTGCGGGTCGACGTAGCCCGGGGTGCCCTGCGGCGCGGTGGAGATGTGGGAGGATTCGAGGGAGGTCATGCCCATCCGGGAGAGCCCGAAGTCGGCGACCTTGGAGTTGTAGTCGTGGTCGAGCAGGATGTTGCTGGACTTGATGTCGCGGTGGTAGATGGGCGGGTGCACCTCCGAGTGCAGGTACGCGATGGCCTTGGCGGTCTCGGCGGCCATGCGGAGGCGGACCGTCCAGGGCACCGCAGGGCCACGCTCTCGCTGCAGGTGCTGCGCCAGCGTGCCGTTGGACATGAACTCGTAGACGAGGATCTGCTGGCCCTGCTCGATGCAGCAGCCCAGGAGGCGGACCAGGTTGCGGTGGCTCACGGAGGACACCAGCTTCACCTCGTTCATCACGCAGTCCAGCCCCTCGCCGCCGTCGTTGTCGCGCCGCTTGATCCGCTTCACGGCCACCAGGCGGTTGTCGCTGAGTCGGCCCGCGTAGACGGTGCCGTAGGCGCCCGTGCCCAGCCGCTGGGACTCGGAGAAGCCGCTGGTGGCGCGCTCGATCTCGTGGTACGAGTACAGTGGCACCGTGCACTCCGCCTCCGATAGCAGCCGCTTCGTGCTTTGCAGCGACCGGATGGACGCGGAGCGGCGCTTCAGCAGGTGGCACACGATGCAGCTGAGGCCCATCACCAGGGCTCCGAAGATCACCCCTGCAGCAAGTCACCATTAATTGTATTGTAATATTTACAGATGTGCGTAGTGATATCAACGAATATCAAAATCGAATTAGCCTAGCGTTTTTTAAGAGAAAGCAAAACAGAATGGGGGTGTGTGATTTATGTGTAGTTGCCGTAGTTGCATGACAGTGTGAGCTTTTGGGATTTTGCGGTAGGATCTTTTTTGCGGGTCTGTTATGCTAAAACTCATAATTTATGAACAGCCCAACCAGCCCTACTACCCCAACTTCGGAAATCTCGCCGCCCAAACTGGTATTTACGGGACAGAGAATCTTACATTGGCCCAAATAATTTAGTTATTTTGCAAGACGGGGACTATTTGTCAACACGTAATATACCTCAAAGGTGGATATGATTTCCGATGCCAATTGCCAATGGTCCAATTCTGTGTATGCAGTTGACGCCGCTGATTTGATGCGTGGTCAACGAGCAGGAGGGAGTAATGGCCTAATTCTAATGGCTAGTCTAGCTAGCTGGCAGGCCTTGACTGACTAAATCAACGGACGAAACAGGAGAGCGAATGATGAGTACTGACCTGTTCTGCAACCGGCGCCGTCGACGAAGCCGTCCCCCTGGAGCCTGTCCGGGCACTCGCACCGGAACGCCTCCTGCCCCGTGGTCGGCGCGATGAATTGGTGTCGCGCTGGCATCGACACCAAGCGATGAGTCCATTCAAGTACCTATACTAGCACGCCGGTAGGTGCAGCCTAAAACGTGCCTGCATCGTCATGGATCCATCCAAGTACCTATACGTACGTGCGCGTTCCCTTTTTTCTTTCTTCTTGAACGAAACGAGAAGAAAAGAAAGAATTACACGCACGACAGCGACGGATTCCATGGGCTGGGCTTCATCTTAAAACCAACCAAAACTATACTAGGCCCGCACGTACGCGACTTTTTTTCTTTCTTCCTTCCGCTTCATTTTCCAACTGCTAGATATTTACACGTCAATAAACCACCACGGCACTCAAACCTCCATCTGCAGCTAGCTTAGGAAACATCAATTCTCACACGGTCAAACCACATCCCCTCTGACATTTCAAGACACACGCTTCTCACGTGATTCGGCCACAGCTTCTTTTCCTTTTTTTTTTTCTTTTTTTTTTTGGAATTATCTACCTCACACGTACTATTTGATTTAGCCCAGCCTTTTTTTTACAGATGCGCACTTCTTCCTGCCCAAAAAACAAGCTCCTCCTCTTGCTGCAAACCACACTAATTCCTTGTACCTTCACCCACAAAACTGAAACCACACTAATTACTTTCCTCGAGACATCGACGTGAAGCCCGCTGGAGCTGGTCAACGCGCCACCGCGTCCATGGAGGCCGGCCTCATGCATGGTTTGGTTCTCTAGTGAGGACATCACCATCATGTTTCAAATGGTAGGGACTCCCACCGCGGACGACGTCCTCGCCACCGATCAAGGCAAGGTGGATTGAGGCGAGGAGTGGACGAGGAGTGCCAGTCGAATAAGAACACATCAACACTCAAACTAGTTCTGCTAGACTAGATTGGGATGGACACCTAGAGATCATGCATAAGTACATGGACCCTAATTATGATCCTGACAAGTCGCCTACCACAAATCTCAACCACGGAAGATCCTTCCACCGACCTTCGAACATGGGGCAATAGTAAGGAGGTCGCAACGGTTACAATAGTGAAGCTAGAGTTTTTGGTACCTACTAGTCGTGCTTACTAAGTTTTCTTAATTCATAGATGACTTGCCGCTCTATGTGCACTCACCCGGACTAGAGATTTTACCATAAACAAAGAGGATTAATACTGCCCCAAAAAATATCTTACTTGCCATGCAAAAAAGGCATATGTCTGTGTACGCAAAATAAAGAATATTGTCGACCCCGATTTTGTGTTCGGAACTAATAATTACATTGAAAACATTTTAATGTGATTTTACTATTATATTCCAATGAAATATAAAGTGCAATGTGTAGTGCACCTAAAATAAACATGTCACCTCTGTAAAAACAAAATTTTCAATTGCTAACCATATGACCTCCTGAAAAAAACTAATTAACTCCCCGAGAGCTTTCCAAAGTTTTCGAAATCGCCTCGATTGGAGGTCGTATGAAAAATTACCGATGTTTTTTATATCACCCCAGAAATAGCCTATTATGGCCCATAAAAATGACGGCGAACAAGAAAACAAGGGACAGAGTAACAAGGGATAATGAAACAAATACATCGAATGATAGGTAAGAATATCACCAATAGCATAAAGTAATAACGACCAAGGTACCGAAACATGCCATGAAACAACAGCAATAAGCGTTTCGTACCATGAAATAACAACACACGTCAACACGATGGGACATAACAAAACAACAGATTAAATGACAGGTAATAGTCGTCTCCTACCATGAAATAATGGGCGATGACGAAACGACATGAATGATGAAAATAGCTAATGTAAAAGAAAAAAAATTTGTTGTACCTCAATCATAGGAATTGGGCGGGAACTCCAAAGCACTTATTACCTATCATTTTCATGATTTATTTTGCTGATAAATCTTGTTGTAGTTCCTTTATCATTCACATTACCAACTATTTTTTATTAAATATTCGAATGAGTTTTTGAGTATTGTTCATAACATATTATATTTGAAAAAGTAATACTTTGGAAAACCGAACCATGCATTTCTTAGTCGAGGCGGCAAGTATGCATGTGGCAAAGCGATTTTCCACATGTGGCACTTGGTTAAGGTTAGATTAAATATTCATTAGCGCATGAGGTATGCCCTTCTTAATGCTTGTTATTTTATGTGCAAACAAGGTTGCAACACTCCTCAAAGGGGGAGAGTGCTCGTGGGCCATTACAAATGCATATCCCGTTTTTGTCGCAGCATGGGTGACGGATGCGCGGGAGTTCCGGGAGGGAGTGTGGCTAGATGACCAGCGGACGGAAATATCACCCGGATGATATCTACAATATCTAAATGGGAGCAACCCACTATGTCCATTTCTCTCAACATGCAAAGTATCCACATCAGCTGTCATGTAATTGGTCCACCTCATCATTCAATCCACCTCATCGTTCGTCAGTTTCATTTCCAAGGAACGCCCAGTTTTCCCATTAAGCTCCTCTTTTCATTGATAATGATAAAACGTCCAGGCCCCTCCTCTCCCCATAACGCACGGCAAGTCCTTTATTAATCCATTCTTGGACTTTTGGCCTGCAACATCTACCTTGAGCAACCGCCTCTGTCTTCAGGAAGTTACCATCTCGGACTGGCCATTTCAGGGGAGTCGTTGCTCCAAGATACTAAAAATGTGGAGTACAAAGAGGATGGATCGAGCCAACGTGGAACTAGTATGGCTGTCAGGGGACCAAAACGACCAAGCAAGTAGAAGATTCTCCTCTCAACTCTCAAGCGTTCTTCTCACAACCTGCCTCCTGTCCCCCTCATACATGTATGTGAATTGTTTACTCTCTCTGATGGTTGGTCATTTGCAGGTTCAGCTGTTCGTATTTCTCTTTGTCTTCTGGCCAGCATAATCGTGGAGCCTTGGTTCCTTCATGTGTTTTTGGGGAATATGAGAATTGCAGTTTTCCCTAACATATATATTTCTTAATTCTTTTATATGATCAAGTATGATGTCTTCTAGACCTCTTAAAGGCAGGCATTGGCAGGGCTTGGACATTGGTTTCATGAATTAAATTTATTTGTCCATAAATCTATCACACGGTGAGATTCACGATAAGCAATCTTCTATTTTTTTTTTTGCGCGGGAGCATACGAAATCTTTCCTATATAGGGTTCAGTTTTTTTTACAACAGTACGGAATATAAATGGTCTCCAAGATCCCATGAAGGAATCGAAGAGAAAAAAGATGAAAGCCTTTGGCACAATCATCTTACAATTGGCTATAATCGAGCATTTCTTAACATGCATATAGGATGTGCAACATAGTGTATCAACATGCCCATAAATCTGTAAAGGAATGTGTACATATAATTTGTGACACAATATTAAGAGTTTGTCAATCCATGACAGACATCTGTACACTTTTTTTGTTCCCTTATTAGGTAGTTATTTTTTAGCTTCAACATTGAAATATATTTCTATTTACATCCCTTTTGTTTTCCTTCTCATATATGTTATCTTTCCCGCGGCAACGCGCGGGGAATCATCTAGTTAATATTGCAGTCGAGCTCAAACTTGGAATTTGTAGCCCAAAGAGTTCAAATTCTAGACAATATAGATTTGAACCATTCAAACGTTATTTCGTTGCTTTTTATCTTCAATATCCTAAATTAAATTCAGCTTAAACATCATTTTTCGTGACATGGCCTATTAACTAAGGCAAAAAAAACTTTGTTTTAAACATCATTCTACTTCTAACACCTATCTGTTATGTTAGTACATGAATTGCCATATAAGACACCTCATATATGATGGAAACTGAAAAATTGTAAGAAATAAGTCTCATCACACAAGGTTCTTGCATTGAATTTCCATGGCACGTAGTGTTTTATTTATACGCTTCACAAATAAAAGACATTGGCAATGCATTGAACTGAGACATAAGGGCATGTACAATGCGGTGATGTCAGTCTTCCCTTAGAGATGCCGCGTAGGATTTTTGCTTAGTTGGAGGAGAGATAATTAAGAAAGAGAGAGTTGCCTTCCCTTAGCTAAGCGATGATCTCTTAACAATTAAGCGAAGTCTATTTTCTCCATTATACTACATGCCTTTCCTTATTAACATAATTTTATCCTAAAATTTAATTAATTCTTATTAATTGCTAGGAATGACAATAAGAGATAACGCATTGTACGACTAATATTTATTTGGCTTTCCGGGCGACGTGGAGGGTTAAGAGAAGACTCGCCCTCTCTAGCATTGTACATGCCCTAACACATGTAGCCCACTTGTAAATTTTGAGCCACCGCAGAAATTATATGTTATATTTTTAAGTTTTATAAAAATTTAATCAATCAAACTAGATAAAACTTATGCTTGTCTACACCCTGCCAACCCACACCGACACACCCTCAAACTCTCTCGATCTCTATATCTAGGAGAGAAATGACGAGTAGTGCAAAAATATGAACATGGCAGGTTGTTCGGTCCGATGGTGTGGATGTACTAGACATGCCCTGCATGGAGGCATACAGAGCCCACATGTCACGGTGCAAGTTGTACATAGCGCTTATGGGCGTACAAGTTGTCATACACGTGCATGTTCGACATAAAGCTAATACAATAGTGATGGTTTCCCTCCCTCCATCTCTCACCAATCAACACAAAAAGTGTGCTATAGGCATTAAAATAGGGAGAAAATGCCAAAACAGTGATTTTCTGTGACTTTTCTTTGATTTTAAGGAAAAAGTAAAAATAATATGCAATTAAAAATTAATGGATAAATTTGACAAAACACCAAGAAAAGGGGGAAATTAAAAAAATTAAGTCCCATCCTGCATGCACATATCTTGGTTGTCCACACTCTCACATACACATCTCTTGGTGTTCGGTCTCACATACACCTATCTTGGCCGTCCTCTCTCTTTCATGCGAACTAACATGTGCCTCTCTGAGGAATCCAAAGCCAAATGTATTTCATGGCGATGACATCATTATCATGTGATCTTCTAGAACAAAGAAGAGCGACATGGAAAAGGTGGTGGCGCTATTCTCGAAAGCACTACGCGAAGATATTGGTAGGATTTTCTAGCGGCTAGGTTATGCAACAAATCATAGGTAATAATAATCCAATATCATAATATAAGTACCTGATAAATGCACGAAGTATGTTTTTAAATTAGGGCCCTAATAGTGTGGTACCTTGAAATGACACATGAAATGATAGATAAGGATTGTCTCCTAATATAAAATAAGGGCCAAGTAACTTGTGATGATGAATATCATGGGAAATAATGTGTCATATAAATATATCTCATTGTATAAAAATAATAACATGATGTTTTTTTGGCACGTGTGTATATGGACCGTATGATGTGATTAACTCTATTTTTACAAAAATACACTCCCCTGCAGACTTGAAGGACTACAAGCGAACACAACATTAATGTAAGAAAATAATTTCATCCCGATATTACATCAAGATAATACAAAATTAAAGAAACAAACTAATTTTGTCGTGGATAAACATCAATTAATCTTGTATGCATGTGAAATAATAAGTGTTGTCTCCTCATAGAAAATAACGATGTTCGTGCCGATAGCGAGGTGAATTTGTAGGTGTAAAGTATCCATGACCTTGATCTACACTAAATGTTGTGTGCACACTTAACTAAAGTCCATACAATGTGAAAACACAAAGAGCTAGCACACCACAATAACCAGCTGCCACCCAAACACTTACAAAGTGGAATGAGATCATGTGCCTCCACGTGAGACCAACATGTGTCCACACACGACATCCCAATATCACACATTTTAGCGAGATCGCCCAAACCACCCTCTGGGCCTCCATCTCAAAATGACCCAAACATTCTACAACCCTAGAGGAATTCCAACTTGATGCATGATTTCCTCTACCTACCTTTGTCTTGGCTTATCACACGGTCATATGCCGTTTTGATTCCAGCCATGCATGCACATGGAAATATAGTTTTTAACATGTGAAGTTTGGGTTAAGGCTGAACCAGAGATTCATTATTGCATGTGTAACAATATTGTTAATGCCTATCAATTAAGCATGGTACTTTAATATAGACCATTATTTTACACGGCGAGATAAGCATTACCTATTATTTCATGCTTGATTTCGTGGATAAATAGTGTAGTAGTAGCTTTTTCATTTGGATTAATAAAATATTTTTAAAATAAATATTAGCGTGATAATATGATTAATTTTCATAGCATACTGTATTTTTATCTACAGTAAAAAGTAATGCTTGAAAAAAAACCTACCATGCAATGCTTGGTTTAGACAACCTACGGTTTTTTAAGATCGTGGCCAATTCGAGCCAACCATGCATGAGGAAATAAATAATTTAATGGCCTTTAGTTAAGGCCAAATGAGAGATCCCATGATGAATATCATTATTAATGCATTTATTTCCTGCATGGACGAGTTTGGGTGCTCCTCATATCAAATAAGCATGTTAATTCAACATTGATTGTTAGTTTATTAGCGATGAGCATAAAATGTCAAGACTTTTATGTATTGTGTTTTAAAGGCTAACTCAGAGATTTATTATCTTTTGTGGTATACACCATCGCTAATGCCTTCTATTTCTTCCGCGGGATAATGTGGATGTACTAGTGGCATAGCATTGTCCTCTAACTATCCTTATCTTGGTTTATTCTCGAAGACGATGGTGCCTCCTCATAAGAATGTGAAGTGCTACTCCATTATTTACCTAGATCTAGATGTGTGTAGGGCCAAATTTGTTGTCACCCTATTTTTTCTCGTTGTTTGTGATCAGAGCTTTCGGTTCAATGCACCACATGCAACAATCCCCTGGATCTTTTTGGAAGTTAAGATCTCGCAACTATCTCTCTATCAAGGTATCCATCATGCATTACACATCCTACCGGACATGTAATCCGTAACCCTAGCTAGTCGATCTAGTGCTATTATGTTCGCTACACATGATTATGGCAGTACGTTAGACGCGCATATTTTAATATTTGATTGTTATTTTATGCTAACAGACAACTGTTTTTATCATTTCATGTGCTTTTTCTTGCTATTTTTTGTGATTATGAAATTTTTCACTGAAATTTTTTGCGCATGTTTATACTCATTCCATCCAGGTTTTTAGGGGCCCTAATCAAAAGCCATTTGTCCCAAAACACCAACAAAAAAAGGCCCCAAAGATATTAATTTCATTAACCGCAACTTCTAGAATTACTCATATCTACTCCTTTTTTGGGCACCACCGTCTCTATGACAAGTATAGGGATAGACATTGTCATTGATGGGACACACGATCACCTCGACTCACAGACCACATTTTATTCTGAGATGGCCAATCTTATAAATCATAATTTGTTTCGACTTAAAAGATCTTGTCACTCTCCTCTCCAACATACACATGCATGCTACACATGGAAATTTGAAAAGTAGACAAAGAGGCATTCCCTCGAGGTAGCATCGTACGGCGAAGAGGCATGTCCTCTAGCTAGAATCCTAGTAATTATTACTAATGCAGAGCTTATTGTAATTGGAGATGGATGGATAACCCACACATCCTTTTATTTTATCCCAACAATTGGTGCTTTACCTGGCATATTCTCGTCCTTTTCCAGACCATTTTCATTTTGGCCCGCCCATTTTTTGGGACTATTTTTTGGGACTATGGCACTTTTTTTGATTCCTCGTTTTTTCACCCATTTAGTTTTGACATTTTCACAACCAATTTCCAGGAGATATATCACACTATTGTTTTGTCCTTTTCCCGCCCATTTTCCCGAGCTACATCACATTGTTTCATTTCGCCGTTTTTAGTCCATTATAGATTCGGTATTTTCCCGCCCAAGTTAGGGTTTTCATTTAGACGATTTTTGCATGGGCTATAACCCCCTATTTTCATTTAGACATTTTCCTGCCATTTTTTGTTTGGCGGTTTCCCATACGATCTTAGGGACCATAGCATATTGTTTTAATTTCGATCACTAGTGGTAAACGTGGTTCAAGTCTCAGTTGGGACGGGCCTCTAGTCCCGGTTTTCCAATCGGGACTGCCCAGCCGGGACTAAATCCCCCATCCCCCTAGTCCCGGTCTGCCACAAATCAGAACTAAAGGCCCATCCTTGTATCCGCGTTCGAGCTCGTGAGATAGAGGACCTTTAGTCCCGGTTGGTGTTACAAACAAGGACTAAAGATTTTGTGATTTATTTTTCTCATTTGAGGTTTAGGCTCCGCTTGGTTCGTAGTTTATTAGCCGATACGTCCGTAAAAATTCAGCGTCGGAATATTTCCGGATCGAGCACTTGGATCGCCGTTTTTCCAGTCGCTCCGTATTTCTCTCGCTGGTTTCCATGGTCAAGGACACCCGTTAAGTATTACGGACCTCTCCTGGTCCGGCTAAAATTCGGGCGGATATGTGTGCACAAGGGAACAGGCCCGTAAATCTTGCTGGGTTGTGAAAATACACAGCAATCCAAGCGGGCCCTTAGGGTTTATGTTTCCCTTTGGGGGGGGGTAGAGTTTATGTTTCCCATTTTGGGGTTTCGATTTAGGTTTATGTTTTCCTTTAGTCTCAATTAGTTTTAACTCTAATCATTCTTAATTTCAAGTTAAACCAATCACTTCTAGTGACACTTCCCGATCGGTCACCCATCGTTAGACTACTGCACACCCAACATGATTGACTTCCTAGTTCCTTCCTTGTGATCTTCCAAGAAACAAAGAATATTTTGCTATGCTATCAATCATATTAATCATTGGATCATGATGTCACACGTCTTTATTTTTTGAATCCAAACAATTATTCAAGTAAACAAAAATAATGGTTACATTAGCATGTAATTATAGCAAAAAATTCAAGTAATTATGTCACATTAGTATGTATCCGTGTAATAAAAACATGGTTTTTAACACATCTAAATAATATTTTGTAATACCGACACTTGCCCCTGATCACCAGAATTCTCTGGTTTTCATTAGGACAAAGAATATAGGTTTAGAAGAAATTCTTAGAATAAAGCACACAGAGTTAAACCGGGGAACCAAGGGCTAGCATTGCATGAATTTACCAACACCATATTTTTCATGATAAAATATTAGTTCTTAATAATGCATCACATATAACTTTAATATAAGTTACATGCAAAAAATGAAGCCATGAAATGATAGAAAGTACATTTTTAAACATAAAATAACAAACTGTATAAACATATTCGATACGAGCATGATGATGTCAATGGCCTCGCGGGGTCACGACGACCCCGGACGAGGATGATGACCATGACTGCACCAATATCAGCGCCCTCGCGGATAAATGCTCTCGAGGATCATGCATCCGGTCAGCGGCGAAGTCGGCCTCATAAATTTTTGGGGTCATTATTAGTATTTTGATTTTTTTTCCTTCACAATAAACGGTAACTATACAATATATTTAGCCTATGTAGCTGAAAAACTGTGTGGTCGGCCGACCCCGCTGTAGCTCCACCACTGCATCCGGTGACACTCGCCTCCATGTTGAGGAATTCTCCTTGCTTGTTCTGTTGTTCGAGAGGCCATGTCGGGGACCCACCTGAAGTCGTTCCCCTCGCAACCATTGCTCAGTGATCTGCGGGCGTAATCTTTGGCTCGATCTCAGCCTTTTGCTTGAAAAACTCAAAATTGACTTGAATCTTCTCTTATTCTCTGGAGGAGGGAGAGAAGCAACTGCCTTCCCAAGGCATTGCTCCTCCATCTTTATAGGAAACCAATGCCCTCTTCAAACGGCCACATTGACACTCGAAGGAGGCATGTCCACCATCTCAATCTCGAATGGCATACTCGCACCGAGAATGTTCCTGCCCTTGAACTTCATCGGCTTCATCGTCCTTTATGGGATACCTTCATATTCTCCAAATTTGGACCCAACTCCACGACATTCATCATGTCCGTCAAGATCTTCCTGTCCAGGCTCTGGTCGATGTGCAATGGCATGTTGGCTGCGGAGGACAGGCTTGGCGCCATCGTAAGGTCATTCAAGTTCTTGTATTTGTTGCGGACATGAGGCTCATGGATCACGGGTACAAGGGTGGTAATGGATTGCCTATGTGCAACTTTATCGGGATTATGTTTACCTTATTCAGGACTGAGTCAAAGAGGGTAGCCCTAGAGGAGCTCTGTGCCGACAACGGCTATGAGAAGAACACGGATGCAAGGGCAATACCGGGGTAAGAAAACCATGTAGCTGGGTATATTTTTGGTAAGCAAAGGATGCTAAATGCACGTCGAGATTCCCGACACTCGCATTATTCGCCCGAAGCCTAGTGCAGACGCCGCGCAGATGTGACTTGCCAAGTTTCTATTCTCGATAGGGTTACTGTTTCTAGATCGAGCTGCTAAGCTAGATGTATCGCTTGGGAGAAATGATAATGAGGTTAGTAAGTCAGTTGATGTTTCTTAATAGATAAAATGGTTGAGATGTTGGAAAAGTCCTCTGTCATGACATGTCTGCGGAAGAAGATCCTCACATCATCTATTGTGAAACTTTGTAATCTTGGTATTGATATTGGAGATAATGAGGCGGGTGTTTTGGAGGGTCTACTGGTCATCCGATGCAGCATATTCCGATTGCCCCAACAGTTCTCGTGGCTGGCAAAAACCGAAGATACAAAAGTAAGAGACAAGAGTACATGGTGGTTGAATTAGTAGGCACCCTTGGAAAAGATGGTGATGTCATCATTGTCACATTGATATGACGCTACCTCTCGCTAAAGAATAGTTTGTGCATTAAAATAACTTCCGAGCACATGAAATCATAGTGAGTACACTTTTTCTTTACATATAAATATCAAATTTATATTAAATTATGACATATATATTAATAAACAAAATAATTTACAGTCACAAAAGTATTATGAGAAAAATATGTGATTACTACAAAATGAAAACCATAGTTATTACTTTATCCTCAACATGGCACCGTGCCACTAATTTTGGAATATACACGATTACCACATATATATGTAAAAACAATTAGGTGTTAGCCAGGAGCCTACTTTGAACAAGTCGATATCCACGAGCATTGCTCCGCCAACTTTTTTTTCTACTACCCAATGTTCGAGTGTGGTGTCTGCAAAAGGCTATTCCCTCATGCATGCGTCACGCAGAGCACCACCTCGGTCATAGAGAAGAGGTACGGGTAGATTGACAAGCCGCATATGGCCATGAGCCCAACATTTTTTCTTTGAAAATCTAGATTTTATATTAATAGAAGAATACAAGGGGCACAACCGCATGTTGGTGTGGAACCCTAGGAAGTGATTGTCCGGCGTCTCGGTGGGAAGCGAGATGCTCAAGACTGGATCGTACATGCGGCGACACTAGCTTCTCCTTGTCACATTTTCCATAGAGCATGCACACGAGGTGAGGTGGCGTGACACCCGCGGACCTGCAGCCACCCTAGGCCGGATATTCTCGCGTTGACCATGCCCAAAGGAGAGGGAGATCGGACCACGACAGGCATTGGTATCGAGGCCATGCCCGGTTTGATTGTGGCGCCGGTGATGACTTGCTTGTGTTTCCATCACGTATAGTGTCTTGCACTAGAGTTACAAACCATATATGTATGATATATAGGCTCTGCGTGCATGCATAATTTGTACTATATGAGTGATACATATAGGGGGTGTTATCTAGAGTGCAAGGCACGAGTGTTTGGATATAGATAGATACTAGATGAGAACGAGAAAGAAGACTCACGTTTAGTATTGAGTAGTATACTTCACGTCTAGCTGGAAGCCTCACATAGTCACACCTAAACCTCCAGTTGGAAACCCGAAAATAATCCATTAAATCTTGCAGTACAACTCCTCAGATGTACGTGCTCAAATTCTGTACGATCAAACCGCCTCAGTCGTTATCTAGCCAATGAGAGAGAAAGAACTATCCTACCCACGGATTGAACCATCCGCAGCATACCCGAAACGCCGCCGCCCAATCCGCCCGGCAAGAATCAATGCGGCCCCCTCCCTGCGTGTCCCCTTCCAATCCAGATCCACCTCGCACGTCCTGCCCTCACTTTTTCTCTCCCCAAATCCAATTGAGCCTCCTCTCATCCTCACCTCTCGCCCAAATCCGTTGGGCGCTGCCAGAGTCCGGATCCAGATCGTCTCCCCGCCGTCGCCGACTCGGAGCTACCGCTCGCGTGCGCCCTTGCGGCCGGTGCTGGAGCAGATGGTGCCGGCGGCGGAGTAGCCAGACCAGCGTCTACTGGAAGGGGCGGAAGGCAGCACGCCACCGTCGAGACCGGCAGGTATGTGCTAGCTCAATCCCTCCATCCCTCGGTTTATGAGGTTCAGGAAGGGGCCACCTTTCACACTGATTCGGTTCATCTCGACATGTAGCGCTGGAAGCGCACCATCTTGCCCGCGCTCTCATGGATCTTGGGGTCATGCATCCCCCACTTATCTGTGCGCAATGGATCTCATCTGCTTGTTTCATTTGCAGGCCACACCACTCGTGGTGTTGGTTGTGCAACCTGGAGCTGCTCTCTTCCCCGACCTGCTGCTACTGCAGCTAGCCACCACAACGCCGACATGATCTTTCCAGCGGATGCTCATGTCGCCGTAGAGGACCTTCTGCCCGTCGGCCTGGCAGGCTGGCACAAGCACCGAGCAACATCGCCATCAATCAGTGCAACGAGGTACCTGCTGGGTCTGTATTGCTGCACATGCTCATCTCCTGTGTACATTAGTATGCATCCTAACTAGTTACCCACATTATTTATAATTTAAGTCAATATAGCTCTCTGCTTAAACTATTGATTGACCAGGAGTTAGCTGTCCTACATTTCAACGATGAACCTTTTACTAATCCTCCACTTCACTCAGAGTTGTTGAATGTCAACATTAAAATATGAGAACATAAATTTTAAATAGATTTAAGGGTACCATAACACAGACCAATTAGCTAAAGGCGTAGAGTAAATCAGCAGAATTATTTTTATTTCATTGAACGAAGGATGTACTTGAAAAAACAGAAGGTGGGTTACATGAATCAGTCAGTCACGGTAAAGCAGTAGAAATAGCTTTAATCTGTTTTTTTCCAAGGACTTGGCCCGAATCACGTTGAAGAAATAGTACCGCTGCAATTCATAAATAAGAGAGAAATTCACTCTCGAATTCTCTGCGATTCAATTAATAGTGTTGCTAACACATATCAGTGTGTAGATTGTCTGGAATTTTCTTTACCAATGATATTGATAGTTTACCATGAATGATTGCACGCAAAGTTCATAACTTGAGCTTAGATTTCTATCATGGGAGTTTTGGCGTGTAATATCTAGCTAGATAAAATAGGGATCGCCTGATATATCAATGTATGTTTGTATGATTTGTGATGATTGACTCAAGCTAGAAAGCCTTTCGGTTTTACCAAGGCTTAAACTACAAGTTTTTGGCTGGACTCACATATTGATAGCAGTCGCGAGCTTGCTTGTTCTTGTATGTCATTTGGCATGTTTTTTTTCTTTGCGGCTTCAAGGCCTTGATTCACGTTGCCACGTTTGAAATCCATTGGGGGAAGTTGTTGCTTTAATATGACGACAACCTCAGGAACACCATTTGTCTACTCCAAATCATGGCCGCAAGAAGCCACGCCGGAGCTGAGATGAAAGAACGTATCCCCGCCGTCACTGAGACGCAGCCGCCGCTCGCGTGCGCACTCGGGGCCGGTGCTGGAGCAGATGGCGCCGGTGGCGGAGGAGCCGGGCTGGCTTCTACTGCAAGATTCGACTACTAGGACGCCACTGTCGTGTTCGGGAAGGAGCAGGTATGTGCTAGCTCAATTCCTCACTCCCTGGTTTAGGAGGTTCCGAAGGGGCCCGTCTTTCACAACGATCCGAGCCATCTCGGCTTGTAGTGCTCAGGCGCACCAACTTGCCAGCGCTCTCATGGAGCCTGGGTCCTTCACCACCCACCTAGCTATCTGCTCTGGATCTCATATGGTTATTTTTTTGCAGGCCACACCATTGCTTGCTCTTGCCAGTCACAGTGACGTCCGCACCATCTCTCTGATAGATGATCATGTCACCGTACAGGACCTGCTGCTTGAGCACGAGCACGGACCGACATCACCATCGAGTAGGGCGGCCAGGTAAATTTCGAGCCCTGCTGGGCCCGACGTGTGGTTGCTTCACATGCTGGTAATCAGTTGTGTGTGTGTTATGTGTCCTGTTGCAATAGATGCAGATGGTAGCAGTTAGCTTTGGTGCGTTTGCATATTTCTATACTGGTACAAGTTATGCGGACCATGTATTTATATATTGGTAGTTTGGTACAAGTTGTGCATAAATGTACACAACCAGAACACTAGGGTTATTAATCAAGGGGGACACTACTTGCAACCAAAGATACATATAGGTGCTAATATAACTAGTATATGCACACTTATCTCTGAAAAAAATACCGTAACTTGTCCTAAAGATACATATAGGTGATCAACAGGTTTAAGTGCTTGGCTGTTAACACCACTAGGTGTAAGTCTCATGTCTAATCCTTTTGGCCATAATTTATCATTCTTGTATCGAAGTAAGTTCAAATGACATTTTTGATCGAGTAATTACAGGAGGCACGACTCTGGTTAGCTCTACCAATATAACCATCATATACTTATTTTGTGTAATGAATTGCATATGAAACAAAATGAAACATGTTGCTTGACTTCAACACAAAGTTCCTCTTAATGTATTGTAGATTGTGCGGAGTGGAGTGGAGATTGTCATCTATTTAGAAGTTTTTGTTGTATTTCCTGGAGTTATGTCCTGGGTGTCTGGAAGTGGAGGGCTTAGGAGGGTGTTCATGAGTCCTGTTTTGAATCCTGTGAAATCGGGTTTCATTAGCTATGAAATCTTGAGTGAAATACACTAATTTATCTCGTGATGAAGTAAATGATATATTAGGATCTGATGAGGGACAGGAAAGTCGTGGAAAGACACACAACGCCTTTGGCCTAATCACAGTCAACAGCAACCATCTGCGATATATTAGGATCTGATGACCTCTTTTCCCTCTTCCTATACAAGGCTGCTTCCTTTCCTGACCTCTCTTTTCTCATTACTTGATTTTCCATCTTACAACGCCGAGTTTGGTAGCCCCAAAGTGGTCGACAATGGAGTCCTGAGCTATTGAGTTTGCTTGAGAATGTCGGCGCTGCATTGATTCCTCAAGTAAGCATAATGTTCTCCAAGATAATAAATTTATTCTATATATATTCTCATGCAAGAACCATACGTGTTTTCTGGGTAGGGACAGCTAGTTGAGAGCACTACTTCTTATAATTGTGGAGGACGTATCTGGTGATAAGTTTAGTTGTCAACAAGCTCAGAGGGGTCTTGAATCTAGCTCCATTAAAGCTCCTGGTTTCCCCCATATCATCATAGTCTTATTGTTATCATCTGGTTATTATAAAGCAATTGACTATTAATCTAGAATATGCTGTTCCTTCGCTGTAGTAGCTACAATATTTACAAGACCATTGAGATCATTTTATTTATTATTAAGCGCTAGACATAGAAGGGGGTTACTTCTACTTTGATCATTAAGAAGATCAGAAAAAATCCACGTGTTTTGCTCTGTAACTTGTTCCATCTTTTTAATGTTGTGTTCTGATATATATATATTCATTTGTCTTGTTTTACAGGTACTAGATTTTAAGCTAAAAATCTAGGCTTACTGGTTGAGCATACAACTGTGTATTTATTTGATCAAAGACCTTTATAGCAGATGTTACCTCCAAGGACAAGATTGGAGGCGAAAATTGTACAGCTGATGAGAGAGCTCTCTAGACAGACTCGGTATACAATTATGAGAAATTGCTAGAGGACGAGGGGGATGTCAGCTGAGATATTAATAGCAAGATGACCATGCCACTTGTATTCTACATAACATGTGTATGTTTCCTTCATTATAGTGCACTTGCAATTTAACTAGTGGGTAGCTTGTGTGATGGTAGCATGATTTTTTCTTCAGATTTGTAGAAGAGGACGTGGGAGGGTGACTGAGTGGCAGAAGGTGTGCAGCTTACGGTAGGGTGGTGACATTAGTCTCACTCTTGCCGTCGCGGAGACCCGGACCGCGAACAGCAACACATCGCAGGTTTCTCCTTCATATGAATTGATTTCTTTGTAGATGGGTTTCCAATAAGTTATTTGTTTTTTGCAATTCGTAATGTATGTGACATGCATATTGCTTGTGCAAATATGAAAATCGATGATAGACGAGAAAGATAATCCCCAAGTTTATAACATATGTTGAATCTTTGACAGTTCAGTGCCAAGGATGTTCTATTTTCAAAATGTTTAAGGGACCAAAATTAATTATTGGTTCACTGATATTATGTTGGTACATGCAACTCATGTCATATTTAAGCAGAATTGACTTCGAAAATATAAACCAAATCAGAACTGATAAAACTTCTACCTGGATTTTGGTACTTCTAGATTATGTAGAAAAGTGTCACACTGGTGTAAGATGTGAGTTATTATTTTCATTTGTACATCTGATAACATAATACAAATAAGTAGTGCAAGAGCTTTAGTGGCAGCCATTCGAGACCAGGTCCACTTGTCTTGTATCACTGCAAAACTGAATCAATGCATTTTACTCTAGTTTCTTTTGATTATTAAATACTTTTAATGGTTGATCATGCTGGAAGCTATAGTTGTAGTTTTGCGTTTTATATTTGCATTCCTACTTATTATTGCCATTTTGTTTCATTGATTCACCATGTTTAATGCTAGATCATACTTGTTCAGAGATGTATTTGGAGTAGTTGATCATGTCCTGATGCCCCACCTGCATGTCGTATCTGTTATTTATCATGTTTAGGTAGTACTACACCAGCCACTAAGATTAATTCGATTGCTGAGCAGTGCACTAGTGTCTGAGGGTTGTGTACTCAGTGCTGCACCCTTCAGCCAAGTTGTCGGCAACAACTTGGAGATGCACCTAATTCTTGGTTGTCTTCTCCACCGCCATAGGACTACATCCCTGCAGCTCGCCTATCGGCAGTCTGTCTTCCACCACGCCATCGTTCATGTATACCCTCTCGCTCTCATTCTCCAAACTGTGCTCTTCTCCCACCTGTACTGACTCATGTGTCTAAATTAATCGGGTCCGGTCCTCCAATTCCAGATTATGCGAATAGGGACAGGGACACACCAATATCACTTAATGGTGGTTTCTATGCTTACTAATTGACTTCGAAAATATAAACCAAATTAGAACTGATAAAACTTCTACCTGGGTTTTGGTACTTTTAGATTATGTAGAAAAGTGCCACACTAGTGTAAGATGTGAGTTATTATTTTCATTTGCGCATCTGATAACATAATACCAATAAGTAGTGCAAGAGCTTTAGTGGCAGCCATTCGAGAGCAGGTCCAGTTGTCTTGTATCGCTGAAAAACTGAAACATTGCATTTTACTCTAGTTTCTCTTGATTATTAAATACTTTAATGGTTGATCTAGCAGGAAGCTGTAGTTGTAGTTTTGCGTCTTATATTTGCATCCCTAGTTCTTATGGCCATGTTGTTTCATTGATTCACCATGTTTAATGCTAGATCATACTTGTTTAGAGATGTATTTGGAGTAGTTGATCATGTCCTGATGCCCCACCTGCATGTTGTATTGATGATTTATCATGTTTAGGTAGTACTACAGCAGCCACTAAGAATTATTCGATTGCTGAGCAGCGCACTAGTGTCTGAGGGTCATGTACTCAGTGGTACTATGATGGTGATCACTGAAATTTGATAATTCTGTGCAGTTTTTTGCTTTATTATTTGTAATTTCAACATGTTATAGAATTTTGGCTCGAAGTTAATTTAGGTTTTTGCCTCAGGGAAAGTCTTGTTGCTTTTGTGCTTGCCGCGGCCTTGTTTGTGGCTGCGGGCTAAAACGTCAGTCTGCTTGGATTGTCCTCTCTGCCGTATGACATGGGTGGATGATGTGTGTGCAGGTAAGGTTGCCGGATCACTGGCTCGTCCTGCGTAAATGGAAGAAAGCATTGCTTACATTAATGATTTATTATCTTAGTTTTTGTTCTTGTGTTGATAGATCAAATGGTCAAACTCATGTGAACAAAGAAGTAATCTTCGTTTGTGAAACTGAAGTTTGATGATTTTTTGCTTTGGTGTTGGCTGTCCCTAACCTGATGACATCTACAAACTCTTCATTGGTTGGGTGTCCATGTTGCGCAGCAGATCAAGCTGCTCCCCCAAGGCTCACCAGCACAACCTTGACGTCGCTGATCAGGAGCTTGTCGACATGGACATCCAAAGGTACCTTTTAGTCCTGCTCGAATCATTTCCTGTCGTTATATCTTGCAATAATCAATTGTTGCCATTTTTCCTTTGTAGTTGCTGAAATGATATCAAAGTGACCGGTTTGACACCATCGGTAGGAAGGGCTTCTGTGGCTGGTCACCCACGGCGACCTAGCACCATATGTACAATGAGTTCTGCAGCCGTTGATGTCTTTGTCCTTTCGTCCGTCGACAACCAGCACTTTCTTGATCACGAGGTGTCCACGATGGACGTCGTCACCATCAAGTACAGCATCGGGTAATCTCACCCTCTCCATCCCTGGTGGTTTGCTATGTATGGTTCCTGCGGATGGTGATGTGTGTGCATTATGTTGTTCCTTTGTTGTACATGCTACAAATTTACAGTTCATTCTGTGAACGAACTCCAAATTCTGATCCTCATCTCCTTGTTTGTGTTTTGCAGGTCAATGATGGGCTCCTGGAGCCCACAACCTAGTGCCCCGCACCGATGACGCACTCGGAGACTGTCGCTAGTCTCATAAGGCGCTTCTACGCGCCACCTGGAGCTGGTGTCGGGTCTTCCCCGACCACATCCCTGTGCAGCTGCCGCCATGTTCTTCGCTGACCACGTCCCCGAGCAGCTGCTGCTGGTCAGAACTCCAACATGTTGCTCCTGATTCCGGCTATGTTGCTGAGCTTTTGTTGCCAGCAAGGGTTCAAGTGGTGATGTTGATGCTTGGCTGGCTGTGACCTCTAGCGGCGTGTGGTTGTAGGTATGACCGTCTCTCTTTCGACTACTTCGTCCACCTCATTGGCTCCCGACGCCTCGTTGCAGCTCTCCGGTAAGCTTACCTACATGGTACCATGGCCGTCAAGCCATGGCGATTCTTTTTATCGTCTTCATGTGGTGTGGTTTGTAACTGTTTAGTTTTACTCAACTTTGTTTTGTTGCTGTAAAAATTGAATTCTGATATATTAATTCAGTATCATTTTATATTTGTTTACTGCAATGGTATCTCCAGTCTAGTTCTACTTGGAATGCTCACCTGGTTCTATGTTGAAGTACCAAACTAAAAGCAAATTATACATGTTATATGTATAGATGGTATTATGAAATGCATTCTCGTTAATTATGTTTTTATGCTTGTTACATTGTCATCATTGTTCTATACTTTTATTTGTGTGGTAGTAAATGACGGCATGGTTACCTGCACTTGTCTCACATGATAGCCTTCAAAGTGAATCTAGTCGGTCAGATTTCTAAATTCAAAGCTCGGTTTTCTTTTCTTTTCTCTTTTCGTGGATTCACTTTGCATTTTCTTTGCATACGAGTCTGGACATGTGTTTTCTGTGTAACCCTATATATGACCTGCTGTTATCTTAATGTCTGAATGTGCATGCCTTGTTGTATCTTACTAGCTTCCCTGCTGGGTAGGATATTTTGTGCTGATAAATTTTCTATTTCATGTGTTTCATTTGTTGGTCATTTTAATTAGCAAACTTACTAGCTGAGAATATCCGAGTTCACTGCTCATAAAAAAGGCAGTAAATGTTGACATTGAAAATGTTGACATTGAAGCATAGCAGATTGCAATATTTCGGTTGATATTTGTGTCCACTGACCAAGAAGTAAATGTATGATCTTCGATTCAGTCCTCCGCGCATGTATTTAAAAATCGGGCCATGATAAATACAACTGTGTATTGCATCCCATTTTCCCTTACAATCCTAGTATTTTCTCCTTTGTAGTTTTTAACCGAGCATGTGTCCAAGTCGTGTGATGCTCTGTCCTAGCATTTTCCCCTTTTGTATGTGTAAGTGAAATTTGTTATACTCATCTATCTAGCACTGGTCAAGAAACTTTGGCAGAAGTGTTTGTGCATTTAACTTTGATCATTTTTCGTTTTTCCCAGGAAAACAAAGAATAGACCTACTACTGATGATGATCGGCTTGGGTTAGATCGGGCAACATGCTCGCAGCAGTAGATGATATTTGGTTTGAGGTGTTATGTGCCCAGAATGAACACGATGATGATGATGCCATATCTATGGATGCCACCACCAAGAGCGGGAAATAGCATGTCGGCGAAGTGAAGTGCCGATGCAAGCTGCTCGGTGGCCAGATGCTGCGGGGCATGGACGAGAAAGAAGAATACAACGTTGTTGGTACTCTAGATAGCATGGTAGGCTTTGATCTGATTCTTTTTCCGGATGTATGAGTCGACTAGTATGTCAAAGTGCTATGGGCTGGTGGTTGATTTTTTTTCCCGAGCTCTTTATCCGTTCCATCCAAAGCTAGGGTATCTGCTTATGGGAGTGTTAGCAGCTTGAGCTGATGGGTCTCTTTTAGGCCAAGCCTTCGTCAAGCTGTGAACTACCTGGAGTTTAGCAGGTATTCTATTCATTCTGTGTTGCTTGTGTTCATAGTAGGAATATTGCTGAACATCTACATATGTGCAAAAGGAAGGCAGGGCTAGTAGGGCAGCTGGAATTGGAGCTTCCAGTAATACTGGAACATGTATATCTTTTGTAATACTTCAGATCACAAGCTGCAACAATTGTTTCCTATGTGCATTAGTAGCTGTTGTGTCTTGTTTGGTTACACATGTGATCCAGAAAACAGGGAAATGCCATACCCAATTTTTTTTCCAAATTAACATTTAGTTGATTAGCACATATGGAAGTCGTCGATATCCGATGAGTTACCGAACGTCAATTTGAATGAGCTTCAACCACGATCTCACCAACGGCGACTACATGCAGTGTGTTGTGTCTTGTTGCGAGCCTTGTCTCTCGCCCGCATAAAGTTGAGAAAAAAGTGCATCTTTTGGTTTTCCTAGAGGAAAAGAAACTAATCAAGCCCAATTTATAGGCGCTACCAAGAATATAAATTATCCACGAGCCTCTTCGGCATGTTTGGCTCTAGCGCAAGGGTCGCGTCTTGACTATATATAAGTGTAGAGGATGAGAACAGTGATGGATGAGAGAACATGCATACATGGCATACATGATTGTCAACTAGATCGTAGACACCATGCACACATGAAACAATGCTCAACAGGGGAGTGATTCGTTGAAAGATTCATGAATCCTACTAATTAAGCACGTGATTTACGATATCTGTATCTACAAATCTGGCCGGTTAGGCTGACTTTTTGTACACACATGTCATTTGGGTGCTCCGATTTGATGTTCTAGCGTGATCTACGGCAGGCCGACGCTTCAACATACCATCTCAACAACCGGCTAAAAGTCACTGTCCGCTCTCGGGAAGGAAAGGAGATTATTGCATGCATGCAGGCCCGCCCGCTGGCCCCAAAGAATTAAGGCGATTAAATATGACGAGCATTAATTTAGGGGTGTTGGTTTAGTTGTCCATGTCATCGATCCGTGAACTTTTTCATCCTAGTCGTCAATAGATTTTCCCAGCAGGCAACAACAAGAGAGAACCCTTCGTCCCTGCTAGGTAGTACCTCCAACCTACAGCAGACTCTCCCTATAAATACAAGTTTAGCGTCACCGGCCGCGTGCGGTGTGCGCGTGCGTGACTTGTGACTTTGGAGTTTGGATTTGGCTAGGCTAGGCTAGAAGTTGATTCCGACTTGTCGTCAATCTCCTGTCACCGGCAGGCCGGAGGCTGATCTTATTTCCTAACTAGCAAGCAGTAGCAGGGTAATCCCCGGGCTAGCTTTCAGGTTCTTGGTTCCATCCTAGTAACCCGGCGGAGGATCCATATAATTAAGGTAAGTACCGTGGATCTTTGCGATTCATCCGGCGTCGGACTTGTTTCCAGGTAGCCCCGGCGGCCGTGTTGTTTCTTCTTCGTGGGCCTTTGTTTTAATCTTGTTGGCAGTGATATGAGTATGTTAGTTTCCAGCCCGGGCCGTGTTGTTTCTTCTTCCCCGTTTGTTGAACGGATGTAGGGTCGCCGTGGATGGACTGGACGGAGTCGGTCATGTCCACCATCCATCCATCCATCAAGTAGACGAATTTCAGGTCCTTAGCACTCGTGAATGGATTTCGTCGCCTATTCACCCCCCCCCCCCCCCCCTCTAGGCGACGTCGTTGTCCGTTCAATTACTACGAATCGGAGTCCCAACTCCTGAGTCGAAAACGAGGGGAGTGTGATCCAACCTGAGGCTAGTTTCAGCCACTAGCGAGCAGAGTGGAAAGGCAAGGACGAGGCTGGCCGAGATGAACACCCTGTCCAGCACGCACCGGACGGGGTTGGGGCGTTTGTTGGTCCAGGTGAAGCACGCACCCGAGCGCTCCACCTCATGCATCCCCCAGGTTGCAATGTGAGAGTTAAACAGATTCACCCGCGACCAATTAATGTTGCCGTTATTCTTGTCCGAGGGGCCACGGATCAGGTTGAAGTCGCCCCTAACAATACTGGAACCTGAAGTAGCGCAAGCTTGGACGAGAGCTCGACCAGGAAAGCTTCAGAGTGCGCGTGGTCGGCCGGGCCATAAACGTTAACTAGCATCAGTTTTTCTTTAGACGGGCGGTGGAAGACCTCAAGGCTCTGAAATAACCGTCCCTGGTCAATGGAGCCTACGTCAAACATGCTATCCCTAGCGCCCATGAGCCCCCCCCCCCCCGATTTCCCTATCGCCGGCACCCAATGCCAGAAAAACTTCTCGCCCGGTTCGAAACTACTAAGCTTCTGGTCAGAGAAATGATGTTTAATAGTTTCCTGAAGACAGATAACATCGATCTTATGCGTCCGGAGAAGGTCTTTAAGCAGGGTGTTAAGGAAGAGGCAACACATTAAACAACCAACTTTCTAACCCGTGCTTGGCGGGTGTAAGGCTTGCTAGGGGCCAAGGATGGAATCTTGCCAGCCCGGCGGTGAGTGATTGGGCCCACATGTGGGACCGTAGACCTAGAAGCAGCCGCAGTTGTAGCAGACGACCCGGCCACCGCTGGCACGGGTGTTTCCTCAGCTACCTCTACCTCCACGGAGGCGCCCTGAGCAAGGGCCGCCGAGGCCTGCTCCGCTTCCGACTTAGCCAGAGCCGTGGCGCGCGCTAAGGCCAACTTCGCTTGAGCAAGCTCAATGGCCCTCAGCAGCGCGACCGGTCCCCGTCTCCTCTGGCGGGAGGAAAGAAACTCCGCAATCGGCGGCAACTTGAACAAGGTGGGAATCAGAGAGCTCATGAAAAGCAGTAAAGTTGGAGATGGAGATCGCACGAGCCGCAGAAGGAGACGAGGCACGCGCCACCGCGCGCTCGAGGACCGGCTGCTCCGTGAGCCCCCCTCCCCTGGCGTTCTTGCATGACGAGGACACCGGAACCGCCCTGCTGCAAAGTACCTTAGCAACCGGTGCACACAAAGCTTGCACCACACCGGCAGACTGCGCCGAGTCGCCCGAGAAGTCCGGCCGCGGGAAGCATGCCTGAGAGGACGCCAGCACCTTTGCTGGTCTGTCCGTGTTGGCCTTGCTCCGGCGCTCCCTAGCTTGCATCGCCGAGGGGTTAGAGGTCCAGCTCGTAGGGGTGGCCACCGGAGGCTCCCCAGGAAGAGAGCCAGAGGACAGAGAGGTGCACTTCTCCGGAGAGCCCGGAGGGGGAGGAGGGACCGACGACGTCAGCTGCGTCTCCCTGGGAGAGACCATCTGCATATCACCCCTTCCCCCCGCCCCGCGGAGGAAGGAGCCGAACCGGTTCACCGTAGGGGAGAGGGGAGCCACCGCCGCAGGCGAGGACGGTGGCAGAAGAGGAGCCAACTCGGCAGGGCCCGACTTCTCGAGCGCGGCGCCCTTGGAGATTGAGCTCTGCTTAGCTCCCGAGGTTGCGGGCGTGGTCGACTTGCGCTTCGGGGAGGAGTGACGGCCCCTTTTTCCGTGCCATTCCTCTTCTTCATCCTCCGACGGCTCCGCCGCTTCTTTGTCATCATCACCTCGGTCAGAAGGGAGAGGGGGAGGGGGAGAACTCGGTCTGCCAGCCCCCGACGCCTTCTCAGCTTCCACCTTGATCATGTACCCTTGTCCGTTGACAAACAGAAGAAAAGAATCCACCAGTTTAGCACCCACCCTGGAGCCAAACTGCATGCGAATGGGGAGTTTTGGGTCATCAAAGGTCGCCTCATCTACCAGCATAGGGCGACCCACCGGCCTAGCACCCACCCTCAGCCTGTTGGTGTTGCGGTAGGGCGAAGGGACACCATTGAGCTTCACCCACACCTCGAACAAGACCTCGGTCGCCATCTCGTCCATGGCTCCTTCCAGAACAATAGCTCTCGCCTTCGAAATCGGGAGACGCAGACCCCCCCGCCGGATAGCCATGCGTAAGCTACCAGCGGACGGGAAGACCAGTGCGAAGTCAGACGCACTCAGTTGGCGGACCTCCCACACCCACGACTCGTCGACGAGATCCTTGAATTCAGCTTCCACCTGCTCAACCGAGAGCTCCTGGCCCTCCACAAACACAGTGGCAGGGTTGGGCGGGACCGCCCCGACTTCCTCCTCGCCCACCTCAAGACACATGAAGCCAATCCCGTTAGCGCCGAACCCTGCCCAGTATGGGTCGAAGCGCGAGTCCAGGGTATGGCACATCGCCGCTGTGTGGCCGGGAGCATTGCACTTGATGCAGAACGCACCCTCTTTGCAATCTACCTGCTAGTGGCCCACCTGCCCACAGTTGTAGCAGGTAAGCTTGGTCGCCTCAGATGGCGCCGCTATATCGGGCGCGGCCGAAGAGTTGCCCGCCCCCTTGGCAGGCCCCTCCAGATTCTTCGTCGCAGCCGCCCCCTTGTCGCCCTCCTTGTTGTTGTTCCTACCCTTTGCTCGGCCCTGCGGGAGGACCCCTGGTAACCGGAAGCACGCCCATCGCGCTGGCGGTCCGAGTCACGCCCTCGCCGAGGAGGGGACTCCCTGTCGCCGGTAATCCGCGTACTCCCGCGAAAGCCGGTCGGAGAGCTCGCGGCCGTTGCCCCCGCCCGCGTAGTCCTTGAAGGGCCGCTTGTTCCTGCGGTCGTCACGCTCCCGCTCCATCGAGCCCCTCCGCGCAGCACCGGGAAGCCGCGCGAGAGCTCTCTTGTTTGCCTTGGATCTGAGCCGCCGCACTTCTTCCACACGCGCAGGAAACCCTAGAGAGGAGCCACGGGAACCCACAGCCACCCACGACCAGTTAAGTAGTAACCGCGAGGTGGGCCCAGGGTCCAAGAGGCCATCGGCTGGGCCATTGACACTTACCGGTCCAGCCTGGGCCACCTCGCCCACGCGATCGGGCTCCCCTTGGCAGGACTGGCCAACCGGCCCAGTAGCTAGCGCCCGGCCCAAGTCCTGCCTCGCCTAAGATGTGACCGAATAAAAATATATTTTCACTAGAAGTGGCCTAATAAGTTGCTGATGAAGAAGGGAATGCCTTGGGCATCCCCAAGCTTAGACGCTTGAGTCTTCTTGGAATTTGCTGGGATGATCCACGAGGGCATCCCCAAGCGTAGGATTTTCACTCTTCTTGATCACATTATATCATTCTCTTCTCTTGACCCTTGAAAACTTCCTTCACACCAAACTCAAAGTAATTCTCATTAGAGAGTTAGTGCATAATCAAAAAATCACATGTTCTCCCTTGACACAAGCATTATCAAAACTTTCTAAACATTAGCTACAACCACTGATGTTTTATGGAGGAAAGAAACCCACTCAACATAGTAAAAGAGAGAATGCAAAGTAAAAGGCAAAATCTGTCAAAACCAGAAAAGCCTGTAAAGACGAGTTTTTTCGAGGCACTTACGTTGCTCAGACCAGAAAACTCCAAACTAAGAAAAGTTGTGTAAATATATAAGGATCACGCATAAAACTTTTCAGGATGTTTTGATTTTTATGGAAATTATGGCGAATTAAACGGTAGACAACAAAATTAGGTTCCCGTGCAGAAATACAAATCTAACATCAACTTTGCAATAAAGACTTTACTTGGCACAACAATTCAAAAAATTAAAGATACAAAGGAGTTTCTACATAAGTAAACAACACCTTGGCTCAAAGAAAACAGGAGAAAACATTGCAAAAAAAAAACATGGGTTATCTCCCAAGAATTGATTTTCTTTAACACCTTTCAGCTAGGCCCAAAAAACAAGAATCAAGTATTTTCAAGTGAAGAAGTATCCAAATCAAGACCAGAAACCTTCTCAACAATGCATTGTATTTTATCTATATAAGTTTCAGATATTCCTCTCTCAACACCATTGGGTTTACTACTTTCATCAAATGGATTTTCAGGAACAATCCAATCAAAATTCTTTTCCAAAGCTTCATGCATTCCTACGAGTTTAAAAAGTATTGGTATTTTGATTTACTCCCCATTTTTAGGTTTGTTTTTGTCCAATTTTTTAAGAGCACCAATAACATCTACACATGAGCCTAGCATCTTAAAATGATCAAAGACTTTCCTAGCCTCTACAGCAACATCACCAAATTCTTTAAGCAAAGTTTCCAGAATAAAATCTCTCTTTTCAATATCCTCAACATCATTTAGGTTAAGAAACATTTTCTGCATTATGGGGTTAAGGTTAAGAAACCTAGCCTCTAACATGTGAACTAAAGAACTTGTAGCAGTTTCATAATTTGGAGCAAGTTCTACTATTGATCTATCCTCGAAATCTTTATTCTTGCTAACATGATTAAAGAATTCTTCAATGCATCCTTTTCAATTAGAGAACCACTACCTATTGATAAGTCTTTCACAGTGAACTTTGGGAGCAACATGATGAACTAAAAGCAGGGTAGCAAAAATAACAACTATAATAAGAATTTTTGTTGTGTTTTTTATATAAAGAAGCAAACAAGACAAAATAAAGTAAACTAAGCAAAACAATCCTCTTACTCCCCAACAACGGCTCCAGAAAACAAGCGTGATGGCGTGTAAACACATGTTCATTAGGAGACCCCAAGAGGAAGGTATGAAAAGTACAGCAGCGAGTTTTCCCTCCAAAAGAATCCAAGGTTTAATCGGACCGGTAGGAGAAAGAAATCACTTCTGAAGGTTGATGATAGCTGATGTTGGCGGGGCGCACTACCAGGCTCAGCAGCAACATGGAATCTGCACACAACAAAACCAAGATACTTTGCCCCAATGAAACAGTGAGGTTGTCAAGCTCCTTGGTTTTGCTAAAACAAAGGATTAGACGTATAGTGTGGAAAATGATGTATGGCTGCAGTGGATGAAA
Source organism: Alopecurus myosuroides (assembly GCA_028641055.1). NCBI lineage: Eukaryota > Viridiplantae > Streptophyta > Magnoliopsida > Poales > Poaceae > Alopecurus > Alopecurus myosuroides. The sequence continues at coordinate 244,864,153 of CM054062.1, forward strand.
TGAGAACAATGATTGCAGTAACAGAACGGTGCTTGTAGTAGGTTGTAATATCAGTGTAAAAGAATGGACTAGGGTCTACAGTTCACTAGTGGTGTCTCTCCGAAACTGTTAGATAACATGCTGGGTAAACAAATTACAGTTGGGCAATTCACAGAGATAAAGGTTGCATTGTAGTGTATATGCAAGACATAATGGTTACTAATAAGATTTATTTGGGAATTACAACATGATACATAGACTGTAATCAAACTACATCTATGACTAATAATCCACCCTCGGAACGTAATCCAAGCAGACTTTGGGTATTAAGTTGCAAGCAACATATTATTTCATTAAGTAAAGTGTGTAGTGTAAATAATGGAATTATCCTTAGACAAAGTTGCAAGCAACATATTTTACATGTTGGAATTGGATTTGAATTGCCCAAGTTATGAATTTTGCAATTTAAAAGGTGTAATTAAAGTGTTGAATTATTGAACCATTTTTAATTAGGAAAAACAGTAAACAAATTGTATTGAAAAGGTTGAAAACATGTATAAAATGTTTCAATGAACAATTTGAGCTATTAAACATAATTTTTGGATCATTATTGAATTTATTATGCATTTTTCCATAACCATTTTTATTCTGCCCTTTTTAGTAAACAGAGGGAAACAGAGGGAAACAGAGGGAAACAGAGGGAAACATGCAGAGAGCCAGAGGACAGCGAGGTTCGCTTCCCCGGCGAGCCTGGAGGGGGAGGAGGGATCGACGACGTCAGCTGCGCCTCCCTGGGAGAGACCATCTCCATATCACCCCTTCCCCCCGCCCCGCGGAGGAAGGAGCCGTACTGGTTCACCGTAGGGGAGAGGGGAGCCACCGCCGCAGGCGGGGACGGTGGTAGAAGAGGAGCCGACTCGGCAGGGCCCGACTTCTCGAGCGCGGCGCCCTTGGAGATCGAGCCCTGCTTAGCTCCCGAGGTTGCGGGCGTGGTCGACTTGCCCTTCGGGGAGGAGTGACGGCCCCTTTTGCCGCGCCATTCCATTTCTTCATCCTCCGACGGATCCTCCACTTCTTTGTCATCATCACCTTGGTCAGAAGGGGGAAGGGGAGGGGGAGAACTCGGCCTGCCAGCCACCGGCGCCTTCTCAACTTCCACCTTGATCTTGTACCCTTGTCCGTTGACACACAGAAGAAAAGAATCCACCAGTTTAGCACCCACCCTGCAGCCAAACTGCATGCGAATATGGAGTTTTCGGTCATCGAAGGTCGCCTCATCTACCAGCATAGGGCGACCCACCGGCCTAGCACCCACCCTCAGCATGTTGGTGTTACGGTAGGGCGGAGGGACACCATGGAGCTTCACCCACACCTCGGAAAAGACCTCGGTCGCCATCTCGTCCATGGCTCCTTCCAGAACAATAGCTCTCGCCTTCGAAATCGGGAGACGCAGAGCCCACCCCTCCCCGGATAGCCATGCGTAAGCTACCAGCGGACGGGAAGACCAGTGCGATGTCAGACGCACTCAGTTGGCGGACCTCCAACGCCCACGACTCGTCGACGAGATCCTTGAATTAAGCTTCCACCTGCTCAACCGAGAGCTCCTGGCCCTCCACAAACACAGTGGCAGAGTTGGGCGGGACCACCCCGACTTCCTCCTCACCCACCTCAAGACACATGAAGCCAATCCCGTCAGCGCCGAACCCTGCCCAGTATGGGTCGAAGCGCGAGTCCAGGGCATGGCACATCGCCGTCGTGTGGCCGGGAGCATTGCACTTGATGCAGAACGCACCCTCTTTACAATCTGCCTGCTAGTGGCCCACCTGCCCGCAGTTGTAGCAGGTAAGCTTGTTCTCCTCGGGTGGCGCCGCTGGATCGGGCGCGGCCGAAGAGTTGCCCGCCCCCTTGGCAGGCCCCTCCAGATTCTTCGTCGCAGTCGCCCCCTTGTCGCCCTCCTTGTTGTTGTTCCTACCCTTCGCTCGGCCCCGCGGGAAGGCCCCCTGGTAACCGGAAGCACGCCCATCGCGTCGGTGATCCGAGTCGCGCCCCCGCCGAGGAGGGGACTACCTGTCGTCGTACTGTCGTCGGTGATCCGCGTATTCCTGCGAAAGCCCGTCGGAGAGCTCGCGGTGGTTGCCCCCGCCCGCGTACTCCTCGAAGGGCCGCTTGTTCCTGCGGTCGTCACGCTCCTGCTCCATCGAGCCCCTCCGCGTAGCACCGGGAAGCCGCGCGAGAGCTCTCATCTTTGCCTTGGATCTGAGCCGCCGCACTTCTTCCACACGCGCAGGAAACCCTAGAGAGGAGCCACGGGAACCCACAACCACCCACAGCCAGTTAAGTAGTAACCACGGGGTGGGCCCAGGGTCCAAGAGGCCATCGGCTGGGCCAGCGACACTTACCGGTCTAGCCTGGGCCACCTCGCCCACGCGATCGGGCTCCCCTTGGCAGGACTGGCCAACCGGCCCAGTAGCCAGCGCCCGGCCCTAGTCCTGCCTCGCCTCCATCAGTGGAAACCCTAACGGGGCTGCGACGCCCTCCGCCGTCGCCGCGCTTACCGACGGAAGGAAGGGAACCAACACCGCACCGATCCTCACCCCCGCCCCTCCGCCGGCGCCGTCCTGGGGAGAGGAGGGAACGCTAAGAGATCAGCTGGGAAGGGAGGCGCCTTCGCCCCCTCCTGACCGGGTCCAGACCAAACCGCGCCGGAGGAGAGCCCACCACGCCGTCCTGCCGCGGAGAGCCCTCTTCCGACACCACCGGACGCGCCGCTATCAGAGACCTTTCCCTCCAGGCAGACACCGCCGCTTCAAGAAACGGGCCTAGCCTCCGCTCCTCTGGCCGCGCCAAAGGACCACCCTTCTCGCTCACCTCGCCGTCGCACAGGCCCCCCACCCCGCCGGGGAGTCGTCGGCCGAACCTCCACCAACTCCTCAGAGATCTGCGCTGTCGCCCGCGCCCGACGACCCTTATGCCAGAGGCGGCGCCGCGGAGAGAGACGCGGGGACGATGAGGGAGCACCGTCCCCAGTCTCCCATGGAGCCGCCCTCCCAGTTGTACCGCTTCGTGAGACACATCTGATTTAGTCAGGGAAACAAAGCACTCGAATAACCGAGCAACCTAGATAGAGGGTAACTGAGACGATGTTTAAAAAAAGACTCCTCCCTATTTTTTTCTCACGCCTGGCTGACCTGTTGGTCAATGTAAATTCTTTTTATTCTAAAACCCCCTAGTCCTCGTGACTAGACCATAAATTCATAAAGTTGAGAATCCTCTACCTTTCATCATAAAAAAATAAGAAAAAAAGGATGCCACTATGGCTCAGTCACTTCTAGTAATTTCTCCCTCGACGGTGATAGGCAACTTTTTATGAAATTTTCATCGTCGAGTCTACCGTGCATTTATGTTATGATTGTTTTGTCAGTTGCATTAATTCTTTTGTCAACCAAACACCCCGTCTATCTTTTTTGGTATTTATTAAAAGCAAAAAGGGTATGTCCTATGTCCAAGTCGAGTGAGATTTTGTTAACTCTCGTCGATTCAGAAAAGTGCAACTCGCTTTTATTTTCATCGAGGTTTACATTTTAAGGAATGAAAATAGAAGTTGCAATTTTCACCAAACCGACCGTCTTTAAAATTGACAGAAGAGTTACAAAATTCCCCGTTTTCTTAGAAATAGCAAAGCCGAATCAAAAAAATCCCTCTCAGCTATTACTAGTATGGCATACTTCTTTTCGGTTTATATATAGGAGGCCTTCTCGATGAAGCTCCTCTGCATTAGCTTCCACCGGAAGCTCGCCTTACATATTGGTTGAGGCTTCCAAATTAGTCTTAGTAAGAGTAGTCTGTAAGCCTAAACAAAATTGGGAGGTGGGCTTCTAGGAAAAGGGTAGCTTCCTAGAGAAGCTCTTCCAGAAGCCGAAAAGAAGTGCGTCTATGGTGTTAATTAGTGGCACGTGGGTTCTCGTCTGCACGGCTTGACGTGGACTTGATCATTGATATCTAGATTTAGCGTTGACAGTAGCACGTATTCATAATCTACAGACTGCGCCCTTTTACTTCTACAGGAAGTACTACGCACACACACACAGGCTATCCATAGCTAATACGGAGTACACCTTTATGCTTTGACTATATTTTTTCGACTTCTCCATCGTGTTAACGAAAACGTGCACGACAGTATTATCAAAAAATGAAATTGAAAACGTGCACAAGCATGTGAATCTAGTGGAGTTCAATGGATCCGGCCTGGGTGAGAAGAGCAGCCTGGTCCCTTTCCTAGACCACGACAGAAACCAACCATTCCTGCCCGCGTCGATATAGCTCATCGTGCATGATTCTCTATCGGCCACCGGGCGGTTCATAGCACGTGTCATCGAGCGCCGGCAGCGGTAGGCGTGGAACAAAACAGCCTCCGGCGCCGACCGCCGCATGCGAGGCCAATTTTATCCGTCCTCCTTTATTTGGCGTGATATATACTCCGTACATGTGTACGCCTGCGCGTCCACAATTGGCCAAATTTTTTGTTTCGTTCCCCAAAAAACATATGTTCCACGGACGGGACAGCTAGAATGCATGGATACATGCCAGGAAAATAATTCTGCGCATGCATATACGTACATTTCTGTGGAGTCGTTGTAGTACTAGCACAATGCAAGTGGCGAATACGTAGGAAACGGTGCGCGTACGGATGTCTGCGTGTGGAAATACCAGTATGTACGCGTTGCGGGCACATGCTTATCGGAATTGACCCCGTCGTAACTTTGCATAGTTCGCCACGAAAAGTATCCAAAAAAAAACTGTGAAACCGGAGGCTTTCACTCGGGTCTACTGTTGGTGGATGAATTATCTATCGGTCCTCACGTGAACCGGATAGACCAAGTATGATGTTGATGTAAGGGTTTGTCCGGAACGAACGAAGAAGAAAAGGAATACTCGTAGTACTGATGCCAATGGACTGGGTTTCTACCGGGCAGACCTCCCGCGCAAGGATTCAACCGATACACGCATCACATCCTGCTTGCGCCGCAAAGGAATGCATGTGCTACCGGGAAACATGCATAACTCAAACTGTAGCTTTGAAATTTTGACGCATAAAAATATGAAGACCTCTATGTACGACTAATTCGGGTTCCAAATCAAATTTGTTTTCTTGCAACGCTGCAACCAGATTTTGTGCCTCTGATTCAAACTGCGCCTCCACCATCTTGATGCCGTGATAATCTGATTACAAATCCCCGCCCCCTTAGGGCATCTTCACTCACGCCCTCTTGTTGCCTTCCGGATCTACTCCCGGAGAGGCCTTTTGGGAGCTGTCCGGACGGGAAACCAGCGTTAAGGGGCGCGGCTCCCCACTCGCAACCCCAACCGGAGGCCCCAAAAAATCAAATTCAAACGACGATTTTATTCAAATTTTTAGGGAATATTACATAATTTAAACGAAATTTTAACTAAATACGACGTGTTCACTAGTTAAACACGTCGTAGTCGTCGCCGCCGCCGTCGTCGCCGCACGGCCAGTGGCTCAGCCCCGCCTCGTGGTCGTTGGCCGCCGGGGGTCCAGGTCGATGAGCGGCGCGCCGGACATCGCCGCTGTGTCGGCGACGGACCACGCACACGCCGCCTCGTCAGACATTAGCGACGGGGTGTTGTACAACTCGAGGAAGGTCGGCACCACGCCCTCCGGGTCGTCGTCATCGATGGCCGTCACCGCCTGGAGCGCCTACAACTGCTCAAACAGGGTCAGGGGGCACGGCTCCGGCTTCGGCACGCGCAGCGGCGGCGCTGGGAGGGCTGGGCGCTGCCGCCGATGCGCATGCCACCAACGCGGCTCCTGCTTGACGCGCAGGTGCGGCAGCGGCGACGAGCGCGGATCCATCTTTGGCACGCGCAGAGGCGGCGTGGGCGCGGAGCGGCGCGAGGAGGAGGAGGAGGAGAAACGGGAGAGGGACGACGAGGGCGTCGCCATGGCGCGCCTCGGGACCCAGGCGGTGGGGGCGGGCCACGGGAGGCACGGCGAGTTCCTAGCGGCGATGTGCGCCAGGATGAAGTCGGGGGAGAAATCCCTCTGCGCCCACAAGGCGTTGCGCTCGTATTTGTTGTGCTCGCTGGCGGGCGGCGCCGGCCTGGGGCCGTCCCACCGGTTCCAGCGCTTGAAGGATGCCTCGTAGCACGCCGGGGTCGCCGGGTCCTAGGCCAGGTCGGCGCGCTGCTCGTCGTTGAGCTTGTCGTAGCAGTGTGCGCCCTAGGAGGCGTCACTCGCCTGTGGCGCGTCCGGGATGGGAACGCCGGCGCGCCCGATGGTGAACCAGTGCCCGGCGCGCATGTCCAACGGGTACGGGTTGGCAGCGAGAGGGTCCATCGGCAGGGAGAAAGAAGTGAAGAGACGGCGAGGCGGAGGAGAGGGACGGTGTGGCGGAGGAGAACGGTGAGGCAGAAGGCAATGTGGCGCCGGTGAGCACGGGGCAGGCCATTTAAACCTGCGGCGCCAGGCCAAAGGACCGCCCGCATTTACTCTGGCGTCCGTGCGCCCGCCGCGTGGGCGACGCGACCGGCCGAATAGATGGCTGGCTGTGGCTGCCTGCGCTTCTGCACCGCCTCGGGAGAAGACGAAAGCCGGTGCGCCGCTTTGACTGCTCACGCGTCTCGCTGACGGGGCGGGCCCACGGACGGCACGCGGTTTTTCTTCCCGACCGGAGCCCCCACGAGAGCCCCTACGCGGTGGGGTGGGCTGGGCTTCCGGACGGGAATGGGGGCGCATCCGGACGGGAAGATCCATTGGGAGCGCGACTGGGCGTATTGGGTCGTCGGGACGGGAAAGGGCTGGGGGGCCTTTGGGGGGCGCGACAGGTGATGCTCTTATCGTGGTACGCTCCATCGCTGGTCCTTTGGTGTCGTGGTTCTGGCGGCCTTTTAAAAAAAACATTTGTTGCTCCGATGTCTGTTTTTGTTGTTTGCTTTTTTATTAATCAGAAATTCCTTCCAGTGTTAGTTAGATCCACAGTACCGGATGTGTTCTTTTTAATATAATTGTATATGTATGAAGCTATAATATTTTATCTAGCGTGGTACCTTTTAATAAGATTTACATTATGAAACCAATCTTTTTAGCATTTTACCACGTAAAGTATGTATTCATATGTGTAAAAATATAACATCATACAATTCAGACAATAACATTTCAATTAACCATTTTTAGTGGGGACTAAGGATGTAAGTGGGATGGGCCAGCCCGCCAAGCCCGCCTCCCATCCCGCCAGCATAGCCCAATTATCCCGTTTGCAGGATCCCGCTTCGTCCCGGCGGGATTAATGCTAATCTCCCACTAATCCCGTTCGTATCCCGTGGTGGCTAATCTGTACCTCAATCCACGACTTGGCGCCCGCTATTCTCCTCCGAGACCAACAGTGCATGGCTAGATAAATTTGCATGTGGAGACTAATTAGTGGGTCCCATGGGTCCCGCGTATCCCAAATCCTAATATCCCGATTCTCCCGAATAGTCCCAGCGGACAACAGCTGGCGGGAGGCGGTTGTCCCATGCCCGCGCCGGTTGAATCGTGAGTGGGGACCCCGATCCACTGGCAAAAATGTTCCCCGGTTGTTAAATGGGTTCCGAACGTTGAGAGGACCCGATGGAGAGCAGACCCGTTGCCATCTCCGCCTCACCATCTCTGCCTGCTCCTCCGAGCATGTGATCAGGTGCAGGGCCGGTCCCCGGGGGGCGGCAGGGGCGGTCGCCCCGGGCCCAGAAATTTTAGAGGCCCATGCTAGAAATTTATTCACTAAATGTTAAGCAAAAATAAATAAATTTAGATATGAAAAAAAAAACCCTGGGTAACGACTGGGCCCTTCCATTCATGTGAGAGAGTAGTACACGGGGTTGCGAGCAGTTTCTCCTGGGCTCTCTAGTTTCAGCTATTCAGCCCTAATGGCATCTCTGATCCATTTCTACGTCTAAAATCCATCGCCCATCGCCTCCTCAAGCCTCACCCGCCGCAGCAGTTTGGCAAATGGCAACCTGATTCCCCGAATCCTTGTCGTACTCTCGACCGCCAAGGCGTGACGCCGCCGGCAGGTTCAACCGGCCAGTGTCGTCCAATCTAGAGGAACAAACGGTATATTGTCTCTAACTATGCTAGATGATATCTCCTTTTCTTTTGTACTTTATGAAATCTTTTTGGTGCCTCTTACTTCTTAGATCAGGGTTAAGTATCTCATTCATTTGCCCCGACGAAGGTGCATATATAGATTTACAATCTATCTTAGTGTGTGCTTTAATTTTATAGAAATTTAAATACCCAAAAATGGTTAGCGTTTAAAGATTTGTGGTATGAAATGAGATGATACTGATATTGATTTCAACCTGACCGACTTTGCATAATTTTAAGGATAAATTGAAATTGCAATAGTCATTTCCCAAAAGGGTTTTCGCCATAAAACTTTAGTATCTTGTTTCTCTCTTTGATCTCTACTTAGCTAAAATATATTTGTTTTAATTATTTAAACTAAGGGGCCCTAAATTTTAGGTTCGCCTCGGACCCCCGAAATCTCAGGACCGGCCCTGATCAGGTGTGATGAGCACTTGCAAAGTTGGTTCACAATCCCGTAGCTTCCCGAAAATCCGTCAAAATGGACTCACACATGTGAATATCAAGCCATGTGAGACGGATGAAAGTAACCACGTCGTCCACAGAGATGGACATATGATGCTCAAAACGCGCAAGCTTGGTGAGCATAGGGGAGAGGGGGTCCCTTGTCTCAAACCACCGGGATTGTCGATTCGCCTTCCTGCCACTCCATTTAGCAGAACCCTCGCGTTGAAGATGCTGTTAGAGATGGCGGTAAGTCGGAAAACCGCATCGCTTTCCTGCCTACAGAAAACCACGAACTGAAACCAACCATTTTTAGCTTATCTGGATTTTCCATCGGCCACAAGCTACTGTTTGCGGAATTGGTCAAGATAACGATCTCCGTCTTCACGTGAACTGGATTGCATCAGCGACACCTCAACTGAGGTCTGAGTAGACCAAGTTCCATTTACAGATTTCTGGAACCAAATGAAGAAAAAAATCGTACGCACGTCACTAGCTAGTTGTACGACTAAACGCTAACTAGGATCGATGGCGGGAGAAGCAACGTAATGGCGAGTGTTTGAGTTCAGTGTAGGGAGCTATTATTCCCCAGCAAGCTACTGGAAGAAGGGGAGCTCCTGTCGCTGAACCACCTCTCCTGAACGGACACCGGTGACGAGGCGACGGCACCCTTCTCCGTCTCCTGCGCTACTGCTACTTCATTCACCGGTGGCGCCAACACCTTGTCCGTTCCACGCGACGGCGCCGACGAGCAGAGCGACGACGTCGTCGACATGAACGCGGTGTCATCCGTTGACGGCGCCCAGCCGCTGAGTTGTATCTGCTCCAGCTCGTCGGCGACCTCGGCCATGGACGGCCTTATCTCGCTGTGGAAGGCCAGGCAACGGAACGCTAGCTCGGCCACCTTGTGGATGGACGTGAGGGTCCAGGCGTCCCTGTGAGGGTCCAGGTACGGGTCGATGATGTCGTCGACGCAGCCCCTGCCGATCTTCTCCACGGCGAGCTGCGCCAGGTTGACCTCGCAGGGGCGGCGGGTGAAGTCGACGACCTTCATGGCGGTGATGATCTCGACGAGCACGACGCCGAAGCTGTAGACGTCGCTCTTGTCGGAGAGGTGGAAGTTCTGGTGGTACTGCGGGTCGACGTAGCCCGGGGTGCCCTGCGGCGCGGTGGAGATGTGGGAGGAGTCGAGGGAGGTCATGCCCATCCGCGAGAGCCCGAAGTCGGCGACCTTGGAGTTGTAGTCGTGGTCGAGCAGGATGTTGCTGGACTTGATGTCGCGGTGGTAGATGGGCGGGTGCACCTCCGAGTGCAGGTACGTGATGGCCTTGGCGGTCTCGGCGGCCATGCGGAGGCGGACCGTCCACGGCACGGCGGGGCCGCGCTCCCGCTGCAGGTGCTGCGCCAGCGTGCCGTTGGACATGAACTCGTAGACGAGGATCTGCTGGCCCTGCTCGATGCAGCAGCCCAGGAGGCGGACCAGGTTGCGGTGGCTCACGGAGGACACCAGTTTCACCTCGTTCATCACGCAGTCCAGCCCCTCGCCGTCGTCGTTGTCGCGCCGCTTGATCCGCTTCACGGCCACCAGGCGGCCCGCGTAGACGGTGCCGTAGGCGCCCGTGCCGAGCCGCTGGGAGTCGGAGAAGCCGCTGGTGGCGCGCTCGATCTCGTGGTACGAGTACAGGGGCACCGTGCACTCCGCCTCCGACAGCAGCCGCTTCGTGCTTTGCAGCCTTGCCCCAGATTGGATGATTACCTTTTTTTTTTTCTCTTTGCGTGGGGATTGGATGATTACCTGTTGCGGGTGTTTTAGGAACGCTCGTGTCGCGCGCGTACGTCATGGGTTGAAGCGGCAGGGTGTCCCGTGCATGAATCAAGCCTAAAACGTGCTTGCATGCCGTAGACCCGACGGATGCATGCCTTGCCCCAGGTAGTTCCATCTTGCGTACCTATACGTGCGCGTTTCCCCTTTCTTTTTTTCTTCCGTATACGAGTACCTGTTGCGGGTGTTTTCGGAAAGCTTTCTCGTGTCGCGCCCATGCGTACGTTGAAGCGGCAGGTGACTTAACTACCACCGTCCCCGTGCAATGCACTCGCGCGCGCGTTGGACCATGCTGAATCGACAGGATGCATGCCGGTGGAGTATATGCCTGCATCATCTCCCTTTTTTTTTCTTCTTGACCGAAAAGAAAGAAAATTAATTACACGCACGACAGTCCTTCATTTTTTATGCGTGCCGCATGGGATGGGCTTCATCTTAAAACCAACCAAAACTACGCAGGTAGGAGCTGGGTCAATTTGGTCTGCACCTCATCTCTCATCAGCAAATCCATCTGCTCGGGCTACAAGGTAAACTGCTAAAGTTTACGAGACGAGTAGGAAAGATCAAATGTAGCTATATCTGTTTTACTCCACAAGTCAAAGGGAGAGATGTACAGTACTCCCTCCGTCCTAGTGTATAGGGCACAATAGCAAAAACATGCAGTCCCATCTATTAGGCACATTTTGCATTAATTCTCTTCTAATTAGTGGGTGGTTGGCTCTCTCTATCACTCTTCACCAATGCATGTAATGTTTAAACCCCAATGAATGACTACCTAGGGCCTAGAGAATTGCTATATGTGCCCTATACACCAGGACGGAGTAGTTCCGAAATTATTATGTATAACTCACCACCATACATAGCAGGTAATCTCTTAACTTGTCTCCAATCAATTAAAGGTTCTCAGTGGCGCCTTTTGAATTCTGTTTCTAATCAATTGAAGGTTATTGCGGCGTTTTTAGCAACCCAAGATTATAAGGTGAATTATGTTTCCGTGCAACTAAAACCAACATTCTGGTTGTGCAGGGAAACCATAGCTACAGCTAAAGACAAGATACACGGGTCAAACTAGGTCCGCACAAGAGGAATCGGGACAAGCGTGACCATGGTGGTAACGGAGCATAAGATGGTGCTGGACCAGCGGTCGTACTGCTCAAAGAGTTGTGCCTCGTCTCCACGGGTTTATCCGACCACTCCTCAGGCTGCTAAAAAAGGACCCATTTTTCAGTTTGGGTACAGGAGGATTTTGGTAGGGGGATTGGGCCTGGCTCATACCTTGAGCATCAGTGGATGACCAAGGGTCGGCGAGGGTGTCGACTTGAGCTGCACGGCCCCAGCCGACGGTGCCGCGGCAGAGGTCCAACCGAAGGCGAAGCTGAAGAAGGGCGCCGCCAGGGGCACGTCGAGCGGCCGTGCCTCGGCCGCTGTCATCGATCGGTGGAGATGGGTTGTTGACGGCGATGGAATCGACCAGGGGGAAGGGCCTGTAGCTGCGCCGTCGCGTTCGTATGGCCGCAACCTTGCCGGTGTGAAGCGACGCGCAGCGCTCCCGCGGCCATGATTGAGACGGGCCAGGCGAGCTCGACGGGGCCGCGCGCATCGTCCAATCGACGCACGCGCTCGCCGGCGAGCTAGCCAGCCGCGCCACCACGGTTCCGTCGGGGCGGTGTCGCCTCTATTGCGGCGGACATAACGGGAAGAGCGAGGAGAAATGGCGGCGGTCCATCTTGTCCGGGAGGGCGTCTAGGGCAGGAGGACGGTGGAGAAGGGGCTGGAGGGGGGCGGGCGGGGGGGGGGGGGGGGGGGGGTCGGCTCGGCTGTGGTGCAGGGACGGAGGAGAGGGACCTACAGTCGCCGCCAGGGATGGGAATCGATCGGGGTGAAGGGGAAATGATTTTAGGGCTACTGGTTCGGCTCGTCTGGTTCCTTCCGCGATGTTTTAGGGCTATATTGGACCTCATTTAGTTATGGGCCATTCGACCCACATACGTGATTCGGCCGCAGCTTCTTTTTCCTTTTTTTTATTGGAATTATCTACCTCACATTTACTACAGTATTTGATTCCGCCCACCTTTTTTTTTACAGATGCGCCTTTCTTCCCGCCCAAAAATCAAGCTTATCCTCGTGCTGCAAACTACACTAATTCCTCGTATCTTCACCCACAATACTGAAACCGCAAGGGCGGGCAGCGCCGATGATGTGTACTAGCCAAGAGACGCAAAATCCACATCGGCCACTCATCTTTAACTCGAGTTAGTTGCCATGTGGCTTGCCACAGCTCCACCCCGTGGAATTTGGTGGAACCATACGACGAGATATACGAGCTTAATCTGAGAGAATGAGCCTTTGTCAATGATGATTAGTTTCCTCGAGACATCGACGTGAAGCCCGCTGGAGCTAGTGGTCAACGCGCCACCGCGTCCATGGAGGCCTCATGCATGATTTGGTTCTCTGCTGAGAACATCACCACCATGTTTCAAATGGTAGGGACTCCCACCGCGGATGATGTCCTCGCCACGGATGAAGGCAAGGTGGATTGAGGCGAGGGGTGGACGAGGAGTGCCAGTCGAATAAGAACACATCAACACTCAAACTAGTTCTGTTAGACAAGATTGGGATGGACACCTAGAGTTCATGCATAAGTACATGGACCCTAATTATGATCCTGACAAGTCGCCTACCACAAATCTCAACCACGGAAGATCCCTTCCATCGATCTTCGAACATGGGGCGATAGTAAGGACGTCGCAACGGTTACGATAGTGAAGCTAGAGTTTTTGGTACCTACTAGTCGTGCTTACTAAGTTTTCTTAATTCATAGATGACTTGTCGCTCTATGTGCACTCAGCCGGACTAGAGATTTTACCATAAACAAAGAGGATTAATACTTCCCCAAAAAAATATCTTGCTTACCATGCAAAAAAGGCATATATTCATTCATTGGTTTTTAAACATCACATGCATTGGTGGTGGAGAGGGGTGGAAAGAGCCAACCACCCACTAACTAGAAGAGAATTAATACAAAATGTGCCTAATAGATGGGATTGCATGTTTTTTGTATTGTGACCTATACACCAGGATGGAGGGAGTAATAATTACATTGAAACCATTTTAATGTGATTTAATATTATATTCCGATGAAATATAAAGTGCAATGTGTAATGCACCTAAAAGAAACATGTCACCTCTGTAAAAAGAAATTGTCCAATTGCTAACCATATGACCTCCTGAAAAAACTAATTAACTCCCCCGAGAGCTTTCCAAAGTTTTCGAAATCTTCGAAATCGCCTCGATTGGAGGTCATATGAAAAATTACCGATGTTTTTTATCTCACCCCAGAAATAGCCTATTATGGCCCATAAAAATGACGGAGAACAAGAAAACAAGGGACAAAGTAACAAGGGATAATGAAACAAATACATCGAATGATAGGTAAGAATATCACCAGTAGCATAAAGTAATAACGACCAAGGTACCGAAACATGCCATGAAACAACAGTAATAAGCATTTCGTACCATGAAATAACAACACACGTCAACACGATGGGACACAACAAAACAACAAATTAAATGACGGGTAATAGTCGTCTCCTACATGAAATATGGGCGTCAATAATGCGCGATGACGAAGCGATAGATGGACGATGAAAATAGCTAATGTGAAAGCGAAAAATTTAGTGTACCTCAATCATAGGAATTGGGTCGGAACTCCAAAGCACTTATTACCTATCATTTCATGATTTCTTCGGCTGATAAATCTTGTTGTAGTTCCTTTATTATTCAGATTGCCAACTATTTTTTATTAAATATTCAAATGATTTTTTTTAGTATTGTTCATAACATATTATATTTGAAAAAGTAATATTTTGGAAAATCAAACCTTGCATTTCTTAGTCGAGGCGGCAAGTATGCATGTGGGAAAGCGATTTTCCACATGTGGCACTTGGTTAAGGTTAGATTAAATATTCATTAGCGCATGAGGTATACCCTTCTTAATGCTTATTATTTCATGCGCAGACGAGGTTGCAACACTCCTCAAAGCGGGAGAGTGCTCGTGGGTCATTAGAAATGCATATCCCATTTTTGTCCTAGCATGGGTGATGGATGCGCGGGAGTTCCGGGAGGGGGTGGGGCTAGATGACCAGCGGACGTGAAAGATCACCCAGATGATATTAATATTGCAGTCGAGCTCAAACTTGGAATTTGCAGCACAACGAGTTCAAATTCTAGAAAGTATAGATTTGAACCATTCAAACATTATTTCGTTGCTTTTTTATCTTCAATATACTAAATTAAATTAAGATTAAACATCATTTTTCATGACATGGCCTATTAACTAAGGTAAAGAAAGAAACAAAAAACTGTTCTAAACATCATTCTACTTCCAACACCTACCTGTTATGTTAGTACATGAATTGCCATATGAGACACCTCATTTATGAGACGTCTCATCACACAAGGTTTTCCGCCCAGACTCACATACACATCTCTTGGTGTTCCGTCCCACATGCACCTATCTTGGTCGTCTAGAAGCACAGACACATCTCTCTTTCATGCGGACTAACATGTGCCTTTCTGAGGCATCCGAAGCCAAATGCATTTGATGGAGATGACATCATTATCATGTGATCTTCTAGAACCAAGAAGAGGGACATGGCAAAGGTGGTGGTGCTATTCTCGAAAGCACTACGCGAAGATATTGGTAGGATTTTCTAGCGGCTAGGTTATGCAACAAATCGTAGGTAATAATAATCCAATATCATGATATAACTACCGGATAAATGCACGAAGTATGTTATAAAATAAGGACCCTAATAGCGAGGTACCTTGAAATGGCACATGAAATGATAGATAAGAATTGTCTCCTAATATAAAATAAGGACCAAGTAACCTGTGATGATGCATGAAATATTATGGGAAATAATGTGTCATATAAATATATCTCATTGTATAACATAATAACATGATGTTTTTTTGGCACGTATATATATGGACCGTTTGATGTGAATAACTCTATCTTTTACAAAAATATACTCCACGTGCGCACTTGAAGGACTACAAACGAACACAACATTAATGTAAGAAAATAATTTTATCCCGATATTACATAAAGATAATACAAAATTAACGAAACTAACTAGTTTCGCCGTGGATGAACATCAATTAATCTTATATGCATGTGAAATAATAAGTGTTGTCACCTCGCAGAAGATAACCATGTCCGTGCCGATAGCCAGATGAATTTGTAAGTGTAAAGTATCCATCACTACGGGAGAAAAGGCCGTTGCCGTGTGCCAACTGCACACGACGAAGAGACGAAAGCACACAGCAACGTTTTTGCCGTATGCTTTTCATCGTGGCACACGGCAAAGGCTACACGGTAGCATTCTGCACGGTGAAGATCTCTTTGCCGTGTGCATTTCATCGTGGCACACGGCAATGATATCATGTGGGACCCACCACCACTTGGTCACACACGAAACGGAAACGAGTACCATGTGGGTCCCACCCTAGACCCGCTGGAGAAATACCAAATTTATACGGAAACACGCGGTAACGGCGTCGAAAGGGGGTAGCAATGTCAAACTAGTTGCATGCTTGTGTTAGGGTAAACAAGGGGATTTATTATAAATTGATAAATAAAATTAAATTTTTGATTATAAATTTAACAAGCTATTTTGGAAGAAAAAATAATAAAAAAATTATTTGGCGTGTGCATGCAGACGACAAAGAACTGACTGTGGGCCAGAAATGGGGGATACGATGTCAGTTCTTTGCCGTGTGCATGCACACGGTAAAGGACATATCTTTGCCGTGTGCATGCACACGGCAAAGAACTGATGTAACAGCTCCGTTCTGCCCCGCAACGGAATGGCCATGTGGCCGTATTCTTTGCCGTGTGTTTTATTTACCGTGTGCATTGTTGATTCTTTGTCGTGTGTTTATCTTTACCGTGTGTTGTTCGTTGAACTAGACCGTGTGTTTGCCTTTACTGTGTGCGACACAAGGCAAAGAAATCAATATTGTGTGCCCGATGGAGTGCACACGGCAAAGAATCGAGCACACGGTAAATAACTCGTCTCCGGTAGTGCATGTGACCTTGATCTACACTAGATGTTGTGTGCACACTTAACTGAAGTCCATATAATGTGACAACACAAAGAGCTAGCACACCACAGTAACCTGCCACCCAAACCCTTAAAAAAAATGGAATGAGATCATGTGCCCCCACGTGAGACCAACATGTGTCCACACACAACAACCCAACATCACACATTTCAGCGAGATCGCCCAAACCAGCCTCCTGACCTCCCTCTCAAAATGACCCAAACATTCTACCACCCTAGACGAATTCCAACTTGATGCATGCTATCCTCTACCTATCTTTGTCCTGGCTTATCACACATATGTTGTTTTGATTCCAGCCATGCATGCACATGGAAATATAGTTTTTAACATGTGAAGTTTCGGTTAATTAAGGCTGAACCAGAGATTCATTATTGCATGTGTAACAACATTATTAATGCCTATTAATTAAGCATGGTACTTTAATATAGACCATTATTTTACGCTGGGAGATAATCATTACTTATGATTTCATGCTTGATTTCGTGGATAAATAGTGTAGCAGTAGCTTTTTCATTTGGATTAATAAATATTAGCGTATAATATGATTAATTTGCATAGCATAATGTATTTTTATGTACCTGTAAAAAGTAATGCTTGAAAAAAAATACCTACCATGCAATGCTTGGTTTAGACAACCCATAGTTTTTTAAGATCGTGACCAATTCTAGCCAACCATGCATGTGGAAATAAATATTTTCATGTGTGGCCTTTGGTTAAGGCCAAATGAGAGATCCCATGATGAATATCATTATTAATACATTAATACATTTATTTCCTGCATGGACGAGGTTGGATGCTCCTCATATCAAATAAGCATGTTAATTCAACATTGATTGTTAGTTTATTAGCGACGAGCATAAAATGTTAAGACTTTTATGTATAGTATTTTAAAGGCTAACTCGGAAATTTATTATCTTATTTGGTATACACCATCGCTAATGCCTTCTATTTCATTCGCGGGACAATGTGGATGTACTAGTGGTATAGCATTGTCCTCTAACTATCCTTATCTTGGTTTATTCTCGAAGACGATGATGGAATTTGCCTCCTCGCAAGAACGTGAAGTGCTACTCCATTATTTACCTAGATCTAGATGTGTGTAGGGCCAAATTTGTTGTCACCCTCTTCTTTCTCGTTGTTTGGGATCAGAGCTTTCGGTTCAATGCACCACATGCAACAATCACCTGGATCTTTTTGGAAACTAAGATCTCGCGGCTATCTCTCTATCAAGGTATCCATCATGCATTGTACACATCCTACCGGACATGTAATCCGTAACCCTAGCTGGCCGAGCCAATGCTATGATGTTCGCTATACATGATTATGGCAGTACGTTAGACGTGCATATTTTAATATGGATCGTTATTTTATGCTAACAGACAATTGTTTTTATCATTTCATGTGCTTTTTCTTGCTATTTTTTGTGATTATGAATTTTTTACTTAAAATTTGCGCTTGTTTATACTCCTTCC
The DNA here is from genome assembly GCA_028641055.1 of Alopecurus myosuroides. Classification (NCBI taxonomy): domain Eukaryota; kingdom Viridiplantae; phylum Streptophyta; class Magnoliopsida; order Poales; family Poaceae; genus Alopecurus; species Alopecurus myosuroides. The sequence goes on from CM054062.1 coordinate 244,882,145, forward strand.
GTCCAGCTTTTTAGGGCCCCTAATCAAAAACCATTTGTCCCAAAACACCAACAAAATACGGCCCAAAAGATATTAATTTCATTAACTGCAGCTTGTAGAATTACTCACATCTACTCCTTTTTCGTGCACCACCGCCTCTACGACAAGTATAGGGATAGATATTGTCGTCGACGGGCCACACGATCACCTCGACTCACAAAACACATTTTATTCTAAGACGGCCAATATTATAAATCATAATTTGTTTTGATTTAAAAGATCTTGTCACTCTCCTGTCCAACATACACATGCATGCTAGGTAGGAAAATTTGAAAAATGGACAAAGAGGCATTCCCTCGAGGTAGCACCGTACGGCGAAGAGGCATGTCATGTAGCTAGAATCCTGCTAATCCCTCCGTCCTGGTGTATAGGGCACATATAGCAATTCTCTAGACTCTAGTTATTCATTCCTTGGAGTTTAAACATTACATGCATTGGTGGAGAGTGGTGGAGCCAACCACCCACTAATTAGAAGAGAATTAATACAAAAATATGCCTAATAGATGGACTGCATGTTTTTGATATTGTGCCCTATACACCAGTACGGAGGGAGAACTAATTATTACTAGTACAGAGCCTACTGGAATTGGCGATGGATGGATAACCCACACATCCTTTTATTTTATCCGGCGCTGTACCTGGCATATTCTCGTCGTTTTCCCAACGGTTTTCATTTTGGCCCGCCCATTTTTTTGGGACTATGGCACTTTTTTATTTCTCTTTTTTCACCCATTAAGTTTTGACATTTTCATGCCCAATTTCTAAGAGATATATCACACTATTTTTTCGCCATTTGCACGCCCATTTTCTCGAGCTACATCACATTGTTTCATTTCAGTTGCTCCCCACAAGGCGTCGCTCCCCCATATTGATAGGAAAAATAATTCCCACTTCAGTTGTCACACCGACACATGTAGAAGGCATGTCCACCATATCCATTTGGAACTCCTCCCCCCTCAGCGAAAAATCCGAGTTTTGTTTCCTTTTAAGATTCACATTTTTTTTTGCAGCTCAAAATAAGACGTTTTATAGCTAAAATTGTCATGTAATTATGTCACATTAGTATGTATCCGTGTAGTAAAAACATGGGTTTTCTACAGTTGCCCCTGATCATCAGAATTCTCTGGTTTTCATTAGGACAAAGAATATAGGATTAGAAATTCTTAGAATGAACCACACGGAGTTAAACCGCGGAACCAAGGGCTAGCATTGCATGAATTTACCGACACCGTATTTTTCATGATAAGATATCAGTTCTTAATAATGCATCACATATAACTTTGATATAAGTTACTTGCAAAAAAAGAAGCCATGAAATGATAGAAAGTAGATTTTTAAACATAAAATAAACGTATTCAATACGAGGGTGATGACGCTGATGGCCTCGCGGGGTGATGACGAGTCCAGACGAGGACGACGACCATGACTCCACCAATATCAGCGCCCTCGCGGATGAATGCTCTTGAGGATCATGCATCCGGTCAGCGGTGAAGCTAGCATCATAAATTTGTGGGTTCGGTGTTAATTTTTTGATTTTGTTATTCACAATGAACAGTATATTTAGCCTATGTTGCTGAAAAACTGTGTGGTCGGCCGACCCCGCAGCTAACACGTTGCTCCGCCACTTCATCCGGTGACACTCACCTCCATGTGCAGGAATTCTCCTTCATGCTTCCGTTGTTCGAGAGGCCACACCCGGGAACTTCCGTAAGGCGCTCCCCTCGCAGTCATTGCTCGGTGACCTGCCGGTGTAATCTTTGGCTCGATCTCATCCTTTTTGCTTAAAAACCTCAAATTTGACTTGAATCTTCTCGTATGACACTACACATTTTCTTCCTCGTTCTCTAGAGGAAAGAGAGAAGAAACTGCCTCCCCAAGGTATTGCTCCTCCATCTTTATAGGCAATCAATGCCCTCTTCAAACCGCCACATCGGCACTCGAAGGAGGCATGTCCACCATCTCAATTTCGAACGGCATACTCGCACCAAGAATGTTCCTGCACTTGAACCGCATCGGCTTCATCGTCCTTTATGGGGACACCTTCTTCTTCGCTGACCCAACTCCAAGACATTCATCATGTCCGTCGAGATCTTCCCAGCCAGGCCCTGGTCGATGTGCAATGGCATGTTGGATGCAGAGGGAAGGCTCGGCGCCATCGTAAGGTCATTCAGGTTCTTCTATTTGTTGCGGAGATGAGGCTCATATTATGGTTATAAGGGGGGTAATGGATTGCTTAGGTGCAACTTTCTCAGGATTGGGTTCACCTCTTCACGACTGAGTCGAATGCGGTAGCCCTAGAGGATCTCTCTGACGACAACGACGATGAGAAGAACACGAATGCGAGGACGGTGCTGGGGTAAGAAAACCATGTAACTGGGAATATGTTTGGTGAGCAAAGGATGCTAAAGCAGCGTCGGGATCCCCGACGCTCGCATTATTCGCCCTAAGCCCGGTGTCGGATGCCGCGCAAATGTGACTTGTCAAGTATATATTCGGTTGTTGTTTCTAGATCGAGTTGCTAAGCTGGGTGTATCACTTGGGAAAAATGATAATGAGGTTAATAAGTCAATTAATGTTTTTAATAGATAAAATGGTTGAGATGTTGGAAAAATCCTCCATCATGACATATCTTGGGAAGAAGATCCTCACATCATCTATTCCAAAAGTTTGTAATATCGGTATTAATATTGGAGACCATGAGGTGGGTGTTTTGGAGGGTCGTACTTGTCATCCGATGCAGCACATTCCAATTGCCCCGACTGTTAAGGTCAAGCTAGCAGTAGCTAAAGGTAGAGGGAACTCTCGTGGCCGGAAAACAAAATCGAAGATGGAAACGTAACAGGCAGTATTACATGGCGGCTGAATTAGTAGGTACCCTTGGGAAAGATGGTGATGTCATCATTGGCACATTGATATGGACGCTGCCTCTCACTAAAAAATAGTGTGTGCATGAAAATGTCTTCCGAGCACATGAAAACATAGTGAGTACATTTTTTCCTTTACATATAAATATTAATTTATATTAAATTATGACAGATATATTAATCAACAAAATAATTTACAGTTACAAAAGTATTATGAAAAAACATCTGATTACTAAAAATGAAAACCGTAGTTATTACTTTATCCTCAAGAGGACCACTGATTTTGGAATATACACGATCACCACCTATGTCAAAACAACTAGGTGTCATCCATGAGCCTACTTTGAACAAGTCGATATCCACGGGGAATCGCTTCGCCAACTTGTTTTGTCTACCACCCAATGTTCGAGTGGTGTCTGCAAAAGGCTATATTCCATCGTACATGCGTCCCGGAGAGCCCCACGTCGGTCATAGAGAAGAGGTATGGGTATGTTGACAAGCCGCATATGGCCATGAGCCCAACATTTCATCCGCATGTCGAAGCGCTTGCCCGTCGTCTCGGTGGGAAGCGAGAAGCTCAAGACTAGACCGTACATGAGGCGAAACTAGCTAGCTTCTCGTTGTCACATTTTCCATAGAGGATGCAGACAAGGGGGGAGGTGGCGCGACGCCCGTGGACCTACAACCGCCCTAGCCCGGATAGTCTCGAGTTCACTGTGCCCTAAGGGAAGGGAGATTGGACTAGGACATGCATTGGTATCGAGGCCGTGCCCGGTTTGATTGTGGCGCCGAGGATGACTTGCTTGTGTTTCCATCACGTATAGTGCCTTGTAATAGAGTTATAAGGCCATATATGTATAAAGTATAGGCTCTGCGTGCATGCATGTTTTGTAATATATGGGTGATACATATAGAGGGTGTGGCCTACGCGTGCATGGCACAAGTGTTTGGATATAGATAGATAGATGGGATACGAGAAAGGAGACTCACATTTAGTATGGGCATTGCTAGCTTACCGTCACCCGTGCCCCCGGTTGATTTTCCGACCGGTACTATAGCACGAGTGGCTGTCAGAACCGTCGCATCAGAGAGAGGTATCATGGCAGAGAGTGAAGAAGAGAGAGATGGGGAACCGCTGCCGCCGAACTCCAAACCAACCCCAACCCGGTAGCCAACGCCGGTCGGGCCGCCACCTCGCAGACCCTCCGCCAGTCCTCCACTGTCAACGGCCTTCCCTCGAAGTTCCACCGCCATTTGGGTTGTTTCCATTGCCGATGTGGTCCATTGCTTGCCGGCGGCTCGCACAATCCTCGACGACGTCTTCTGCGTTGCGGCTCACTGACCGTCACGGCGCCGTTGCCGACGCCGTCTCTTGTGGTGGGTGGTGACGGTGGTGGCCAAGCCAATATTGAGATGTCATGGTGTTTCAGAAGATGGGAGAGAGAAAAGAGGATCGGGAGAGAAAGGAGGAAGAAATGGAGAACAAGGAAACGGAGAAGTGGTAGGGGCCCATGAATTACCGGACGCGTTACCGCGTGACCGTTTCCACGGTCACCCCGGGAAAGAGACGTTCTGGTTTAGTATTGAGTACTACACTTCACGTCTAGCCGGAAACCTTACATAATCACACGTAAACCTCTAGTTGGAAGCCCGGAAATAATCGATCAACTCTTGCACGTACAGCTCCTCACATGTACGTCCTCAAATTCTGCACGATCGACCCGGCTCGGTCGTTGTCAAGCCAATGAGAGAGAAAGAACCAACCTACCCACGGATCGAACCATCCGCAACCTATCTCAACCGTCCGATCAAACACACGCGATGCCCTCGATTCCCGAAACGACGCAGCCCAATCCGCCTGGCCAGAATCAATGCGGCCCACCTCCCCGCGCCTCCCCTTCCAATCCAGATCCACCTCACAGGTTCAGCCCTCACTTTCTCTCTCCCAAATCCAATTGAGCCGCCTCTCATCCTCACCTCTCGCCCAAATCCGGTTGGGCGCCGCAGGAGTCGAACCACGGCGGCGGTGTCCGGATCCAGGTCGTCTCCCCACCGTCGTCGACTCGAAGCTGTCGCTCGCGTGCGCCCTCGGGGCCGGTGCTGGAGCAGATGGTGTCGGCGGCGGAGTAACCGGACCAGCGTCTACTGGAAGGGGCGGAAGGCGGCACGCCGCCGTCGAGCCCGGCAGGTATATGCTAGCTTAATCCCTCCATCCCTCGAGTTAGGAGGTTCAGGAAGGGGCCGCCTTTCACATTGATTCGGTTCATCTCGGCATGTAGCGCTTGAGGCGCACCATCTCGCCCACGCTCTCATGGACCTTGGGGTCATTCATTCCCCACTTAGCTGTGCGCAATGGATCTCATCTGCTTGTTTACTTGTAGGCAACACCACTCGTGGTGGTGGTTGTGCAACCTGGAGCTGCTCTCTTCCCCGACCTGCTGCTGCAGCAGCTAGCGACCACAACGCCGACACATCTTTCCAACGGATGCTCATGTCGCCGCTGAGGACCTGCTGCTCGACACAAGCACCGACCGACATCACCATCAATCAGTGCAACGAGGTACCTGTTGGTTAAGTATGGTTGCTGCACATGCTCATCTCCCATGTGTGCATTAGTATTCATCATAACTAGTTGCCAATGTAGCTCTCTGCTTAAACTATTGAGTGACCAGGAGTTAGCTGTGCTGCATTTCAAATAGACCTTTACTAATCCTCCACTTCATTCAGAGCTGTTGAATGTCAACATTAAAATATGAGAACATAAATTTTAAATAGAGTTAACACAGACCAATTAGCTAATGGCGTAGAGTAAATTAGCAGAATTTTTTTATTTCATTGAACGAAAGATGTACTTGAAAAAACAGCAGGTGGGTTACATGAATCAGTGAGTCACGACAAAGCAGTAGAAATGGCTTAAATCTTTTTTTGCCAAGGACTTAGCCAGAATCGCGTTCAAGAAATAGTGCCGCTGGCTGCAATCCATAAATAAGAGAGGAATTCTCTCTCGAATTCTCTGCGATGCATTTAATAGTGTTGCTAACACATATCAGTGTGTAGATTGTCTCGAATCTTCTTTACCAATGATCTTGATAGTTTGCCATGAATGATTGCACGCAAAGTTCATAACTTGAGCTTAGATTTCTTTCATGGAAGTTTTGGCGTATAATATCTAGCTAGCTAAATTATGGATTGTCTGATATATCAATGTACGTTTGTATGATTTGTGATGATTAACTCAAGCTAGAAAGCCTTTCGATTTTAGCAAGGCTTAAACTACAAGTTTTTGGCTGGGCTCACTTATTGATAGCAGTCGCGAGCTTGCTTGTTTTTGTATGTCATCAGACATGTTTTTTTTTGCAGCTTCAAGGCCGTGGTTCACGTTGCGAGGTTGAAATCCATGGGGGGGGGGAGTTGTTGTTTTAGTATGACGACAACCTCAGAACACCATTTGTCTACTCCAAATCATGGCCGCACGAAGCCACGCCGAAGCCCAAATCAAAGAACGTCTCCCCGCCGTCGTTGAGACATAGCCGCCATTCGCGTGCGCCCTCGGGGCCGGTGCTGGAGCATATGGCGCCAGTGGCGGAGGAGCTGGGCTGGCGTCTACTGCAAGATGCGACTACCAGGACGCCACTGTCCAGCCCGGGAAGGAACATGTATGTGCTCAGGTGCACCAACTTGCCCATGCTGTCATGGAGCTTCGGTCCTTCACCACCCACCTAGCTCTCTGCTCTGGATCTCATCTGGTTATTTTTCTTGCAGGCCACACCATTGCTTGCTCTTGCCGGTCACCATGAGGTCCGCACCATCTCTCTGATGGATGATCATGTCATCGTACAGGACCTGCTGCTTGAGCACGAGAACGAGCACGGACCGACATCACCATCGAGTAGGGCGGCCAGGTAAATTTGGAACCCTGTTGGTTCCCTATGTATGGTTGCTGTACATGCTGGTAATCTGTTGTGTGTGGGTTATGTGTCATGTTGCAATAGATGCAGATGGTAGCAGTTAGCTTTGGTGCGTTTGCAGATTTATATATTGGTACAAGTTCTGCGGACCATGTATTTATATATTGGTAGTTTGGTACAAATTATGCATAAATGTACACAACCAGAACAGTAGGGTTATTAATCAAGGGGAACACTACTTGCAACCAAGGATACATACAGGTGCTAATATAACTAGTATATGCACACTTTGATAATGTAACTTGTCCTAAAGATACATACAGGTGATCAACAGGTTTAAGTGCTTGGCTATTAACTCCACTAGGTTTAACTGTCATGTCTAATCCTTTTGGCCATAATTTATCATTCTTGTGTCGAAGTAACTTCAAATGACATTTTTGATCGTGTAATTACAGGAGGCACGACGTTAGCTCTACTAAAATAACCATCATATACTTATTTTGTGTAATGAATTACAGAGGAAACAAAATGAAACATGTTGCTTGGCTTCAACACAAAGTTTCTCTTAATGTATTGTAGCGTGTGCGGAGTGGAGTGGAGATTGTCATGTATTTAGAAGTTTTTGTTGTATTTCCTGGAGTTATGTCCATGGTGTCTGGAAGTGGAGGGCTTAGGAGGGTGTTCATGAGTCCTGCTTTGAATCCTGTGAAATCGGGTTTCATTAGCTATGAAATTTTGAGTGAAATACACTAATTTATCTCGTGATGAAGTAAATGATATATTACGAGCTGATGAGGAACAGGAAAGTTGTGGAAAGACACGCAACGCCTTTGGCCTAATCACCATCAACAACAACCATCTTCGATATATTAGGATCTGATGACCTCTTTTCCCTCATCCTATAATAGACCGCTTCTTTTCCTGACCTCTCTTTTGTCATTACTTGATTTTCCAGCTTACAACGTCGAGTTTGGTAGCCCCAAAGTGGTAGGCAATGGAGTCCTGAGCTATTGAGTTTGCTCGGGAATGCCGGCGCTGCTTTGATTCCTCAAGTAAGTATAAAGTTCCCCAAGCTAATAAATTTACTCTACATATATTCGCATGCAAGAACCATGCATGTTTTCTGGGTGGGGACATCTAGTTGAGAGCGCTACTTCTTATAATTGTGGAGGACGTATCTGGTGATAAGTTTAGTTGTCAACAAGCTCAGATGGGTCCTTAATCTAGCTCCATTAAAGCTCGTGGTTTCCCGCATATCATCATAGTCTTATTGTTATCATCTGGTTATTATAAAGCAATTTTTTTTGTGAAAAGGCAAACCAATCTATTAATTATCAATAACGGTACAAAGAATCCCAAAAGTAATAAAAAATACAAATATGTTGTTCCTTCGCTGTACTAGCTACAATATTTACAAGACCATTGAGATAATTTTATTTATTATTAAGTGCTAGACATAGAAGGGTTTTACTTCTACTTTGATCATTAAGAAGATAAGAAAAAATCCACTTGTTTTGCTCTGAACTTGTTCCAGCATTGTAATGTTGTGTTCTGATAGATATATATATTCATCTGTCTTGTTTTATCAGGTACTAAATTTCAAGCCAAAAATCTGGGCTTACTGGTTGAGCATACAACCGTGTATTTACTCGATCGAAGACATTTATAGCAGATGTTACCTCCAAGGAAAAGATTAGAGGCGAAAATTGTACAGATGATGAGAGAGCTCTCTAGACAGACTCGGTATACAATTACGAGAAATTCCTAGAGGACGAGGAGGATGTCAGCTGAGAGATTCAGAGCAAGATGACCATGCCACTTGTATTCTACATAACATGTGTGTGTTTCGTTCATTAAAGTGCACTTGCAATTTGACTAGTGGGTAGCTTGTGTGATGGTAGCATGATTATTTTCTTCAGATTTGTAGAAGAGGACGTGGGAGGGAGATTGAGCGGCCGGAGGTGTGCAACTTACGGTAGGGTGGTGACATTAGTCTCACTCTTGCCGTTGCGGACACCCGGACCGCGAATAGCAACACATCGCAGGTTGAATCTTTGACAGATCAGTGCAAAGGATGTTCTATTTTCTAAATGTTTAAGGGCCCAAAATTAATTAATGTTTCATTGAGCTTATGTTGGTACATGCAACTCATGTCAAATTTAAGCAGCATTGACTTCGAAAATATAAACCAAATTAGAACTGATAAAACTTCTACCTGGATATTGGTACTTCTAGATTATGTATAAAAGTGCCACACTGGTGTAAGATGTGAGTTATTATTTTCATTTGTGCATCTGATAACATAATACCAATAAGTAGTGCAAGAGCTTTAGTGGCAGCCATTCGAGACCAGGTCCACTTGTCTTGTATATCTACAAAACTGAAACAATGCATTTTACTCCGGTTTCTTTTGATTATTAAATAATTTTAATGGTTGATCATGCTGGAAGCTGTAGTTGTAGTTTTGCGTCTTATATTTGCATTCCTAGTTCTTATTGCCATCGATTCATTGATTCACCATGTTTAATGCTAGATCATACTTGTTCAGAGATGTATTTGGAGTAGTTGATCATGTCCTGATGCCCCACCTGCATGTCGTATCAGTTATTTATCATGTTTAGGTAGTGCTACAGCAGCCACTAAGATTTATTCGATTGCTGAGCAGTGCACTAGTGTCTGAGGGTTATGTACTCAGTGCTGCACCCTTCAGCCAAGTCGTCCGCAACAGCTTGGAGCTGCACCTAATTCATGGTTGTCTTCTCTACCGCCATAGGACTACATCCCTACAGCTTGTCTATCGACAGTCTGTCTGCCACCACGCCATCGTTCAGGTATACCCCCTCGCTCTCATTCTCCAAACTTTGCTCTTCTCCCACCTGTATTGACTCATGTGTCTAAATTAACTGGGTCCGGTCCTCAAATTCCAGATTATGTTAATAGGGACAGGGACACACCAATATCACTTAATGGACTAGTAAACGTAGGCAAATTTGTTGTTGTATACCCTCCGGTGGTTTCTATGCTTACTAATTGCCTGGTTCTTTGTCCTCATTAAAACAAAACAACAATCATGTTAGATTCATACTAATATATGCTGCACTCTTGTGTATTTAATTGGTGATGCCAACTGATAAGCGACACAAACGGATAGGTCTACCTAGCCATGCAGTCCTGGGCTATTGAGCTTTCTCGATAGTGCTAACGATGTTTTAATTCGTCTAGTAAGCATATTGTTCCCAAGCTAATAATTTGTTCTATATATTCTCATGCAGCACAAACCATATATGTTTTCTGGGTGTGGATAATTAGTTGAGTGCTACTTCTTGTAATTGCTAAAAACTTATCTTCTAAGGTTGTGGCAACTTTAGTTGTCAACAAGCTTAGAAGTATCCCGGATCCAGCTGCTATTAGAGCATCTAGTTTCCACTTAACTTGTTTATTAAAACTATGGCACAACATAGTCTTACTTTTGTTATCATCCGGTTACCATATAGTAAATGACTATTAATCTAGACCATGTTATTCCTTTGCTGTGCAAGCTATAATATTTACAACACTACTGAGGTCTTTATATTGATTAATTGCTAGACATAGAAGAGAGTTGTTTAAAAATTCACTTGTTTTTCTCTACAATTGGTTCCGTCTCTTTAATGTTGTGTTCTCGTAGGTATATTTATCTCTCCTGTTTTATTCTAGGATGAGATGAAACATGTCTTTAATTGTTAGGTGAATTGAGCTTGTAATTTTGAATTTCTACTGGCATGTGGTACTATGATGGTGGTCACTGAAATTTGATAATTCTATGCAGTTTTTTGCTTTGTTATTTGTAATTTCAACATGTTATGGAATTTTGGCTAGAAGTTAACTTAGGTTTTTGCCTCAGGGAAAGTCTCGGTGCTTTTGTGCTTGCCGTGGCCTTTTTTGTGGCTGCGGTCTTGACCGTCGGTCGGCTTGGACTGCCCTCTCCGCCGTATGACATGGGTGGATGATGTGTGTGCAGGTAAGGTTGTCGGATCACTTGCTCGTCTTGTGGAAATGGAAGAAACCCTTGCTTACGTTAATAATTCGTGCAAGAAGTATGAATTATTATGTTAGTTTTTGTTCTTGTGTTGATAGATCAAATGGTCAAACTCATGTGTGAAGAAAGAAGTAAATCTTCACTGGTTGGGTGTCCATGTTGTGCAGGAGGTCAAGCTGCTCCTCCAAGGCTCACCACCACGACCTTGACGCCTCTGATCAAGAGCTTATCGACATGGACATCCAAAGGTACCTTTTAGTCATGCTCGAATCAATTCCTGCCGTTATATCTTGCAATAATCAGTTGTTGCTATTTTTCTTTGTAGTTGCTGAAATGATATCAAAGTGACCGGTTTGACACCATCGGCAGGAAGGGCTTCTGCGGCAAGTCACCCACAGCGACCTAGCACCATATGTACAACGAGTTCCGCATCCGTTGATGTCTCTGTCCTTTCGTCTGTGACAACCAGCACTTCCAGCTCTTTAGTGTTGTGTTCTCGTAGGTATATATATTTATCTGTCCTGTTTTATTCTGGGACGAGATGAAACAAGTCTTTAATTGATAGGTTAATTTACCTTGTAATTTCGAATTTCTACTGGCATGTGGTACTATGATGGTGATCACTGGAATTTCATAATTCTGTGCAATTTTTTGCTTTGTTATTTGTAATTTCAACATGTTATGGAATTTTGACTGGAAGTTAACTTAGGTTTTTGCCCCGGGGAAAGTCTTGTTGCTTTTGTGCTTGCGGCGGCCTTGTTTGTGGCTGCAGGCTTGAACGTCGGTCGGCTTGGACTGCCCTCTCCTCCGTATGACATGGGTGGATGATGTGTGTGCAGGTAAGGTTGCCGGATCACTGGCTCGTCCTGCGGAAATGGAAGAAAGCATTGCTAGAAGTATGAATTATTATGTTAGTTTTTGTTCTTGTGTTGATCGATCAAATGGTCAAACTTATGTGTGAAGAAAGAAGTAATCTTAGTTTGTGAGACTGAAATTTGATGATTTTTGCTTTGTTGTTGGCTCTTCCTAACCTGATGACATCTACAAACTCTTGACTGGTTGGGTGTCCATGTTGTGTAGGAGATCAAACTGCTCCCCCAAGGCTCACCATCACGACCTTGACGCCGCTGATCAGGAGCTTGTCGACATGGACATCCAAAGGTACCTTTTAGTCATGCTCGAATCGGTTCATGTCATTATATGTTGCAATAATCAAGTGTTGACATTTTTCTTTGTAGTTGGTGAAATGATATCAAAGTGACCGGTTTGACACCATCAGCAGGAAGGGCTTCTGTGGCTGGTCACCCACGGCGACCTAGCACCATATGTGATATGTACAACGAGTTCCACGGCCGTTGATGTCTCCGTCTTTTCGTCCGTCGACAACCAGCACTTTCTTGATCACGAGGTGTCCACAATGGAAGTAAACATATGATCTTCGATGGTCAGCAGGAAGGGCTTCTGTGTCTTTTCGTAAATGTATTGAAGCATAGCATATTGCAATATTTCGGTTGATATTTGTGTCATGTTGCAAATTACTGACCAGGAAGTAAACATATGATCTTCGATGGTCACCGGCTTCTCTGTCTCCAGCAGCCTGGCGTTCGTCGGCACGACGCTGCCGGACCTGATGCGGACGGTGTCCGTTGGTCGATGTTCCTTGGCGAATTTAGCGACGAGTAGAGCAATGCCGTCCTGGTCCCCTCGGTGGTTGAGCAATGCATGTCTCCGAGGGTCATGGATTTTGGGCATGCTTCGACCAAACTGTTGGCAACAGCCTGAAGCTCCATTGAGCTCCACGTTGCCTGTTGGAAGTTAGTCTCCCAGCATCACCATCGTTCAGGTATACCCCCCTCCATCCCATTCACCAAATTTTGTTCTTCAATAGTGATTCATGTGTTCAAAGTACCTAGGGCTTGCTGGTCCTAAAACTCAAGAGTACATATAGCGATAGGGACACATCAATATCACTTAATGGACTTGTAAACGTTGGCAAATTTGTACAACCATCTGGTGGTTTCTGTGCTTACAAGTTTCCTTGTTCCGTAGGTAGTTCTGGTCCTCACTCGAAGAAAACAACAATCATATTAATGTCATGCTAGTATATGCTTCAGTCTCGTGTATCTAATTTCTGCTGCAATTATTTTGCAACACAGACGTTTTTTTGTACTTACTAATGTGTGCTGTATCCAAACATCAAGGGAGCGAGTGGAGCTTTAGGTCCTCATAATTTTGTCCTATATTTCCTGATATTCTGACCCATATTACACTCTTATGACAGCCTTCCATATTTATATTACTAATAGAAAAATATAAGTATTCTTTGAGCTTACAACTGTATGATAGTTTGTAGACATCATTTGTTCTCTCTATCCCCACACTGAACCGATCTTGCATGACACTGCCTGAGTGTAAAAAAAATCCGATATTGCTGCAGGTTATTGTTCTTCACTTCACTTTTGTTAGTGAAGCTCATATGAATCCAAGATATGAGGTTGCAACTTGGTGATGCTTGCTTAATTTTCTGTTGGGTGTATCCATGACATTTACAAAATCGTGACTGGCTTGTATTAGATGATTGCCTTAAATCCATGTTGGTTTGTCTTTCCCTTATTTTAGTAGTAGTTGTAGTAATAGTCATGCTTAGTTGCACAATGGTCTGAATGTGTTTTTGTGCAACTGTCGGTTGTTCTGAATGCTTGTAGTATATTTTTAGGCATGCAACCAATGGAATGATCATCATTAGCCGCGTGTGCCTGCAGGATATGTATATAGGAGGAGGCTGAGAAGCAAGAGAGCAATTGTGGTGGTGTTCCTGTCAACCAACAGCGGGAAGAGGATGTTGAGGAACCGATGGAGGATGCGGGGCGCATATGGGCGAGAACATTGTTGGTAGATCGCCTCTGATATAGGCCTTTGGCTCTATCGGTCAAGAGTGCGTTGTGTTACCAGTTTAGTAAAAGAAAACTCGTGCATAGTTGCTTTTTGTGATCTTTTGCGTTGTAATAGTCCAGGTGATTACAAGTGGTAATATGGCATCTTTACCCGGCTCCTCTGGTGGTGGCTGTTGAAACTCCTTATTCTTATTGTTAACTTGCGCTTCTCTTGAATGAGACTTGAGAGACAGCACATGAGAATTTTCTATGCGCTTCACTTGAATAAAACAGTGAGATGGACCTGAGAAATAACACATGTTGTGTATCCTAACTAAATGTACAGAAAAACATTGAATTTCATGTCGAAATCCCAAAACACACATTAAGTAGATGCAGTTAGTTGTTCCAACTAAATTTACATTGAGATTTCATGTAGAAATTCTGAACGCATATAAAAGTACATGCCACTAGCATTTGCTCCAGAACTTAACTAAGCGGAGGAAAAAAGAAAAGGCAGCTTTCATGGATTGATAGATTACTAGGCTCAAGTAACTGAGCCAAGAGTCTTGGAATAAATTTTGGTTGTGCATAATCTGGATTGATCTTTATTAGGCTCAAGTAACCGAAGCGTCGTCCATAGCTCTTGCCCTCAGAGGTGGAAGAAAGGAAAAAACCAAGCGCACGGGTTTCCAGAGTGGAGGTACGACTTTCCATGTTGTTCATTAAAGTAATCCAGTCACATAAATACATGGCTCATTTAATGGGGGACCTTCCACGTGAGCAATCCAAGTGAAATAGCCATCTGAGCCGTCCATCCAAATAAGCAGCAAGCAATCGATCGACCACATGCATCTCCTTCCCGCGGAGGCTACCTCTCAGTTGCGTCTATAAATGTGAGCCCATTGTCACATGCCGCGTGCGGATTGCGCGTGACTTGTGACTTTGGACTTTGGCGAGGATGAGGAGAGGAGTAGCTACTCGTCGTCACCGGCAGGCCGCGGAGGCTGATCTTCTTTCCTAACTAGCTAGCAGTAGCAGTGTAATCCCCGGCCTAGCTTTCAGGTTCTTGGTTCCATCCTATTTACCCGGCGGAGGATCTACATATATAAGGTAAGTACCGTGGATCTTTGTGATTCATCCGGCGTCGGACTTGTTTCCAGCTAGCCCCGGCGGCCGTGTTGTTTCTTCTTCTTGGGCCTTTGTTTTAATCTTGTTGGCAGTGATATGAGTATTTAGTTTCCAGCCCCGGGCGTGTTGTTTCTTCTTCCCCGTTTGTTGAACGGATGTAGGGTCGCCGTGGATGGACTGGGCGGAGTCGGTCATGTCCACCATCCATCCATCCGTCCATCAAGTAGACGAATTTCAGGTCCTTAGCACTCGTGAATGGATTTCAAGTTGGTTAGTTTGTTTTAATGAAATCATCTTCTGCTCGATCCCTCCTTGATCGTTAGTTTGTTTTAGAAAAGGGAAGGGAAGGGAATAAGAGGAGATGTAGTTGCGCGCGTTGACCGTACGTACACGGAGGAGCAAGGCAATCGATGAATTGATCCTGCCCTGCATGCCGCGCGCTCCTGCTCCTTCATTTTTTTTTTTGCGTGGAATTTCTTTCGTTGCTTGAAACACCCATCGAGCGTCCGCGTGGTTTGCTGGTTGGAACCGTACGTCCAGCTAGTGCAACCACGGCGCGGAATCTGTTCCTTGGACGATGACCGCAATCGACAAGACCAAGGACCGCTGCGCCTTCGTCCGCGTGGTTGTTGGTTTCCTTTTTCCATTCTTTAGTTGGTTGGAGCCGTACCGTACGTCCAGCCTACCTTCAACGATCAACAAGACCAAGTACCGCGCTGCGGCTGCGTCGACACGGCCGCAAGGGCCGGGAGAATATATCTGCGTCGACACGCACTCTATTCTATCTGTCCTCCGTTCGGCCTTTACCTAGAGACGCTATAGCGTGCGTACACATACGCGTGGGAAGCAACCTGGCCAACAAGATGCATGCACGGGTGATATATGATGCGCCCGATCGAAACCACCCCGCCTCTTTTTTTTCTTTTGCCACGTACGGCACACAGTTTCGGTCTTGACTACCGGTAGCGCCGGTATCTCCACGCATATCCCAGTACTCTGTATGTTGGATTTGGATCACCGATGACGAAGATGAGCTGCCCAGCTCGTTCATGCATCCTGGCTTCGATGGCACATCGGGAGCTCCAAGGGTCGCGCAAGTTTGGGCCGGCCTCGACCTATATAAGGGCATCTCCAGCCGTTGCGCCCCCCCAGGCCCAAAACGCCGCCGTTTTGGTGCCGCCGCGGCGCTAAACGGCGCTATTCTGGAACCTGGGGGGGCTCGTTTCCCAGTCGCGTCCCGAGCCCAACAAATCGGCCCAAACAAACGCAGTTGAAAACTAGTCGAAATTTTATTGAAATTTGAAACTGCGTACATATTCGGCGCGATTTGAAAGCTAAAACGATAAATTTAAACTAAAAACAGCGGATACTACGCGATGACTACGCCTACGTCTACGCTTCGTCGTCTTCGTCGTGGCGGTGCTGGTTGGAGGGTCCAGCGCCGTCCTGGCTCGCCGCGGCGAGACGGCGCTGCTCCGCCCGCTCCGCTCGGGCCTGCAGGCGCAGCCGGTGCAGCTGCGCCTGCTCAGAGGGCGGGCGGTTGCGCCGCCGCTCACCCTGCAGCGCTAGCTCACGCTGCGCCTCGTAGAG
This sequence comes from Alopecurus myosuroides, assembly GCA_028641055.1. Classification (NCBI taxonomy): domain Eukaryota; kingdom Viridiplantae; phylum Streptophyta; class Magnoliopsida; order Poales; family Poaceae; genus Alopecurus; species Alopecurus myosuroides. The sequence goes on from CM054062.1 coordinate 244,898,568, forward strand.
GGCGATGACGCCCTCCTGCTCGACGGAGGCAGCCCGCCGGGCCATCTGGCGGCGCACCTCTCGCGCCGCCTCCTCCCGCTGGTGCGTCTCCAGGGAGGCTCGAACTGCGGCTGCTTCCGCCGCCGCCGCAGCCTGCTCGAGGACGCCGCGCACCTTGCGGTACGAGTCCTCGTTCTGCGAGGTCTCGAAGGAGTGCAGCCCGGCGTGCTGCTCGGGCCACACCGGCTGCCTCCTCACCTCGCGCCTCCAGTGGCGGGCAGCCCGCCGTGCTTCGCGCGCCTCGTCGTGCTCGGGAGGCTGCTCCGGCGCCACCACCTGCGGCTCCGGTGCAGCTTGCTGCGCTGGCTGTAGCTCGTCGTCGCTGTTGGGCCACGCCTCCCAGTGGTTGTCCATTGCGGCGGGGTTCGAAGGTGGAGAAAAGAACGGCGAGGAGGGGTCGAGAATGGCGTACGGGGAGGGCGCGGCCACCGTTTTTATAGCCTGGCTGGGCCAGTCGCCGCGCCGCGCGTGTCGCCGCTGCCGCACCGCCATTAATCCGGTGGACTTTGACTGGCCACGCGTGTCGCCGCTGCATGCACTGGCCGCCGCCTCCGGCAGCCTTTGACGGCGCGGGCGCCGAGAAGGAAGTCACGGGCGGGGGTTTCCGTTCCCGCGCTTTTTTCCGGCGCGTCACTGACAGCGTTGGCCCGCCCGCGCGGCCTCGCAGTTTTGCCCCCCCAGGCCGAACCCAGCGTAGGCAAATTTGTTGTTGTATACCCTCCGGTGGTTTCTATGCTTACTAATTGCCTGGTTCTTTGTCCTCATTAAAACAAAACAACAATCATGTTAGATTCATACTAATATATGCTGCACTCTTGTGTATTTAATTGGTGATGCCAACTGATAAGCGACACAAACGGATAGGTCTACCTAGCCATGCAGTCCTGGGCTATTGAGCTTTCTCGATAGTGCTAACGATGTTTTAATTCGTCTAGTAAGCATATTGTTCCCAAGCTAATAATTTGTTCTATATATTCTCATGCAGCACAAACCATATATGTTTTCTGGGTGTGGATAATTAGTTGAGTGCTACTTCTTGTAATTGCTAAAAACTTATCTTCTAAGGTTGTGGCAACTTTAGTTGTCAACAAGCTTAGAAGTATCCCGGATCCAGCTGCTATTAGAGCATCTAGTTTCCACTTAACTTGTTTATTAAAACTATGGCACAACATAGTCTTACTTTTGTTATCATCCGGTTACCATATAGTAAATGACTATTAATCTAGACCATGTTATTCCTTTGCTGTGCAAGCTATAATATTTACAACACTACTGAGGTCTTTATATTGATTAATTGCTAGACATAGAAGAGAGTTGTTTAAAAATTCACTTGTTTTTCTCTACAATTGGTTCCGTCTCTTTAATGTTGTGTTCTCGTAGGTATATTTATCTCTCCTGTTTTATTCTAGGATGAGATGAAACATGTCTTTAATTGTTAGGTGAATTGAGCTTGTAATTTTGAATTTCTACTGGCATGTGGTACTATGATGGTGGTCACTGAAATTTGATAATTCTATGCAGTTTTTTGCTTTGTTATTTGTAATTTCAACATGTTATGGAATTTTGGCTAGAAGTTAACTTAGGTTTTTGCCTCAGGGAAAGTCTCGGTGCTTTTGTGCTTGCCGTGGCCTTTTTTGTGGCTGCGGTCTTGACCGTCGGTCGGCTTGGACTGCCCTCTCCGCCGTATGACATGGGTGGATGATGTGTGTGCAGGTAAGGTTGTCGGATCACTTGCTCGTCTTGTGGAAATGGAAGAAACCCTTGCTTACGTTAATAATTCGTGCAAGAAGTATGAATTATTATGTTAGTTTTTGTTCTTGTGTTGATAGATCAAATGGTCAAACTCATGTGTGAAGAAAGAAGTAAATCTTCACTGGTTGGGTGTCCATGTTGTGCAGGAGGTCAAGCTGCTCCTCCAAGGCTCACCACCACGACCTTGACGCCTCTGATCAAGAGCTTATCGACATGGACATCCAAAGGTACCTTTTAGTCATGCTCGAATCAATTCCTGCCGTTATATCTTGCAATAATCAGTTGTTGCTATTTTTCTTTGTAGTTGCTGAAATGATATCAAAGTGACCGGTTTGACACCATCGGCAGGAAGGGCTTCTGCGGCAAGTCACCCACAGCGACCTAGCACCATATGTACAACGAGTTCCGCATCCGTTGATGTCTCTGTCCTTTCGTCTGTGACAACCAGCACTTCCAGCTCTTTAGTGTTGTGTTCTCGTAGGTATATATATTTATCTGTCCTGTTTTATTCTGGGACGAGATGAAACAAGTCTTTAATTGATAGGTTAATTTACCTTGTAATTTCGAATTTCTACTGGCATGTGGTACTATGATGGTGATCACTGGAATTTCATAATTCTGTGCAATTTTTTGCTTTGTTATTTGTAATTTCAACATGTTATGGAATTTTGACTGGAAGTTAACTTAGGTTTTTGCCCCGGGGAAAGTCTTGTTGCTTTTGTGCTTGCGGCGGCCTTGTTTGTGGCTGCAGGCTTGAACGTCGGTCGGCTTGGACTGCCCTCTCCTCCGTATGACATGGGTGGATGATGTGTGTGCAGGTAAGGTTGCCGGATCACTGGCTCGTCCTGCGGAAATGGAAGAAAGCATTGCTAGAAGTATGAATTATTATGTTAGTTTTTGTTCTTGTGTTGATCGATCAAATGGTCAAACTTATGTGTGAAGAAAGAAGTAATCTTAGTTTGTGAGACTGAAATTTGATGATTTTTGCTTTGTTGTTGGCTCTTCCTAACCTGATGACATCTACAAACTCTTGACTGGTTGGGTGTCCATGTTGTGTAGGAGATCAAACTGCTCCCCCAAGGCTCACCATCACGACCTTGACGCCGCTGATCAGGAGCTTGTCGACATGGACATCCAAAGGTACCTTTTAGTCATGCTCGAATCGGTTCATGTCATTATATGTTGCAATAATCAAGTGTTGACATTTTTCTTTGTAGTTGGTGAAATGATATCAAAGTGACCGGTTTGACACCATCAGCAGGAAGGGCTTCTGTGGCTGGTCACCCACGGCGACCTAGCACCATATGTGATATGTACAACGAGTTCCACGGCCGTTGATGTCTCCGTCTTTTCGTCCGTCGACAACCAGCACTTTCTTGATCACGAGGTGTCCACAATGGAAGTAAACATATGATCTTCGATGGTCAGCAGGAAGGGCTTCTGTGTCTTTTCGTAAATGTATTGAAGCATAGCATATTGCAATATTTCGGTTGATATTTGTGTCATGTTGCAAATTACTGACCAGGAAGTAAACATATGATCTTCGATGGTCACCGGCTTCTCTGTCTCCAGCAGCCTGGCGTTCGTCGGCACGACGCTGCCGGACCTGATGCGGACGGTGTCCGTTGGTCGATGTTCCTTGGCGAATTTAGCGACGAGTAGAGCAATGCCGTCCTGGTCCCCTCGGTGGTTGAGCAATGCATGTCTCCGAGGGTCATGGATTTTGGGCATGCTTCGACCAAACTGTTGGCAACAGCCTGAAGCTCCATTGAGCTCCACGTTGCCTGTTGGAAGTTAGTCTCCCAGCATCACCATCGTTCAGGTATACCCCCCTCCATCCCATTCACCAAATTTTGTTCTTCAATAGTGATTCATGTGTTCAAAGTACCTAGGGCTTGCTGGTCCTAAAACTCAAGAGTACATATAGCGATAGGGACACATCAATATCACTTAATGGACTTGTAAACGTTGGCAAATTTGTACAACCATCTGGTGGTTTCTGTGCTTACAAGTTTCCTTGTTCCGTAGGTAGTTCTGGTCCTCACTCGAAGAAAACAACAATCATATTAATGTCATGCTAGTATATGCTTCAGTCTCGTGTATCTAATTTCTGCTGCAATTATTTTGCAACACAGACGTTTTTTTGTACTTACTAATGTGTGCTGTATCCAAACATCAAGGGAGCGAGTGGAGCTTTAGGTCCTCATAATTTTGTCCTATATTTCCTGATATTCTGACCCATATTACACTCTTATGACAGCCTTCCATATTTATATTACTAATAGAAAAATATAAGTATTCTTTGAGCTTACAACTGTATGATAGTTTGTAGACATCATTTGTTCTCTCTATCCCCACACTGAACCGATCTTGCATGACACTGCCTGAGTGTAAAAAAAATCCGATATTGCTGCAGGTTATTGTTCTTCACTTCACTTTTGTTAGTGAAGCTCATATGAATCCAAGATATGAGGTTGCAACTTGGTGATGCTTGCTTAATTTTCTGTTGGGTGTATCCATGACATTTACAAAATCGTGACTGGCTTGTATTAGATGATTGCCTTAAATCCATGTTGGTTTGTCTTTCCCTTATTTTAGTAGTAGTTGTAGTAATAGTCATGCTTAGTTGCACAATGGTCTGAATGTGTTTTTGTGCAACTGTCGGTTGTTCTGAATGCTTGTAGTATATTTTTAGGCATGCAACCAATGGAATGATCATCATTAGCCGCGTGTGCCTGCAGGATATGTATATAGGAGGAGGCTGAGAAGCAAGAGAGCAATTGTGGTGGTGTTCCTGTCAACCAACAGCGGGAAGAGGATGTTGAGGAACCGATGGAGGATGCGGGGCGCATATGGGCGAGAACATTGTTGGTAGATCGCCTCTGATATAGGCCTTTGGCTCTATCGGTCAAGAGTGCGTTGTGTTACCAGTTTAGTAAAAGAAAACTCGTGCATAGTTGCTTTTTGTGATCTTTTGCGTTGTAATAGTCCAGGTGATTACAAGTGGTAATATGGCATCTTTACCCGGCTCCTCTGGTGGTGGCTGTTGAAACTCCTTATTCTTATTGTTAACTTGCGCTTCTCTTGAATGAGACTTGAGAGACAGCACATGAGAATTTTCTATGCGCTTCACTTGAATAAAACAGTGAGATGGACCTGAGAAATAACACATGTTGTGTATCCTAACTAAATGTACAGAAAAACATTGAATTTCATGTCGAAATCCCAAAACACACATTAAGTAGATGCAGTTAGTTGTTCCAACTAAATTTACATTGAGATTTCATGTAGAAATTCTGAACGCATATAAAAGTACATGCCACTAGCATTTGCTCCAGAACTTAACTAAGCGGAGGAAAAAAGAAAAGGCAGCTTTCATGGATTGATAGATTACTAGGCTCAAGTAACTGAGCCAAGAGTCTTGGAATAAATTTTGGTTGTGCATAATCTGGATTGATCTTTATTAGGCTCAAGTAACCGAAGCGTCGTCCATAGCTCTTGCCCTCAGAGGTGGAAGAAAGGAAAAAACCAAGCGCACGGGTTTCCAGAGTGGAGGTACGACTTTCCATGTTGTTCATTAAAGTAATCCAGTCACATAAATACATGGCTCATTTAATGGGGGACCTTCCACGTGAGCAATCCAAGTGAAATAGCCATCTGAGCCGTCCATCCAAATAAGCAGCAAGCAATCGATCGACCACATGCATCTCCTTCCCGCGGAGGCTACCTCTCAGTTGCGTCTATAAATGTGAGCCCATTGTCACATGCCGCGTGCGGATTGCGCGTGACTTGTGACTTTGGACTTTGGCGAGGATGAGGAGAGGAGTAGCTACTCGTCGTCACCGGCAGGCCGCGGAGGCTGATCTTCTTTCCTAACTAGCTAGCAGTAGCAGTGTAATCCCCGGCCTAGCTTTCAGGTTCTTGGTTCCATCCTATTTACCCGGCGGAGGATCTACATATATAAGGTAAGTACCGTGGATCTTTGTGATTCATCCGGCGTCGGACTTGTTTCCAGCTAGCCCCGGCGGCCGTGTTGTTTCTTCTTCTTGGGCCTTTGTTTTAATCTTGTTGGCAGTGATATGAGTATTTAGTTTCCAGCCCCGGGCGTGTTGTTTCTTCTTCCCCGTTTGTTGAACGGATGTAGGGTCGCCGTGGATGGACTGGGCGGAGTCGGTCATGTCCACCATCCATCCATCCGTCCATCAAGTAGACGAATTTCAGGTCCTTAGCACTCGTGAATGGATTTCAAGTTGGTTAGTTTGTTTTAATGAAATCATCTTCTGCTCGATCCCTCCTTGATCGTTAGTTTGTTTTAGAAAAGGGAAGGGAAGGGAATAAGAGGAGATGTAGTTGCGCGCGTTGACCGTACGTACACGGAGGAGCAAGGCAATCGATGAATTGATCCTGCCCTGCATGCCGCGCGCTCCTGCTCCTTCATTTTTTTTTTTTGCGTGGAATTTCTTTCGTTGCTTGAAACACCCATCGAGCGTCCGCGTGGTTTGCTGGTTGGAACCGTACGTCCAGCTAGTGCAACCACGGCGCGGAATCTGTTCCTTGGACGATGACCGCAATCGACAAGACCAAGGACCGCTGCGCCTTCGTCCGCGTGGTTGTTGGTTTCCTTTTTCCATTCTTTAGTTGGTTGGAGCCGTACCGTACGTCCAGCCTACCTTCAACGATCAACAAGACCAAGTACCGCGCTGCGGCTGCGTCGACACGGCCGCAAGGGCCGGGAGAATATATCTGCGTCGACACGCACTCTATTCTATCTGTCCTCCGTTCGGCCTTTACCTAGAGACGCTATAGCGTGCGTACACATACGCGTGGGAAGCAACCTGGCCAACAAGATGCATGCACGGGTGATATATGATGCGCCCGATCGAAACCACCCCGCCTCTTTTTTTTCTTTTGCCACGTACGGCACACAGTTTCGGTCTTGACTACCGGTAGCGCCGGTATCTCCACGCATATCCCAGTACTCTGTATGTTGGATTTGGATCACCGATGACGAAGATGAGCTGCCCAGCTCGTTCATGCATCCTGGCTTCGATGGCACATCGGGAGCTCCAAGGGTCGCGCAAGTTTGGGCCGGCCTCGACCTATATAAGGGCATCTCCAGCCGTTGCGCCCCCCCAGGCCCAAAACGCCGCCGTTTTGGTGCCGCCGCGGCGCTAAACGGCGCTATTCTGGAACCTGGGGGGGCTCGTTTCCCAGTCGCGTCCCGAGCCCAACAAATCGGCCCAAACAAACGCAGTTGAAAACTAGTCGAAATTTTATTGAAATTTGAAACTGCGTACATATTCGGCGCGATTTGAAAGCTAAAACGATAAATTTAAACTAAAAACAGCGGATACTACGCGATGACTACGCCTACGTCTACGCTTCGTCGTCTTCGTCGTGGCGGTGCTGGTTGGAGGGTCCAGCGCCGTCCTGGCTCGCCGCGGCGAGACGGCGCTGCTCCGCCCGCTCCGCTCGGGCCTGCAGGCGCAGCCGGTGCAGCTGCGCCTGCTCAGAGGGCGGGCGGTTGCGCCGCCGCTCACCCTGCAGCGCTAGCTCACGCTGCGCCTCGTAGAGGGCGATGACGCCCTCCTGCTCGACGGAGGCAGCCCGCCGGGCCATCTGGCGGCGCACCTCTCGCGCCGCCTCCTCCCGCTGGTGCGTCTCCAGGGAGGCTCGAACTGCGGCTGCTTCCGCCGCCGCCGCAGCCTGCTCGAGGACGCCGCGCACCTTGCGGTACGAGTCCTCGTTCTGCGAGGTCTCGAAGGAGTGCAGCCCGGCGTGCTGCTCGGGCCACACCGGCTGCCTCCTCACCTCGCGCCTCCAGTGGCGGGCAGCCCGCCGTGCTTCGCGCGCCTCGTCGTGCTCGGGAGGCTGCTCCGGCGCCACCACCTGCGGCTCCGGTGCAGCTTGCTGCGCTGGCTGTAGCTCGTCGTCGCTGTTGGGCCACGCCTCCCAGTGGTTGTCCATTGCGGCGGGGTTCGAAGGTGGAGAAAAGAACGGCGAGGAGGGGTCGAGAATGGCGTACGGGGAGGGCGCGGCCACCGTTTTTATAGCCTGGCTGGGCCAGTCGCCGCGCCGCGCGTGTCGCCGCTGCCGCACCGCCATTAATCCGGTGGACTTTGACTGGCCACGCGTGTCGCCGCTGCATGCACTGGCCGCCGCCTCCGGCAGCCTTTGACGGCGCGGGCGCCGAGAAGGAAGTCACGGGCGGGGGTTTCCGTTCCCACGCTTTTTCCCGGCGCGTCACTGACAGCGTTGGCCCGCCCGCGCGGCCTCGCAGTTTTGCCCCCCCAGGCCGAACCCAGCGGGCTGGGTTCGGCCTGGGTGCCGCGGCGCCAAATAGCGCCGAAACGGCGCTATTTGGGCCTCTGGGGGGGGCGAGTGGTGAAGAAGCGGCGCTATTCGCCGCTTCCGCCGCGAAAAAAGCCCCCTGGGGGGGCTCTGGGGGGGACGGCTGGAGATGCCCTAAGCCTCTGCTCCAATTTGGGATCAAATCACGACCAACACCTGATCGATCTTGACTGACCAAATTGTTCAGTGCTCGTGCTCAGCTGCCTCTGCCTGCACAGTTTGTTGCACACACCACACCACGCACAAGCGGGAAGGAAGGAATCAAGGAAGCCATGTCTGCCGTCGTCTTCAGCGAGGAGCAGGAGGCGCTGGTGCTCAAGTCATGGGCCATCATGAAGAAGGATTCCGCCAACCTTGGGCTCCGCTTCTTCTTGAAGTACGTATTTTATTTGTGCTAGAATATTACTGTACTGATATACTGTGATGATGAAGCACTGCCAATGCATTTCATTGACGTGAACGCGTGCCACCAGGATCTTCGAGATTGCGCCGTCGGCGAAGCAGATGTTCCCGTTCCTGCGCGACTCCGACGTGCCGGCGGAAACCAGCCCCAAGCTCAAGACCCATGCCATGTCCGTCTTCGTCATGGTAATACACTGATTCTCAACATCTATATATGCATGGATAGAGGGGATTGTAGCGTTTTACGGCACGGAACTGACCATCCGGATTGCTCCGGATTATTCCGGGGGTCCGGAATATTCCGGACCATTCCGGGCTGGTCGGAATCTGGCTGAAAAACGGCTAGTTTTGTTGGAGGCTATAAATAGAGCCTCACTTCTCTCTCCAAGGGTTAGCTCTCCCCAGTATTGAAGACACCATTAATGGAGCTCACCCACTAGCAAGATCTCCTTCCTCCTCCACCCAAACTCGTTGATTCTTTGAGGATAGAAGGAGGACCACCGGATCTACATCTTCACCAACCGGATTTTCATTTCCCTCTCATTTGATTGAGAGATCTTTGCTTAGGGTTTCCTCTTGTGGATAACCTAAGCTCCTTGTTCTTGTGGTGATTCAAGAAGAGTTGGGAGTCCCCAATTAAGTTGTGGGTGTGTGCCCCAAGTTGTTTGTAAAGGATTCGATCCCCGCCTCAAAGGGGTTCTATAGTGGAAGGTGAACTAGGCCTTTGTGGCGAAGTTCATCGGAGAATAGGGTGAGGCCTTAGTGGCGTTGAGTAGGCCTTAGTGGCGAGCTCACACCCCTCCAACGAGACGTACTCCCCTAAAAAGGAGGAACTCGGAAATACATCGTGTCTCCGTGTGCTTCCATCGGTTACCTCGTTCCTCCCTCTCTTTACTTACTCGTACTTGTTGCATTAATTGCTTGCCTTGTCATATAGGTAAATTCACCACTAGTTGCACTATATAGAGAATTTACCTTCTTGTCAAGCCTAAACTTTAAGAAAAATTAAAATTGGTCGTAGCACCTATTCACCCCCCGTCTAGGTGCCCATACTTTGCTTTCACCTGCGTCACCAAGCCAAAGGGCCGCCCGCATTTACTCCGGCGTCCGCGTGGGAGAAGCGGCGCGCCCTCCGTGTGGGCGACGCGACTGGCCGAAAAGATGGCTAGCTGCGGCTGCCTGCGCTTCTGCACCGCCTCGGGAGAAGACGTAAACTGGGGCGCCACTTTGACTGCTCGCGCGTCTCGCTGACGGGGCGGGCCCACGGACGGCATGCGGTTTTTTCTTCCCGTCCGGAGCCCCCACGAGAGCCCCTATGGGCTTCCGGACGGGAATTGGGGGCGCATCCGGACGGGAAGGCCCACTGGGGACACGACTGGGCGTATTGGGTCGTCCTGACGGGAAAGGACTTGGGGGGCCTTTGGGGGCGCGACTAGAGATGCTCTTATCCTGGTGATTGGTGATACGCTCCGTCGTTGGTCCTTTGGTGTCGTGGTTCTAGCGGCGTTTTTTTTTAAACATTTGTTGCGGTAATGTCTGTTTTTGTTGTTTGCTTTTTTAATCAGAAATTCCTTCCAGTATTAGTTAGATCTACAGTATTGGATGTGTTTTTTTTTAAATATAATTGTATATGTACGAAGCTATATTATTGTGTCTAGCATGGTACTTTTTTATAAGATTTAGATTATGAAACCAATCTTTTTATCATTTTACCACATAAAGTATGTATTCGTATGTGTAAAAATATAACATCATACAATTCTGACAATAACATTTCAATTAACCATTTTTAATGGGGACCCGATCCACGTCCCGAACCTGCTAGAAATGGGATGGCAAAAATGTTCCCCGGTTTTTAAATGGGTTCCGAACGTTGAGAGGACCCGATGGAGAGCAGACCCGTTGCCATCTCCGCCTCACCATCTCTGCCTACTCCTCCGAGCATCTGATCAGGTGTGATGTGCACTTGGCAAAGTTGGTTCACAACCCTATAGCTTCCCGAAAATCCGTCAAAATGGACTCACACGTGTGAATATCAAGCCATGTGAGACGGATGAAACTAACCACATCGTCCGCAAAGATGGACATATGATGCTAAAGACCACGCGGCGCAAGCTTGGTGAGCACTCCAAGCTCGGTCAACATGTAGTGGAGAACATCCATCTTCATTATAAAGAGCATAGGGGAGAGGGGGTCCCCTTGTCTGAAACCACCGCGATTGTCGATTCGCCTTCCTGCCACTCCATTTAGCAGAACCCTCGCTTTCTTCGTACACATGATGCCACACATCCACGAGATCCAAAGGGAGCTTAGTCCCAACTTGGCTAACATCTCTAGCATTAATGCCTAGTCCATAGTGTCAAACGCCTTCGTGATGTGTCGAGTTTAAGCATCACCACTGCCCTCTTTGTATTGTGCGGTCTCTTCATCATCTGCGGCACCAACAGAAAGTTGACATGCAAGCACCAGCTCACAAGAAGTCATTCTGGTGTCCTGCAACTATCTTCGGACGATCTGAAGTCGATTTATTCGCCAAAAACTTGGCGATAAGTTTTGGTAAAATGTATATCAGGCTAACCAACCTGAAATTCATCACCTCTGTTGTGTCTTGTTTCTTCGGAAGGAGGGTGATCAGCACCCGGTTAAGCGATCCAAAACCACGGAAGTCCGATCGCTCCTTTGATCTGAATACTTTCATCACATCCTTCTTGATGATCCTCCAACACACCATATAGAACCGGCATGAAAACCCTTTCGGGCCAGCTTTCACGGCCACCCATACCTCTTCCTCGAAAGACACCTCCAAGTGAGAGAGGTCATGGGTCTGAACCTGTAGCCCATCTAGGTCCAAGGTGAATTGCCGCTCCGGGGCTGATCCTATGAACTCCTTATAGAAGCTATCAATCTCTTCTGCTTTATCTTCGTGATCAGAGATCATCCGACCGTCAACTCTAAGCTCCGAAATGAAAATTTTACTCCTACAGTGGCTGGCGTGTAGGTGAGAGAACTTAGTACAAGCCTCACCTTCCTGCAACCACAAAAACCTAGATCACTGTCTCGCGATCATCCTCTCTAGAGATGCTAGACCGAGTAGCCATCTCTTAAGGATCCTTCTAAGCCTATTCTCCACCACCGACAGGCCCCATTTCTCCATAGCCACGTCAAATCTCCCAATGACCCCATTAGCCACGGGGATCTGGAGCTTGACATTCCCCACGAACTTGTCTCCCCAACTAGCAAGCTTCTTCGTTGTCGCTCTGAGTGTGTCATCCACGTTTGTGAAAGGGTTGGGTTTGCGTGGTACCGAGTTCCAGGCCTCCTCGACCACTTGCAAGAACCTCTCCACCTTCGGCCAGAAAGACTCTAAGTGAAAGCGCTTGCCCAACGGCCAGTTCGTGGAATTGGTCAAGATAACCATCTCCGTCTGCACGTGAACTGGATTGCATCAGACCAAGTTCCATTTACAGATTCTCTGGAACGAATGAAGAAGAAAATCCTACGCACGTTGTACGACTTGAAGAAGAAGTCTATATGAAGCAACCCCCAGGTTTTGAGAATTCTAATGCTCCAAACTATATTTGCAAACTTGACAAAGCATTATATGGTCTGAAACAGGCACCTAGAGCTTGGTACTCTCGGCTTAGCTCCAAATTACTTGATCTTGGATTTATCTCTTCTAAAGCAGATACATCTTTGTTTCTGCTTCAAAAGCCAGATGTTACTATGTATATCTTGATATATGTTGATGATATTATTGTCACAAGCTCTTCAGATCATGCTATTTCAGTTCTGCTCAAGGATCTCAATGAGAACTTTGCTATCAAGGATCTGGGTGATCTTCACTTCTTTCTTGGTATTGAGGTAAAGAAAATTAATGATGGTTTACTTCTGACACAAGAAAAATATGCTTCAGAACTGCTTGACAGAGTTGGTATGGATCTATGCAAACCTACACCGACCCCACTGTCCTCCACAGAACCTCTTTCGCTTAATGAAGGGGATTTACTTGGTCCTGATGATAATTCCACATATCGCAGTATTGTTGGTGCATTACAATATCTCACTCTTACCAGGCCAGATTTAGCTTTCTCTGTTAACAAAGTCTGTCAATATTTACATGCTCCTACTACTGTTCATTGGGCTGCTGTTAAGAGGATTCTGAGATATGTTAAGGAGACAATCAATATTGATATTACCTTTCAGCCATCTTCATCTACTCTCTTGAGTGCTTTCTCTGATGCAGATTGGGCTGGATGTCTTGATGATAGACGTTCCACTGGAGGATTTGCCATATTTATAGGACCAAATTTGGTTTCCTGGAGTGCTAGGAAACAAGCTACAGTCTCACGCTCTAGCACAGAGGCTGAATATAAAGCATTAGCTAATGCTACAGCAGAATTAATATGGATTGAAGCACTGTTGAATGAACTGGGAGTTAAACTCAAAGAGAAACCCTGTCTTTGGTGTGATAATCTTGGTGCAACCTATTTGTCAGCAAATCCAGTGTTTCATGCTCGTACCAAACACATAGAAATTGATTTTCATTTTGTTCGTGAAAGGGTGGCTCACAAGAAACTGGATATCAGATTTATCTCAAGCAAGGATCAAGTGGCTGATGGATTTACTAAAACCCTTCCAGTTAGAAATCTTCATGAGTTTAGACGTAATCTAAACCTTCTCTCGAGTTTAGATTAAGGGAGAGTGTCAAATGTATTTCTGGTTCTACCCTGTACAGTACGGTATAGTATACCGCCTGTACATGGGCCCTTATGTACTTGCCACGGAGGGGCTTTTCCTCCTATATAACACGTACCCCGAGCCCTCAACAGGGTATCGGTTCCGCTCCGACCTCTGACACGTGGTACCGAGTTCCAGTCCTCCTCGACCACTTGCAAGAACCTCTCCACCTTCAGCCAGAAAGACTCTAAGTGAAAGCGCTTGCCCAACGGCCAGTTCGTGGAATTGGTCAAGATAACCATCTCCGTCTGCACGTGAACTGGATTGCATCAGACCAAGTTCCATTTACAGATTCTCTGGAACGAATGAAGAAGAAAATCGTACGCACGTCACTAGCTAGTTGTACGACTAAACGCTAACTAGGATCGATGGCAGGAGAAGCAACGTAGTGTTTGAGTTCAGTACTTCAGTGCAGGGAGGTATTATTCCCCAGCAAGCTACTGGAAGAAGGGGAGCTCCTGTCGCTGAACCACCTCTCCTGAACAGACACAGGGGACGAGGCCACGGCACCCTTCTCCGTCTCCTGCGCTACTGCTACTGTATTCACCGGTGGCGCCAAGGCCTTGTCCGTTCCACGCGACGGCGCCGACGAACAGAGCGACGACGTGGTTGACATGAACACGGTGTCGTCCGTTGAGGGCGCCCATCCGCTGAGCTGTATCTGCTCCAGCTCGTCTGCGACCTCGGCCATGGACGGTCTTATCTCACTGTGGAACGCCAGGCAGCGGAACGCCAGCTCAGCCACCTTGTGGATGGACGTGAGGGTCCAGGCGTCCCTGTGAGGGTCCAGGTACGGGTCGATGATGTCGTCGACGCAGCCCCTGCCGATCTTCTCCACGGCGAGCTGCGCCAGGTTGACCTCGCAGGGGCGGCGGGTGAAGTCGACGACCTTCATGGCGGTGATGATCTCGACGAGCACGACGCCGAAGCTGTAGACGTCGCTCTTGTCGGAGAGGTGGAAGTTCTGGTGGTACTGCGGGTCGACGTAGCCCGGGGTGCCCTGCGGCGCGGTGGAGATGTGGGAGGAGTCGAGGGAGGTCATGCCCATCCGCGAGAGCCCGAAGTCGGCGACCTTGGAGTTGTAGTCGTGGTCGAGCAGGATGTTGCTGGACTTGATGTCGCGGTGGTAGATGGGCGGGTGCACCTCCGAGTGCAGGTACGCGATGGCCTTGGCGGTCTCGGCGGCCATGCGGAGGCGGACCGTCCACGGCACGGCGGGGCCGCGCTCCCGCTGCAGGTGCTGCGCCAGCGTGCCGTTGGACATGAACTCGTAGACGAGGATCTGTTGGCCCTGCTCGATGCAGCAGCCCAGGAGACGGACCAGGTTGCTGTGGCTCACGGACGACACCAGCTTCACCTCGTTCATCACGCAGTCCAGGCCCTCGCCGTCGTCGTTGTCGCGCCGCTTGATCCGCTTCACGGCCACCAGGCGGCCCGCGTAGACGGTGCCGTAGGCGCCCGTGCCCAGCCGCTGGGACTCGGAGAAGCCGCTGGTGGCGCGCTCGCTGGATGTCGTGGTACCGTGCACTCCGCCTCCCACAGCAGCCGCTTTGGGCTTTGCAGCCTTGCCCCAGATTGGATGATTACCTTTTTTTCTTTTTCTTTGCGTGGGGATTGGATGATTACCTGTTGCGGGTGTTTTAGGAACGCTCGTGCCCCGGTCTTCGTGTGTCGCGCTCGCGTAGGTTCCCCCTTTTTTTTTCTTCCCTATACGAGTACCTGTTGCGGGTGTTTTAGGAAAGCTTTCTCGTGTCGCGCCCATGCGTACGAATTGTTAGGATTTAATTACTAGATTAAATAAAAGGGATAATCCTCCCATGTAATATTCTATGTCGGTTAGTAGAATGGCAACCGACACACCAAGCACCCCTTCACGAACGGACGCATCTCTTCATCGCGTCCCTTCCCTTTGTATAAATATGTTGAACATCAATGGAATAAGACAAGAGTTGATTCATTTGTTCCGTTCTCTTGTTTCTTTACAATCGATTCTTCACACGAATTACCCTGCACGCACGACAGAGACGGATTCCATCCTTCATTTTTTATGCGTGCCGCATTAAAACCAACCAAAACTATACTAGGCCCGTACGTAGTACGTACTACATACACAGCTTTTTTTTTTTGCTCGATATTTACACGTCAATATATCAGCTAGCAATTCGTACTCCTGCTTCGTGCTTTGCAGCGACCGGATGGGCGCGGAGCTGCGCTGGCACACGATCCAGTACGTCGCGCCGGCCCATGCGTACGTGTACGTATATACCCAACGTGTACTCAAAAACGCAGGGACCATATAGCACGAAAGGTTTGACCAACACTGACTTGCTGCCTTCTGAGGGATGCTGTATCGATCATTAATTAGATGCGGTCGGTCTTTCTCCTCCCCAACACAAACGATCTAGCTAGCTGGGTCAATTTGGTCTGCACCTCATCTCTCATCAGCAAATCCACCTGCTCCGGGTACCAGGTAAACGACTGCTAAAGTTTAGGAGACGATCCAGTAGCAAAGATCAAATGTAGCTCTGTTTTACTCAACAAGTCAAAAAGGACAGAAAAAGTACGCACCTCTAATCCGTACGTAGCATGATCACATTTATCAACAAGATGAGGTCACTCAATATGGAACTTCTAATCCGTACGTCGCATGATCACATTTAAAGAGTTGCATCAACAAGAATACTACACATGTGCTTCTTCCTCAACTTCTAAATACCACTTTGTTTATCCAGGACTACGAACATTTATAGACGGCGCCGCGGCGGGGGTCCAACCGAAGGCGAAGTTGAGGAAGGGCGCCGCCATGGGCACGTCGATCGGTGGAGATGGGTTGATCACGGTGACGGAATCGACCAGGGGCCAGGGCCTGTAGCTGCGTTGTCGCGTTCGTATGGCCGCAACCTTTGCCGGTGTGAAGCGACGCGCAGCGCTCCCGCGGCCATGATTGAGACAGGGCCAGGCGAGCTCGATGGCTCTCGGCTATGGTGCAGGGACGGAGGAGAGGACCTCCGGTCACCGCCAGGGATGGGAATCGATCGGGATGAAGGGGAAATGATTTAAGGGCTACTGGTTCGGCTCGTCTGGTTCCTTCCGCGATGTTTTAGGGCTATATTGAACCTCATTTAGTTATGGACCTCATCCCTCCGTCTTTGTTTACAAGGCCACTACCAAATATACAATTTTGCTTCTTTATAAGGCCACAAACACTAACCCATCAAAATTAATGAGCTTTTCCTCATGCAAATGGTGACATTAATTATCCAACCCAATTAAGAAGCATGCATGCATGCAGCCTATGGAGAAAAATGAGTTTCATGCAATCATTTATTAACACGGTAAATAAGACTAAAGAAGTTGGCTTTGTCATGCTAGTCAGTTTAGTTTGTTTACCTTGGTATCTGTGATGTGAGTTTGTGGCCTTGTATATAAAAACACAGAGAGTATTTGATTCGGCCCACCTTTTTTGCAGATGCGCCTTTCTTCCCGCCCAAAAAAAGCTCCTCCTCGTGCTGCAAACCACACTAATTCCTCGTATCTTCACCCACAATACTGAAACCGCAAGGGCGGGCAGCCCCGGTGATGTGTACTAGCCAAGAGTCGCAAAATCAACATCGGCCACTCATCTTTAACTCGAGTTAGTTGCCATGTGGCTTGCCATAGCTCCACCTCACGGAAATTGGCGGAACCATAACACGAGATATACGAGTTTAATCTGAGAGAATGGGCCTTGTCAATGATAATTACTTTCCTCGAGACATCGACGTGAAGCCCGCTGGAGCTGGTCAACGCGCCACCGCGTCCATGGAGGCCTCATGCATGATTTTGTTCTCTAGTGAGAACATCACCATCATGTTTCAAATGGTAGGGACTCCCACCGCGGACGACGTCCTCGCCACCCATGAAGGCAAGGTGGATTGAGGCGAGGGGTGGACGAGGAGTGCCAGTCGAATAAGAAGACGTCAACACCCAAACTAGTTCTCCTGGACAAGATTGGGATGGACACCTAGAGTTCATGCATAAGTACATGGACCCTAATTATGATCCTGACAAGTCGCCTACCACAAATCTAAATCACGGAAGATCCCTTCCACCGATCTTCGAAGATGGGGCGATAGTAAGGAGGTCGCAACGGTTACAATAGTGAAGCTAGAGTTTTTGGTACCGACTAGTCGTGCTTACTAAGTTTTCTTAATTCATAGATGACATGCCGCTCTATGTGCACTCACCCGGACTAGAGATTTTACCATAAACAAAGAGGATTAATACTACCCCAAAAAATATCTTACTTACCATGCAAAAAAGGCATATGTCTGTGTACGCAAAATAAAGAATATTGTCGACCCCGATTTTGTGTTCCGAACTAATAATTACATTGAAAACATTTTAATGTGATTTTACTATTATATTCCAATGAAATATAAAGTGCAATGTGTAGTGCACCTAAAAGAAACATGTCACCTCTGTAAAAACAAAATTTTCAATTGCTAACCATATGACCTCCTGAAAAAACTAATTAACTCCCCGAGAGCTTTCCAAAGTTTTCGAAATCGCCTCGATTGGAGGTCGTATGAAAAATTACCGATGTTTTTTATATCACCCTAGAAATAGCCTATTATGGCCCATAAAAATGACGGAGAACCGGAAAACAAGGGACAGAGTAACAAGGGATAATAAAACAAATACATCGAATGATAGGTAATAATATCACCAACAGCATAAAGTAACAACGACCAAGGTACTGAAACATGACATGAAATGACAGTGATAAGTGTTTCGTACCATGAAATAACAACACACGTCAACACGATGGGAGACAACAAAACAACAGATTGAATGACGGGTAATAGTCGTCTCCTACCATGAAATATGGGCGTCAATAATGGGCGATGACAAAACGATAGATGGACGATGAAAATAGCTAATGTGAAAGCAAAAAATTTAGTGTACCTCAATCATAGGAATTGGGCGGGAACTCCAAAGCACTTATTACCTATCATTTCATGATTTCTTTTGCTGATAAATCTTGTTGTGGTTCCTTTATTATTTAGATTGCCAACTATTTAAATATTCAAATGATTTTTTTTAGTATTGTTCATAACATATTATATTTGAAAAAGTAATACTTTGGAAAATCAAACCATGCATTTCTTAGTCGAGGCGGCAAGTATGCATGTGGGAAAGCGATTTTCCACATGTGGCACTTGGTTAAGGTTAGATTAAATATTCATTAGCGCATGAGGTATACCCTTCTTAATGCTTATTATTTCATGTGCAGACGAGGTTGCAACACTCCTCAAAGCGGGAGAGTGCTCGTGGGTCATTACAAATGCATATCCCATTTTTGTCCCAGCATGGGTGATGGATGCGCGGGAGTTCCGGGAGGGGGTGGGGCTAGATGACCAGCGGACGTGAAAGATCACCCAGCTGATATTAATATTGCAGTCGAGCTCAAACTTGGAATTTGCATCACAAAGAGTTCAAATTCTAGACAATATAGATTTGAACCATTCAAACATTATTTCGTTGCTTTTTATATTCAGTATACTAAATTAAATTAAGCTTACACGTCATTTTTCGTGACATGGCCTATTAACTAAGGTAAAGAAAGAAACAAAAAACTGTTCTAAACATCATTCTACTTCCAACACCTACCTGTTATGTTAGTACATGAATTGCCAGATGAGACACCTCATTTATGATGGCAACTAAAAGATTGTAAGAAATAGGTCTCATCACAGAAGGTTTTTACATTGAATTTGCGTGGCACGTGGTGTTTTATTTATACGCTTCACAGATAAAAGACATTGGCAATGCATTCAACTAAGACATAACACATGTAACCCACTTGTAAATTTTGAGCCACCGCGAAAATTATATGTTATGATTTTTAGTTTTATAAATTTAATCCACCGAACTAGATAAAACTTATGCTTGTCTACACCCTGCCAACCCTCACCGACACACCCCTCAAACTCTCTCGATCTCTATATCTAGGAGAGAAATGACGAGTAGTGCCAAAATATGAACATGGTAGGTTGTTTAGTCCGATGGGTGTGGATGTACTAGACATGCTCTGCATGGAGGCATGCAGAGCCCACATGTCACGATGCAAGCTGTACATAGCATTTATGGGCGTACAAGTTGTCATACACGTGTCATGTTCGATGCAAAGCTAATACAATAGTGATGGTTTCCCTTCTTCCATTTCTCACCAATCAACACAAAAAGTGTGCTATAGACCTTAAAACAGGGAGAAAATGCCAAAACGGTTATTTTATGTG
Source organism: Alopecurus myosuroides (assembly GCA_028641055.1). Taxonomy (NCBI): domain Eukaryota; kingdom Viridiplantae; phylum Streptophyta; class Magnoliopsida; order Poales; family Poaceae; genus Alopecurus; species Alopecurus myosuroides. The sequence goes on from CM054062.1 coordinate 244,918,130, forward strand.
ACATTTCTTTGATTTTAAGGAAAAAAATATACATAATATGCAATTAAAAATTAGTGAATAAAATTGAAAAAATACGAAGAAAAGGGGGAAAGTAAAAAAAAAACCCGCATACAACTCTCTTTGTAGTGCCATCCTGCATGCACATGTCTTGGTTGTCCAGACTCTCACATACACATCTCTTGGTGTTCGGTCCCACATGCACCTATGTTGGTGGTCCAGAAGCACATACACATCTCTCTTTCATGCGGACAAACATGTGCCTCTCCGAGGCATCCGAAGCAAATGTATTTGATGGAGGTGACATCATTATCATGTGATCTTCTAGAACCAAGAAGAGGGACATGGCAAAGGTGGTGGCGCTATTCTCGAAAGCACTACGCGAAGATATTGGTAGGATTTTCCCGCGGCTAGGTTATGCAACAAATTGTAGGTAATAATAATCCAATATCTTAATATAAGTACCTGATAAATGCATGAAGTGTGTTTTCAAATAAGGACCCTAATAGTGTGGTACCTTGAAATGACACATGAAATGATAAGTAAGGATTGTCTTCTAATATAAAATAAGGGCCAAGTAACTTGTGATGATGAATATCATGGGAAATAATGTGTCATATAAATATATCTCATTGTATAAAATAATAACATGATGTTTTTTTGGCACGTATGTATATGGACCGTATGATGTGATTAACTCTATTTTACAAAAATACACTCCACTGCACACTTGAAGGACTACAAACGAACACAACATTAATGTAAGAAAATAATTCCATCCCGATATTACATCAAGATAATACAAAATTAACGAAACAAACTAATTTTGCGGTGGATGAACATCAATTAATCTTGTATGCATGTGAAATAATAAGTGTTGTCTCCTCATAGAAAATAACGATGTTCGTGCCGATAGCGAGGTGAATTTGTAGGTGTAATGTATCCATCACCTTGATCTACACTAAATGTTGTGTGCACACTTAACTAAAGTCCATACAATGTGACAACACAAAAAGCTAGCACACCACAATAACCTGCCACCCAAACCCTTACAAAGTGGAATGAGATCATGCGGCTCCACGTGAGACCAACATGTGTCCACACACGACAGCCCAACATCACACATTTTAGCGAGATCGCCCAAACCACCCTCTGGACCTCCATCTCAAAATGACCCAGACATTCTACAACCCTAGATGAATTCCAACTTGATGCATGATCTCCTCTACCTACCTTTGTCCTGGCTTATCACACGGTCATATGCCGTTTTGATTCCAGCCATGCATGCACATGGAAATATAGTTTTTAACATGTGAAGTTTGGGTTAAGGCTGCACCAGAGATTCATTATTGCATGTGTAACAATATTGTTAATGCATATCAATTAAGCATGGTACTTTAATATAGACCATTATTTTACACTGCGAGATAATCATTACCTATTATTTCATGCTTGATTTCGTGGATAAACAGTGTAGTAGTAGCTTTTTCATTTGGATTGATAAAATATTTTTAAATAAATATTAGCGTGATAATATGATTAATTTTCATAGCGTATTGTATTTTTATCTACCAGTAAAAAGTAATGCTTGAAAAAAAATACCTACCATGCAATGCTTGGTTTAGACAACCTACATACTTTTAAGATCGTGGCCAATTCGAGCCAACCATGCATGAGGAAATAAATATTTTCATGTATGGCCTTTGGTTAAGGCCAAATGAGAGGTCCCATGATGAATATCATTATTAATGCATTTATTTCCTGCATGGACGAGGTTGGGTGCTCCTCATATCAAATAAGCATGTTAATTCATCATTGATTGTTAGTTTATTAGCGACGAGCATAAAATGTTAAGATTTTTATGTATCACGTTTTAAAGGCTAACTCGGAGATTTATTATCGTATGTGGTATACACCATCGCTAATGCCTTTTATTTCATCCGCGGGATAATGTGGATGATGTACTAGTGGCATAGCATTGTCCTCTAACTATCCTTATCTTGGTTTATTCTCGAAGACGATGATGCCTCCTCACAAGAATGTGAAGTGCTACTCCATTATTTACCTAGATCTAGATGTGTGTAGGGCCAAATTTGTTGTCACCCTATTTTTTCTCGTTGTTTGGGATCAGTGCTTTCGGTTTAATGCACAACATGCAACAATCCCCTCGATCTTTTTGGAAGTTAAGATCTCGCAGCTATCTCTCTATCAAGGTATCGATCATGCATTGTACATCCTGCCGGACATGTAATCCTTAACACTAGCTAGCCGAGCCAGTGCTATTATGTTCGCTACACATGATTATGGCAGTACGTTAGACGTGCACATTTTAATATTGATCGTTATTTTATGCTAACAGACGTCTGTTTTTATCATTTTATGTGCTTTTTCTTGCTATTTTTTGTGATTATGAATTTTCACTTAAAATTTTTGCGCATATTTATACTCATTCCATCCAGGTTTTTAGGGACCCTAATCAAAAGCCATTTGTCCCAAAACACCAACAAAATAAGGCCCCAAATATACCAATTTCATTAACTGCAGCTTCTAGAATTACTCATATCTACTCCTTTTTTGGGCACCACCGTCTCTACGACAAGTATAGGGATAAACATTGTCATCGATGGGCCACACGATCACCTCGACTCATAGAACACATTTTATTCCGAGATGGACAATCTTATAAATAATAATTTGTTTCGATTTAAAAGATCTTGTCACTCTCCTCTCCAACATACACATTCATGCTTCATAGGAAAATTTGAAAAGTAGACAAAGAGGCATTCCCTCGAGGTAGCATCGTACGGCGAAGAGGCATGTCCTCTAGCTAGAATCCTAGTAATTATTACTAATACGGAGCTTGCTGGAATTGGCGATGGATGGATAACCCACACATCCTTTTATTTTATCCCAACAATTGGCGCTCTACCTGGCATATTCTCGTCCTTTTCCGGACTATTTTCATTTTGGCCCGCCCATTTTTTGGGACTATGGCACTATTTTTAATTTCTCGTTTTTTCACCCATTTAGTTTTGACATTTTCACGACCAATTTCCAGGAGATATATCACACTATTGTTTCGTCCTTTTCCCGCCCATTTTCCCGAGCTACATCACGTTGTTTCATTTCGCCCTTTTTCGTCCATTATAGATTCGGTATTTTCCCGCCCAAGTTAGGGTATTCATTTAGACGATTTTTGCATGGGATATAACCCCCTATTTTCATTTAGACATTTTCCTGCCCTTTTTTGTTGTGCCGTTTCCCATACGTTCTCAGGGAGCATAGCATATTGTTTTAAATTTGATCACTAGTGGTAAACATGGTTCAAGTCCCGGTTGGGACGGACCTCTAGTCTCGGTTTTCCAATCGGGACTAAATCTGACATCCCCCTAGTCCCGGTCCGCCACAAATCAGAACTAAAGGTCCATCCATGTAGCCGCGTTCGAGCTCGTGATATAGAGGTCCTTTAGTCCCGGTTGGTGTTACAAACCGGGACTACAGATTTGTGATTTTTTTTTCTCATTTGGGGTTTAGGGTTTATGTTTCCCTTTTTTTTAGGGGGGGGGGGGTGTTAGAGTTTATGTTTCCCATTTTGGGTTTTGGATTTAGGTTTATGTTTTCCTTTAGTCTCAATTATTTTGAACTCTAATTATTCTTAATTTCAAGTTAAACCACTCACTTCTAGTGACACTTCCCGATCCGTCACCCATCATTAGACTACTGCACACCCAGCATGATGACTTCCTAGTTCCTTCCTTGTGATCTTCCAAGAAACAAAGACTGTTTTGCTATGCTAACAATCATATTAACCATTGTACCAAGATGTCACACGTCTTTATTTTGTGAATCCAAACAATTATTTCAGTAAACAAAAATAATTGTTACATTAGTATGTAGTTATAGCCAAAAAATTCAAGTAATTATGTCACATTAATATGTAACCGTGTAATAAAAACATGTTTTTTAACACATCTAAATACCATTTTGTAATACCGACACTTGCCCCTGATCACCAGAATTCTCTGGTTTTCATTAGGACAAATAATATAGGTTTAGAAGAAATTCTTAGAATAAACCACACAGAGTTAAACCGGGGAACCAAGGGATAGCATTGCATGAATTTACCAACACCGTATTTGTCATGATAAGATATTAGTTCTTAATAATTGATCACATATAACTTTAATATTAGTTACTTGCAAACAATGAAGCCATGAAATGATAGAAAGTACATTTTTAAACATAAAATAACAAAGTGTATAAACGGATTCAATACGAGCATGATGACGTCAATGGCCTCGCGGGGTAACGACAAGCCCAGACGAGGATGATGACTATGAATGCACCAATATCAGCGCCCTCGCGGATGAATGCTCTCTAGGATCATGCATCCGGTCAGCGACAAAGTCGGCCTCATAAATTTGTGGGGTCATTGTTAGTTTTTTTATTTTATTTTCCTTCACAATAAGCGGTAACTATACAATATATTTAGGGCATCTCCAGTCGTTGCAACCCCCCAGCACAAGAAAATCAACAGAAATAGCACAAACGGCGCAAAATCAAAACCTGGGGCAAGGTCATTTACCAGTCGTAGCCCACCCAACCAGCCAAAATGGGGGGCTTTTGCATGCAAAGTAGGGCAAAATTAGGAGAGAGAGACATCTTTGCATGCAAAGTGGGGCAAAAGTAGGAGAAAGATTCCTTCTTGCATGCAAAGCGGCGCATTTTGCCCCCCCAGGCCAAACCCAAGGGGCTGGGTTTGGCTTGGGTGCGCCGGCGCAAAAACGGCGCTTTTTCAGCTCCTGGGGGGCTGACTGGTGGAATTCGGCGCTAAAACGACGCTTTTTGACCCAAAAACACCGGTTGGGGGGGGGGGGCTCTGGGGGGGACGACTGGAGATGCCCTTAGCCTATGTTGCTGAAAAACTGGGTGGTCGGCCGACCCCGCGGTAGCTCCACCACTTCATCCGGTGACACTCACCTCCATGTCGAGGAATTCTCCTTGCTTGTTCTGTCGTTTGAGAGGCCATGTCGGGGACCCACCTGAAGTCGTTCCCCTCGCAATCATTGCTCAGTGATCTGTGGGCGTAATCTTTGGCTCGACCTTAGCCCTTTTGCTTGAAAAACTCAAAATTGGCTTGAATCTTCTCTTATCACACTACACTTTCTCTTTCTTATTCTCTGGAGGAGGGAGAGAAGCAACTGCCTTCCCAAGGCGTTGCTCCTCCATCTTTATAGGCAATCAATGCCCTCTTCAAACGGCCATACCGACACTAGAAGGAGGCACGTCCACCATCTCAATCTCGAACGACATACTCGCACCGAGAATGTTCCTGCCCTTGAACTGCATCGGCTTCATTGTACTTTATGGGATACCTTCTTATTCTCCAAATTTTGACCCAACTCCACGACATGCATCATGTCCGTCAAGATCTTCCTGGCCAGGCTCTGGTCGATGTGCAATGGCATGTTGGTTGCGGAGGGCAGGCTTGGCGCCATCGTAAGGTCATTTAGGTTCTTGTATTTGTTGCGGGCATGAGGCTCATGGATCACGGGTACAAGGGTGTTAATGGATTTCCCATGTGCAACTTTCTCGGGATTATGTTTACCTTATTCAGGACTGAGTCAAATAGGGTATCCCTAGAGGAGCTCTGTGTCGACAACGGCTATGAGAAGAACACAGATGCAAAGACGATATCGGGGTAAGAAAACCATGTAGTTGGGTATATATTTGGTAAGCAAAGGATGCTAAATGCACGTCGAGATTCCCGACACTGGCATTATTCGCCCGAAGCCTAGTGCAGACGCCGCGCAAATGTGACTTGCCAAGTTTCTATTCTCGATAGGGTTACTGTTTCTAGATCGAGCTACTAAGCTAGGTGTATCGCTTGGGAGAAATGTTCATGAGGTTAATAAGTCAGTTAATGTTTTTTAATAGATAAAATGGTTGAGATGTTGTAAAAGTCCTCTGTCATGACATGTCTGGGGAAGAAGATCCTCACATACTATGTTGTGAAACTTTGTAATCTTCGTATTGATATTGGAGATGATGAGGCGGGTGTTTTGGAGGGTCTACTGGTCATCCGATGCAACACATTCTGATTGCCCCAGCAGTTCTCGTGGCCAGGAAAAAACCGAAGATACAAAAGTAACAAACAAGAGTACATGGTGGTTGAATTAGTAAGCACCCTTGGGAAAGATGGTGATGTCATCATTGGCACATTGATATGACACTACCTCTCACTAAAGAATAGTTTGTGCATTAAAATAACTTTCGAGCACATGAAATCATAGTGAGTACACTTTTTTTTACATATAAATATCAATTTGTATTAAATTATGACATATATATTAATCAACAAAATAATTTACAGTTACAAAAGTATTATGAGAAAAATATCTGATTACTACAAAATGAAAACCGTGGTTATTACTTTATCCTCAACAGGGCACCGTGCCACTAATTTTGGAATATACACGATCACCACAGATATATGTAAAAAAAATTAGGTGTTATCCATGATCCTACTTTGAAAACGTCAATATCCACGAGCATTGCTCCGCCAACTTTTTTTTTCTACTACCCAATGTTCGAGTGTGGTGTCTGCAAAAGGCTATTCCCTCATGCATGCGTCACGGAGAGCACCACCTCGGTCATAGAGAAGAGGTACAGGTAGGTTGACAAGCCGCGCGCATATGCCATGAGCCCAACATTTTAGCTGCATGTTGGTGTGGAACCCTAGGAAGCGATTGCCCGTCGTCTCGGTGGGAAGTGAGATGCTCAAGACTGGATTGTACATGCGGCGACACTAGCTCCTCCTTGTCAAATTTTCCATAGAGGAGGCACAAGAGGTGAGGTGGCGCAACGCCCGCAGCCGCCCTAGGCCGGATAGTCTTGAGTTGACCTTGCCCAAAGGGGAGGGAAATCGGACCACGACATGCATTGGTATCGAGGCCATGCCGGTTTGATTGTGGCACCGATGATGATTTGCATGTGTTTCCATCACATATAGTGTCTTGAACTAGAGTTACAAACCATATATGTATGATATATGGGCTCTGCGTGCATGCATATTTTGTACTATATGGGTGATACATATAGAGAGTGTCTGTGGTCTAGCGTGCAAGGCACGAGTGTTTGGATATAGATAGATAGATGAGGATGAGAAAGGAGACTCACGTTTAGTATTGAGTAGTATACTTTTTTTTTTAGGGAAAGGCCATCCGGCTAGCTTTATTAACTCAAATAGTAATAGTTACATCGTTCAACAATAAAGGTAAAATAAAGCTTAGAGGTACCGTGGATTATCTCTCCCAAATTTAGCTAGCTCATGAGTAACAATGTTAGAATTCCTATTACAATGTTGTAATATGACCTTTCTGAAATCTTGAATTAAGTGGTGACAATCCTCAAGAATGCGAGCTGATACCGACGCTAACTCTACATTTGAATTAATCGCTTCAACCACCTCCATGCAATCTGACTGGACAATAAGAGAATGACATTCCAATTGTTTAGCAACGATCAGGCCTTCACGTAAGGCGCACGCTTCAGCGGTCTCTGAATCAAAAGCGTTAGACAAGTGAGTAGTATACTTTACGTCTAGCTGGAAGCCTCACACAGTCACACCTAAACCTTCCAGTTGGAAACCCGAAAATAATCCATCAACTCTTGCAGTACAACTCTTCAGATGTACGTGCTCAAATTCTGTACGATCAACCCGGCTCAGTCGTTATCGAGCCAATGAGAGAGAAAGAACTATCCTACCCACGGATTGAACCATCCGCAGCCTATCCCAACCGTCCGATCAAACAGACGTGACGCCCTCGATACCCGAAACGTCGCCGCCCAATCCGCCCGGCCAGAATCAATGCGGCCCCCCTCCCCGCGTATCCTCTTCCAATCCAGATCCACCTCGCACGTCCAGCCCTCACTTTTTCTCTCCCCAAATCCAATTGAGCCTCCTCTCATCCTCACCTCTCTCCCAAATCCGTTGGGCGCCGCCAGAGTCCGGATCCAGATCGTCTCCCCGCCGTCGCCGACTCGGAGCTACCTCTCGCGTGCGCCCTTGGAGCCGGTGCTGGAGCCGATGGTGCCGGCGGCGGAGTAGCCAGACCAGAAGGGGCGGAAGGCAGCACGCCGCCGTCGAGACCGGCAGGTATGTGCTAGCTCAATCCCTCCATCCCTCGGTTTAGGAGGTTCGGGAAGGGGCCACCTTTCACACTGATTCGGTTCATCTCGACACCGGAAGCACACCATCTTGCCCGCGCTCTCATGGACCTTGGGGTCATGCATTCCCCACTTAGCTGTGCGCAATGGATCTCATCTGCTTGTTTCATTTGCAGGCCACACCACTTGTGGTTCTGGTTGTGCAACCTGGAGCTGCTCTCTTCCCCGACCTGCTGCTACTGCAGCTAGCCACCACAACGCCGACATGATCTTTCCAGCGGATGCTCATGTCGCCGTAGAGGACCTTCTGTCCGTCGGCCTGGCAGGCTGGCACAAGCACCGACCAACATCTCCATCAATCAGTGCAACGAGGTACCTGCTGGTTCCGTATTGCTGCACATGCTCATCTCCTGTGTACATTAGTATGCATCCTAACTAGTTACCCACATTATTTATAATTTAAGTCAATATAGCTCTCTGCTTAAACTATTGAATGACCATGAGTTAGCTGTCCTACATTTCAAATAAACCTTTACTAATCCTCCACTTCATTCAGAGCTGTTGAATGTCAACATTAAAATATGAGAACATAAATTTTAAATAGAGTTAAGGGTACCATAACACAGACCAATTACCTAAGGCGTAGAGTAAAGTAGCAGAATTATTTTTATTTCATTGAACGAAGGATGTACTTGAAAAAACAGCAGGTGGGTTACATGAATCAGTCAGTCATGGCAAAGCAGTAGAAATAGCTTAAATCTGTTTTTGCCCGAATCGCGTTGAAGAGATAGTGCCGTTGCAGTTCATAAATAAGAGAGGAATTCTCTGCGGTGCATTTAATAGTGTTGCTAACACATATCAGTGTGTAGATTGTTTCGAATTGTCTTTACCAATGATCTTGATAGTTTGCCATGAATGATTGGACGCAAAGTTCATAACTTGAGCTTAGATTTCTATCATGGAAGTTTTGGCGTATAATATCTAGCTAGCTAAATTAGGGATTGCCTGATATATCAATGTATGTTGGTATGATTTGTGATGATTAACTCAAACTAGAAAGCCTTTCGATTTTAGCAAGGCTTAAACTACAAGTTTTTGGCTGGACTCACTTATTGATAACCGTCGCGAGCTTGATTGTTTTTGTATGTCATCAGGCTGGTTTTTTTTTCTTGCAGCTTCAAGGCCGTGATTCACATTGCCAGGTTGAAATCCGTTGGGGAGAAGTTGTTGCTTTAGTATGACGACAACCTCAGCGACACCATCTGTCTACTCCAAATCATGGACGCAAGAAGCCACGCCGGAGCCCAGATGAAAGAACGTCTCCCCGCCGTCGCTGAGACGCAGCCGCCGCTCGCGTGCGCCTTTGGGGCCGGTGCTGGAGCAGATGGCGCCGGTGGCGGAGGAACCGGGGCTGGCTTCTGCCGCAGGATGTGACTACTAGGACGCCACTGTCCAGCCCGGCAAGGAGCAGGTATGTGCTAGCTCAATTCCTCACTCCCTGGTTTAGGAGGTTCCGAAGGGGCCCGTCTTTCACAACGATCCGAGCCATCTCGGCTTGTAGTGCTCAGGTGCACCAACTTGCCAGCGCTCTCATGGAGCCTGGTCCTTCACCACCCACCTAGCTATCTGCTCCGGATCTCATCTGGTTATTTGTTTTGCAGGCCACACCATTGCTTGCTCTTGCCAGTCACCATGACGTCCGCACCATCTCTCTGATGGATGATCATGTCACCGTACAGGACATGCTGCTTGAGCACGAGCACGGACCTACATCACCATCGAGTAGGGCGGCCAGGTAAATATCGAGCCCTGCTGGTTCCGACGTATGGTTGCTTCACATGCTGGTAATCAGTTGTGTGTGTGTTATGTGTCCTGTTGCAATAGATGCAGATGGTAGCAGTTAGCTTTGGTGCGTTTGCAGATTTCTATACTGGTACAAGTTCTGCGGACCATGTATTTATATATTGGTAGTTTGGTACAAGTTGTGCATAAATGTACACAGCCAGAACACTAGGGTTATTAATCAAGGGGAACACTACTAGCAACCAAAGATACATATAGGTGCCAATATAACTAGTATATGCACAATTATCTCTGGAAAAAATACCGTAACTTGTCCTAAAGATACATACAGGTGATCAACAGATTTAAGTGCTTGGCTATTAACACCACTAGGTGTAAGTCTCATGTCTAATCCGTTTGGCCATAATTTATCATTCTTGTGTCGAAGTAAGTTCAAATGACATTTTTTATCGAGTAATTACAGGAGGCACGACTCTGGTTAGCTCTACTAATATAACCATCATATACTTATTTTGTGTAATGAATTGCATAGGAAACAAAATGAAACATGTTGCTTGACTTCAACACAAAGTTCCTCTTAATGTATTGTTGTGTGTGCGGAGTGGAGTGGAGATTGTCATCTATTTAGAAGTTTTTTATATATTTCCTGGAGTAGTGTCTGGAAGTGGAGGGCTTAGGAGGGTGTTCATGAGTCCTGTTTTGAATCCTGTGAAATCGGGTTTCATTAGCTACGAAATCTTGAGTGAAATACACTAATTTATCTCGTGATGAAGTAAATGATATATTAGGATCTGATGAGGGACAGGAAAGTCGTGGAAAGACACACAACGCCTTTGGCCTAATCACAGTCAGCAGCAACCATCTGTGATATATTGTGATATATTAGGATCCGATGACGTCTTTTGTCATTACTTGATTTTCCATCTTTCAACGTCGACTTTGGTAGCCCCAAAGTGGTGGACAATGGAGTCCTGAGCTATTGAGTTTGCTTGAGAATGCCGGCGCTGCTTTGATTCTTCAAATAAAGCATAATGTTCTCCAAGCTAATAAATTTATTCTATATATATTCTAATGCAAGAACCATACGTGTTTTCTGGGTAGGGACAGCTAGTTGAGAGCGCTACTTCTTATAATTGTGGAGGATGTATCTGGTGATAAGTTTAGTTGTCAACAAGCTCAAAGGGTCTTGAATCTAGCTCCATTAAAGCTCCTGGTTTCCCCATATCATCATAGTCTTATTGTTATCAGCTGGTTATAATAAAGCAGTTGACTATTAATCTAGAATATGTTGTTCCTTCGTTGTAGTAGCTACAATATATACAAGACCATTGAGATCATTTTATTTATTATTAAGCGCTAGACATAGAAGGGAGTTACTTCTACTTTGATCATTAAGAAGATCAGAAAAAATCCACGTGTTTTGCTCTGTAACTTGTTCCATCTTTGCAATGTTGTGTTCTGATAGATATATATTCATTTGTCATGTTTTATCAGGTACTAAATTTTAAGCTAAAAATCTAGGCTTACTGGTTGAGCATACAACCGTGTATTTACTTGATCAAAGACCTTTATAGCAGATGTTACCTCCAAGGACAAGATTGGAGGCGAAAATTGTACAGCTGATGAGAGAGCTCTCTAGACAGACTCGGTATACAATTATGAGAAATTGCTAGGGGACAAGGAGGATGTCAGCTGAGATATTCATAGCAAGATGACCATGCCACTTGTATTCTACATAACATGTGTATGTTTCCTTCATTAAAGTGCACTTGCAATTTAACTAGTGGGTAGCTTGTGTGATGGTAGCATGATTGTTTCTTCAGATTTGTAGAAGAGGACATGGGAGGGAGACTGAGCGGCAGGAGGTGTGCAGCTTGCGGTAGGGTGGTGACATTAGTCTCACTCTTGCCGTCGCGGAGACCCGGACCGCGAACAGCAACACATCGCAGGTTTCTGCTTCATATGAATTGATTTCTTTGTAGATGGGTTTCCGATAAGATATTTGTTTTTTGCAATTCGTAATGTATGTGACATGCATATTGCTTGTGCAAATATGAAAATCGATGATAGCCGAGAAAGATAGTCCCCAAGTTCATAACATATGTTGAATCTTTGACAGTTCAGTGATAGGATGTTCTATTTTTCAAAATGTTTAAGGGACCAAAATTAATTAATGTTTCATTGAGCTTATGTTGGTACATGCAACTGATGTCATATTTAAGCAGAATTGACTTTGAAAATATAAACCTAATTAGAACTGATAAAACTTCTACCTGGATTTTGGTACTTCTAGATTATGTAGAAAAGTGTCACACTGGTGTAAGATGTGAGTTATTATTTTCATTTGTGCATCTGATAACATAATACAAACAAGTAGTGCAAGAGCTTTAGTGGCAGCCATTCGAGACCAGGTCCACTTGTCTTGTATCACTGCAAAACTGAAACAATTCATTTTACTCTAGTTTCTTTGGATTATTAAATACTTTTAATGGTTGATCATGCTGGAAGCTGTAGTTGTAGTTTTGCGTTTTATATTTGCATTCCTAGTTCTTATTGCCATTTTGTTTTATTGATTCACCATGTTTAATGCTAGATCATACTTGTTAGAGATGTATTTGGAGTATCATATATATCTCCTGCATACATGTTTACTATTACCTCCTTGCTATTTCAAAACTATACAGTAGCTTGTCCTAGGCAATAACAGTGGATATAACTTTCATGTATTCTTGTTTTTGTTGTTGTTGAATGTGTATGCATGTATGGATGGATGGAATTATGTTTCCAGTCAATTAAAACTTTTGTTTGCATAGGGAGTGATGAAACCTGTATATTATTATTATCAGGCCCTCTGACATCCTCGCTAACCGGCTTATGCGGTGCGTCTCGTGTCTGTCTGCTCCCACTCATGAGTGGTTCGGTATGGTGTGAGTCGGCCATTGCGGCTCTGGCAGCGCTGCTTTTGTGCTACCGCGTCCTCATGTTGCCCGTCATCAGCAGATGCTCGTGATACGCGTACGCCGATGACTCTGAGCCCAAAAGGGCCAACCTGCCAGTGGACGTGGCAGATCAGTAGTCTGGCACATCAGGTCTGAGATAGGTACCAGGTGAGCTACTCCATTACGCTGCATGATTGTGCAATTCGTTGGTTTAGATAGAAGCCCAGTGAAGGGTTGTTTATTTAATGTTGTTTCTATTTATTACTTTGCACATGTTTATATTCACCAAGAGAAGCGCTTGATTGACCGATGATGACTTTACAGTGAAGCATGTTCAGATCAAAACTTTACACCCTATTTGTTTTCTGTTTAATTTTGGAGGTCAATTCCATAGTTTTCCTTGAAGAATTATCGATTGTGAAGGCTCATATGTATCTCTGTGAGCAATATGTATATTGAGTGTGCACTGTTTGAAGTAGTGGGTACCTATAAATCAATGGGCTGTCTATCTCTACAAAAAGCAGCCATGTCATGCACTAGCTAGTTACTATCCTTAACTCAGATTTACCCTAGCAGAAACCTTTGCTGCAAAATCTCATTGGTTTTCGATGTTTATGTAAATGTTCAAACCTTTTGTGCACTCCAAGACTACAAGTATTTTCTGGACCTGGTGTGTTAAGATACACCATCAGCGGTAAAGTAAACTCATGAGCAGATATGCCCTCACTGCAAATACTATGTTGTTAGCTTTCTTATTGAGTTGCCGGCGAATAGAACAACATTGGTCAGTTGTTTGCTTAATTTTGCAGTTTCGATGGCAGAAGAAACACATGAGCATGCATCTAATTGGCCGATCTGGCGTAAGTTTCACATGAGCATGCATATAACTGGAAATAAGTTGCACGTGTTGCGCTGCTTTGGTGTTTCCAGAACTCTTCATTGATATTATTGTATTGTATCCAAGTTTCGTATTTTTATTTTGTATAAGATTTCAAAAAATTGTTGAACGATTCTGCTGGTTGAATGGATACAAAGTTTCAAAGCTTTGCTGGTGCATCCATGGCTAGTATTGTATTCTTTACACACATCACTTTCGCGAGTGCTAGTCCAGCACGGAACAAGCATGATCGATCTCTCGAGAAAAAAATTGATGCTTTATTAATACACTCCACTATGCACTCTGAACGTTTTTGGAACTTTGCTATATTTTTTGGGTATTGGGTTCATGGTGCCATTTAATATTTTGCTGTTGAGTTAAATCATATTCTTCATGTGCAGCTTGGGGTCGCTATCCATCAGGTTCCTGGCACCGGTGTCTACGAGTGTGCATCCTCCTCCACCAGCTCCTCGACTTTGTTCTTGCGGTCTCCTTCAACGTACTCGTTTGGAAAAAGGCCGCACAGCCGGTAAGACATCATTTGTTCTCTCTACCCCAGACTGAACCGATCTTGCATGACACTGCCTGAGTGTAAAAAAAATCTGATATTGTTGCAGGTGGTGGTGTTCCTGTCAACCAACAGTGGGAAGAGGGTGTTGAGGAACCGACGGAGGGTTCGGGGCGCATATGGGCGAGAACATTGTTGGTAGATTGCCTCTGATATAGGCCTTTGGCTGTATCGGTCAAGAGTGCATTGTGTTACCAGTTTAGTAAAAGAAAGCTCGTGGATACTTACTTTGTGTAATCTTGTGCGTTGTAATAGTCCAGGTGATTACAAGTTGTAATATGGCATTTTTACCCGGCTCCTACGGTTGTGGCTGTTGAAACTCCTTAATCTTATTGTTAACTTGCGCTTCTCTTGAATGAGACTTGAGAGATAGCACTTGAATAAAACAGCGAGATGGACCTGAGAAATAACACATGTTATTTTCTGACTAAATTTACAGAAGAACATTGAATTTCATGTCAAAATCCCAAACACACATTAAGTAGATGCCGTTAGTTGTTCCAACTAAATTTACATTGAATTTTCATGTAGAAATTCCGAACGTGTATAAAAGTACATGCCACTAGCATTTGCTCCAGAACTTAACTAAGCGGAGAAAAAAAAAAGGCAGCTTTCATGGATTGATAGATTACCTGCTCGATGGAGTAACTGAGCCAAGAGTCTTGGAATAAACCGAAGCGTCGTCCATAGCTCCCGCCCTCAGAGGTGGAAAGAAAAAACAAGTGTGCGTGTTTCCAAAGTGGGGTTGCGACTTCCCATTTTCTTCCTTAAAGTAAGCCAGTCACATAAATACATGGCTCATTTAATGGGGGACCTTCCACGTGAGCGATCCAAGTGAAATAGCCATCTGAGCCGTCCATCCAAAGAAGCAGCAAGCAATCGATTGACCATATGCATCTTCTTCCCGCGAAGGCTACCTCTCACTTGCGTCTATAAATGTGAGCCCATTGTCACATGCCGCGTGCGGATTGCGCGTGTGTGACTTGTGACTTTGGACTTAGGCGAGGACGAGGGGAGGAGTAGCTACTCGTCGTCACCGGCAGGCCGGAGGCTGTTCTTCTTTCCTAACTAGCTAGCAGTAGCAGGGTAATCCCCGGCCTAGCTTTCAAGTTCTTGGTTCCATCCTATTTACCCGGCGGAGGATCGATATAATTAAGGTAAGTACCGTGGATCTTTGTGATTCATCCGGCGTCGGACTTGTTTCCAGCTAGCCCCGGCGGCCGTGTTGTTTCTTCTTCGTCTTCGTGGGCGTTTGTTTTAATCTTGTTGGCGGTGATTTGAGTATTTAGTTTCCAGCCCGGGCCGTGTTGTTTCTTCTTCCCCGTTTGTTGAACGGATGTATAGGGTCGCCGTGGATGGACTGGATGGAGTCGGTCATGTCCACCATCCATCCAGCCATCAAGTAGACGAATTTCAGGTCCTTAGCACTCGTGAATGGATTTCGTCGGGGGCCGGCCGTTAGTTAGTTAGTTTTTTTTTAATTAAATCATCATCTGCTCCCTCCTTGATCTTTAGTTTGTTTCTGCACGTGAGAAAGAAAAAAAAAGGAACTTTTAGAGAAGGGAAGGGAAGAGGAGATGTAGTTGCGCGCGTTGACCGTACGTACACGGAGGAGCAAGGCAATCGATGAATTGATCCTGCCCTGCATGCCGCGCGATCCTGCTCCTTCATTTTATTTTATTTTGCGTGGAATTTCTTTAGTTGCATGAAACACCCATCGAGTGTCCGCGTGGTTGTTGGAGCCGTACTTTGTTTCGTTCACAAAAAACATATGTTCCACGGACGGGACAGCAGCTAGAATGCATGGACATGCCAGGAAAATAATTCTGCGCATGCATATACGCACAATGCAAGTGGCGAATACGTACGAAACGGTGCGCGTACGGATGTCTGCGTGGAGATACCAGTATGTACGCGTGCGGGCACATGCTTATCGGAATTGACCCCGTCGTAACTTTGCATAGTTCGCCACGAAAAGTATCCAAAAAAAAACTGTGAAACCGGAGGCTTTCACTCTGGTCTACCGTTGGTGGATGAATTATCGGTCGGTCTCCGTCCTAACGTGAACCGGATAGATCAAGTATGATGTTGATGTAAGGGTTTGTCCGGAACGAACGAAGAAGAAAAGGAATGTATGTATCCATACTTTCTTTTGCAAATAATATATATCCATACGTCAGTCCATTGTAAGTCCTCGGTAATATCCATCGAGTGGCAAGGATTCAGCCCATAACACGCATCACATCCTGCTTGCGCCGCAAGGGCATGTGCTACCGGGAAACATGCATAACTCAAACTAGTAGCTTTGAAATTTTGACGCATAAAAATATGAACGTCTCTATGTACGACTAATTTGGGTGCCAGATCAAATTTGTTTCCTTGCAACGCTGCAAACAGATTTTGTGCATCTGATTCAAGCTGCACCTCCACCATGCTGCTGCCGCTGCCATCTCCAGTACAATCTAATCTGGTTACAAATCCCCATCCCCTCACCCGTGGCGCGTCCGGGATGGGAACGCCGGCGCGCATGTCCAACAGGTACGGGTTGGCGGCGAGAGGGTCCATCGGCGGGGAGAGAGAGGGAAGACACGGCGAGGCAGAGGAGAGGGACGGTGTGGCGGAGGAGAACGACGAGGCAGAAGGCAATGTGGCGCCGGGTGGCGTGGGGCAGGCCATTTATACCTGCGGCACCAAGCCAAAGGGCCGCCCGCATTTACTCCGGCGTCCGCGTGGGGAAGCGGCGTGCCCTCCGTGTGGGCGACGCGACTGGCCGAAAAGATGGCTGGCTGCGGCTGCCTGCGCTTCTGCACCGCCTCGGGAGAAGACGTAAACTGGGGCGCCACTTTGACTGCTCGCGCGTCTCGCTGACGGGGCGGGCCCACGGACGGCATGCGGTTTTTTCTTCCCGTACGGAGCCCCCACGAGAGCCCCTATGGGCTTCCGGACGGGAATTGGGGGCGCATCCGGACGGGAAGGCCCACTGGGGACACGACTGGGCGTATTGGGTCGTCCAGACGGGAAAGGACTTGGGAGGCCTTTGGGGGCGCGACTAGAGATGCTCTTATCCTGGTGATTGGTGATACGCTCCGTCGTTGGTCCTTTGGTGTCATGGTTCTAGCGGCGTTTTTTTTAAAAAACATTTGTTGCTCTAATGTCTGTTTTTGTTGTTTGCTTTTTTAATCAGAAATTCCTTCCAGTATTAGTTAGATCTACAGTATTGGATGTGTTTTTTTTAAATATAATTGTATATGTACGAAGCTATATTATTGTGTCTAGCGTGGTACTTTTTTATAAGATTTAGATTATGAAACCAATCTTTTTATCATTTTACCACATAAAGTATGTATTCATATGTGTAAAAATATAACATCATACAATTCTGACAATAACATTTCAATTAACCATTTTTAATGGGGACCCGATCCACGTCCCGAACCTGCTAGAAATGGGATGGCAAAAATGTTCCCCGGTTTTTAAATGGGTTCCGAACGTTGAGAGGACCCGATGGAGAGCAGACCCGTTGCCATCTCCGCCTCACCATCTCTGCCTGCTCCTCCGAGCATGTGATCAGGTGTGATGAACACTTGGCAAAGTTGGTTCACAATCCTGTAGCTTCCCGAAAATCCGTCAAAATGGACTCACACATGTGAATATCAAGCCATGTGAGACGGATGGAAGTAACCACGTCGTCCGCAAAAATGGACATATCTAAAACGTGTAACCGCGAAGGACTGGGCGACCCATCCAGCCTATCCACGTGGCCTTCGCTGCAGAAGAAAACAAAGCACAAAGGCGCCAAGGGATGGGTTGGCGAGGAAAAAAAATTGCAGCCGTGATTGGGCCACGATGTAGTACTGCCTGGTACTGCACGCTACCCACAAAAAACAAACTGTACTGCACGCGGATGGCGAACCTTCTTGCCCATCTCATCTCTTTCTAGCGGCGGCGGCCAGTGACGCAGGATCCACGGCGGCGAGCGGGCAGCGGGGATCGTCGAACGGTGGTTAGTGCATCCTCTCCCCGATCTGTCCTCTCTCACCCTCTCCTATCCCCTCTCTTTCATGTCTTGCGGATACGTGCCTTAGCTCCGCCGGCACATCACTGCCTGATGTGCGTCCGAAGGACAGGAAGGCGCTCCCTCTCCTCCCTCTCTCTGGTATTCTCTCTCACACACACTCTCACGATAGACAGTACGGACCGCGGAGGAACCCAGGAGAGTGGGTTCGAGATCTTCGCCAGGATGGAGGCCCAGAGCCACGCCCAACGAGGCCACCCTCACCAACGTCGCCCGCCTCGCCGCCGTGCCAGGACCCTGCCACGGCGTTCCCCATCGTCCGCCGCATGGCCGCCGCTGGCACCCCGCCGCGCCTCCGGACCTACGACCCCGCTCTCTTCGCCTATTGCGACGCGGGGGACGCCGACGGGGCTGGCGAGGTCGAGGCCAACATGGACGCCGGAGGGGTAGTACCCAAGGAGACTGAGCTTGCCGCACTCCTCCGTGTCAATGCCGACAAGGGGAGGGCCGGCGAGGTGTACAGGGTGTTGCACAGGGCGCCCACGCTCGTCAGACAGGTGTGCGAGACAACCGCCGAGGTGGTTGAGGCATGGTTCTGGTCGGACGCTGCGGCGGAGGAAGGAGTGGAGAAGTGGGATGCCGGAAAAGTCCTGCATCTCCACTCAGGTACAACTGGCCACTCCCCTCTCCTGTGGAATAGATTGAAGATGAGGATGAATGGTTGGACTGTAGGTAAAATGTACAGATTTGTTAGCATTGATGCTTATACTTTTCTTGTTTGTGTGGTGAGGGAGAAGAATGCTGGACCCAATGGATGTGTGGTGGGACAATATGTTCTGGTTTGACCAAGATGAAGGTAACACATGCCAGGCTAATTTTTCTCACTTATTGTTGTATCTCTCAGATTGGTTCTTTGGATAGTGAGAAATCATCTTCCCTATGTTTAATTAATTGAGATTAGCTTGTTTTGATATTTTTTATGTCTTATAAAATACATTGAAGCACTTTTAATCCGATAATTAGACTAATCTCAAGCAGTCCCAAAAATATAATTTTGAAGGAAATATATTTTTGTTATCTGTATACTTGTAGGCTCCAACAAATTTGGTCCATTTATAATAAACCTTGCATCATGTGTAGCAGAACTATTGTTTGGTTTGTAGTGTGTCATTATTTGTGTCGATTTGAGCTAGATCAAATGAACCACGACGTCCTTCTTTACTTAAGTTTTGTATGTGCGGAAGGTTTATGAGGCCTGACTTATGTTTAGCATGGTCCACAGTGCACTTCTTGATCTTTCTTGATTTTTGTTTCTTATTTTATTTCAATTCAGATCAAAACAATAGGATTTGCGTACAGGTTGGAGAGGATATTTCTCGCGTGGATTGTTTCTTTGCCTTCCAATCCCCAAGCAGTTTCCCACCATTGTCATTCCGTATTGCTCGTCCACCTTTACCCCACCTCCTGTTAGCTTGAACCATTTGCACCGGAACAAAGGGACCTCAAAATAGGGTCCATAGTCAAGTTCCCATATCTCCTCTATGTAACCATAATATGTGACCTTTTGCCCAATCTCGGTTGCTGCATCAAAGCGGACACCACTGTTTTGGTTGGTGCTCTTTTTATCTTGGGAGATCGTGTAAAATGTATTCCCATTAATCTCGTACCCTTGGAAAGTCGTGATAGTCGAAGATGGTGTCTTGGCCAACATGTACAGCTGATCTCCAACATCATTGTCATTCATTAAATGTTTTCGCAACCAACTGCCGAAAGTCTCCATGTGGGCCTTTCTAATCCATGATTCAGTCTTCCCCGGGTTGTTCGAGCGTAAAATATTCTTGTGTTGCTCGAAATACGGAGCCACCAAGCTCGAATTTTGCAGAACTGTGTAGTGTGCTTCAGTCATAGAATGACCGTCCATACATATCGTTGATTTCCTTCCGATCGTGCCTCTTCCACTTAGTCTCCCCTCGTGCCGCGATTGAGGAATACCAATCGGCTTAAGGTCAGGAACATAGTCAATACAGAACTCAATTACCTCCTCATTTCCATAGCCCTTTACGATGCTTCCTTCTGGCCTAGCACGGTTACGAACATATTTCTTTAATACTCCCATAAACCTCTCGAAGGGGAACATATTATGTAGAAATACAGGACCGAGAATGGAAATCTCTTCGACTAGGTGGACCAGGAGGTGCGTCATAATATTGAAGAAGGATGGTGGAAACAGCAACTCAAAACTGACAGGACATTGGACCACATCGTTCTGTAACCGTGGTAGATCTTCTGGACTGATTACCTTCTGAGAGATTGCATTGAGGAATGCACATAGCTTCACAATGGCTACTCGAACATTTTCCTGTAGGAGGCCCCTCAAAGCAATCGGAATCAATTGCGTCATAATCACGTGGCAGTCGTGAGACTTCAGGTTTTGGAACTTTTTGTCCGCAATGTTTATTATTCCCTTTATATTCGACGAGAAGCCAGACGGGACCTTTATACTGCTCAGGCATTCAAAAAAAATGACCTTCTCTTCTTTCGTAAGAGCGTAGCTGGCACGACCTTGAAACCATTCCGGATGCCGGTCATCTGGGTCTTTCAAAAGTTGCTGATCCTGCCGTGCTTCCTTTGTATCATTTGTCTTCCCATACACGCCCAAGAAGCTTAGCAGGTTCACGCAAACATTCTTCGTAACATGCATCACGTCGATTGCAGAGCGGACATCTAGGACTTTCCAATACTGTAGCTCCCAAAATATCGATTTCTTTTTCCACATGGGTACGTGCCCGTCAACTCCCTGCGGAACTGATTGTCCTCGTATATGTCCTCCGTGTTCAGGATTTCCGAGGGCAACTGTCAGTTGGTCTCTCTCTCTGTTGAACGTGATCTTGCCCTATTGAGCTTTGGTCATTGCGTCAACAAGGTCTTTTGTGGGAGCAAACTTTTTCTGCCGGTGAACACACTCCCCTGTCTCCGGGTCTAGCGATCCCCCATGCCCGTAACACCACATTTTGGCTCTTTCGTCCCATCCCTCTGTACCTAGACGGATTCCTCTTGCCCTTAGGCCGTCCTCCATTGCCTGCCACTTAGGCGCCGAAACGCGGTATCCTCCTGGCCCCATAACATGATGGTACTGTTTCTTTTCCGCATTAGCCTTATTTTTTGCCGACATTTCCTTGAAATGCTCCGATTTATGTTGCGTCACAAATTCTGTCTAATCATCTCTCAGTTTCTCATATTGTCCAGTGAAAATCGGAGTCTTGCCCTTGCTGACATATTCACGGAACAATTTTTTCTTGAAGTTCCGGAATGCTTCGGCCATCTTCTGAAGAGCGAACTCTTTGACTATCCTCCTCCTCTCACGTCCACCCGGAACGTCCTGACCGAATTCATCTTTTTTGTTGTATTCCGGAGGTAGAATGAAATGTGCAATAAGCTTTCTAAACATAATCTTTTTCGTTCTCTTGTCGACATAACTGAAACCAATACGTGCTTTCTTTGGCTCCTTCCATTCCTGGACGGTGATCGGGACGATGTCTCTAACAATGACTCCGCATTGGTTGATAAACTTTGTGGTGTGCTGTAGGGGCTTGCCGATTTCACTGACTGATTCGATGGTATATATTTCGGAATCTTTCATCGCCTTGGATTTGCCACGCTTTGTCATACTAGATCCGACCGAGGGCTAAAATAAGAAAGAGAGTCGCGCGCGTTAGTCGTTGCAATTGGACCGAGGGCTAAAATAAGACCGAGGGCTAAAATATATACCTCGCCGGAGGTGGTTGTTCTTTGCAATTGGAGATCGTCGTTTGTCGACGGTTGACCTCCGTCATCAATGTCCATTCCTTCACCTCCTTGATCATGGACAATGTCTGTTCCTTCTTCACCTCCTTGATCATCGACAATGTCTGTTCCTCCTTCACCTTCTTGATCCTCAAGGTTCAGATAAGAAGAGATTACATCATCGACAATGTCTGTTCCTCCTCCGGCTATGATATCTAATATATAACCTTCAGCCACCTGTTCCGCCGTCAGGTCTCTATTGTCTGCCATATGTCACTCCTGCAGACATGCATGTAGTAAAAATTAATTAAGTATATAGGAGACTTAGCAAATATTGTCGTAGAAGGAGGGAAAACAGATTGCTAGGGTTTTGGGTGGAAGAACGATAACCACCGGAGGGGGAAAACCATACTTTAGAGGTGTGTCCAAGATTAGTTTCTCAAATGACTTGGAGAACCCCATAGCTAGGTTGCATTTGCTTTCCTGGTCATTTTGGTATATTACACTTAATATTCTGAATTTATTGAATTAAAACTTATTTTCATCATTATTTTAATGAATTTAATACAAATTCAAATATGGTCTCATTTTGAACTTTGTCAAACATGATTGAAAATGATATAAACAGATAGCTTACATTTTTCTGAACATTTTGCATATTTTTCCAAAAAAATTAAATTATAAATTAAAAGTTATTTAATTTAGAAGGTTATTTATATTCTGTAATTTAGAACAGTGGGCAGGTGACGTCATCATGACGTCACCCCTGGCGTGGCCGGCGGTTGCAGATTAGGATCTCGGATCGACGATTCCGGCCACGGGGGATGCAACGGAGATGGGGACGAGGCCACTGTGCTGCTCGCCACGGGGGTGGGGACGGAGATGGGGACGAGGCCACGGCCACTGTGGTCTCGCCGGCGGCGAATCTGGCCGCGGGAGCGAGCGCGAGGGACGGCGACGGCGTTGGTTCGGCGTTGGTTCTAGGGCGACGCCGTTGGTTCTAGTTCGATGGCGTTGGTTCTAGGGCGACGGCGACGGCCCGCGGGGAACCTACCGGCCGGAGAGACGGCGACGGGGCGGGGGCGTAGCAGGGTGGAGGCGGTGGAGAGAAGGGCGCGACGAGGGCGACGGCGCGGCGACGGCGACGGCGATGGCGACGACGACGGAGATCTGCGCGGGGGACGGCGACGGGGCAGAAGACGACTGGGCGCCGGCGCGAATGAAGACGAGGGTTTGGGGACTTAGAAAATTTTGGGGCAGGAAGGCATCGCACATATATAGGTCAAGCCTTTAGTCCCGGGTGGTGTCACGAACCGGGACTAAAGGTCCCCTGGGTACCCTCCGCGGGCCTTTAGTCCCGGGTGGTGTCACGAACCGGGACTAAAGGTGAAAATTTTCGCGGCGTTTTCGTTCCCGCGCAGAACGAGCCTTTAGTCACGGTTCGTGACACCAACCGCGACTAAACGTGGTTATTCGAATACTATTCTTTTTTCCAATCTTAAAAATACAAATAATATATCAGAAAATTCAGAAAAATAAAACTAATTCTTTTTCCAATCTTAAAAATACAAATAATATATCAGAAAATTCAGAAAAATAAAACTAATTCTTTTTCCAATCTTAAAAATTCCCATAGATAAAAAAGGCAGTACATAATGGCAAGAGTGGATCTAAACCTAAACAGAGAGCATAGATGCATGATCTGATATCTGCTGCTAGTCATACTCCTGCCTAGGCCTACATGCGAGAAAATTCAGAGCCCAGGACTGGGCCTGAGGGTAGCGCAGGTGGGGGATATCGCCGGCCCTGATGTAGTCCATGACGCTCTGTAGAGTCCGGCCGGACCACCATAGCCGACGACCGGCCTCGTGAAAGTTCCCAGGAGGCAGGCCGTCCTCCTCATACCTGGCGAGCGCCCTCTCACGCCGATTGATGAAGAAGGCATCCCAAGTATGTTGGTTATCGGGATGCCAACTGGGATCTCTCCGCTACTCCGGCGTGAGCTCGTGGTAGTAATGGTTCGTGATGGCCGCCCGACATGCCACACCTTGAGGAAGAGGAGGGACCGGCACTCCTCCGGCGCTCAGCATCCAACCGGCGGGAACACTGTAGCCGGGCGGGCAGGGGTAGTTCGAGGCGGAAAGTGCCTCCGCCTGGATGAATGTTAGAGTGGGTACGGTAGAAGCCATGAGAGAGTGGTGAGTTTGTATGTGTTTATGCCAATGGTGTGGCAATGCACATATATATAGCGAGAAGAAAACATCCCTTTAGTCCCGGTTGGGGACACCAACCGGGACTAAATGGGTTAGGATTTCGTTTGGACCAATCAGATAGAATCACACGGATCGTGTGTTTCTTTAAAGCGCTTCTGAGTCGTTGGATCCGGGGTGTGTTTCTTTTGAGCTGTTGTGAGCCGTTCGATCAGGGCTACGGTGTGTTTCTTTCGAGCTGTTGTGAGCCGTTGGATGAGGTGGTTTCTTAACCGTTGGATCAAAACCCTAGCACAACACTTTGTGAGCCAGAGGACCCTATATATAGCCCACCTTCATACACCGGCCAGTTCATCGAGCAAATACAAAACATACGGATTCGCCATCATACGTCCTACCGTGCATTTGGTATGCATATTGCACTGAGTAGCCACGGTATGGCTGTATGATGGTGATACCGATTGTTTTGTTCTACACCCCCCCTTTAACACATCCATCCATGCTTGGGTCAGTGTTCACTTTGAGCTCGGGTAGTAATGTGCAACTATTTGCTTGGTTGTGTTAATTAGGGTGGCGCGTGGCGCGGGAATTGTGACGCGTGGCGCGGGAGTTGCGACGCGTGGCGCGGGAGTTGTGACGCGTGGCCAGGAGGGCGCGGTATAAACTGTCGCGCCTCGAGCGCGTCTTCTCCTCGGCGCCGTCGCGCTTCCACCATGCCTCCGAGGAGGAACAGCACCACCGGCTTCCGCGGCGTCCGAGCACAGCAGAACGGAATGTTCAGCGCAGATATCCGCTGGGGGGACGACCGCATCCCCCTCGGCACCTTTGCGACGGCGGCGGAGGCAGCCCGCGCCTGGGACGCGGCGGCCTGGCGCCTCAACCGCCCGCGGTCGCTAATGAACTTCAACGACTGCCACACCGTCTGGAAAGCGGAGGCCAGGGCGCCGAAGCCGCAGATCATCACTGCCGCCGACCACCTCCACCTCCGCCACCGCGCGTTTCAGGGCCTAGTCGACGCCAGGGAAGACCGCGTCGTCCGCGAGTATTACCGGAACAACCCGGGGGAGGAGAGCGCCGACGAGGAGCTCTGGCAGACCCGCGCGGCTCAGCGGGCGGAGCGCCGCCTCGAACGCCACCTCGCGTTAGATGCCGCTCGGGAGGCGAGGACGAGGGCGCTGCAGGAGCTTCGTCGGGCCGACCGCGCCGGCGAAGTCTGGGCCTCCGACGATCCGAGGTGGGGGCCTATCTCGGACATACCATCATGCACCTCCGACGACGAGGAGGAGGTCACGGACGAGTTCGGCGACGATGATGACCCGGAGGAGGTCACCGACGAGTTCCCCGACGACGACGGCGAGGAGTAGTGTTCGTCTGTTTTCTCTTTTTAATAAAAGAATTTGCATTCCGGCGACACTGCGGCGCGCTAGCGCGTCTGTTTTCTGTTTTTAGTAAAAGTTTGGTACAATAAATTAATTAGAGATAATATAATTCAAAATGATCCATTAAACATGATCCATTCAACAAAGTTTGGTACAATAAATTATTACACATCAATTCTTCCCTTGTGTCCCCGCTTTCTTACGATTTGGACGTATCCATGGAGCATCCTCATCATTTAACTTAATGCTTGGGTCAGAGTTCACTTTGAAGGGCGGAATTTCACCAAACATATTATAATCTTCTGACATGTCTGTCTTGTCCTCCACTCCCACGATGTTTCTTTTCCCTGAAAGAACAATGTGACGCTTTGGATCATCGCATGATGCACTGATCGTTTTCTTATCTTTCCGTTTCCTCGGTTTGCTACTCATGTCCTTCAAATATAAAACCTGAGCGACATCTTTGGTTAGGACGAATGGTTCGTCAAGGTAACCAAGATTGTCGAAATCCACCATTGTCATTCCGTATTGCTCGTCCACCTTTACCCCACCTCCTGTTAGCTTGAACCATTTGCACCGGAACAAAGGGACCTTAAAATAGGGTCCATAGTCAAGTTCCCATATCTCCTCTATGTAACCATAATATGTGACCTTTTGCCCAATCTCGGTTGCTGCATCAAAGCGGACACCACTGTTTTGGTTGGTGCTCTTTTTATCTTGGGAGATCGTGTAAAATGTATTCCCATTAATCTCGTACCCTTGGAAAGTCGTGATAGTCGAAGATGGTGTCTTGGCCAACATGTACAGCTGATCTCCAACATCATTGTCATTCATTAAATGTTTTCGCAACCAACTGCCGAAAGTCTCCATGTGGGCCTTTCTAATCCATGATTCAGTCTTCCCCGGGTTGTTCGAGCGTAAAATATTCTTGTGTTGCTCGAAATACGGAGCCACCAAGCTCGAATTTTGCAGAACTGTGTAGTGTGCTTCAGTCATAGAATGACCGTCCATACATATCGTTGATTTCCTTCCGATCGTGCCTCTTCCACTTAGTCTCCCCTCGTGCCGCGATTGAGGAATACCAATCGGCTTAAGGTCAGGAACATAGTCAATACAGAACTCAATTACCTCCTCATTTCCATAGCCCTTTACGATGCTTCCTTCTGGCCTAGCACGGTTACGAACATATTTCTTTAATACTCCCATAAACCTCTCGAAGGGGAACATATTATGTAGAAATACAGGACCGAGAATGGAAATCTCTTCGACTAGGTGGACCAGGAGGTGCGTCATAATATTGAAGAAGGATGGTGGAAACAGCAACTCAAAACTGACAAGACATTGGACCACATCGTTCTGTAACCGTGGTAGATCTTCTGGACTGATTACCTTCTGAGAGATTGCATTGAGGAATGCACATAGCTTCACAATGGCTACTCGAACATTTTCCTGTAGGAGGCCCCTCAAAGCAATCGGAATCAATTGCGTCATAATCACGTGGCAGTCGTGAGACTTCAGGTTTTGGAACTTTTTGTCCGCAATGTTTATTATTCCCTTTATATTCGACGAGAAGCCAGACGGGACCTTTATACTGCTCAGGCATTCAAAAAAAATGACCTTCTCTTCTTTCGTAAGAGCGTAGCTGGCACGACCTTGAAACCATTCCGGATGCCGGTCATCTGGGTCTTTCAAAAGTTGCTGATCCTGCCGTGCTTCCTTTGTATCATTTGTCTTCCCATACACGCCCAAGAAGCTTAGCAGGTTCACGCAAACATTCTTCGTAACATGCATCACGTCGATTGCAGAGCGGACATCTAGGACTTTCCAATACTGTAGCTCCCAAAATATCGATTTCTTTTTCCACATGGGTACGTGCCCGTCAACTCCCTGCGGAACTGATTGTCCGCCAAGACCCTTTCCAAAGATGACTTTCAAATCCCTGACCATATCAAATATCTCAGCTCCAGTACGTTCCGCAGGCTTCGGCCGGTGATCTGCCTTGCCGTTGAAATGCTTGCCTTTCTTTCTTACGTTATGATTTCGGGGAAGAAATCGACGATGACCCAGGTACACGTTCTTCCTACAGTTATCCAAAAATACACTTTCAGTCTCATGTAAGCAGTGCGTGCATGCTTTGTATCCCTTATTTAACTGTCCAGAAAGGTTACTGAGAGCAGGCCAATCGTTGATGGTTACAAAAAGCAACGCTCGTAGGTTAAATTCCTCTTCTTTGTGCTCATCCCACACAGGTACACCAGGTTTTCCCCACAATTGTAAAAGTTCATCAACTAATGGCCTTAGGTACACATCGATGTCGTTGCCGGGTTGCTTCGGACCTTGGATGAGCACTGGCATCATAATGAACTTCCGCTTCATACACAACCAAGGAGGAAGGTTGTAGATGCATAGAGTCACGGGCCAGGTGCTATGGTTGGAGCTCTGCTCGCCAAAAGGATTCATGCCATCAGTACTTAGACCAAATCTTATGTTCCTTGCGTCAGCTGCAAAATCTTTGAACTCTCTGTCGATCTTTCTCCATTGCGTTCCATCAGCGGGGTGTCTCAACTCCCCGTCGGACTTACGGTCCTCTTTGTGCCATCGCAACAACTTGGCATGATCTTTGTTCCTGAACAGGCGTTTCAACCGAGGTATTATAGGAGCATACCACATCACCTTGGCGGGAACCCTCTTCCTGGGTTTCTCGCCCTCAACATCGTCACCAGGGTCATCGCCTCTGATCTTATAACGCAATGCAGTGCATACAGGGCATTCATTCAAATCCTCGTATGCACCGCGGTAGAGGACGCAGTCGTTAATGCATGCATGTATCTTCAGAATCTCTAAACCTAGAGGGCACACAACCTTCTTTGCTTCGTACGTACTGGTGGGCAACTCGTTATTCTTCGGAAACATATTCTTCAACATTTTCAGCAAATTTTCAAATGATGAGTCAGCTACACCTTCCCGTGCCTTCCATTTCAGCAAATCCAGTGTGCAGCCCAGTTTTTTCAGACTATTGTCGCATCCTGGGTACAGTGACTTCGTGTGATCCTCTAACATGCGATCCAAATTCTCCCTCTCCTTGTCAGTTTCGCAGCGTCTCCGTGCATCAGCAATGGTCCGACCAAGATCATCAGCGGGCTCATCATGTGCCTCTTCTTCACCTTCACCAAACCCTTCCCCACCTTCAGCATCATCCTCCATGAAAGTATCACCGAAAAGGTCATGATAGTTGAAATCGATATCATCCTCTTCTTCATCTTCTTCCATTCTAACCCCTCTTTCTCCATGCTTGGTCCAACAATTATAGCTTGGCATGAAACCGTGCCGAAGCAGGTGCATGTGAACGACTCTTGAGGAGGAGTGACCCTTCTCATTCTTACATTCAGCACATGGACACATAATAAAACCTCGCTGCTTGTTCGCATTTGCCACTACGAGGAAATCTTTCAAACCCGTAGTGGACTCACCGGAGAGTCGCTTACCGTACATCCATTGCCGATTCATCTGCATTATTATTACATAAAGTATATAATTAACCATCATGCATCTGTTAAACTAACTAGCTAGCTGGAAATAATACAAATCATGAAAGGTTCAAGTTGCTAACCGCGATCACGGAGGTAAAATAAATGAAAACGCTCAAGTGTGTTTCATGCTATGGGGCATTTCATCGAACACCTTGTGTGCATAGTAGGAACCAAAAGCATACCCACCACCCCCTTGTGAATATTGTGAGCAAATGTGGCCAAGTGCAGCGAGCTGAGTCCTATATATAGGGATGGGCCTTTAGTCCCGGTTCACCTGGACAACCGCGGCTAAAGGCCGTGGGGCCGGCCCGAGGACCTATTAGTCCCCGTTGGTCTGGCCAACCGGGACTAAAGCCCCTCCCCTCCGCCAGCTGTGGGCCGAGCGCGCTGGGCCCAGACTATTGGTCGCGGGTCTCGTCCCGAACCGTGACTAAAAACCCCTATGGTCGCGGGTCCATTATTTTGGGGACTAATGGGGGCGTACCGAAGGCCTATTTTCTACCAGTGAAGTTAGATGAGTTCAAACGTAATCTAAACCTCTCCCAGGTTTCGATTAAGGGGGGGGTATTAGAGTTATTGTAACCTTTCCATGTACTGTACGGATTGGGTATAGGGTAGTACCCTACCCCAATACGTACTCCTCATGTATTGCCTTCACAGGGGGCTTTTCCTGTGTATATTAACACGTACCCGGCGACCCTAACGGGTACGACCGTTCCCTCTAAACTTTAACAAGTCCCAACTTGGCTAACATCTCTAGCATGAATGCCTAGTCCATCGTGTCAAACGCCTTCGTGATGTGTCGAGTTTAAGCATCACCACTTCCCTCTTTGTATTGTGCGGTCTCTTCATCATCTGCGGCACCAACAGAAAGTTGACATGCAAGCACCAGCTCACAAGAAGTCATTCTGGTGTCCTGCAACTATCTTCGGACGATCTGAAGTCGATTTATTCGCCAAAAATGTGTATCAGGTTTCCAACCTGAAATTCATCACCTCTGTTGTGTCTTGTTTCTTCGGAAGGAGGGTGATCAGCACCCGGTTAAGCGATCCAAAACCACGGAAGTCCTATCGCTCCTTTGATCTGAATACTTCCATCACATCCTTCTTGATGATCCTCCAACACACCATATAGAACCGGCATGAAAACCCTTTCGGGCCAGCTTTCACGGCCACCCATACCTCTTCCTCGAAAGACACCTCCAAGTGAGAGAGGTCATGGGTCTGAACCTGTAGCCCATCTAGGTCCAAGGTGAATTGCCGCTCCGGGGCTGATCCTATGAACTCCTTATAGAAGCTATCAATCTCTTCTGCTTTATCTTCATGATCAGAGATCATCCGACCGTCAACTCTAAGCTCCGAAATGAAAATTTTCCTCCTACTGTGGCTGGCGTGTTACGTGTAGGTGAGAGGACTTAGTACAAGCCTCGCCTTCCTAGTTCCTACAACCACAAAAGCCTAGATCAGTGTCTCGCGATCGTCCTCTCTAGAGATGCTAGACCGAGTTAGCCGTCTCTTAAGGATCCTTCTAAGCCTATGCTCCACCACCGACAGGGCCCATTTCTCCATAGCCACGTCAAATCTCCCAATATGGAACTTCTAATCCGTACGTAGCATGATCACATTTATCAACAAGATGAGGTCACTCAATATGGAACTTCTAATCCGTACGTCGCATGATCACATTTAAAGAGTTGCATCAACAAGAATACTACACATGTGCTTCTTCCTCAAGTTCTAAATACCACTTTGTTTATCCAGGACTACGAACATTTATAGACGGCGCCGCGGCGGGGGTCCAACCGAAGGCGAAGTTGAGGAAGGGCGCCGCCATGGGCACGTCGATCGGTGGAGATGGGTTGATCACGGTGACGGAATCGACCAGGGGCCAGGGCCTGTAGCTGCGTTGTCGCGTTCGTATGGCCGCAACCTTTGCCGGTGTGAAGCGACGCGCAGCGCTCCCGCGGCCATGATTGAGACAGGGCCAGGCGAGCTCGATGGCTCTCGGCTATGGTGCAGGGACGGAGGAGAGGACCTCCGGTCACCGCCAGGGATGGGAATCGATCGGGATGAAGGGGAAATGATTTAAGGGCTACTGGTTCGGCTCGTCTGGTTCCTTCCGCGATGTTTTAGGGCTATATTGAACCTCATTTAGTTATGGACCTCATCCCTCCGTCTTTGTTTACAAGGCCACTACCAAATATACAATTTTGCTTCTTTATAAGGCCACAAACACTAACCCATCAAAATTAATGAGCTTTTCCTCATGCAAATGGTGACATTAATTATCCAACCCAATTAAGAAGCATGCATGCATGCAGCCTATGGAGAAAAATGAGTTTCATGCAATCATTTATTAACACGGTAAATAAGACTAAAGAAGTTGGCTTTGTCATGCATTAGTCAGTTTAGTTTGTTTACCTTGGTATCTGTGATGTGAGTTTGTGGCCTTGTATATAAAAACACAGAGAGTATTTGATTCGGCCCACCTTTTTTGCAGATGCGCCTTTCTTCCCGCCCAAAAAAAGCTCCTCCTCGTGCTGCAAACCACACTAATTCCTCGTATCTTCACCCACAATACTGAAACCGCAAGGGCGGGCAGCCCCGGTGATGTGTACTAGCCAAGAGTCGCAAAATCAACATCGGCCACTCATCTTTAACTCGAGTTAGTTGCCATGTGGCTTGCCATAGCTCCACCTCACGGAAATTGGCGGAACCATAACACGAGATATACGAGTTTAATCTGAGAGAATGGGCCTTGTCAATGATAATTACTTTCCTCGAGACATCGACGTGAAGCCCGCTGGAGCTGGTCAACGCGCCACCGCGTCCATGGAGGCCTCATGCATGATTTGGTTCTCTAGTGAGAACATCACCATCATGTTTCAAATGGTAGGGACTCCCACCGCGGACGACGTCCTCGCCACCCATGAAGGCAAGGTGGATTGAGGCGAGGGGTGGACGAGGAGTGCCAGTCGAATAAGAAGACGTCAACACCCAAACTAGTTCTCCTGGACAAGATTGGGATGGACACCTAGAGTTCATGCATAAGTACATGGACCCTAATTATGATCCTGACAAGTCGCCTACCACAAATCTAAATCACGGAAGATCCCTTCCACCGATCTTCGAAGATGGGGCGATAGTAAGGAGGTCGCAACGGTTACAATAGTGAAGCTAGAGTTTTTGGTACCGACTAGTCGTGCTTACTAAGTTTTCTTAATTCATAGATGACATGCCGCTCTATGTGCACTCACCCGGACTAGAGATTTTACCATAAACAAAGAGGATTAATACTACCCCAAAAAATATCTTACTTACCATGCAAAAAAGGCATATGTCTGTGTACGCAAAATAAAGAATATTGTCGACCCCGATTTTGTGTTCCGAACTAATAATTACATTGAAAACATTTTAATGTGATTTTACTATTATATTCCAATGAAATATAAAGTGCAATGTGTAGTGCACCTAAAAGAAACATGTCACCTCTGTAAAAACAAAATTTTCAATTGCTAACCATATGACCTCCTGAAAAAACTAATTAACTCCCCGAGAGCTTTCCAAAGTTTTCGAAATCGCCTCGATTGGAGGTCGTATGAAAAATTACCGATGTTTTTTATATCACCCTAGAAATAGCCTATTATGGCCCATAAAAATGACGGAGAACCGGAAAACAAGGGACAGAGTAACAAGGGATAATAAAACAAATACATCGAATGATAGGTAATAATATCACCAACAGCATAAAGTAACAACGACCAAGGTACTGAAACATGACATGAAATGACAGTGATAAGTGTTTCGTACCATGAAATAACAACACACGTCAACACGATGGGAGACAACAAAACAACAGATTGAATGACGGGTAATAGTCGTCTCCTACCATGAAATATGGGCGTCAATAATGGGCGATGACAAAACGATAGATGGACGATGAAAATAGCTAATGTGAAAGCAAAAAATTTAGTGTACCTCAATCATAGGAATTGGGCGGGAACTCCAAAGCACTTATTACCTATCATTTCATGATTTCTTTTGCTGATAAATCTTGTTGTGGTTCCTTTATTATTTAGATTGCCAACTATTTAAATATTCAAATGATTTTTTTTAGTATTGTTCATAACATATTATATTTGAAAAAGTAATACTTTGGAAAATCAAACCATGCATTTCTTAGTCGAGGCGGCAAGTATGCATGTGGGAAAGCGATTTTCCACATGTGGCACTTGGTTAAGGTTAGATTAAATATTCATTAGCGCATGAGGTATACCCTTCTTAATGCTTATTATTTCATGTGCAGACGAGGTTGCAACACTCCTCAAAGCGGGAGAGTGCTCGTGGGTCATTACAAATGCATATCCCATTTTTGTCCCAGCATGGGTGATGGATGCGCGGGAGTTCCGGGAGGGGGTGGGGCTAGATGACCAGCGGACGTGAAAGATCACCCAGCTGATATTAATATTGTAGTCGAGCTCAAACTTGGAATTTGCATCACAAAGAGTTCAAATTCTAGACAATATAGATTTGAACCATTCAAACATTATTTCGTTGCTTTTTATATTCAGTATACTAAATTAAATTAAGCTTACACGTCATTTTTCGTGACATGGCCTATTAACTAAGGTAAAGAAAGAAACAAAAAACTGTTCTAAACATCATTCTACTTCCAACACCTACCTGTTATGTTAGTACATGAATTGCCAGATGAGACACCTCATTTATGATGGCAACTAAAAGATTGTAAGAAATAGGTCTCATCACAGAAGGTTTTTACATTGAATTTGCGTGGCACGTGGTGTTTTATTTATACGCTTCACAGATAAAAGACATTGGCAATGCATTCAACTAAGACATAACACATGTAACCCACTTGTAAATTTTGAGCCACCGCGAAAATTATATGTTATGATTTTTAGTTTTATAAATTTAATCCACCGAACTAGATAAAACTTATGCTTGTCTACACCCTGCCAACCCTCACCGACACACCCCTCAAACTCTCTCGATCTCTATATCTAGGAGAGAAATGACGAGTAGTGCCAAAATATGAACATGGTAGGTTGTTTAGTCCGATGGGTGTGGATGTACTAGACATGCTCTGCATGGAGGCATGCAGAGCCCACATGTCACGATGCAAGCTGTACATAGCATTTATGGGCGTACAAGTTGTCATACACGTGTCATGTTCGATGCAAAGCTAATACAATAGTGATGGTTTCCCTTCTTCCATTTCTCACCAATCAACACAAAAAGTGTGCTATAGACCTTAAAACAGGGAGAAAATGCCAAAACGGTTATTTTATGTGACATTTCTTTGATTTTAAGGAAAAAAAATATACATAATATGCAATTAAAAATTAGTGAATAAAATTGAAAAAATACGAAGAAAAGGGGGAAAGTAAAAAAAAAACCCGCATACAACTCTCTTTGTAGTGCCATCCTGCATGCACATGTCTTGGTTGTCCAGACTCTCACATACACATCTCTTGGTGTTCGGTCCCACATGCACCTATGTTGGTGGTCCAGAAGCACATACACATCTCTCTTTCATGCGGACAAACATGTGCCTCTCCGAGGCATCCGAAGCAAATGTATTTGATGGAGGTGACATCATTATCATGTGATCTTCTAGAACCAAGAAGAGGGACATGGCAAAGGTGGTGGCGCTATTCTCGAAAGCACTACGCGAAGATATTGGTAGGATTTTCCCGCGGCTAGGTTATGCAACAAATTGTAGGTAATAATAATCCAATATCTTAATATAAGTACCTGATAAATGCATGAAGTGTGTTTTCAAATAAGGACCCTAATAGTGTGGTACCTTGAAATGACACATGAAATGATAAGTAAGGATTGTCTTCTAATATAAAATAAGGGCCAAGTAACTTGTGATGATGAATATCATGGGAAATAATGTGTCATATAAATATATCTCATTGTATAAAATAATAACATGATGTTTTTTTGGCACGTATGTATATGGACCGTATGATGTGATTAACTCTATTTTACAAAAATACACTCCACTGCACACTTGAAGGACTACAAACGAACACAACATTAATGTAAGAAAATAATTCCATCCCGATATTACATCAAGATAATACAAAATTAACGAAACAAACTAATTTTGCGGTGGATGAACATCAATTAATCTTGTATGCATGTGAAATAATAAGTGTTGTCTCCTCATAGAAAATAACGATGTTCGTGCCGATAGCGAGGTGAATTTGTAGGTGTAATGTATCCATCACCTTGATCTACACTAAATGTTGTGTGCACACTTAACTAAAGTCCATACAATGTGACAACACAAAAAGCTAGCACACCACAATAACCTGCCACCCAAACCCTTACAAAGTGGAATGAGATCATGCGGCTCCACGTGAGACCAACATGTGTCCACACACGACAGCCCAACATCACACATTTTAGCGAGATCGCCCAAACCACCCTCTGGACCTCCATCTCAAAATGACCCAGACATTCTACAACCCTAGATGAATTCCAACTTGATGCATGATCTCCTCTACCTACCTTTGTCCTGGCTTATCACACGGTCATATGCCGTTTTGATTCCAGCCATGCATGCACATGGAAATATAGTTTTTAACATGTGAAGTTTGGGTTAAGGCTGCACCAGAGATTCATTATTGCATGTGTAACAATATTGTTAATGCATATCAATTAAGCATGGTACTTTAATATAGACCATTATTTTACACTGCGAGATAATCATTACCTATTATTTCATGCTTGATTTCGTGGATAAACAGTGTAGTAGTAGCTTTTTCATTTGGATTGATAAAATATTTTTAAATAAATATTAGCGTGATAATATGATTAATTTTCATAGCGTATTGTATTTTTATCTACCAGTAAAAAGTAATGCTTGAAAAAAAATACCTACCATGCAATGCTTGGTTTAGACAACCTACATACTTTTAAGATCGTGGCCAATTCGAGCCAACCATGCATGAGGAAATAAATATTTTCATGTATGGCCTTTGGTTAAGGCCAAATGAGAGGTCCCATGATGAATATCATTATTAATGCATTTATTTCCTGCATGGACGAGGTTGGGTGCTCCTCATATCAAATAAGCATGTTAATTCATCATTGATTGTTAGTTTATTAGCGACGAGCATAAAATGTTAAGATTTTTATGTATCACGTTTTAAAGGCTAACTCGGAGATTTATTATCGTATGTGGTATACACCATCGCTAATGCCTTTTATTTCATCCGCGGGATAATGTGGATGATGTACTAGTGGCATAGCATTGTCCTCTAACTATCCTTATCTTGGTTTATTCTCGAAGACGATGATGCCTCCTCACAAGAATGTGAAGTGCTACTCCATTATTTACCTAGATCTAGATGTGTGTAGGGCCAAATTTGTTGTCACCCTATTTTTTCTCGTTGTTTGGGATCAGTGCTTTCGGTTTAATGCACAACATGCAACAATCCCCTCGATCTTTTTGGAAGTTAAGATCTCGCAGCTATCTCTCTATCAAGGTATCGATCATGCATTGTACATCCTGCCGGACATGTAATCCTTAACACTAGCTAGCCGAGCCAGTGCTATTATGTTCGCTACACATGATTATGGCAGTACGTTAGACGTGCACATTTTAATATTGATCGTTATTTTATGCTAACAGACGTCTGTTTTTATCATTTTATGTGCTTTTTCTTGCTATTTTTTGTGATTATGAATTTTCACTTAAAATTTTTGCGCATATTTATACTCATTCCATCCAGGTTTTTAGGGACCCTAATCAAAAGCCATTTGTCCCAAAACACCAACAAAATAAGGCCCCAAAGATACCAATTTCATTAACTGCAGCTTCTAGAATTACTCATATCTACTCCTTTTTTGGGCACCACCGTCTCTACGACAAGTATAGGGATAAACATTGTCATCGATGGGCCACACGATCACCTCGACTCATAGAACACATTTTATTCCGAGATGGACAATCTTATAAATAATAATTTGTTTCGATTTAAAAGATCTTGTCACTCTCCTCTCCAACATACACATTCATGCTTCATAGGAAAATTTGAAAAGTAGACAAAGAGGCATTCCCTCGAGGTAGCATCGTACGGCGAAGAGGCATGTCCTCTAGCTAGAATCCTAGTAATTATTACTAATACAGAGCTTGCTGGAATTGGCGATGGATGGATAACCCACACATCCTTTTATTTTATCCCAACAATTGGCGCTCTACCTGGCATATTCTCGTCCTTTTCCGGACTATTTTCATTTTGGCCCGCCCATTTTTTGGGACTATGGCACTATTTTTAATTTCTCGTTTTTTCACCCATTTAGTTTTGACATTTTCACGACCAATTTCCAGGAGATATATCACACTATTGTTTCGTCCTTTTCCCGCCCATTTTCCCGAGCTACATCACGTTGTTTCATTTCGCCCTTTTTCGTCCATTATAGATTCGGTATTTTCCCGCCCAAGTTAGGGTATTCATTTAGACGATTTTTGCATGGGATATAACCCCCTATTTTCATTTAGACATTTTCCTGCCCTTTTTTGTTGTGCCGTTTCCCATACGTTCTCAGGGAGCATAGCATATTGTTTTAAATTTGATCACTAGTGGTAAACATGGTTCAAGTCCCGGTTGGGACGGACCTCTAGTCTCGGTTTTCCAATCGGGACTAAATCTGACATCCCCCTAGTCCCGGTCCGCCACAAATCAGAACTAAAGGTCCATCCATGTAGCCGCGTTCGAGCTCGTGATATAGAGGTCCTTTAGTCCCGGTTGGTGTTACAAACCGGGACTACAGATTTGTGATTTTTTTTTCTCATTTGGGGTTTAGGGTTTATGTTTCCCTTTTTTTTAGGGGGGGGTGTTAGAGTTTATGTTTCCCATTTTGGGTTTTGGATTTAGGTTTATGTTTTCCTTTAGTCTCAATTATTTTGAACTCTAATTATTCTTAATTTCAAGTTAAACCACTCACTTCTAGTGACACTTCCCGATCCGTCACCCATCATTAGACTACTGCACACCCAGCATGATGACTTCCTAGTTCCTTCCTTGTGATCTTCCAAGAAACAAAGACTGTTTTGCTATGCTAACAATCATATTAACCATTGTACCAAGATGTCACACGTCTTTATTTTGTGAATCCAAACAATTATTTCAGTAAACAAAAATAATTGTTACATTAGTATGTAGTTATAGCCAAAAAATTCAAGTAATTATGTCACATTAATATGTAACCGTGTAATAAAAACATGTTTTTTAACACATCTAAATACCATTTTGTAATACCGACACTTGCCCCTGATCACCAGAATTCTCTGGTTTTCATTAGGACAAATAATATAGGTTTAGAAGAAATTCTTAGAATAAACCACACAGAGTTAAACCGGGGAACCAAGGGATAGCATTGCATGAATTTACCAACACCGTATTTGTCATGATAAGATATTAGTTCTTAATAATTGATCACATATAACTTTAATATTAGTTACTTGCAAACAATGAAGCCATGAAATGATAGAAAGTACATTTTTAAACATAAAATAACAAAGTGTATAAACGGATTCAATACGAGCATGATGACGTCAATGGCCTCGCGGGGTAACGACAAGCCCAGACGAGGATGATGACTATGAATGCACCAATATCAGCGCCCTCGCGGATGAATGCTCTCTAGGATCATGCATCCGGTCAGCGACAAAGTCGGCCTCATAAATTTGTGGGGTCATTGTTAGTTTTTTTATTTTATTTTCCTTCACAATAAGCGGTAACTATACAATATATTTAGGGCATCTCCAGTCGTTGCAACCCCCCAGCACAAGAAAATCAACAGAAATAGCACAAACGGCGCAAAATCAAAACCTGGGGCAAGGTCATTTACCAGTCGTAGCCCACCCAACCAGCCAAAATGGGGGGCTTTTGCATGCAAAGTAGGGCAAAATTAGGAGAGAGAGGCATCTTTGCATGCAAAGTGGGGCAAAAGTAGGAGAAAGATTCCTTCTTGCATGCAAAGCGGCGCATTTTGCCCCCCCCAGGCCAAACCCAAGGGGCTGGGTTTGGCTTGGGTGCGCCGGCGCAAAAACGGCGCTTTTTCAGCTCCTGGGGGGCTGACTGGTGGAATTCGGCGCTAAAACGACGCTTTTTGACCCAAAAACGCCGGTTGGGGGGGGGGACTCTGGGGGGGACGACTGGAGATGCCCTTAGCCTATGTTGCTGAAAAACTGGGTGGTCGGCCGACCCCGCGGTAGCTCCACCACTTCATCCGGTGACACTCACCTCCATGTCGAGGAATTCTCCTTGCTTGTTCTGTCGTTTGAGAGGCCATGTCGGGGACCCACCTGAAGTCGTTCCCCTCGCAATCATTGCTCAGTGATCTGTGGGCGTAATCTTTGGCTCGACCTTAGCCCTTTTGCTTGAAAAACTCAAAATTGGCTTGAATCTTCTCTTATCACACTACACTTTCTCTTTCTTATTCTCTGGAGGAGGGAGAGAAGCAACTGCCTTCCCAAGGCGTTGCTCCTCCATCTTTATAGGCAATCAATGCCCTCTTCAAACGGCCACACCGACACTAGAAGGAGGCACGTCCACCATCTCAATCTCGAACGACATACTCGCACCGAGAATGTTCCTGCCCTTGAACTGCATCGGCTTCATTGTACTTTATGGGATACCTTCTTATTCTCCAAATTTTGACCCAACTCCACGACATGCATCATGTCCGTCAAGATCTTCCTGGCCAGGCTCTGGTCGATGTGCAATGGCATGTTGGTTGCGGAGGGCAGGCTTGGCGCCATCGTAAGGTCATTTAGGTTCTTGTATTTGTTGCGGGCATGAGGCTCATGGATCACGGGTACAAGGGTGTTAATGGATTTCCCATGTGCAACTTTCTCGGGATTATGTTTACCTTATTCAGGACTGAGTCAAATAGGGTATCCCTAGAGGAGCTCTGTGTCGACAACGGCTATGAGAAGAACACAGATGCAAAGACGATATCGGGGTAAGAAAACCATGTAGTTGGGTATATATTTGGTAAGCAAAGGATGCTAAATGCACGTCGAGATTCCCGACACTGGCATTATTCGCCCGAAGCCTAGTGCAGACGCCGCGCAAATGTGACTTGCCAAGTTTCTATTCTCGATAGGGTTACTGTTTCTAGATCGAGCTACTAAGCTAGGTGTATCGCTTGGGAGAAATGTTCATGAGGTTAATAAGTCAGTTAATGTTTTTTAATAGATAAAATGGTTGAGATGTTGTAAAAGTCCTCTGTCATGACATGTCTGGGGAAGAAGATCCTCACATACTATGTTGTGAAACTTTGTAATCTTCGTATTGATATTGGAGATGATGAGGCGGGTGTTTTGGAGGGTC